>JBAMNC010000567.1:0-1200000 GCA_037902135.1 Cetoscarus ocellatus | reverse complement strand
AGCTTTCAAATGGAAACACAAAAGCTATAAAAGTCTGTTTGAAAGAAATGTGTTTAAAGAAGTGATCATGGTTTCTTCAGCTATGGTCTTAAAGTTGGACTTTGTAGTGTTCACAGGACCCTGCCAAACCCTCAAAACTATCAGTGAGCACAGTAAAAAAAAGTCGCTTCATGCTGCACCCTGTGATGCCTGTGCAAACAAATATCCAGCCCAGACATGAAGGAAATCTGCAGCTGGACACGATGGATAGAGTTAAACAATGAGTGCACACATGTGCTCTTTGTAGGGAGTGTGGGAGGAAACCACAGTACAGTACATGCAGTAATTTGTGTGTGTATACATTCTTGTCTCTCACCATGGTGAGTTTTTTTGCTTGAGACTAATGCCACCGTGTGGCTAAAGGATGAAAGTGAATGAGTCATATCAACAAATCACACAGGAGGAGTGGTCTGATACGATCACATGATTACATCACTGTTTTTTTACTGAACAAAAGTTGATCTTTTCTTGAAACTTGACCCCATCCAGAGGGAGCAGTCATTTTTCCAAGCTCACTTTCAGCATGGCTCACAGGATGAGAATGTTGGTCTGTTCCTGTTCACTAATGTGGTCCAGAAAGAAATATACCATAAGTACGGATGGAAAACTTGCATCACAATCATTTGTGGGTGAAATCTGCCACTGAGCTGACAGTGAATCAGGATGAAATATCTTAACAATTATAAGACAGTTTGATCTTTTCTCTGTTGTATTATATATTTAAATGGCATTGTAGTCTGAAAACTTTATTTTAAATGTTTGAGATTTTGTGCTGTGTTGTTTATGATGTTTTTAAATCTGCAAGTAATTCTGTATGGCTGCTGCTTTAGCTGCGTTTCTCCTAGAGTGAGACAATTGTTTTATTGTGTTGAATTCATCAATTATTTATTGATTTTCAAATGGAAAATAACTGATAACCCAGTTTCGCAGGACAAATGTTAAATACGGTCAGTTTAAATCTCTAAATAGAAGGGGGGGTAAGGAAAAAGGGAAATAAGTTAAAAATAAATTATCCTTAATCTAACAAATAAAACAAACTCACAGGCACACAAACTACACACACTGTTTTCCAATATTAAATCTGGCCATTCTGACCAAGTAAATTTAATATCTAATAATTAAATAACCCTCTAGAATACCCGACCAGTTACACAGTTAGGGATTTATTCGTTAAAAAATGTATATTTCTGCAATGGTCTGGCACAACTCTGGAGAGACATACAGCATATAACCTACTCCATGTGTCCTGTTGTTTTCTCAACTAAAGGCAGATACTTTTTGGGTTTGAAATGGTTCACCATTGGGAAATTTGGTACAGATACATCCATGCAAAAAGGAGAAGAAAAAGTGTCAATCTCTTGGAATTGATTTCTTTCTTGATAAATGACTCGACTGTATTTTCAGTATTAATAAGCAAACCAGCTGGCAAAACCACAGTTATTACCTATACTAAACGGCATGTTGTCATTCTGAGCCTGCTAGTCAAATGGTATGGAGTGGTGACAGTCGGCTAACCAAGCAGCAACCTCTGTTTGAAGATGGAGGCCCATGTGGAAATGCCAAAAGCTGTCGTTCCTCAAGTTGTCCACTTGAGGCTGGTTGCAGGAACCTTGAAGATTACATGATTGTGTGCAGGAAATGGACGGTTTGTACAGCCTAAATAAATTAACAACAAGTTCCTTTGATAATGAAATGACTGACATAACATGGCTTTGTCCAGTTCCTTTACAGTCTATGGGGCTAACCCTGTGGCTGGCATTGCACTGGTTGCCTCGACAAAAGTCCATGGGATTTGTCAAAGGTTTTTTTTTTATTAATGTTGATAATAAGCTCTGTGGCAAAAAAGGGACAGAAGAGTTCATGAAACTCGTACATTTTGTTTATCAATTTTCATAAACAAACACATATTTCAAGAATATTTGAAGCATAAACGTAATTGATAAGAATGAAAAGCTGTTGTCAAGCTATCATGGACCTACAACATGGCTGTTTAACGTGGGCACTTTATTTCCAGTTCATATCTCACACTTTTACCTCTTGTTTTTCATATTGCCCAGTGCCTTCTTCTCCTTCCTAATACCGTTTTTAAGAGCTTGGCATTATGTTTTCAGTTGTCCATACTTCTGTCTACAGGGTTGGAGATGGGAAATTATAAGATTTTATTCATACCAATATCATTATTGATTCTGCTTATCAGTCTGACTATTTAACTGTTCTCTTAGAGGGTTAAATCTTTATTGTCATTGTCACTGTTTTACAAAAGAACAACAAAATTGAGAGTGATGTCAACTCGGTGTAAGGCAGTTAAAAGAGATATAAAAAAAATGATAAATATATAAAAACATAAATTAAAACTGTTACACAGAATCAATTAAAAAGAGGTGAGTTTGTCAGGCAGATACTGGTGTTGTTCAGTTAGCACACTTTTTGCTTCTTGACATGTTTTCTGCTTCTGATGAAAGAGTGACCGTCTTGTTTTGCAAGGCAGACCAAAGTGAAAGGATCTGACAAGGGAATTGTTAAGCATAAAGACTTGTGATATTGATTCTTTGAGCTAGTTGCCATCAATTCTCAACTAATTGCTTTCTGATTCCCACCCCTAATCAAGGCTATTTGTGTAAAAGAATATCTTAAGAATGCTTTGAGGGATATCCTTCAAATTTTACTCAAATATTACTATACTTGACGAGCTGATCAGAATTTGCGGGTCAAAGGTCAAAGACATTGAGAGATTTTTTTTTCAAACTTTCCTCAGATTTCCTCCCTGAACCAGGAATAATCTGAATGTATTTTGGAGGTACTATGTCATTATGACCTCAGAGCTGGCTGACACAAAGTTTCAACATTGCATTAATGATTCTATTGTTATTTCTGGCAGAAAATCTACTCTTGGACTTGAGTGTAAACTTATTAGATTTTTATATTCAAAGGTCACTGCTACCTGAGAAACAATTAATATGTTTTTGTATATTACTTTGACCCCAATACCTACACCATAAAAGGATATGCAGTAGACCACCTGCCCTTATTCTTGACCCACCACTATACTTTGACCATGTAGAACTTGTATACTTTGCAGAGACATGCAGATGATGCTCAAGTTCAGAACCATTTTCCTCACAAATTTACCACAAACATTTCCGTTATGTAAGAATAGAAATGCTTTATTCCTCTTAAGTATTTAGTTTTTCAAGAGTTATACTAAGTAAACCGTTTCACTTCCTTCATTAAATGAATGACTTGTGTCCACATGAGAAATGAGAGTATTGGTGACTCTCCTCTGACACATCTTACTCACTGCTTCTTTTCTGTCTGCCTGTGAAATGTCTTTGTACCAGAAATGGACCTGACATCTCACAGAGAAAATGCCTCTGAGCTGACACATTTCACTAACCCCTGATGTGTGACTCTACACTTTTGATACACTGGGGTTCTAACCGTTTAATTAAAACACAGATAAACATTAAAATGTGATGAAAAATGTTGAAACAGTTTCCCTTCCTTTGTCGAGTCACTGATAGAGTGATCAAAAGAGGGAGGTGGGATGTGAGGAAAAAACCATGTCACTATGTATCACACTTGCATGTCTGCATTCCGTCTTGCACTTGGCAGAGTTCACACAACGCACAAATTTACATGTGCAAATATGCAAATACATACTTTGGACCTTGTATATAAGTATGAGAGAGTGCTCACTGCAGCAGAATCAGGGACCCCAGAGAGAGGAGAAGGGAAGTGAAGTTCATTCAAGGCCATGCTTGGCTGCCAGCCGTAACACTTGAACAGTTGTCCAAGATTTGTGAAGCACATAAACTCCTTTAGTTGTTTCCAGATTCCTGCTGTGTTACTATGACTCACAGAATCCACCCTCCCCCCTTTTTTTCCTCTTTTTGTCTGGTTTTATCTGGTAGTGAAGGTATGGGACTCAGATCCCTCCAGTGCAGTGATTTTTAAACTGTGGGGTGTGCACTTACTGTCCTTTTTTGTGCCTGTTTCCTGTGCCACCAGCTCATCCTGCAGGAAAACACTGCACAGCCCAACTGCTGTTGGAGAGCTGATCGAATCTGTAGTTTATCTTATACAGTTAAACCAGTAGAATGGTTTAGTATGCCTACGGTATTGTAAGCATTGTCCATAACCATAAATTCAGTCCAGTGCCTCTGTCTTTTGGCCTTCAGCACTGGTGATGTGCTTTGCACCAGGAGCAAAACAGGAGCCTTTCAAAATCCGATTTGCCTTGTCAGAGGTTGGATTTATTTCAGAATCAGTGTGGTTATTGCAACAGGCTTTCTTTGTTTTCCAGTGTGCCTTATTTTTATGTTTAATTATGATTTTAGACACATCTAATCTTTGAATCTTAAAAAAGCCTGGATTTGAATGTTGACATTCTGTTGTAACCTGACACACCAAATGGACCACTTAATACATTTCACTAGTTCATCTGAAAAAGAGCCCATAGAAAGTCTTTGGGGAGGGCAGAACCTCTCAAAAGCATATCATTTCAAGCCAACTAGATAATGTAGTTATCTGAGGTACAAACTGTCAGTCAAAGTGCTTCCTTGTTTCTGTTTTTTAGTTTCTGAAAGGCTCAGTTTTGAAGCCACAGAGGCAGCCTGTTGCCAACACAAATTAAGACAAACAGGACAGTAAAGCTGTTGTCATGAGATGTGAGTCATGCAGATTTTATTCATCCTTCCTCTTATGTGTCCCTGTGATTATCCTCTTCTAAAGTCTTTTAAAGTCTTGTTTCACTCTATCAGCTTCTCTCTTAATGCAGTTACCCCCCTCTCTATTCTAACAGAGATTACTGAATAAATATACAGCAGGCTGATAGTGTGAGAATCAATGTAATTCAATCACTGTGAAGGTGAGGTGAGATCAGAACAGAAAAGAGCCAGGCTGTATGGAGCTCAGGCAGGCATCTGAGCCTTTGCCAGTGTGTTTCTGGGCGGGTTGTTCATGTGGTCTTGTTATTCAGCTCTCTGGGGCCCCAGACTAAAAATCCTCTTTGAAAACACCCTCAGCCTCCGTTAAACCCATTGTACATAAACCTGCTCAAAAGTCATGCCTGATCTGGGTACACTGCAACTGCTTTTTCAGGAAAAAGACAAAATTCTCTGCATTTTATTGAGCTTTGTCTTCTCGTTATTGGTAGGCTTGGTGCTGGTCAGTGCAGTTGATGCAAAGGAAACATATGACAACGAGGTGAGTAATGTTGTTCCTGAAATGAAAGGGGAAGAGAGCAATCAGAGAAGCAGTACCACACCTGATCAGGCTTTACATAATTGTTTAACGGATCAGGTTTATAGAGATAATGGCTTGCATGTCTGATAAATGAGGGCAGCTTTTCTTCTTTTCTGATTGTATTTTGAACAAAGTGCTCTTGGCTTACTGTTGTTCTTTATTTGTCTAATCTCATCTCAAGTCAGTGGGGTGTATTTAAAGCTTGGGTGTTCTAAGGTTTCCATTTACAATAACATGGCAAGTGTTATTACCTTCACCCTTTATCCAGGGTTGAACTTTAATTGCTTTATTTAAATCACTGCACATTTTTACACATTTAGTTTCAATTTCTTAGCAAGAACTGTTGATTTGAGGTAATCAAAAAAATACGCAGTGAAGGCAGATAACTTGAGCTGTGCCATGTGTCACATCTGACATGCCACATTATGCAATCACCTGACAAATATACCGCCAATTAATTGTCTATTCAGGCAGCACGATTCCTACTTTATTTTCTCTGCTTTACCCTGCCAGCTCTGCCCTGAATCAGCACTGTGCTCTCGCTTTCAATCCTCCACCACCCCAGCAACCGCTGGTATACCCCAACAAAACAGTTTTAAAACAGTACCTCATCCTGATCAGGTGGGAGCCTCAACACTAAACTCAAACTATGTTCTGCTGCTTTTTTAGTTTTATACCCTTTAATGTGTTTTGCATAACTTCTCCGTGTGACTGAGCACTTCTTGTTATGGCACCAGTAGCTGCTTTAAACAGCTGGCTCTCCTGTCCCCCTGAAGTGACCTGCCATTGTGACATCCTACCATTGTTGAATGGACAGTTAAAAGCCCATTGGCTCCAATGCAAAGTATGTACAATGGATGGTATGCAGAGCTGCTGAAAACTGAGCAGAGCTGAAATTGACCAATCACCACAGAGCACATCAATCCACCAAGCCAAGTGGACTGGGCTCACATGAGGTAGGGGCCTTAAAGTGGCAGGAACTCAAACAAAATGTCTCAGACAGGCTGAGGATACAGCTGTATCAGGGGTACTTAGTATGTGGAAATTAGAAGGTTTTTCTAGCACCAGTCTATAATATTAAATACACAAACAGGAGTTAAGGCAAAATATGGGCTCTTCAAGCTTTCTGGCTACCCCTTAATATTTTTTTTAAATAGGATTTTTAGCTGAGCTGCAAGAAGTTATTGTAAATATTAAGATGGTATGTAATGACCTCACATTTTGTGCACCACATGAGCAGTTCAATCCACTAAATTGCTGAAAGCAATGTCTGGTAACTGAAATCCCCAGGGAGTGTTACAGTTACCTGAAAATGATATGCTTTTAAGACATTTCCAGTTGGCCTAATTATTTTTTGATGATGGTCATCATGGAAAACATAGATTTTTTTATATCTTTTGGATCCATATAGTTACAACTATAGTAGAGTATTAATTTGCCTAAGCCATGGGATGAAGCCCTGTAGTGACTGTAACTCTGTCTATGAGTCCTTTTGCATGTCTTTGAAGTGAGATTGATGTATGCAGGTTTTCTCTGAGCAAGCATTTTTAGCATCTGTTAACTGTCATAGAACTGTAACAACATTAAAACATTATCTGTTATCCTCCATGCTGTGATCCTCATCTAAGATATAGGTCTTTTATTTTGTGAATGATTATTTCTCTTGATGACATGAGATGTTTTAGGTTGTCGCTGGTGCTGCAAAAAGGGGGCGAGGGAGAAGTATTCATGCACCAGACTGTTTGATGTGTGTTGTTGATAAAGGTGCTCTGTCATGTTTGTAACCACTCCCTTTTAGAAAATTTGTGCTCTAACACTGTTTGAAAAGCATCCCCTAATGATGCCATAGAGGGATATGCCACCTCCCCCAGGTGGGAGACACTCCCTGAGCCAGGTGTTCATTCCACCCACTGACGTCATCCCCCAGCAGCAGAGTCTTTTCTGTCTCTCTCTTTCCTTCCCCTTTGTAACTCACAAGGCAAGCACCAAACTAGAAAGATGAAACCACGACAGCTTTCTTTCACAGCGTGTTCCAAGTAGGGCTGAAGCAGAAGGGTTTATGGGCAAGTCAAAAATTAATATCTGAGAAGACTTTTAGGCAAGTAATTTAAACAAAAATATGGTCTGGGGACTCCTTAGACAAGTAAAACTTGTTGTAGAGAAGTGTTATATGAGACCTCTAACTAAAGGAGCCAGTGCTGCAGCTGCTGTATCTTACTATTGCAGATAGCAGAGTAGGAAAACTCTGTTTATTTTGGGCCAGGCTGACCACAAACACAGAAACTATGTAGCAAGTGGTAGGCATAAAACCTTTTATGGGCAAACCAAAAGAATCTAGTTGCATGGGTACAAAATCAAGCTCATTTAAAAAAAAAAAAAATCAACCCTTAAGCCTTTCTGCATCTCAACTTTGACACAGATGTAGAGCTGCTTTTTCTTTGTTGTGGTTTTTGTGTTACTCATGTTTCAGCCAAATAATCTCATTTGCTTATGTTGATCAAATGTAAATGTTTTTTTGTGTGTTTCACAACAGAATACAAGGCCTGCTGGTTTCCCTGGAGACAGAAAACACCCTGTAGGTCACATAAAGGGAACGTGTAGACGAATATGAGCAGGAAGGAGAAGGGGGGGACTGCTGGGCCGAGTGGGCAGGGTCTAAGAGAGCAGCTGCAAATGAGGGAGAGAAGCAGGAGTATAAGTTCCCCAGCTTCCCGATATCAGAGTCACTTTCTCAGCCGGCCTGCTCTGAGCCTCCACATCACATTTTTGAAAACGTCGCTCTGTGACTGTGACTGAACAACTCCAACATGAGCATCAGAAGATCCAACTTTTCCTACATCCACTCTGCCCCTCAAAGCAGCAATGCCACTGTTTATGGGGGTGCTGGAGGATATCAAACCCGCATTTCATCTGCCCCCAAATCTTATCTGCGATCTGGTGCCCCCCTCGCCTTGTCCTCCTCTTCTTTCAAGCTGAGCAGTGGAATGGGTGGAGGTATAGGCTCAAGTTTTGGCGGCGCTGGTGCATCTGTGGTGGCCGGTGGTGGATCTGGTGGTGCCAGTATCCTGGGCAACGAGAAGGGAGCCATGCAGAACCTGAATGACCGCCTTGCCAACTACCTGGAGACGGTGAGGAACCTGGAGAAGGCCAACAAGGAGCTGGAGATGAAGATCATGCAGGCTTTGGAGAAGGGGGGGCCCGACATGAGGGACTACAGCAAGTATGAGCCCATCATTGAGGACCTGCGCAGACAGGTAAGTGTGAAAGTGAAATATATAACAATGAAGCAAAACAGGTGAAAACTGAATTGGATGCAGATTAGAAAAGTGATACTATCAACGCTTTATGAGGCTTTTGAGATAAAAATGATGAATGTGAGGACATTCATTCATTTTGACTGAAAGTGCAGATCAATCTCTTGCATAAGGGTCCATAAGTTCAATAGCAATCAAATGTCTTTTGTTAAAAATAAAGTTCAGAGCTTTTATCATCATTTCTTTTGTAAGTTATCAAATTTCCTCAAAGAGAATGAAGGGTGTGGTTGCCAGCTCCAACCCCTCCCCCATGAAACTTTGTGAGTGCCACAAACTTCCCCTGATGAATCACCAGCATGCGGGCAGCATCATCTGACCAAAAAACTCAAACGGATAAAGACATTCCCAAATGGTCGTGCATGAAAATGCTTGGTTACAAGCATTCTTTGGTGTAGGCGGGCTGCAATGTGAAACAGATGTGGGAATCACACACACACACACACACATAAAGGGTCACAGACACTCAGCATGTGTGTGTGTCTGTGTGTGCAAACTGTAGATGTTTGTGAGTGGATGTGTTGGATAACAATCAGCTCCAGTCTGCAGAGTCAAATGTCACATTCCTGTGCAGACCCCAGATCTTCACTGTCACAAAATGACACATTGATGGATTCATTTTTTTTTGTCTGGACACATAAAGGGACAAATATGTTCCCTTTTCATCCAAAGCAGGGCACACACACAAGCACACACACACACATGCACAAATACTCCCACACACACACGATCACACACACAAAGAATAAATCCACATGCACAAAGTATTTTCTGCTATCAATGTACACAAGCAGATATAGCAATTAAAGGAAAAAAGAAGAAGAAAAATGTGTCTGTATGGATTATACAGACCGGAAACATATCTTTCCAACATTGCTAAAACAAACCAGATTCAGCTTTGGCACAGGAACATCCCCTCTTCCTGTTCTTCTCTTTGTGGTTCCTCTTTTCTCTGACTCTAACTGTGGGATCAGATCTGTTCCTGCTCTGGGGTGTAATCTGACTCTGGGGGTTCTTCTGTTACATAAGAGGAAACGCTGATTTAAATCATATGTTGGATATTATAGTTAGGAGAAACACTGATATTTCCATGAAGAAAATGACTGAATGGTAAATTATGTGCTGGATGAAAATTCCTCCTGTTGGGGCGTAATTGGACAAGCAGTCAGGTCACACCCTGCTTACTGAGGGCACATTTATGCTCCCTTACTTGTAAACATGGATCTGTGAATGCCCTTTAGTCCAAAACCCCATTGGTATAAGGAAAATTAAAAAATCAATCAAAGTTGATTGAGCCTTTGTCTTGCTGTCCACATGTGAGTATCTGATTAAAAATCTATATCATTGATAGGTGAAGCAGCTAAACCTTAATCTTGTTCATCATGTGAGTATCTGATTAAAGGTCTACATTATTGCTATGCAAGGCGACTTAGCCTTTGTCTTATACTCCACATGTCGGGGAAGGGTGAAGGGTAAAGTCTGTAACACATCACTGTTTGTCACGCTGTGTAAAAAGCTTGTGTTATCCTAAAATAAACTGAGAGAACTGACTAAACCACGCACTGGTTTGCCATCTTGTCCCTTCTCTCCCTTTGGTCAAAGGGACAAAGAAATAGGCTGAGCCTACAAAAGATTCAGGCTAGGCCTTACAGAGTGTTATTCCACCCATCACCACCAACAACTAATGTTTTGCTGATCCAACATGTGTAAGTTCATTGTGTCCAATAAATAAAAGAAAAATAAGTCTGCCAATTATCCCTCTATGTTCTGTTATGCCAGTCTTCCGCACTTTTCATGATACTACTCAACACTGCCCCCATGCTTTTTGATGGTATTGCAACATTAAGTCTTTTGCTATGAGCTTCCATGAATACAACCGAGGGTACAAACACAAAGCTCTGCCTGCATCCAGGCGTGCAAAGTGTCCCAAGTCTCTCAAGCTATGACTTGTCTTCAATTCCAGACTGCTGCTCCTTTACAGCATGTTATTCCCACACTATCATTGGTTTCCTACAATATCCAATATCCAATGACAACAACAAAAAAGTCTATATAAAAATGAAAATGCCTGTTGTTTCATTTTTTTAAAAGAATTGGTCATGAATGAAAAAAAACTGAAAACCTGTTTTTTTGTTATTTTTTTCCAGATCTTTGATAAGATCACAGAGAACGCTCGTTTTGTGCTCCAGATTGACAACGCCCGCCTTGCTGCTGACGACTTCAAAGTAAAGTAAGTGTAAATGTCTTCCCAAAGAATCACTTCATATTTCATGTCTTGAGAATATATGAATGAGATACACTAAATCTCATTCTTCAAATTCTGAACTAAGGTAGTGAGCCACGTTCATTCACTCTGCAAATTAAAGTCTGTGCAGAGATTGTCCTGTAGATTTTTCTTAATAACATTTATATGTACTTTACACATGAGATAGAGTTGGTGATTTTTATTGGACACAAATCTTTAAATCTTTAGTAATGCCATTAAGAAGATGAAGATGGATTGCTTTATTTGCGTGATGACACGACTGTAATTCACACTTGACCTGCTCATGTGCTCTTGTCTGGAAGTCAAGATAACAAAAAAATGTGTTTGCTACTTCACTGATAGTGAAGGAGGGTTAACCTTGAATAAAGCACACAATGTCTGCTGTGGTAGATTCAGCATCTCAACGAGCATTCTGTAAAACCACTATGTCCATATTTACATGGCATGGAGGACATCAGAGATATCAGAATTTCTATTTATTATCTGAAGTGGTTATTCATTTGTCTATGTATTCATTCGCTTATCCCTTTGGTAACCGGCACATTTGTTTATTTCACATAAGAACACAAATATAAGGCATAAAGAGCAAACATAAAAGCAGTTGGTGCAGTAAATATCAGAAAATGGCTTACTTATTACTCACAGTAATATTTTTCTCAGATTTATTCTAATAGTATTAGTCTGAAGACAAGTCAAAAATTCATATAAAAAACATTTAAATTTGTATGAATTGAACTTAATCAAAAACATAAGCACATTACCTATTTTTCAATCCTCATCAAAAATAACCACTAGTTAATCCTTAGTTAATTCATGACAGATCTTAATAACTAAATCCCAAAATAAATATGCAAATATATGACAATTTGCTACATATAAAGGTATAGTATAAATTATGACAAAAGATAACTTGCACACAATACATTATACCAACAAATTTGATAGAATGTAACATACATAATTCTTTTAGGTTTAATGATATTTTATGCATTAAAAGATATTTATTTTATTTAAAGATAGAGAAAAATGTAATCAACAAATCATTTCAAATTACATTTCCTTTATTTCTATTATTTTTTGTATCAGTTTGAAAAAAAAAGAGCTGTCAAAGTCATTACAAAATATTGGTCAGAAATTTCGATTATTAGCCGAGTGTGTGCAATAGATTTTGTGTCCTTGCACTTGTGCAGGTACGATAATGAAATGGCCATCCGTCAGTCTGTGGAGGTCGACATCGCTGGTCTGAAGAAAGTCATCGATGACACCAACATGACCAGGCTGAACATTGAGAGTGAGATCGAGGCTGTGAAGGAGGAGCTTGCCTTCCTCAAGAGGAACCATGAGAATGTGAGTTTACACTTCAGTAATTAAAGTATCTTGAATCAGCAGCTCCTATTTGATATGCTTTGAATGTTTTTGTTTATGTCTTTCCTTGTGTTGTGTCCTTCAGGAGGTGATGGAGCTGAGGAATCAGATTTCCCAGTCTGGTGTACAGGTGGACGTGGACGCTCCCAAAGGTCAAGACCTGTCTCAGATTATGGAGGAAATGAGGAATAACTACGAGAAGATCGCCATGAAGAACGCAGAAGACCTCAAACGCTGGCATGAAAATCAGGTATACTAGATTTAAGATGGTTACAACTTTCTTAGTATTTTTAGTCATGACTAACATTCTCTTCTTACCTGTCTGACAGATTGCAGATGTTCAAGTTCAGGTTTCACAGAACACAGAGGCTCTACAGGGGGCCCAGATGGAGAAGGGCGACCTAAGTCGACAGATACAGACCCTGGAAATTGAGCTCGCGTCACAACAGAGCTTGGTAAGAATACCTTTTCTCACACCAGTTTACTTCATTTGACAGGAATAAAAATTCAAAGGCACACTTGTCACAAGCTAACAACGGACATGTAGATAACTACACAAACTGACCCTAACCTGAAGTGAGCTGCAAGGGAAAAGAGACAAACCAGATAGAAGCAGCTGTTTTCCACAATGGGAAATAACTTAGAGCTGAAGGCAGTCTCATGCACTCAACAGGTTTGTGGTGAGCAACAAGTCCTATTGTTTTTTATGAGGAGAAAAATACTGACTATCACTAAAATCTCTCTGTTCAAACCAGAAAAAATGCCTTTCTTTTCATGACACGGTGAGGCAACTGTTAAAGGAGCAAAGGAAGGGCAGGCTTAAGGGCCAGTGACAACATACAGGGACCCTAAAAATGGGGGATTTTTTTTCTATGAAAGTATTAATCTTTTCCAGTATAGGATACATGCTTTAAACTGTGATAGAGAAAAAATATGTCTTTCGTCCTGTGCTTGATTTGTGGAAAAATAAATATAATAAAATAAAAGATATAACATTCAGGTAGTTTCTACACTGCCTGAAAAAGGTCAACTTGTTCCCCCCATCCATCTCTGCAACATTCAGAGCTGCGCCGCAGCATCACAGGGGCTCAAATATTACAGCTCAAGACAGCATCCTGAATAGGGCTTATATTTGAACTGCAATTAAGTTCAAGATATCCCCAGTTTTTAAGCTTTATTTTTTTTAACCTGGAAGAAAATTTATTGTATGTATTTGCTTACATGCAAATAATTAATAAAAGTGTAAGATAACTTTTCCAGAGAAGTTGGTTGTGTATAATAGGGGTCTTTCATTGTTCTCTTAAGTATCTCAGTAATCTGAGGACTTTTGTCAAAAAGGAGGCATGGGTTAGACAAATGTATAGATAATTCTATAGAGCACCTTAAACATACTCTTTTTGAATCCAGGGAACACTCCTTTCAACAATTCTTTTTTTTTTTATTGTGTTTTTAACTCAAAATGTTGCAGACATTATTAAAACAATCATTTTAAGGTTTAATTCAAGATATAAATGCCCCTTAAAATTACCCTCATAATTCAGTAAGACCCACTCATTCTTTTACTCACTGCTTTATAGAGACCAGCAAATATTTTCCAAGAACTGCTTTTAGTAAAGGTTAAAGCTTTCCCATGTTCTCCAAAATAGACCATATTTCCATCAAACAAGACCAGCACTGGTATACTTTTAACTCCTCTCTCTCCATCTTTTATCAGAAAGCCTCCTTAGAAGACACATTACGAAACACAGAGCTCAGAAACAACATGGAAATGGAGAAGTACAATACCATCATTATGCGCCTGGAGGAGGAGCTCACCAACCTGCGCGCAAACATTCAGCAGCAGACTCAGGACTACGAGGCGCTGCTCAACATGAAGATGAAACTGGAGGCAGAGATTGCCACTTACAAGAATCTACTGGATGGTGGAGACTTCAAGTAAGAGTTAAAAAGAGGTGGAGGAGGATAAAAATCTGATGATAGTGGAGGTGAATACTACACTCACTTGTGAGCATGTTTTGCATGGTGAAGTATGAATATTAAGCGAGGCAGTATTTACACTCAGTACAACATGGATTCTTTTGAAGGTAATAAGTTTGATTTGTGTTTTGTTCAGGCTGCAAGACGCACTCGATGAGCTGGCCGGAGCGAGCTAATTTGGAACAAAGAATCTGTAATGCCATCCAAACAACGAAAGAAGAACAAACAACAGCAATTAATTCTTAAAAAATAAATCCATGCTGGTCCAACCATTTCAAGTAAACTGTGGCTGACCCAACAGCAAAATGAAAATGAATAAAACCACTATTTGCCCCACAGCTATGGCTCTTGTTCGTTTATCATTCTAAGCTGATCACAGTGTGCATATTGTGTTTTTCAGTAACTTCTGTAATGTAATGTTTAAAACTGATTTAAAATGTCACAGTTGAAGTGATACATGCACGGTTTAAAGACATATCAATAATTCATGTCACAAAATAATTACAAGGGAGAAAAAGATGAAGGGGGGGCATGATTGTTACATGAATTAAATATTAAAATCCATTAATGTATATTTTTCAATTATCTCCATGAAGAACTCTTAAAAAAACTTGGAGGACCTGTACTAATTAAATGGCACACATGGTGGCAGAGGAACTTTGGAGAAAAGCCAGGAGACACTGTTCTAGAGTATTTTGTATATAACATATATAACAGTAAAAAAAATGTTAATATTCTGTCACAATCTTTGTAAGATTCAGTGGATCAAATCTTTCAGTTCAGTTTCCTTTTCCCCTTTGGTTAACTGGCTGCTGATTTCTGTGTTTTAGGACAAAAATGTTACGTGAAAACACATTTTTTTTTTATTTCATTTCAAAACAGTTTTGTTTTCACTTTTGTCACTTAAACTGTATTAGCAATTATAGTCAACGTGACAACACAGCACAATCATATAACAAAACTACACAAATATATAACGATTTAATAATGTTTTGTGTTAAAAATCTGCAAATCAAGACTATGCTTCCATCCATCCATTATTTATAATGCCTATCCCTTTCGTGGTCACAGAGACAGGCTCCAGTTCACTGGGTGGGAGGCATTGAGTGGTCATCGGGCAGGAGGCAGGGTTCACCCTGGACTGGTCGCCAGCCATTCAAAGGGCCACATAGAGAGACAGACAACCATTCATACTCACACCTAAGGGCAACCTGGAGTCACCAATTAACCCACTGAACATTTTTTTAGTATGTGGGAGGAAGCCAGAGTGCCTGGAGAGAACCAATGCATGCACGGGGAGAGCATGCAAACTCCACACAGAAGGCCCTGACCAACATGGGGTTCAAACCAGCAACCTTCTGGTGCATGTGCACCACCTGCTGCGCCGCCGTGCCGCCTGAGATTCTGCTTGTAAATTTTTTTTAAAAAGCCATGCGGGCTATTGTTCGAAATGTTTAAAAATCCTTCTTTAGCAGTGTTATAGATGCAATGTGTAATGGTGAATTGAATTAGACTTCAAATACATAAAACGTATTATCTAAAACTTAACACAGAGGGTGAGCATTGCTAAGTTTCTTGTTTTATTTATTTAACCTTTATTTATTCAGGTTAGTCCAATTGAGATCAGGGATCTCTTTGCCAAGGGAGACCTGACCAAGAATGGCAGCAACACACTGCTTCAACTAAAATACAGACTCATACGGTACACATTAAACAGTGAGATCAATAACAATAAACCATCAGTTAAAACATTTGCATACTGAAAGCCTGGATTCCTTTTTTTTTTTTTTTTTTTTTTTTTTACCAGTTATTAAAAAGCATTCAGGGTAATGAAGTCTTGCATTTTAAAATCAGTCTGAAGATTGTTCCAAGCAAAAGGAGCTGAGAACCTAAAAGCTTTTTTTCCCCATCTCATTCTGAACTTTAGGAACAACAAATTGCAAGATGTTGATAAATAAAGATAAAGCAAGTCCAATTCACTGTAGAATAAAAAGTGCAATAATGAGTGAGAAATCCACAGTTAGTGATGAATCTCAGAGCACCATGAAAAACACTAACATGAAGACTCTGAGCAGACGCATTCATGTACAGCACATCTCCATCGCATTTGATCTTTGAAGTTGAATAGTCAAAGTCGTGAATTGAATGTCACGTGTCATACATACTCAGGTACCCTGGATTTACCAGCTCATAACTGGAGTGTGTTTCACTCGGATGTGATTCCCAGCGTCCACATCTGAGTTGTGAGGTTAGTGTAACACACCAATAGACTACATACAGCAAGGATCATGAATTACATTTGAACCAAGCAACTGTTTCTTTTCCAGGCAGAAGCTGAGAGCTGGATGTTGAAATACATTTAAATGTACATATAAACAAAATATTTTGATCCAGGAAACATATTATTCTTTATTTTTGTTTCTAATTTTTTCCTAAAATGTATGTTATCCTTTGCCTTAAAATCAGATCAGTCCATATCACCAATACAGCTGTCAACCATATGGGGGCAGCTGAGGTATTAGATATTTCTCAGGCTGTCATGTTGTCCATCACTGGGTTTGACACAAATACACGCATGGACAAAATTGTTGGTACCCTTCTGTTAAAGAAAGAAAAACCCACAATGGTCACTGAAATAACTTGAAACTGACAAAATTTAATTTTGAATTGTGGTTCAACAAAATCATTTTAAAAAACAAAATAATGAAACCGGCCTGGACAAAAATGATGATACCCCTTGAAAAGATTGAAAATAATTTGACCATAGGGTCATGTTAAACTTAGGTGTGTCCTATAATTACCATCACAGGTGTCTTCAAACTTGTAATCAGTCAGTTTGCCTATTTAAAGGCTGAAAAGTAGTCACTGTGTTGTTTGGTATCATGGTGTGTACCACACTGAACATGGACCACAGAGAGCTAAGGAGAGAGTTGCAGGAGATTAGAAAGAAAATTATAGACAAGCATGTTAAAGGCAAAAGCTATAAGACCATCTCCAAGCAGCTCAGTGTTCCTGTGACTACAGTTGCACATATTATTCAGAAGTTTAAGGTCCAAGGGACTGTAGCCAACCTCCCTGGACGTGGCGGCAAGAGGAAAATTGTTGATAAATTGAAGAGATGGATAATACAAATGGTAACTAAAGAGCCCAGAACAACTTCCAAAGAGATTAGAGGTGAACTCCAAAGTCAAGGTACATCAGTATCAGTTCGCGCCAGCCATCGCTGTTTGAGCCATAGTGGACTTACTGGAAGACGGCCGAGGAGGACACCACTGTTGAAAGCAAAAAGCGAGACTGGAATTTGCCAAAACTCATTGACAAGCCACAAAGCTTCTGGGAGAATGTCCTTTGGACAGATGAGGCGAAATTGGAGCTTTTGGCAAGTAAGGGTACCAACAGTTTTGTCCACGTGTGTATACCCATACTCCTGATTTAATATTTGCTATTACTGAGTAACATGTGAATTTCAGTAAATGTGGTCATTTCCGATAAAACTGTTTCAATCCCAATTGTTTTTAGTGTTTTAACAGCTAAAGGGGTATAAGGGGGCAGAAGAGTTACCCTTAAAACCACAAAGTGTTTCATCCTTCTAACATTTTCTAAATTAGGTTATATTTCCGGGACCGGATGGGAAGCTGTGTGTGGGGGTTGATTTGGCCATAGAGCTGCCAGTTAATGATTACTGGCATGCAGAAACCCTATGAGTATATCATTTTATTTTAATTTCTTTTTTTAAATGTTTACCGATGAGAACAAGTAAACTTCAGGTTTCATCTTGAGATCCTGAAATATTTATGTTGTTACCTCAAGATAACATTTTTGTTTTTCATGAGTATTTTTTTAAATCTTAAGAAAATGAGTGAAAATAACGTTTCATGGAAATCAAAAATGGTAGTTGAAATATGAAGGTACCAACAGTGTTGCAGTTGTATAAGACTGCTGTCCTCACAGATAGCTGTCAGAGTTTAAATGCAGCTTGTGACATCTTTCTCACAACACTTTCCAATTGGTCTGTCCCCAATTACAGGCTCCAGTTACTCTCCCAGCTCTACAATAAATGCATTAAAAAGTCAAGCAAAAGAAAATCTCACAAAGAAATTATGCAAATAAGCTGAGATCTCAAGGTAACAATCAAAATGTAGGTCTCTCATTATTACCAAAGAAATCAGTTAATGTATGAATGTACTGTACACATGTGTCTTATAGGCCATCTGTATATTTCATATGTTGAAGCATTTGTCCAGTAGTCATGATGAAAATGGCCGTACATTAAAATAATTAATGTATGATGTCTCGTAATAAGCACATACTGTACCATGATCTGAGATAAGCCCTGGAGGAATTTTAATCCTCTCTTTTATTCAAGCCATGCAGGCTTCTCATATAATAAAGATACAGAACTAGAAAGATCTTAGAGAAATGTATTCATTATCCCTTCAACATTAAGCAGCTAAAAAATAGACCGTTCAACAGTATGGCTTTAATTTAATTGCATTTAAGTAAAGTGTAGTCTGGTGAATGGGCTGGAGAAGGTTAGAGCATCATGTATCTTTAAATTAGTCTCCATTTGCATTGGCTGATCTTTCTGTGACTATTTTGACACTTCATAATATTTTGGCTGATATGAGGTATCTGGGGCAGCATGGTGCCGTAGCATGTAGTGCACATGCACACAGCAAGAAGGTTGCTGGTTCAAATCCTGTGTCAGTTAGGGCCTTTCTGTGCAAAGGTTGCTTCCTCCATTAGACCTGAGAACATGCTTGTTTTGTTAACTGGTGACTCTAAAATCCCCTCAGGTGTGAGTGTGACTGGTTGTCTGTCTCTCTATGTGGTCCTGCAATCAGCTACTGACTGTTCCAGGATCTACCCTGCCTCATGGCCATTGGCAGGTGGGACAGGCTCCAGCCCTCCACAACCCCAAAAGAGATGAGCAGTATAGATGATAGATGATGGATGAATGAATGAGATGTCTCAGTCCGACGGGACAGGGTCTTACAAGGAGTGAAGAAAGAAAATAGTACAGAGAGTGAGCATGGTTTCTTATATTTTAAATAGATGAGCCAGACTTGGCCATCGAACACGCCGGATGGATCTGGCGCTGTGTAGTTCCTAAAGCAGAATAAGTACTGAGACTCAAGTAAGACTTAAGATTCAAGTACTGAGAGGATCGGTGCATTTTTAGTTAGTTCACCAACATACCAAAATGATCATGGTCAATTGTTTGACATGCTCTTCTGGATTTGAAAAAAGGTTTAATCTAAAAAGAAACATCTTTAAAATGTAGAACTTTAAATAAATACAGGACCATTTTAGGTTAGATAAAAAAGGGCTAGGCTTAAAGGCCTTAGTAAAGACAATTTTTAATCAAACTCTTTTTTAAGTGTTGCAGAAGGTATGGCATTGGGACACACCATCTATTTTGAAAGAATGATCCAAAGACCACTATGAAAAGCGCATAAGCAAATAAACTTCTGTCCGACTATTTTGATACTTTGAAGATCCTGTGAAAAATGTTGAATTTTCAACAATGATAAATGTTTCTCACATGTTAATTCATACACACAAGAGTAAGAATGATACCATCCCACTGAAACACATTCAGCATAATCAGTTCCTTAAAAAAATGTGTTTTAGTTGAAAAAAACTTTATAAGTTGTATGATGTGTGTTTGGTGTTTTATTATATAGCAAATAGTTTATTTTAATTTCGTGCTAAAATGAAAAGGATTTCAAATTAATATTCTGTCAGCTTATTGTACCAAAACACTGACATGTGGGTCAAAATGAACTTTTCTTCTTTCTGTCTGTCTTTCTTTCTTTGACTGATGATGCTTTTCGTGTCCTGTAGATTTTGCCTTTGTGTGCACGGTTATCAGGTGTGGAAAGTAACCAAGAACATGTACTCACATTACTATTGATTTGTGGCTTATTTCTTTATTTGCACTTTTTTTAAGATTTCAAAATCATTACTTTACTTGAAAATCTTCTCTAGGAAGTGATGTATTTCACTACATTTCCAGTACAGTTCAGATGTGGATTTCACTGTAGATCTCACTTCTCTAATTATTAATTAAAAAAAAGTCATCTATACCAAAAAAAACTTTACCCTCAAGCAGGCTAGCATCAGTACAACAAAGTTTTAAAACTGATACAATACCATTGTGAAGTATTATTGGTCAGCATTATTGACAACATTAAGTGTAAAAGATGCATTAAATTTTTAATTTTAGTCACTCAGCATTTATCAGGGTGATTTTCATTCATCCAGGTAATGTTGATATCACCATTTTACATTGGTTTTGTCAAATACAGTATGCTTATGCAAAAGTCTGTCTCCTATACATTTTCGTGGTTATCTTTTCAATGTTTTATTTTTTATCTGGGGGAATAGCTTATTTTGGGTTATACCATTTATTTGGTTACTACATCATCACTGTTACATACTGAAACAAATAACTGCCATTTACAAAAAATAAAATAAAGTGGGAAGTAACTTGTTTTGCTCAAATTAGGCTACAGTAATTGAGTAGCTACTTTTTACTTGAGTGGATTTGTAGAAAACAGCATGTACTTGTACTGCAGTGAAGTTTTTCAAAATAACCAGATATTTATTAGAGAAAAATAGTTGTCCACTCATGCCACCCCTGCCGAAAAATGTCCAATTTCACCAGACTTTTTATGACCAAGACCCTTAAAAACATTCCAAGCAGCCCCAACTTTGAAGTTTGGTATTTGCCGGTTTTCGTTCGGATAAAAAAGGTTCACAAAACTCAAAGTTTTGTGTTGATTAAGAAGAAGAGAAACTTTGTTTTTAAGGGGAATGTCAGTCTCCACAGTCTAGCAGATAGGTAATCAACAGACAGAAGGAGACAGAAGGAGGCGCGCCCATGAACACCGATGCGCGCTCCCGATGATAAACCTCTGACGCCTACATCCGGGAACTTCGACGAACTCGCTCTCCAACATGGCGGCGTCAGGTGAGGTTTATGAGGGTGAACGATCTTGGCCAGTTGGGAGGGATTTTACCGGGTTATGACACGATGTATTAAAAAACATTGAGTTGGAGGACTGTGTAAGACTTGCGATGACAATTCGTGCCGTTGTCCCGCGTTTATACGACATGGTTTCGGCTGTTCTGGCCCGCTAAAGACGTAACTGCTGGAGGAAGGCGAATGAACGGAGCTACGACTTGTTCAATCTGATATTTTAAAGTACACTGTCCTTTTGAGTTTGCTAGCGGGGTGTTTGAGCTGTCCGCTTTTGAGTTCACACGGTAGGGCGTGAATTCCTTGTTGTGTGACAGGCTTTGGGGTGTTTATAACTGCGTGCAAAGCTGGCACATTGTATTTCAGTAGCAGAGCTCGCCGTGGCGCTCGCAGCACACAGGCATCGGGCGCAAGCGCGTTTCGTGGAGGAGGGGTTGGGCCGTGAGGTCCGGGCAGCCCGAGGAGTCTCCCCACGTGTGCAGCCTCGCTCCCTGGTATCGGTGTTTGATGAAACAGGGCAGCTGGGCCTGTTGGGTCCCATCCGAAACACTTCCCTGGCAGCTTCACAACTTTGAGCTGTCCCATCCGGCCGGCCAAGACTTGCTCCGATGATGGCGCACTTGGATCCTGGCACCACGACGCGCACTAGGCCCTAAAACCTAGCCAGCTAAGCAGGGAGACTTCCACCGTCAGCAGTATTTAGCTAAGCCCACAAAGGCATAAAAACAAAAGCGTCCCACGTTAATGGAAAACAAACAACCTGCGTGTTAAGCCTAGCACTTAGCTGTTTGTGCTCGCAGCTGTTATGCTATTGTAGCTTTAGCGGCTTTGAAAAGTTCACACTACGCAACTACAGCCTGTGAATGTCATATTGGTGTGTACACAGTAAACAACCTCTTTTCTCAGAAGCTGCTTGATTTATTGTTGTTGGTTGATGGAGGTGATTTAGCACAATGCACTCATTAATGTTTCAGACCGTCTGTCCTGCTCAGTTTATGTTTGGGTTTTGTAACTGTGCATAAAGAATCCCCTGACAGTCGGGATTTTCACAATAAAAGCCCTCAGCCTGCTTTGTTCCCCCATTTCTCCCTCAGACCAAAACAAGCTCAGACCTTCTAGATATAAAGTGACCTGTGTGAACCAACCTGCATCTGTTTGTCTTGTAAAGAGACTTTATGGTGAATGTGTTTGCTCTGAAGGCATGACCCATTGATTCAAACTGTTGAAGGTGCGTTCCTCAGAGATCCAATAAACATGGAACTCAGTGGTTTGGACACGAAATGCACAGAGGCCTGTCTGACCTGCTGCACAGTGACAGTTGGACAGAATCAACCACTCCCCGTTTGTTTACTGTCCTGAGGGAAAATAAGGGTTTGCATTTTCACTCACACTGTGCAGTTTCCTTATCTGTCTGGACTTGATAACTTCTTAACTTCAAATACTCCTGTTCTGTTTAAAAGTGCTGAGAGGCTGGTGTCATATGAGCAGAGATGTACACACAGGAAAATCTTCCAGAAAGCTTGGCTGCTGTTGTGTAGCTGCAAGCTGATAGTATTTTCAAATAGTTCTGGACAGAAGTGACCCAGCAGTATTTGTGATATGAAAAATAGAGAAAAGGGATCCCGATAAATGCACGAAACAATTAGGTCAACAATCACAATTTAATGATATTGAATTTTGAGTCAGTTTTCATCTTATGCTTGTGCTATATGAGGAATATTCCAGTATTGTGACTTAGATGTGATGAAAGTAAACTAGTGCCAAGGAAATTGTGTAGGCTTTGCTTGCAGCTGTTTGCAAACTTTTCTTAAAAAAATCAAGGATTTCATTGTGCGAGGGTTTCTCCAATGATAGCTCCAGCTTCATCTAACCTCATGAATATGCTGTAATAGCATGTAAAATGTACTCAGTTTTCTCACTTACAGTGATAATATCCTATCTATGTTATGTGTTTATCGCAAAAGCTTGTAATGTAGTATCAACAGAACAGCTATTTGTTGTGCAGCTGCACATCTGCCCAAGGAGAATCTAATAATAGAACATTTGGCCTCTGAAATTGTCAAGATTTTGCACACCAGCCTATGTTTTTCTTGGCTCAGAGTTAACTTTATAAATCTTGAATTTTCTAAGTATGTTGATTAAAGGTATCAATTAAAGGTATATTTGCTCAGTTATAAACAGGGACAACTCATTTTATGACAGTATTAACAATGAAGTTTTCAGAAGACTTTCTCAACATAGAATCCTGCATACTTGTCTTCGGCTGACTTTCTTCTGTCATGTTAAACTTTCTTCTAGCTAAGAAGAAGAATAAGAAGGGGAAGACCCTCACTCTGACCGACTTCCTGGCAGAGGACAGTGGAGGCAGTGCCCCACCAAGCTACCCGGCCAAGTCCACCAGCTGGGCAGATGAAACTGATGACCTGGACGGTGATGGTGAGCACACACTGGCACTTCATTTTTATTAATATTATTATCTAGGAGCTGTTAAGTCCATAGTTTCTTAACTGCTCTTCTTGTTGAGTTGAGAGAAATGTAACCATGTAATAGTAATGTAGAGAATACTGTCAAGCTGCTCAAGCCATCATCAATCATGGACTGATTCTTTAAAATATTTAAAACCAAAAACAACATTTAATTGTTTTAGTCTGTTGTGGTTAAACAAACTTGGTTGCATTTGGTTTTTAGGTAAACAACAAAAGCCTTTTTCACAAGGGGCTGCCCATGTCTTCTTGCTGATTGGTCTGCTTATATGTGCACCTCACAACAGGAGACTAATCCTGTTGGACACAGAGGGCCGGACGTACAATAAAAAGAACAACATATGAATAGCAAACAAAGCAACAGCATACAAACCTGTGATGACAATTCTTGCCTTTACATCAATGCTATGTGTAGTTTGACATACTCACTGTATTCACAAAAGATTGGAAAGAACATGCTGGCAAACAGAGAACGTGTAGCTCTTTCTATACATGAACAGATATCACATGAACAGATATCACACGTTGTGTTACCAAACATCATTGCCTCTTGGCTGCAGGGATTATTCCTGTATGTCCTGCTGCGTTCGTACATCAGCTAACCCTGATTAAATGCTGTGAATTTATTAGAAAGCCATAAGGAGAAGTTATTTTGGAAGTAAGGATGGAAAAAAAATATTTGCATTCTCACATGCAAATTATAATACCCCAAATTTCATTATGTTTTGAGTATTTATTTGCAAATGAAAGCACAGTCATACAATGACAGATGGAGGAGTTTATTAAAGGGTCATGCTAGGGCTATGTAATAGATCAACTTTATAGATGATTCAATATTTAAATGACATAATAGGTAAAACAGGATATAACGTAATTCATGTTGCTGTAGATGTGAGATAAAAATGTTCCCTGGTGAGCTGAGTTTTTGTTGTATATTTTTAATCACTAGTAGTTTATTGTATGCCAATTTCTAGTACATGTTGACTTATGCAGCAGTTTGGCATGACTTCCATTGTTGACTCTTTTTTTTTTTTTATTTATTGAAACAAACGATAGGATTTATATTGTGTGTGTCCATTGAGCCTAGTCAGTATTGATATGACAGTTGACTGGGGGGAGGGGGTTATTGTTCCACACTAACTCTTATGTACCAAAAGAAAAACATTTTAGTGCTTACACAGTAGGGCTGGGTGATATTACCTAATCTCAGTATCACGATTAATTGAAGCTCTTACCTCGATTACAATTAATGAATGATAATTTTATGCTATGCAAATTGGTGGGGTTACAGACGGTCGTCGAAACAATCTTCCTGCAGTATTTACACTTAACTTCTTTCTGTTTGATGTCCTCTGCACAGAATCCAAAATGTGGCCAAACAACGGAGACGGCATTTTCTTGGCTACAAGGTCCTTTGATAGATTGGCACTTGTCTCCTCCATGTTGGCAGCACGTCCTTCGCTCTTGGCGAAAGTGAACGCAGACTGTATGGAGGGGGTGACTTGACTTACACAGGGGAAATAATCAAAATAATCGACATGAGTGAAATAAATTTGATTAGAGAGTCTAAATGTCGGTTTCGATTATTTTTTGATTAATTTGCCAGCCCTATTACACAGTCAAACCCCCATCAGCCTTTTTGCTGTAAGGTTGAAAGGATTGGCCCTGACTAATTCCTCATCAGCCATGAACTTTTGCCCTCAGATATCAGTCTCGAATGGTTTGGTCATTTCTTTGTGCATTGCACAACTTTGTCATAGTTTTGTTTTTATGCAGCATTTTGACATCTATTTATGTTAGGTCTGTTGCTCTGAACCTTAAAATTTTGAACTTTAATCACACTTTACAATTTATATTCTGATGTCAGCACACACTGAACTCCACATCACATGTTTACATGTCATGTAAAAATCAAATGGAGTGGTTTCAGATAACAACTTGCATCTTATTTCTGTGTAGTTCAGTGACTAGTGTTTATTCAAGTTGCCAGTATTTTGGTTATTATCACCTCATCCAGGTTATTGACACTATAGAAAAAAACTAATCACACTGAGTAGACAGTTAATAGTTCACCAGTGTATGTTCTTTTTAATGTCGGCAAACTGAAGGAGCATGCAACACAGAGTTTTATTTCAGAAGTGTCAGTCACACCACGTTTTTTTTCAGGGAAGTTCTGCTAGTTGATATCATGTTGCTTCTTTGTATGTCTGATGATGTTTAGGAGTCAATTACCTATTTTAACTTATTTTTTTCTGAAGATAAACTGATCATTTGTTGTCAGTTAAAGGGAACATAAGGTCTATGTTTGTTCATGTCCTTTTTCATCCTCCAGTTTCAACATCGTGGCACACAGAGGAGGACAGCTACCGGGCACCACCCATTGACCGGTCCATCCTCCCCACAGCACCTCGCTCAGCCCGTGAACCCAATATCGACAGGTCCCGACTGCCCCGCAGCCCGCCTTACACGGCCTTCCTGGGCAACCTGCCCTATGACGTCACTGAGGAATCGATCAAAGACTTCTTCCGCGGCTTGGCAGTAGGTGTAGCCATGAACAACCCCTGCAGCCATATGCTATATGACTCATAACACTTAGAGGTTAAAATCAATGAAAGCTTTGGTTTGTGAGGTGAAACACTGAAACTCGGGCTGTTTCAGTCACAGATTTTATTGCTGTTAAGCAGCTGTTAATACTTATCAGAACATTGCTATACTTTTCTAAACATTATCATTATTATAATTATTATTATTATTAATCAGACTTGTATTTCATATCTTAGTTTGCAAAGTCATCACCAACTCTAATACTCTGCATGAACACTGAGTTTGTTGTTTTAAAGACATGAACATACAGGTCAACTTTATTACTAATGATCTTATCAATAGAAGTCTAAGGGATACTTAAGCTGCTGAACCTGTTTGTCACAAAGGGGAGAGAGAAGTTCTTCAGATTACGCTTCTTGTAGCCAGAAATGTTAAAGAAAAATAAAACCCTTAAAAGATTACATGAATCAGAAGAAGCAAAGCATATGAGAACTCGTTTTTCTAGTCGCCGAAACATGAGGGCAGAAAACTCAACAAAGTCCCATGTGACTGCTTATGTAGATCCATCAGATATCTGAGCATAATGCATACTTTAGAAGTACACAGCTCATTCTAATGCATTTTGTGAGTATTTTGCTTTAGAAGTATCTTAACTCAATACAGCAAATTAACTCGAGAGTGAGGTTACTGTAAATTGAACTTGCCACACTTCTGACTGGATGTTTTCATCAAGGGTTATGGCTGAAATGCATTATGACTCGGTGCATACCTTGCATGTACCTCACTTTAAGCATCTACTCTGGGTAATTTAATAGCAAGGTGGTTCAATTTGAATATATGCAGTCACACTTTGCATAAGTAGTAAGTCCAGCACCCCACAAGGTCTCTTTTTTACTAAATAGTATTTCAGTGTTACCTGTGGTTGCGTATTTTGGCAAAATGAGGGTGAGAAGCTGTTTCCCTTCCAGCCCCTTGGCTTGTGGCTCAAGATCCATGAATGCTCTGTGTTGTGAATCTGCTAACAGTAATGAACAGGGGCAAAGTAACCACAAGCAAAGAGAGTAGCATGACCTCCTAAACAGATTTAAGTAATCATTGTGCATTTATGGGAAATGGTGATTATCACTTAGATAGACATGCTGACTCAGATATAAGCAAAATGTGTGTTCCAAAAGCCTCTTAGCTTTTTGCTTATGCACCCCATTCCATCATATTGCCCGTTCCATCAGTGCACATAGCATGTGGGGGCATGTCATCTGTTCCCATTAAGTTGCGCTCACACCTAGCAGTCAGGCGTATTGACTAGTATGGGACTAAGTAGCCTGGTTTTGAAGCCTATTTTGAAAAAGGACTATACACTCTGTGATGCACTTTGTTTGGTTTTAATATTAGCTTGTGTCCCCTGTTTGCATAACACCAGTAATTCTACCACAAAGTAGTTTTTTTCATGTTTGATCTTAAGAGAAAATGTTCGAGTTTGTCCAACAGGCCAATTTTTCCTGCCTAACAAAAAATCTTTTTTATTAGCTGTGCTTAATGCCAGCAATAAATTGACAGGACACTTCAGCATCTGAAACTGATATTTGCTCATCCTATATTCCTGTACCAACGGACAATGTTTGTAGAAAGAGCTGGTAACGACTGATGCCAATGTTAAACCAGTGTTGAAACACATCCTGACTACCATCTGCCCTCTTTTAAAAGCATGTTAACTTGCCCTAACGGGGCTCCTGATTACCTCAGCCAAGAAGGTTATGTTTTTGTCTGCATTTGTCTGTCTGTCTGTTTCCAAGATTACTAAAAGTTATGAACAGATTTTGATGACACTTGAGGGTCACGAGGGAATGTTGGTCATGCCACAAGAAAGAAGTGGCAAGATTTTGGTGGTGATACGAGTACAGATGTGGGTCCAGGATTATTTCAGAGGGTTCGTTAACAGTGCGAGACAGGGCAGTTTTCCACATTTTTGACAATAAATCGCCTCACAGTGTTGGAAATGCCTTGGTGGAGGTTTGTGGTCTGAGCCCTTTTAGTCTAATGTATGTTCCTTTCTTTATCCTCAGATCAGTGCGGTGCGTTTGCCCAGAGAGCCCAGTAACCCAGACAGATTGAAGGGCTTTGGTTATGCTGAATTTGATGATGTAGAGTCTCTTTTGAGGGCCCTCAGTCTTAATGAGGAGGTAAGTGTTCAGTTTTCAATTAATTTTGATGCTTGAAACCAAACTTGATACAGGATGCAAGTGCAGGACTAACTTTTTAAGTGTCATGCTTGAGGCGTAGGGTTATTTGTCCTACTTCTTGAAACAACGTTCTTTGTCTTTCTTATAAATTCGTATAAAGGAGATTCACTTATTTGTTTCTGCTTTTCTGTTTTTTTAATAAATACAGAACCTTGGAAACAGAAGGATCCGTGTGGACATTGCAGACCAGTCTAATGATAAGGGTATAATGCTGACAAAAACTCTGCAAATGCAAGGCACCTTACTACTTTTAACTCCAGTACACTAACACAACATCTATTCGTCATGCTTGCATTTTAGAGAGAGACGGTGGGTCTATGGGAGGCAGAGATCGAGGGGGACGGATGGGTGACATGGGTCCTGACAAAACAGACACTGATTGGAGGGCTCGGCCTGCTGAAGATGAAGGACCCCCCAGAAGAGAAGATTCTTATGGTGAGAGAAATAACTTATCTCCTCTTGACATAAAAATGGATCAGTCATTAGGTTTAGGCAAAGGTAAACTATATATAGACAAGGGAAAATATTAGTAAAATTAGTGCTGTTGTCCAATATTTTAAGTTGTGTAACTTGCCAAAAAAATTTTTATGTATGTTAACTTACCAAAAAATGAGTGAATTTCTGTCCTTCAGACATGTACTGAGTTAAAAAAAAAGATTAAGGATCAGTCAGTCCAGCATTTCAGTCATTGCAAAATAATATTGTAGATGTAAGACAGCATCTGTTCTTCTAATAACTCCTGCAGGATCAAGGGATCGTTATGAGTCGGATCGATACAGAGATGGGCCAAGACGGGACAATGACCGCTATGAGGGAGGACGAGACCGTTACCGCTATGACGACAGGGATCGCAGAGATCGCTATGATGACAGGGACCGCAGAGACTACGACAGAGGTATGCATTTCTCTGGGTTCTGATCTCGTCAGTTAGGGTTTCACAGCTATTTATTAGCCCTAGCATAGTTTGGCCCCCAAAAATGAAATCTCAAAAATATTCCTTAATCCGCTTTCTGAATCAAAGCTTGAGTTTACCATCAGTCTCTGCTGCAGACCTATCTGCAGTATATTTACTGAATTCTTCTGTTTTTGTGTCTTTCTGTTTCTCCCTCCTTCTTTGCTGTACTTCTAGGTTATGACTCTCGTGGTGGAGGAGGAGGTCGTCGTGCCTTTGGCAGTGGCTTCCGCCGCGATTATGACGACAGTCGGGGAAGCAACGATCGTTATGGGGACCGGGATCGTTATGGTGATCGTGAAGACCGGTACGAAAGACGAGACGAGAGACGTGAGGAGAGAGGTGAGAGTTCAGCATGCACACTTTGCCCTTGCTTTGCACTCCCAACTTTCTTATTGTCACTATGGTGTAAGTTAAATGTAAAATTGCTCAAGTTTCTTATTTTTTATGTCTTAGTCTGTAATCAAAAGTTCAGTATGGCTGTTAAATTGACAAATATGTACCTTTTTTTTCCTGATTCAGCTCCCCTGCAGAGGCCCAAGTTAAACCTTAAGCCCCGTAGTGTGCCTAAGGAGGATGAAAGTAGTGGTGGTGGAGGTGGTGGTGGTGGTGGTACATCCCCAGCTGCAGCTCCACCCTCGGGCACCAGAGCCTCATCCATCTTTGGTGCAGCCAAGCCGGTGGACACAGCAGCCAGAGAGAGAGAAGTTGAGGAGAGGCTGAAGAAGGAAGAGGAGAGGCTGCAGAGGCAGATGGAGGAAGACAAAGGCCGAGGACCTGAAAGAAAGATGAGAGACAGGTCTGTGTTTGACATCAGTGCTCACTATTTAACACTTAAGGAGGTGATGGAACTTTCACTACTTCTAAACAAGGAAAAATGTAGAAACTATACTTTTTATAAGAAGGGGGCCCTGCTATTTGTGCACTTGTTTTCTTTTTTCTTAAAGAGAAATTGAGGTTCAAAGGTTCTATTTCCAAGAAGGCAGAATATTTTGGGTGATACATTTCACAAACAAAAATATGTTATTGTTTGACGTCATTGAAACCAATTGATAAAAGGTTAGGGATTAGAATTTTAAAGATTTTAATTTACCAATGCCATTAATGATTCTGCTTATTGATCTGATTCTTATCAATTCCTTCTAATTTTTTGTGTGCAAAGAGTTGCCCTGCATAGGTTTTCATTGGGAGCAATGTCAAACTCATAAAACTCCTGATTTTTAATGCTGAGCTGCGTACATAAATAGTTGGTGGAATTGATTTGCAATTTCTATCCCTACAAAGGAAATATATATTTTTTTAAACCTTATGGCATTCTTCTTCTTGGCTTCTTGCACTTTTGCTGTGTTCTGCCTCACAGTATTAGTCAGCAAGTTTACACACAGTGCAGTTGAGCTAAGGTAGCTTTATCAGGCTGTCCAGCTGGAGTGCTGTCCATATCCATGAGGTGAGTTGATTTATGTACAGAAGCAAGCAGACAGCACTAAGAAAAGTGGTGACGTGTCCTCTTTGCAGCCAGTTACTATGGACCTTCCTCCAACTGACCTTAAAAAGTTGGCAACCACTTTCCTCCATGTAAATATAATGGTCTCATCATGAGTAGACCTTGCAAAGAAAAGTTTAATCTCTTTTCAACCTCTGAGTATACCATAGTTTTTAGTGACATATAACCATTGCATTTTGTTTTCAGGGATCCGAGCTGGCGTATTGAAGAATCTAATACTGAGCGATCACGCACAGGCAGCGAGTCTTCACAGCAGGGGAGCACTTCTGGAAGGGGTAAGAAAATGTTTTACCAGCTGGACTCTTTGTTTCAAGTTCATTGTGAGCATTCAAGAGAAAAGAATAGGCTCCTGTGTGACAGGCCCAGCTTTTTTTTTTTTTTTTAAATCAATCAGCCAAATTTAACATCATGAGATTCATTATTTATGTATCACTGGTGTTCACGTCCATGAAACAGGGATCGAAGCTTCAGATAAGTATTACGATCTCAAACTGTTTTCTGTAACTCCATGTGCCAAAAGCAGAGTTTACTGCTTTTCTTTGAAAACTGTAAAATATTTTTTCATGGGTTACTTTTTAATGCATCCACTCCAGCAAAAGACAGGGTCACAGACATTGTGTGTTTTTCCATTTGTAGTATCTGCTTAAGCGAGGTACACACAGCCCGACTATCGGGTAAACTATCAGCTCAGATCTCTGCTTCAGATCAAACTCGGCAAAGGCCCGATTATTTAGAGGTCCTAAAGATTATCTTACTGATTATCCTGTGGTGTAAGGCATGTTAAATGTAATTATGTCCTCTTGGAAGAGGATCGGGGCTTTCTCTACTTGACATCGTAAATATTCATCATTTTTACTACTTAGAACTAGAATTCCTGATGTGTGGAGTTAACTAAGGACAGCCAAGCTGACCTGTGTGCTTTGTCACATGGACCAGAGCAATGCCAATCAGGGAGCAAACTGAGTGAAGCAGGAAGCAAAGGTAGCCATGGCAACGTTAGTAAAAGCAAAGCATTAAGTTAGACAGACGTCAAAATGGAGGTCCAACTCATTGATTTGTTAAAAAAACACGAGCATCTGAACAGCATTACCTGTAAATTATATATAAAAAACTGATGTAGAGAGGAGCTGGACATAAATCACAACCACCAAGGATGTTATAGGAAGCTAACCACTATCCGCATTTAGCCTCCTAATGTTGTCCGCCATGTTTGTTTACATTAAATTCAGGTGTGATCATAAGCTGCGAGGGCAGAGGTGCTGCCTTCTTGGTTAATGAATCAGTTGGTTTATGGTGTCCTTTGTCTCTCTTTTTGTGGCACACCACACAGGAACAAACCTGATAAATCTGACATTGTCTGTCTTCTTGTGTGGCTCTCTCACTGTTTCGAAGTCGGTGAAGATTTTAAAAATCTTTGTGTGTACCAGGCCTTAGTTCTGCCCGACTCTGTATGATTTGGCTGTGACCTGCCTCATTTTCCATTACAATAAGTACTTTAAAGCTTTAGCTCTTTAAATGGTAACTGTTAAATGGACTTGAGCTTATGTAGCGCCTTTCTAGTCTTTTGGCTGCTCAAAGCTGCTTTACACCGCAGATCACATCTACCCATTCACACCCATTCGCTCTCACATTCACTCACTGATGGTTCTGAGTTTCTATGTTAGTTTTCCATCAGTATCGGCTAACACATTCACGCCCTTTCATGCCCATTTACATGCCGCTGATGCAGCAGTGGGAGCAACTCGGGGTTTCGTGTCTTGCCCAAGGACACATCGCCATGTGTCGCTGGAGCTTGAACCAGCAGGTTCAAGCTGGGCTTGAACCTGCAACCTCCCAGTCACTGACCAAGCGCACTATCCAGCTGCGCCACCGACGCCCCAAAGTTCGCATCATCATAGTGTGACTGGACAAAACTACTGTGACATCTTTACAACAAAAAGGGACATACAGGCAGCAGCACAGCTGGTTTTTGGTTTGTGGCATTTTGTCACAGCAAGGAGACGAAACAGTTGCAATTAACAAAACCACGTTATGTAAAAAGAAGAGGCGAATTTGGGAAGTCAAACAGCACTACAGAGCCAATCACAGGAGGTGATTCATTTCCATGTTTGATACTGCTGTCTTTTTAGGGCAATACTTGGACGACTCAGTGGTCAGCAGTGTCTCTGCATAACATTTTGACTCTGCTCAGCTTGCTTGGAACCTCACCAGAGGTGATATAAAAAAAACTGTGCCAGTCACCAAGTACAACCCTTAATGAAATAAAAAAAAAAAACTCTATTTAAAATGCCCTATGTGCAAACAGGTTTTTCATCTGCCTGAGCTATTCTTGTGAATGTGATATCTTAGGAGTGCTTTAGTGGATTGTTGTTATATTTGACTAAAATCTATATTCAGACCTAAAGGTAAATGAATTCAGTCTTGAAGGTTGAAGTTAACTGTTAAATATATTATTATAATATATATATTTATTTTATGTGTTAGTTTGATCCCCATAAACTTAACTTGCAGAGTAATCTAAAGTTTTATAATAAAACATGCACCAAGACCTTCAAGGAAATCAGGTTATTACCAATCATGTGACCACAAAAAAACCCTACCTGGCTGTTGTCCTCGACCCACCATGTCTTATGGTGCGTTCACACCGAACGCGACCTGGGCGACCACTGTCCATGTAAAGTCAATGTCAATCTGGACTTGGTGGCGCAACCGGGTCGCTTTTGACGCGTGACCAGGACGCGTCGCTCGGTCGCAAAAGTTGAAACATTTGAACTTTTCAGGTGACATCGTGTGTGGCTGTGCCGCGACAGCCAATCAGCACGGTGCATGTGTGTGACAACACCCACGACAACTGTTTTTGTTCCGGATCACAGAGTGACAATCCACGTCCGTGTGTGAACAGTAGTTAGTGGGTACATTAGTTCCGCCTTATACAACTCGAGTGGACATGACTTAACTTAGCGATGTGACGGTGACAAAATGAGCTATTTTATGGACAGGTGATGCAACTTGGGTAGTCCTGTTCGGTGTGAACGCACCTTTTAAACTGTCATACCATATGGGGGATAAATTGTGATGGTAGTTAATTGTTTTTTGTTTTTTTTTTTGCAAGTACAAACACTAACTAGTAAATATCTGATCAAGTATTAAAAGAGCTGGAACATATCCACATTTCTTGAGAACAACTTGAATTGTTCTCCTCTCGTTCCCCAGCGTCCAGGTGTCGAGACGGTGAGCGCTCAGGGGAGAACGAGGTTTTCAGTGGAAGAGAAGGTGAACCCTCCTCCCCTGGACCTTCTCCAAATCCTCCCTCTACTGGCACCACCAAGGAGCCACTAAAGGTGATGCCCGCACCACCTCCCAAGGAAAACGCCTGGGCCAAAAGAAGTGCAGCCAGCACGGGCTCAAGTGAAGGCGATGGACGAGCACCAGTCTCTCCTGTCTCCCCAAGTGGTTCAGCTCCTCCTAAACTCAGGTCAGACATCATGATTGCCAGTTAAAATGCCATATCATTGATTTAACATTGAAGGCTTGGAGAAAATGCTACAAAAATCATCATGCAAGTATTTTGAATAGCTTATTGTTGCTATTTTTACTTTCCCTTCAGCTCTCCGAGTTCTGCAGATGAAAGAGGATCTGGGAAAGGTAAGTCCAAACAAGAATAAAAGACAACAATATTTTTATTCAAACTAAATCTAAAGCCCTTTTCACATATGCAACCCTGATATTATCAGGATAATATCCAGGAAGCCTGCCCAGGTGATTCACTGACATGGTCCTTCACACTTGCTCCTCTCCGCAGGGAGTAGTCCCTGCTGGACGGGGGAGAAGTGGTGGAGGGGGGCAGGGGTGTCACAGACAGGCAGCACACAACATCAGACATACACGGCGGAAGTCAGTGTCATTTAATTACATGTTCCAAAGTATATGACAGCATCGATTAAACAGCTGAGAGGGGCACAGAAGTGAACATGAAGCAGCATCACTGCATGCCTGATGATTACACTGGAAAAGAAACATGCAGGGTTTCATCTCAATAGCTGAGCGAGAGGGCTCTCTGGATGATCGTTTTGAAGCAGATGTCCTAAAGAACTTTGATGTGCAGTGGAAACAACACTTCCAATGTCCAGACGCACATTTGAGTTTGTGTCATGCCCTTACACTCAGATAAACTTTTCCCACTGCAGTGGTTGTTTTTAATCCATCCTTTCATGTCTTCCTTTTCCTAGTCGCACAGAATGTTGTCAACAGTCCTCCCCGCTTGCCTCTGTGAATTTCCCTGATAATGTGCTGCTGCGTTCAGACGTAAACCTACTTGGACACGGATAAAATACAAGGGGTAGCAAGGAAATTATCCGGGTAAAGTCCGAGTAGGCTCATGTCTGAACTCGACTGTTTGTGTTCACACGTACGACACACCTGGATAATGTCTGGATAATTTCAGGGTTCTTTTTTTTTTTTGCAGGTGTGAATGGGGTATAAGTGTAAAATGAAATCAGGTCAGAGTTCTGTTGTGCACAACTCTTAAATGGCTCAAAAAAGACAATACTTAAGAAAACGTCTGTTTGGAAAAATCTGGAAAACATTCAGAGTTAACACCTTCTTAGCTACATGTGAGAGGACATCAATACATTTGAGAAAGAAGAAATGTTGGGGGTGCATGAAAATAATGTGCGAGTTTTATGAACACATAACAGTTCAGCAACAAAGTACAGTCTGCTGCTCTTGAAAAGGCCCTATAAGTATCTTTATTATTTTTCATTTTGGTGACTGTTTGATATGGCCCTGAGCCATGACCAGCATTCCCTGAAAATCTCGTCTAAATTTGTTTAGAACTTTTTGAGTTATCATGCTCACAGAAAGATGGACAAACAAACAAACTGACAAACGCTGGCAAAAACATAACCACCTTTGCAGAGGTAAAAGTGATAGAGATGTGCAGAAATTTGTTTACCAGCACTACTACGCTGCGATTAAACTTGAAAGCTAATGATCAAGGACGTTATTTTACAGCATTATTTATGTTACTTCTGGAATATTCTTAATACATAACAATGTCTCCATGGAAGATTTCACCGAAGTCAAAAAGAGCTGATTAAGTTACTGTTATCAGCAGCTGTCAAGGTTTTTGCATCAGCTATTTCTACCACTGCCAGGATGGCAGTGCCCACGTTCTATCCATGTAATTAAGAAGTCCGGTTTACAATGGCCTGACACAGAATTCAGCCTTCTGTTACCATACTGACTGTCAACACAGTTCCAAAGAAATGTCAGAGGTTTCAAGATTCAGACAGGAAGTCAGCTAAGTGTTTACCTTTTCTTGTATTGAAGTCATGCAGTAGATTTCCTGTGTCTTTCTTTAAGACAAGCTCACTAAACTGATGAGGTGTGAGAGCAGCTGTTCCTTCTCACACCAATCTGCAGCTGTAGTATAGTCATCATTTTAGCTCGGCCAGAACATGATAGGAGCAGGTCATGAGCTCATCTTCCTGTGTGGAGTGTTTTCATTACAAGAGGAGAACTAAAATATGTCTCTATAATATGCATCTTTAAACCTTTCAAAGTGAAAACAAAAAGAAATCTACTGGATAAATAGAGGAATCAGGCAAATTTAAAAAACGCTGTTATGACCTGTATCAGAGCAGGACCTTTGTATTTATATTTTGGTACAGTATGAAAGCAAAACTCAAATTCAAAGAACAGATGCACAGTTTTGTATTTTTGCTGATGTTCAATCTGCAAATGTTTCCCAACACATTTGAGCTAAAACTGGTATTAATAAAGTATATAAACGCAGCATTTTTAACAGAAGTACTAAGCATCATCAGCCTTTTTGAGAGCCCATCTTATAGTTTCCAAATGAATTGAGAGGTATTGCACTATCATCTCTGTATCATGTTGTGTATCATGTGCCAGATTCTTGTCAATACACAGCCCCAGAACACTCCAGTCAGATGACATTAAGGTATAAAAACACTGTCATCAAGGTATAGCTACACAGTCAACAGCATGAAATAATGACGAGGGGTACCAAGGTTAAACGACCCAGTCAGACAACATAATGACAGGAATAAAACCACAGTTAAATGACATGTCAAAAACAAAAAGGTATAACAGCACAGGCAAGCAACATGACTCACTGAAAAGACACAACGCTGTTACATATGACAACACAAAGGTACAGTCAAACAAGGTATGACAGTATGGTCAAACCAGGTATAACAACATAGTTGAACAACATGACATGAGGAAATGTTTACTAAAAATAAAAAAATCAATCAATGTTTTGTTCTGATAATGTGGTGCATCCCTAGTTTAGGGTAGTGAAGTAGCTCAGTTTGTATGTCACAAGTTGTGCACCTCTCATTTGGCCCTCCATCAGTGACTAACACGCTTTTGATTCCAACCCGGTGGCTTCTGATGCTGCAGTGTGTTGTGAGTGTAGTCGACTGTTAAAAGTCCACCAAACCTCCCTTCACTCAACTGTCTGGCTTCTCCTTTAAGATGAGAACAAGGCTGACGGTGTGCGTCGGGACCGGGGGCCCCCGCGGGCAAGAGGGGGGCCTGCAGGGCCTGGAGCGGGGCGGGGCCGAGGAGAGGGGCCCAACAGAGACCGAAGAAAGGAGGCAGACAGGTCAGCCATGCAAAGCTAGAAACTGCAAACCTCTTAGTGGGCATCTGTAAAGAGTGGCCTTGGCTCAGTTTCACTCATTTATTAGAAGCACATGAATGAACATGAATTACAGCCAAACTGAAGACATTTGTAAGTTTATTTGGTGTTTTTCTAATAAAAAAAGAGGACTGAGCACAGTGTGAACTAAGTGCCAAGCAGTTTATAGATGTAAAGAATTCAGACAATGAAATCAAGCACACTTCGTGCTCTTTTTAGTACATCTTATTAGCTGTGTTATTAACAATCAAGGTAAACTCTCTAGTACTGAGCCTTGCCAATTTATTTTAACCTCAGTGTTCATTTGGTTTGTAGAAAGGATAACAGAAGAGACCGAGACTCCAGACCACCCCCAGAGCCAAAGAAATTTGAAGAAACCCCAATCCCCGTAAGTCCCTCACTGTCAAGGTTTAGTCAGACTTCTGGTGTAATTCTACCAAGTGGTCCGGTTTGGTTCAGTACAATTTGGAGAAATAAACTCTGATTATGCTAACGTTTTTACAGCAAACTCAACCATTACTGGACTGCAGTTTGTTTTGCTTCACCTTGTGGGGTCAAATAAGGTATAGCTGATACCTACAGAGGAGCACCAAAGATAGCTGGTAGGGCTCGACAATACTGGGAGAAAATGACATTGGAATATATTATCCTTTTGTGATAGAAATAGTTTTTTTATACTAGTTGTTAAAAAGGAAAAGTTCACAGATTCAATGCTTTTTAAATTTGAGCGTAGATAATAAATTATAATCAAACTTTTTTGTTACTGTTTGGGACCATCTTATTTGGGTCTTAAGTTACTTTGTCTTTCAGATCAAAACCCCTTCCCTTTGTGAGTTCTGACAGTCATGTAGATACTTAATAACATGCAATGAAGGAGGAAAAATGGAGAGAAAAGGTGGAGGACATGTCTCTGAATGTTAGTTACGGAGGGTATGCACCTGATGTCACAGTCAGTGTGAGTGGAACGGCAGTCACAGAGTGGCAACAGCAGTTTGTGTGAAGTATGCAGTTAGATACTTAAATTCAGCTTGAAAGTTTCAAGTTTTTTGTTAATATTTTAGAATGTTCACTGGCGGCAGTGAAGATCTTCAGCAGATATTACAGAAACATTTGGAGCCATGGCGCCAGGTGTAAGACAAAGAGGAAGTCAAGATGTTACAGCAACTGGTGTCGCTGAACAAGCAGGCATTTAAGGAAAGATAAATATGAACTCCTCTTCATTCTCTGTCCTTTTTACACTTAAGAAAAATCAAGACATTACATTTCAGCAAATCATTAAAGAAATAAGCACCAATATCTTAAATGACGTGGGACTTAGGACATTAGATTATGTTTTCATGTGTGTTGCCTACATTAAATCCAGAGAAGTCCGATTACAACGACTGGGTTTGACAATGAACAGTTTCAAAAATACTTAAGTCCATGAATTTTACCGCAAATTGAAATATTAACATTGATGTGACTTCTGTGTGGCCAGTTATTGATGTGTTTTTTTCACATGTTTTTAATGAAATGGAGGTTTCTGACCAGTTCTGGTGTAACATTAAAGATAGGAGGCAACAATAGTTAAACTGATACTAAAGCTATATGATCAAAATGAGCCTGGGTGTACACATGAATCGAACTAGAATTTCTGTAATGAACATCATTAAAAATGATTAGACCTTCTGAAAAATTACTGAAAAGACTGAACTTTTCAGATCAGTCAAAGCCTTTCCTTGTTTCTTACCGTCAATATAAATTGCTAGACGTTGCTGTCTAGCACTCAGCGGGTAGAACTGCGAGTCTGGCGCACTGATGTGATGTCAGTGCATACCCTCCTTGACCAATAAAACTGTTGCTTGGTTTTACTTTACTGCACATTATGAGACATTTACACCTTGTTTAATACTGGTTTTTCATCGACATGACAGTGAATTTAAACACGAAAGTTTGTTGAACTGCCCCAGACTCCCACACAAACCAACATGCACCTATACCTGTAAAATGAACAATCACAACAGCACCTTTTCAGCCATTATTGGTTCATACATTTGGTCAGAACATTGACAAGCAGCAGGACAATGTACTGCTGATGAAGGGAAAACACTCACTGAGGACGCTTTCACACCTGACAGGTCTAATCCAGATCAAATGAACTCTGGTGTGCATATTTAGATTGTTTGATTATTTGGCATGCTGTGAACACCAAAGAACCAAACTCTGGTCTTCCTGAAATACGGGGTCCTGGTCCAAGCAAACCAGAGTTTGTTCCATGGCAGGTGTGAAAGACACCCGACCCAAACAACGACCAAACAAGGCAAGCGAACTGAAAAGCTGTGCATTGTGGCTTGAATTTGGCCACTACAACAGTAAGCAAGCTAACATAGCATTTAATGACAATATCGAGCAGAGTGCAACAAAGATTAGCATCGCTAGCAGCCCAAGCCTCTGGTCCTCGAAACAGATTTCTGTCTATACGTTTGTATGGAATATTGTTACACATCACGCGGGGCGCTCTGCAAGTGCCACTTGTCCAAATGCAGCTTTATATTTATGTTATTTATCAAAATTCTTCTGAACCGCTTGAAGCTAAAAAATGTTATTACTCAAAGCATAGTTGTGTATTTCTGGATCATAGTGCAACAGTGGACTGGGCGTCAGGAACAAAGACCACAACTACAGCCTTTATAATGGCCATCATATGCAGCATTTGACAGTCTGTGATCATCTAGAACAAGTGCAGTGTGAGAGAAAACCAGGCTAAGCTGTTGCAACTTCAGCCTCATGAACCGTACCGAGTCTGACAAACTTTATAGGGGAAAGCCACCTTAAGATTGAGCGTCTGCCTCATGCGTAATGTCTGTGTGTCTGACTGGGGCAGTGTTGTCTGCAGCCTGATCGTACATACAGGAGATACACAGACTCTGTATGCGTTGATCTGGTCTCGGACCGCTGACATGGATAACAAACTTTCATTGATCATTCATCATGAACACAAAAAAAATTGTTTTCTTTAAAAATCAAACACCACCATAGAGTCAGCATGATGTGCTTCATGTCACATGACTATCACAAGTCTGGTGGTGTGAACGTTGAGCAGTACCAAACCAAACTAAATCTGATCACTTGGTAGTAATGCATCATTTGTCATACGAAGAATTCCTCCTAAAGTTTCCCCAAAGCTTTAAGTGAGTCTGCCAGAGCCTGCAGTTTGTCGTTTATGAACTGCACCTCATCAGTCTGAAGATGAAAGTTACCAAACTTTATTTTTGAGGATGATGAACTGTTTTACCTCTAAATGCTTTCCAAAGTTCAGAGTGTCTCTTCTGATGTGGCTCCTGTTGTGTTTCTCTCCTTCACAGAAGTTCAGCTCAGCCAGTAAGTACGCCGCTTTGCTAATGGACGGAGACCAAGGAGACGACGCAGAGGACGTAGAGTAAAGAGCTAATAAATGAGACAAGGCCCTCAAAGCGCAAGAAGAGAGGAGAAAACCAATGAATGCAGAAAAAAATAATCTCAAATAGCTTATGAAAAATAAAAACTCCTCACATGGAAGAGGCTCCTGGGGAGGACTCCACTCCCTCCTCCCTTTGTTTTCCTCTTGCAAACCTATCCTCTACTTTCAAGACACCCGCCCAGCACCCAGCCCCCTGCTGCCCCACCTTCAGGACTATTCAGGTTCTTAAGAATAGTCACATACTGGACTTGTTTTAAATGGAAAAAAGGAGTAGCTGACACATGGAAAAATGATGGATAACATTGAATTAATTGTAATAAATAAATGGAAAAAGTGGGGAATAAATGATTTTGTACGTTTGTGGATTGCATGAGTGATGAGGCGGTGAGAAGACGGTGAAAGTTCCACCATTAAGACAGCTTTCTATATAACTGTAGACACTAAATGACATCAGTTCATCATAAAGCAGTGTTTGGGTATTCATATTTAAGTCTTTGTGTTCATTAGTTAATTATTTGATCTTATTTAAATGATCCATAAATCTATTCTGTAAATATCCTGCCCTCCTAAACTAATGGTAATAACAGCTGATGCTGGTTACTAACTCCTGAACTTTTCTCAGTCATGTGCAAGAGTTAACATTAAGAAGCAAAGAGATCCAAATTACAAGTCAGAGGAAGAGCACTTTGGCTCGCTGCATCATTTGTTTCTAAATAAATCGTCTGACGGAAACTTCCACTGGGGGTGTACCAGGAAGAGAGATTAGATGATAATCAGAAACTTCTGTCATGAAGATGGCTCTTTCAAAATCTTATTCTTAACTTTTAACTAGTCAGGACTAGTTGTTTAAGTGTTGTCACTTTACTTATCTGTTACCAGAGAATTCCCTGCATGCATTTTAGATCTTCAAGGAATACATTTTCTTATTTTTACCTTTTTACTGCATGTCAAATCTACATTTTTTTGTTTCAGGCAATCCCCTCTACACCATAAAACAGTGAAAACATACCATCTAGAAAACTTGTATTCTTCTGTTTGTTCCAAATATCCTGAGAGGTCTGTTAATTGGGTTTCTTAGACAATTTTCTAAGCTCAAACTCAAGCCGTCTTGGGACCCAAACTATGAAGTATTGTAACTATTTTTTTGCAGCAGAACAGACAATAACAAACCTGGTAGTGCTTATATATATTTATATATAGATATGTTTTTAATAAGTACTAAAATGATTTAACTGAGCTACATATCAAGTGAACATACTCAAATGCATTGCTCTTCCCAGAGAGGAAGAGAAACAAAATGAGAGATTTTGAGTCAGAAAACTTTTCATGTATATTTTACAAGCCTTACATCACTGCCAGTGTTTTTTAGTGTGCATGTGTTTTCACAACTTGACCTTTGCTAGCCTTTGTCAAACCAAGAACATCCAAATACACAGAGCATGGAGGGAGGACGAGTGGATAAATTCAACAGCAAGTCTGCACCTATGCTGACATACTGAGCAGGTGTAGCACTTTTCATTGTCTCCCAGGGGAGACGGTCTGTGGGAGGTTTGTCACCCGCACAGAATTTAATGCTTCTAAATACTCTTAGAACAATAGGTTTGTATCAGATGGGTCCAATGTCTGTATGGGAGTGAGGGGAGTTTGTCCTAAAGCTCACTCAGTCTTCACTCAGTGGGGAAGTGTGGGTAAAGAAGGGCCCGTTGATTAAGACCTTGTGGTTAACGTGCTATCTAAATTTAATGCCTCTCAGGTAAAAATAAGACTTTTTTAGAGGAGAATTTTTTTCAAAAATTCAATTCAAGGCATTTTAAGACTTTCTAATAATCACAAAACCCTGGATAGATTAAACAGACTTGACTTGATATCATGTTTAAAAATGATTGAATTCATTTTTTTTTTTACCTGTAACCCTGATTTGGCTGTTGTTTTTGCGTAAATATAATCTGCATTAAGGCTCATACCTGATATATTTGTAGATTACGCTTAGTTTCAATGGTATTTCAAAAGTTAGAGTTGAACTGTGAAGTTATTTTAGAAAGGATTCTGTTAAAATTATTAAAGATAAATGTGTCACTTAAGCCCAATTTGAGGCTTTTGAGAAGTATTTAAACAAATGTGAAATTATTAAGCTCTGGACTTCACTACTGTCAACGCTTATATTAACGTTATAGGATCAGGTTTTTATGAATTTATTTTTAGATCTTTTTTTAAAGAGTTTAAAAGTGAAAATCATTTTGTTTGGTTGTTGAATGTTTATTGCTAAACTTTTTTTTAACTAAATCTTGCATTGCTTCAGTTACACAGTCTTTTTCTTTTGCTTTGTTTTCACTTTGTTTTCTAAATTTGAGATGACGCTGCAGAGATGAGGAGACAACAAACTCTGACTGTGTTCTTTCTCTTGGTCAAGATAACTTTGTTGCCAGTAAAACCTGTGAGAAACTGATGATACGATGGGGTTCGAAATGTACGTGGAGGGTCTTGGAAAAAAAGGTCTTTTTACAGTGTTCATTTCATGAAGATTTTTTTGTATGTAAGCTTTTCAGTGCAGCAGCGGCAATTGTGTTTTCACCACTGTGACTTTTGTGTTTTCATCATCTCTTGTCATTTTATCCGACAGAATCAAAGAGCCGATCGTTCCTCTTGTTCAGAGGATTCATCAGATGATACTCCAAACGTCCCTGGAGCAATAAGCCTGAGTTAACAGAGAAAGTTCATAACCAGCTTTGCGTTTCCTGTTGTCTTAAAACTGGAGCCAGATGTGTTATTGGGTCGTCCTCCAAAAAGAAAGCCTGGGTGTGTTGAGCTCACTTTGTGTTGCTCCTCCTGGTGTGTGGAACTTTTCACTTTTTATGCTTGTTGGTTTTGGTCCTTTGGCACAAAGTGATGTTTGTGTCTTGATTTTATGTGACAGTGATCATAAAATCACCACTAGTCTGATCAGCAAAGTTTTTTAAAAGAGCCACGTCATAAGACGAACAGTTTGACTTGAGTGACTTGTTCATCGAGGCAGACAGAATAATTAACTGCACTCAGAGAATTAATCAAGTGTCATCATAGTTGCCCTCAATCAATGTCCAGATGTCTGTATTTCTACACTTTGTCATAAAAATAGTCCAATTAAAGGCTCAAAAAGGCTGTTTCCATAAGTCTTAATAACCAGCTGTCAAATCATTCACTGGTCCACAGGGAGGGACACAAATGTTTGAGGAGGGTCTGCAGTCTAGCTGGGTGTGACAGTTTGAACAGGATCACATGAAGCTGTCTTCGAATTTGCAGTAATTTGAATCATTACATGCACTCAGTGTGTGGTCATCATATGAAATGAATTTCTGGCAGGCCAAGGCTTTAAAATAAGCTAGGAAGTAAAATAATTGATTTCTGCCAAAACTGTTGTCTTCTCTGTGCAAGAACAACTTATTTTTATCAGGACTGTCTTTCAGTGAAACATCATTAAAACACAAACATAATTTAATGTAACTATTTAAATTTATTTTACCTCAAATATTGTCATTTATTTTTGTAAAACAAACTATTTTGCATGTACTTTATGAGCAAAGTAAAAACAAGCTTCTTCTGCCTTTTTAGAGCTTCAAACAGTACTGTACTAACCTGCTGACAAACAGTGAACAATGTTTTGGTTGTGTGGACTTTTATTGAAATAAGACACAAAGTTTGCAAATGCGCATCACTACTTTACTGCTGCATTTACCTGGTAAAAAGCCCGCGCTCTTTAATGACCACAGAGTATTTTGTCAGTCGTAAAGCATCACTTTTATCTGCAGCAACAGCAACTTTTGTTTCTCCTGCTCTCTGTTCTCCTGGTGTGGTTTGTGGAGCAGACAATTTGTGCCTTGTTTCTTTAGTCTCAGCGTCCCGCTGAGGAGCAGACTCCTGGTGACAGCTGGACAAGATCCTGCTGAGCTTTACATCCCACACACACACACACACACACACATACACAGACATAGAGGGCACCCACTCTGCTGAGGTTTCTCTTACTGCTCAGCAGCAGGACACTCTGCAGGTGTGAACAGTTAATGAGAGAAAAGCCAATATCTGCTAATCGTGATATTATTGAGTCTAACAAACTAAAATGTAGCACACTTATTTATTTATTAAAACAAAAAAGACATGACTGAAAATTATAACCAACACTGACACAAACCTCTGCTAAGGTTAATAATGATCAGTGGCAGTTGAAAACTTCCCTGTCCCACAATGTTAACAAGCCTTTAAGAAATTCCTGTATTTGGATTTTGATCACCACCAAAATCTCACTTCCTCCTTGTGCCATGACCAGCATTCCCTGATCATTTTATCCCAATAAACTTTTGAGTTTTCTTGCACACAGTCACTTACAAAACTAAAGTAAAAAAAAAAACATGTTCTGAGTTAGTTGGCTAGTCTCACTATCTGTCTCACACACTTTTGTTTCAATTCTGATGAGATTACTTACTGCTGAAGTTAAAATGTTCTTTCTTTTTTGTACTTTATGTCAAAGAAAGTTTTTTTTAACAAAGTTGCTCAAGGGTTTTCTCTCAACTCAACTGTTTACAATAAAGAGAAAAAAAAAAATAAACCAATGAATACAAGCATTTTCACAAAATGAAAACTTAATCAAACCAGCCTTAAAGCAAATCAAAACTAAACAGAAATTAAAATCAAAAACTAAACAACTAAAGAGCGGTAATAAAAAAAATCCAATAACTAATAACCTGTCTGATGATAAAGATGGACAGAATGCATGCTAAAGCTCAATGATAACCGACTGACCTGTCAGCTTTATGTTTCTGCCATGAAGTAGCCCTGTGTTTGTTGTAAGAGCACATTCATCAGGCGTTTTATTTATACTCATAGTTGATCCTTCAATGTCCAGATGCATAGCAAGCACACTGAATATATATTGTATCATATAGTGTATACTGTAAAAAGATTCATGGTAACTAAACTTTGATGTCTAAAATCAGTCTGCAAATTTCTCAAGGCAAAAGGAGCAGAAAACCCAAAAGTTTTCTTTCCTAATTCAGTTCAGGGAACAACAAGCTGTATGATGTCCAGTGACTGAAGTTTGTGGCTTTATGAATAAAGCATACCAATGTGCAAGTCGGCATGTGCTGAAAGCAATCCACTTCACATTGGAATATATAGTGCAATGAAGATTGTAAAATCCACGGATTGTGTTGAATCTCAGAGCACCATGATACGCACAGTCCTGTATGTGAAGCTTTGAGCAGAGGGTTTTTCATACAACACATCACCATAGTCAAGAGTAGGTGAAAAGGTGGACTCCTCTTGCTTCCTTTTGATATAAAAGGAGAAACAGGACTTATTTCTGTCGTAAGAATCCAGCAGAACTCTGGCCTTTTAGCAACATACGCTCCCTAAAAGACTGCCGTAATTGAGTAAAAACCCTGATAACTTAAAGAAAGATACCAACTCAGTGTCTTTTCCATCTTTGTAACAATTTAAATGGAAAGGTAGGACTCATAGCCTCTGTGTCAAAATTTTCTTCTGGTTTAAACCTGTGTCCCAAAATATCCCTATTAGTAGTAGTAGTAGCAGTATTGTTTGTGTTATTTACACCATTTGATCTGTTTCAAAACTTTTACGGCCATCGAGTTTCAGTTTATTCCAAAGTTACATATGATTAGAAATTCAATACCAAAATGTCCTGTCAAAGTAAGTTCACCTTGGGCTCTGGTAGCCTCGTGCTCATGTCCACTCCCTCATGTACAGTCTGAAGCCTGTGGCTCATTTCCTGCATGTCATTCCTCAGTTTCTTCCATCGTTCCTGGCTCTGTCATCTAGTACCTGAATAAAGGCATATCATAAGTCTGAGCTGCATCATAATAATTTGTAGTCAGCTTAATCAAATTAGTATTTTTTCTTATGCTGCAGTTATTTAACTTAGCATGTGTCAGTGAAAAAAAAGACCGCTGTGTCAGGTCTGAGGGTCTGCACAACCCACCCACTGCACAGCAGCCCCCTCCCTGTGCTGCCATGTGAATCAGCTGCTGGTCCACACAGGAGGGTCCTGGCCCCCTCCACCTCAGACCACAGAATGACTGGACTGTGTGTCACTCAGTTTCCTGGATGAGGAGAGGTGATATTTCAGGTGATATTTGTAGTGTTCATAAATTACACAGACTGAATATAAAATCTGTGGCGCTCACTGGCACTGTAGTACAGAAGCATCTCTAAAGGGGCTGAAATGTTCCTTTGACCCTAACGCATGTTGATGGTTTGTCGCCTAGTTTAGCTTGCAGCCACAGATTTGTCTAAACCAAGGCCTGCTTTGTACAGTGTACCCGGGAGCTGAAAACATGGTTTTAGAAAGAGCTTATTGTTGGAGATTTCCCCTCATAACCCTGAAACCTCCAGCTTAAAGCAGCATTTTGTCTGAGGAGCCCAGTTTGAGGAATTCAGTAATGTGTGCATTACACAGAGGGAGACAGAGAGAGCTGTAGTCTAAAGGATTTCGACAGATCTTAGATTTAAGCACAGAGACGAGCTTTGTTTTAATTTGAGCAGAGGGAGTTACTGGAGAGATCAAAATATTTCATTAATGTTATCATGTGTCCAGTCAAACAGGATGTTTGAACCCATTTCAGTTGCAGAAGTTGGGGTGTTGTGTAAAACAGTGATTCTGGTTTAGCCTCTGGACCCACCCCTTCATCTTTAATGGGTAATGTTGTTTCAAATGTCTGAAAACCTTTAACCAGGCAAACTTATTTGAGAAAAGGTGTGGCAGTTTAGATGTCAGATGGAACAAAAAATGACTGAGAATAGAGGTAGGATGAAACTAACATGTTTAAAAGCCCTGGGAGGACATATTTGCATACATTTATATTTCTTTATTTACTCCGTTTGTGGTATAGTATTTAAGTTTTCGTTCTCTTTTATTTAGAAAAAGTGAGCCATTAACACATTTTAATGGACATAGTCATAGCGAGCAAAAAAGGAAAAACCTTTCCATTTCTGGTGACAACGTTGTTGTGTAAACGGGTCCTAAATTATTCATTCTTGAGTCAGAGTGGACTGCAAAGTGTTTATAAAAATATGTGTTCACAAACAAGGGATAAGCATGAGGCCTGATGATCTTGACTTAAACCTGTGACCTTCAAAACCTTAGTAGTAACCTTTCAGTCAGAGTGAACATTTGAGCCAAGTTAATGAAAAATCCTTCAAAGAATGAAATCTAAAAGCAATCGATAAACACACAGTACAGTAGCCTTAATTCTTTACCACAGTCCTTCTTCCTGGGGTCAGAGTGGACCTTTGTAAAACTTTTGAAGAGAGACTGTTAAAGTACTTGTCAGCTCTTTTACTCAAAAACAAAGCACAGACATGAGGTACAAATTCCTGATTTTTGACCCCTTCAAAATCTATGAAGTTCATCCCCAAGTCAGAGTGGACTTTAGCGAAAAGTTTGAAGAAAGACCATTAAAGCATTTTTGAGATATTGTGTCCTAAATAAGGGATGAACATTAGATACAGTAGCTGTGCATGAAAGTGTAAATTTATAAAATGTTTAAGAGAATCCTTTAATATTGCATTCTCAAACAAGTAATAAAAATATGACCCACTAACCTCAACTCCTACCTACAACCTCCAAAATCTAAAATATTCATCCTTGACTCAGTGCATTTGAGCAAAAGTTGAGTGAAGACCCTTAATGTCAATGTCAGAATATGCGATTTTTGTACAGTCACAGTCCTACTCCACATTTGTAGGCTTTCAGGACCCACCGGCCACAACTATCTAAACTATTGTTTTGTCTTGTGAAGTACATCATTTATCATCATTCATCATCAAGTTAACAGATCATTGGTCACAAAAACTGGAGTAGTTTTTAACTGTGTAGTCTTGTTTTTTCGGCTCTGTGGTCGCCTTATCAGACATAAGCCCTTTTCACAGTGCCTCTGCACCAAAGTGCTGCAAACAAGCTCCATCATCATTACACCTCAAGACTTTCACACTAATTCCACGAGGGCATAACGTCTGTGTCAGTTCACGGTATGACATGGCTTGGATGCGCCAACATGACAGGTGCTCCCCACACAAATGAAGGCAGAGACACTCACTCACAGTGCCTCTGTCGCCCACTGAGTGTGTGTGTCCAGAGACAGACTACTACCTCCAGAGACAGAGCAAATGGGAGGTAAGCTGTCCCCCACCCCCCATTCTGTCTCTGTGACATTCAGAGTGGAGATAAAGCATCACAGGGGCGTAAATATTACAGCTTGAAATGACAGCGTGAATGGGGCTACAGTGACTGTGTTGATACTGACAAAAGAAATCTTATAGTCTGACTCCGACTTAAGGCACTCCTTAGATATTGTGTTTGAAATAAAAGATAAACATGCAGCAGTATAGCTAAGTCTGCAAAGGCTTTGGCTAAGGACTGGAGGGTGGCTGGTTCAAGTCCTGATAGGAACATACTTGGAAGTTGGTTTGGTAACTGTGAAAGTACAAGCTGAGAGTTAGCATACCTTACCTCCTATTCATTGAAGTGTAAGGTTTACACACTTGTGCCCTTAAACGTCATTGTGCATTAGAGCCCATAAATGAAGTAGGGTCAATGTTGCTGGTGGTGCAGATGCATGGTCAGGATGATGAATGAACCGACGTGGCACATGCTCCCAAACTTGACCCGACCTGATATGGAACCCACTGACTTGGACCTTTGACCTCAAAAATATGAATTTTTCACCCTTGTTTCAGAGTAGACTATCGTGCAAAGTTGAAAGAAATTGCCTTTAAAAGAGTTGCATTTATGTTCAACCTAAAAGCAAAATACCTCAGGTCATGACTGTTCCTGGTGCAAGGGCATAATACTGATGCAACAAAAATGACCCTGTTCAAGCTTTTCTGGAGAGCGTTTCCAGTGTTAATTTCAAATTGGGTGCAGTTTTCAATAAAACAATAAAATATTAATGCTTGGATGTTTCAGATATTGTTGTACTGTTTTAGTGTTCTGAAATATTTTACATACATTGACATTTTACACAAGATCCCAACTCCATTAAATTAAGAAAATGCAAAGTATTCCTTGTCAGTGAGAGAAAATGGCATTGTCTTTTGTCCAATGCTTCAGGCCATCAGTTCATCATTAGAAGTCATCTACACTTCCTCACAATAAGCTCCAGGGGAAAGAAGACGTGGGATCAAGCTCATGGTGTGTGTTTTCATGTGCAAAGTTCCCGAGTCTGGAGGGATGACGTTTGTGAAAGAAGCTCTATCTAATCACTCCCCCATGAGGAAGAAGAGAGTGAGAGAGGGGCTGAAGTGGAACCAAAGGAAAGGGGAAGGGCCTGACATCAACAAGCCCAAACAGCTGTCCCCTTCTCCCCCATGGAGAGACGGCAAGAGGAGCCTGATGGAGCGAGAGGGAGAGAGAGAGAGAGACAGCGGGGAAAGACTGGAGGGTCTGTGAGGGAGGAGAAGGAGAGAGCGGCTTGCAAGACATTTAAGGGTCTGTAGAGGCAAGAGGAGGTATCAGCAAGTGAAAAGGGGAAAGGGAGAGAAGAGTGTGTTTGCATGCTTTTAGAGTGAGGACAGCCAGGGAGCTAGGAAGGGGACAGAAAAGAAAGAGGAGGGGGTAAGAAGAGTTGAGGGTCCCGTGCTTGGTGACACTTCTTGGACAGGAGAGGGAACTGTTGTAAGAGGAGAGGAGAGGGGGAGAAAAAAAGTCATCTGGGGTGGATTTCAAAGCAAGCTGTCAGAGAGAAGGGAGCAGAGGTGTGAGGAGTTGCTGGGGAAGTGGGAGCATGTTGGAGAAGGAGACGTTGGCTGTCCAAGGAATAGAAGGAGGCCCCTCAACATCATGAAGCTCTGAAGGGAAGAGGAGGAAGAAAAAGAGGAGGAAAGAGACCTTCTGAAGTGAAGCACTTGTTTAAAGGAGTCAAAGAAAATTTAAGAAGAGGACAAAAAGGCATCTGCAGGAGATATGGGGTGCATTCACAGCAGGAACGGCAGCAGGATAAAGAATCATGGGCCCAGCATGGAGCCAGGAGGAGTCCCAGAGAAGGCAGAGCCAGAGGTGCATCCGGAAATCCTTCAACTTGCTGAGGTAAGTGGAGAACTGCTCTTCAGGATGAATGTGAATGTATTACTTGTACCAAATTTAATGGATAATCAATTTAAGCAAGTTAACAAGGGCTCAAAAACTTCTTGGAAAAACATTCAAGATACATAGAATTTTCCGAAAGTTGAAAAATGAATACTTGGATTAAAACTAAATTAATAATCTTATGTTATATGTATGTTTTCAAGTTGAGTACTTACATTCTCTTAAATGTTTTCCTAAGTTTCCAATGTCAGGGAAATTTTAAAATCTTTAAAGTTAAAATAAGATACATGTTACTATCCTGGTAAGTGCAATGATAAACAGAGCAGCCATGACAGACATGACATGTTTATCAATGCTGTGGAAACACTGGATGTAAAGTCAAATTCTTATACACAAGGATGCCCTACCTGGAATTCAATGTTCCCATTTTGTAACTGCATCTCGTTCATGTTTTGTTGACGCCTCTCAATAAAACAGCACTTCAGGAGGTGAATTTATTAAATAGTAAACCAATGTTCTTGTTTTGTTAATGGATTTTTACATAGTCAGGGAGAAAAGCTGTCAGAAGTGGACTATGTGGTTTGCACTGTGAGTGAAGAGCATAGTGTACAAACAAGGAAGTCTACTTTTGATATATTTTCATCCTCATTATGTAAAATTCATCAGTGGGACACCTTATGGACTTCTGTTTTTATTAAGTAGTCCTTAATTCAAAACAATGAGTATAAAGAGGAGGTGGGTGGAGCTGACATCGTGTCAGTCTCTAATTGTCATCTTTTGTTATTGTTTTGGTCAAGAGCCCCTTGGTTTTGGATTTTATATACTGTGCGTTTGATGTCCTGGATTAATTAAGTAAACGTGAATGCAGTCTTTGTCCATAACTAGGCAACAGTTTTGGTTTACAATAGCTGTGTGTAACTTCAAAGGTGGCCTAGTTTAAACAAAAGCTCTAACTTAAGACAGAGTTTACACTCTACTAATGTTTGAGGTGTTGAATCACCTGAGATAGTTTCGATGTTAGCTTTAGTTATAACTTAGATTTTGCACCTACCTTCCAGCAAAGTTCTCTGTAAAATCCAGACTGCTTGGTGGAAATGCACCATTAAGAAGCTGTTTGGTGTCAGCCATTTTACTGCATTTCGTCACAGTGTTGTTTTTTTTTAAAGGCTGTGAGCTTTAGTGAACCTCTTGTCATAATATTTTGACATAATTTACAAAGATTGTTGTTGTTTTTATTCACACACACACACACACACACATATATGTTATATATCAGTTAACCACATTTACGCAGGGTCATTTCCAGCTTTTAGTTTCCATCTGCTTCAGATTTTGAAGGCTTTCTTTTTTTCCAAAGAAAAAAATGATTGGACAAATGAAGTTAAAATTTCAGATCTCTTTGCTTTTTTGTCCTGAATGCAGGACAGTTGCATTCTTTTTAAATCTTAAAGTCAAGCATTATGTACCAAGCAAAAAAAAAAAGAAATGAGGTGAAGAGAGGGTTCCAGATTTCAATAATAAAAATGACTTTATCTGTTTAGCACTTTTATATGCATAGATTTACAAAGTTCTTTGGCAAACAGATTGACACAAACAGAAAAACTAACACAAGAATATATGCACAAAAGAAACCAACTGGTAACAACGACAAGCACTATTTAAAGCAAAGAACCTTTTCATAATAAACCCAAGCACAATAAAAAATCTGTTTACATGTCAAAAGACAGGAGAACCCAGGCTATTAAAGACCTCAGAATTCATCTCTACTTTTTACAGATGATGATGTTTTTTTTCCAGCTGGGATCTCTAGCAGGTATTAGCTGGTTCACATCTGAGAGTGAATCAGATGAGATGAGGGTCAGATCCAGGCTGATATTTACTGTGTCACATACAGCATGAGAATCCCATTCTGTCAGAAGCTGAGGGAGTGGAGAATGACACACAGGTAAAGAGCCTCAGGTTGAATTTGAACCCAGGCAGCCTGCTTTGAGGACGAGCTGTACATGGGACAGCTGCACAAGGGGCACACGGATATGATCACTAGGACAGGGGTTCCCAGCCTTTCCAGCCACTGAGCCCCAAAATAACATTGCCAGAGTGGGGACCCCCAGTGTCCCTGGAGGGGATTGAAGCATAAAGCTGTAGACACTATTAATAAACCTATCTGAACAGTGGCATAAAAGCAACACAGAAGAGCATGGCAAAGTAAATTACATAAAATAACTATATATTAGTATATACTGCCTTGAGGCTGAAAGAAGGATGTCCCCAATAAGACACTTTAATTTGTACAACAGGGGTCTGGGCCTGAGGGAGAAGCAGCTGGAGCCAACAGAAATGATTGTAGGCCAACACTTGCGTTTGGGGCATGTTGGATCAAACATGAAATTATTGGATGTGCCCAACAAACATCAGCGTTGCCCAACTGACACTTACATAGTTCTGTGTGGCCTGACTAAACTCGCCATTTCCCTTCACACTGGCAAAAGCTGTGCAGCTTTAAAGTCAATCAAACATGTAATTGACTTTGAAAAATGGCCACCATTATCTCCATATGTCAACTACCCCCCTGGCAGCAGTATTTCAGAAATTAAAAATAGCTCAAAAGAAAAGATCAATCTTTGAGGTACCTACAAAGTGCATCAGGATTGATGTTACACTGTTTCATGACCAGCTTAACATCCTTGCTGGTGCTTTAAGGCTTGTGTTTAAAGTTCACAACAAAAACGTCATGGAAATCAACCAGAGGAATCCAAAGTATTACCATACACATCTAAATTAGATGATGCCTGGAAGAGGATTCCTCTGCTTTATTTTGTCAGCATGGTTGTTAGTAGAGCAGCAGCATCTTGTGACGCACATGCATAAACACCCAGACATAAACATGTTCACAGGTCCTGTTAAAAGCTGCAGCAGATGCTCGGGTTGCATGCAAGGTGATTATGATGGCAGGTATGAGCTACAGACAAATGTGTCCGATTGTGAGAGCCTTATTCATTCATCATCCTGAAAATGTTCAAGGAAAACAGAGTAAAAATAAGATGCTTGATTGCTGTTAATCATACCCCTTGGGGCAGGGTCTAAGTTCAAAAGGAAGTGGTATAAGTTACTGTCCACATCCGACCTGCCGTCCGTCTGTCTGCTGCCTCTATTTAGAACATGTATGGATTTAGGAGCACTCCGCATTGCTCTGCATGTAAAGCCACCAGGGGACTTTTATAGAGACTAAAATAAAAGTGTGTGTTGGTTTAGCAGTGAGGCCACACAGCAGAATTTGTGTTCTGAGTCGCATGTCAAAGTAAATCACAATCTGGCATGCTGAGGAATAAGAAGAGAAAACTTCTTTATCCTAACTGAAATTTTGCTGCGAGGTGCTACACACTGAACATTTGGATCTCGCTGGAAGCAAAACATTACTCAGATCACATGTGGCTTCAAATCCCCTCAAGCACTCATTGTGTGTGTCTGACTTTCTTTGTGTGCAAGTGTGTGTGCCTCTCCAAGCCAAATTATGATAACATAGTCCCTGCTGAATGGGTGGACTCTGCAGTAGAGGGGAATGCAATGTGTCATACATGCGAGCAGTCCAGGAGTCCTAATGTTTGTGGTGTGGTGTTTTCATTCTCCTGGTCTCTCTCTTACACACACAAACCTAAACTCATTCCCGTACCTATTTTCAGTGTTTTCATGGCTGTTTAGAGGTGACACCCTCTACTCCTGTAGGTTATAAATACCCCGTCAGGGCCTGAGCATACCCGTGGCTCGCCACCTGCTCCCGTCCCTTGCTGAGAAGATCTCGTATGTGTGTGTCAGTGTGTGTTTGTGTGGGTTAGGAGTTATGGCTCCTGCTCTGTAGCATGTCATCACCAGTTAAGTGTCACTGAAAAAAACAATCACGCTGACCCAGGCTTTAGGTGCCAAGGGGGTGTGTCACTGTAGTCTGCATGCATGTACCGTGTGTGTTTTTGTACATCGTGAATGTGTTTTGCAGTAATATTTTCTGCTTTTTTGTCCAAAACCAAATGATTTACTGGATCTTAAGCTTTCTGACAAAGTGGAAAATTCTATTAAAAAATAAGCCACAAGAGAAAGACCAAAAATTGCAGTTTCTTATAGATGCACATAGATGTGTCTGTATGACACATCTATGTGCTCTCAATGTATTTGGGGGGGGGGGGGGGGGTTATGCCATGCCCGTTTTTATTTTACGAATGATTTTCAGTTTTGGAAATAGGGACATGATTGGCATGACTGCACGTCCATGAAGTGCAGCTCCTGGTCAGACAGCCTTATGTCCTGCCTCAACACGGCCTCTATAGGGCCATTTCTGAAACTGCATACTATACTAGCAGTACATACTGATTTTGTCAATATGTAGTATGTGAACATTTGTAAAATTCAAAATGTGCAGTATACCAAAAAATATCTGGATGTCATACTACTTTGAGAAAAATTAGCAGTATGCAGTGGGCCAGTCTATCTTAAGTACTGTTACCCACAATGCAAAGCGCCAATGCGTCAGGGGTTAGAGTGGCAGACAGTCAGCCATAGAGCTATAAGCATTAGCACTGAATCTGTTACAGTTTCAGAACAGAATAGAATAGCCTTTATTGTCATTGTACTTTGTATACAACAATAAAGTAAATCAAACTCGTTAAATCAATCATTTTTGAGTTTTTACATAGATGTTAAACATTCCTCTTGTTTGTGTTCAGTGGTGAAAATCATGAAAACTGAACAGGTCACTTGTTAAACTTTAAGTCCGTTACTGGTTGTTAATTTAGCTTCGCTAGCCATCAGCAAAGCTATTGTTTACTTTTATGACCGCAAACAGAAATCAGCTAAATGGTTGTGATGGTGAGGAAAATCACAAAGCTATATTTTTGTAATGAAAAAAAAAAATATTTGTGTTTAATACAGTTTTGTACTGTAGAGATAGTTGCTCTGATTCAATATTTAGCCCAGCAGGTGGCAGTAATGTCCTTATACAATATTTGCCACCCATCATAAAACAAAAAGAGGAAGAAGAATCAGCTCAGCTAGTTGTAGCGTGTATCATATACATTCGCAATTGTACCTTATTTGCCATGAACACCCTGTATCTTTACCTCCACCAAGGAGGTTATGTTTTTGCCAGTGTTTGTTTGATTGTTAGCAAAATTACGCAAAAGCTACTGGACAGATTTTGCTGAAATTTTCAGAAGATGTTGGGATTGGTCCATCTTAAAAATGATTAGATTTTGGTGGTGATCCAGATAATCTCCATTAGCAAACAATTGTTTTTGCTCAGTAACTGGCAAACTAATAATGATTCTGAGTGCAACGTGTGGGTTTTCAGGGTCAAGGAATCATATTATGGTGCTAACTTTATCATGGAACTATTCCTTATAGATGTAACTGCTATGAGCTACGTTGGGGGAGGTTGCACTCTCCGAGTGCTTCTAGTTTTTCATGTTTTCTTGTTAACCATAAGTCACACCAGGACAGCAGGCTGAGGATGTTGATGGTTGGGATACTAAAATATGATGTCCTGTTGGACCAAATTTGATTACAAAAAATGCAGTCATAAATCAAATATTTGTTACCTCCGCCAAGGAGGTTATGTTTTCGTCAGGGTCTGCTTGTTTATGTGTTTGTTTGTTTGTCTGTTAGCAAGATTATGCAAAAACCACTGGATGGATTTACATGAAAATTTTACCAGAGGTGAGGTTTGGTCCAAGGAAGAATCCATTACATTTTGGTGCTGATTCTCTTATTTGTCTGGATGCAAAAAATTCCGAAAAATTTCAAAAAATCCCATAACTTAACACTGGGCCGTATTTTAAAAAATCATATCTCTGACATCACTTCATGGATTATCTTCAAAATTTACAAGAACATATATATACCATATCTCTATCATTAAGATAAATTTCATCTGGATCCAATCCAGATTGACTTCACAATAAAACATTGAAGTTTATAATGGCAAATCCCATTCATTTCTCCTCAGCTGCTGTGGGGGTCTTGCTCCCTGTATGTCATTATGGGAATTGTAGTTTATTTGCAAACTGACGTCAATGTTTTTCAAACCTATGTCACTACATTTTCCAGCTTCCCTTGCAATGCCAGCGGAGGAGTTCTCCGCATGGACAGACAGGAGTGGAGACTCAGCTGTCCAATTGGAGTGGAAAAGCCACTGCTGTAAATGAGCTGCTTGGAGGAGGTCTCGGAGTGCTTTTCTAGTTTTGTTTGTTTTCAACAAAAAAAGAGAAAACATAAGTAGAAAACCATCAATGAGGATATGATCAATCATAGTTCATTTTAATAAAATTTGGTCCAACAGTAAATTATACTTTTCTCCTAAAATTATATTTCAGGCATGCAATTTATCAGTGACATTTTGTTTAAAAATATTTTGTCAGATATGTGTTATTCCATTCCCAGATATATGCAAAAAAAAAAGTAAACCTAAACTGTCCTATTTTTATCTCCTCCAAGAACTTTATGTTTTTGCTGGTGTTTGTTTAGTAGTTTGTGAACAGGATAACTCAAAAACTGATTAAAAAAAAAAAAAAGGATTTTGAAAAAATTGTTAGGAAATAAAAGCGATGGTGTAAGGAAGAAATTATTAGATTAAGGGGGTGATTTGAATCTTGATGTGGATACAGAAATGACTTAATTTGTTAACATTGCGAAAAAGGACAACATTTTTACTAAAAACACCATAAGTTGTCAACGGACATTGATGACATTTATATGGGTTGTTTGTCATGGGATTACATTTTCTGGATGTGGATCCATGAATATTTTCCAGGACTTCCTAACAGTGCAAGATAGGGCAGCATTCCACATTTGGCAATAACTTGCTCGACAATGTTGGATATGCCTTGCTGGAGGGCTGTAAGTGCCAAGTGTAAATTCGAGTTTACCATGAGGAAATATTCATCACAGACATCCATTAAGGGACATGTGGTGTTTTATGTTAGTTTGCATACAGACAAATTTCATTACCTCTACTATTCAACAACAGTGCAAACACAAGTGCTCTCCTTTCCCTCATGTCCATCCATTATCTACACTGATAATCACTTTTGAGATTATGGTGTGGTCGTAGCCTATCCCAGCTGAAATGGGCGAAGACATCCACACACATTAACAACCCTGAGGGCAGTTTATAGCCAAACAAGCATTTTTGGTCTGTAAAAGATAACCAAATTACTGGTAGAAAACCCAAGCATGCAAGGAGAGAGTTTACAAAATCCACACAGAAAGGCACCTACTGGATCATGAAGTCAAACCAGCAACCTTCCAGCTGTGAGGTACCAGCACTACCTGCTGCACCACGGCTCATCCCCTTTTCCGTTAAAATGTGGTTTAAAATCTAGACACAGTTGTGTACATTTTTGTAAGCCCTTCCATCATTTTTACCTCTAACTATTGGCCAGGGATGTCCTGAATTTAACAGACAGGAGACAGAAGTGGTCAAAATCATGGCTTAATTTTTTTTTTACAAAAACACTTACTGCACATTGTGAAATGGGTGGAAACACCAGCAACTTACAGAGGCATTCATCTCTGTAGCATGGCATTGAATATCAGGAATGACAAGTGTTTGACATTGTTGCCACAGAAAATCTTTAAAGGCTAATTTTTCCCCCATCTGTAAATTTCCATAAATTGATAAGGTAATCATGATAGAATAAGATCGATAAGCAGAAAGGATAATGGCATTGGTATCAATAAAATCTTAGCAATGTTCATCCCTACTTAATCTTGTTTGCTTACAAAGGTGAAAATAATACTTCTGTCACTGTCACAGGATGAAGCAAGCAAAGTGATTTAAGGTATTTTACCACAAGGGGCACAGAAATTGTCACAAATTCACATTTTCTCATTACCCTACACAGATGGACCTGCCTGATTCAATGTCTGTAATCAGGCAGATCCATCATGTCAAGCTCCAATCTATGACCTGGACAACAGCAGGAAGTGACTGCACGTACAGGGATTAGCATGTATGCTAACAGCTTCAGAAGCAGTTTTATCAGATCTGGACTGCACTTCATTATGAAATGAAAAACAAATACCAGCACTACATACCTCTTTGTAAGGATATATTTCACTCCACTTCTGACATGTTTTGATGAGACCTTGTTTTACAAAGCAGCTCACATTGTGTAGTGCAGTAGCTCCCACCAATTATCTGATTGGTCCGTAATAAATGTTGATTGACAGAATGATCTTCCAGTCACCAGCTGGATATACTTCTGAATGGGCTCTTTCCCAGATGGATTAGTGAAATATATTGAACAGTCCATCTGGTGTTCTGATATCACTGTGAGCCAGAGTGTTGTAGCAGTTTGTCAGAGAGCTTAAGACCTGCCTCAGCTCCACCTATTTGTATTTTTCTAGCTTTACTGAAAGTTAATTTGAATCAGAGTTTTGAACAGAGCGACTTTAGCAGATTGGCTTCAGAGGAAGTCTTTGGTAAACAAACTATTTTCGACACTCAGACTTCATCCTTACTCCATACAGTCAAGAATACAAACAAGGCTGAGAGTCATTTCAATCAGTTTTTTCACACTCCTAAATCTAAAATACAGTTGATTAAAAGTACTGTGAGCTTGAGATACTTTGCTACACCTTTCTTGTGAATCAAGATGACTTGTTTTGGAATAACAGCCTCAAAGAGCTACTGCTGCAGCCCTCACAGTAGTAAATAAAAAGGCGCACACACAGCTGCAGTAATAAAGAAAACCATTATGCTTGTGTTGTTGCCTGACCCTCTCTTCATCTCCATGGTAGAAGCTGAAGTGCTCAGGGCGCTCTCAGTGGTCAGAGATGCTTGTGGAATGACATAGAGCTTGGCTGCAATCATCCTGACGGGGTGGGGTTCTTAAATACTGCAATGCAATACTGCAACACTGCTGATAGTCACAGGAGCCTCTGGAGAGAGAATGCACACTCAAATGTAATACTTTTATTACTGGTGTTTAAAGCATGAGGGGTTCATGTGATGCTATGCACTTATGTACTGTTTTAACACATGCTGAGTATGTACAAAGTAAGCAAAATTGAACTCTTGGGGACATTAAAATACTTAATTTTGTAGCACCTTAACTTATTGCCATTGCATTACAACAAAGATGATTTTAGGTCCCCAGTGGACTGTGTATCCTCTATCCACTCTTTCTTTATACATATTGTAGAAATAGAGAAATAACTGTAAAAAGGACAAGAGGCTGCACTATCATAACCCCCCTCCCCCCATATTGTGACATCGAAGTCCCTTCAAGACCATTTTTTATATTTTATTTGATTTTAGTCAAATCAAATGACTGATCTTTGATCTCTAATGACGTTATTAGACTCATCATAATGACAACTTGCTTTAACTAATGCCGATGCACGTAACATAACAACAATAAAGCTGTTTTTAATGCCCCTGTGGGAGTGAATATTTTATCAATGGCATAGCACTTTCATGGAGTGGATGCACTTTATTGTTCTGCATCTGATCTTCAGCCTCTGGGTCAGTGTGGTTTATATACCTTTGTGTTGTGCTTGAGCTGTAGATTTTTCCATTTGTCTGTATTTCTCATGTTGCCCTGTGTATTTGTTGTGAACTGATGCCAGATGAAAATCTAATATCCTTTTGGGTAACAATACCATTGATGCTAAAGTTGAAAACATGATGTTTTCAAGAGCTGATTTGAAAAAAAATAGGTGTGGGCAAATATCTGAAGGGCTGTGATTCAAAATCAAAAAGTTTGTCTGAAAAGCAATCAAGGCCCCAGTTATCCACTTCACCTTTAAAAGCAGTCATCTGTTTAACTGCAGTTTCACTCTTTGTCCACAACGTGGAACCCTTAACTTAAGCTGTGGCTTTAGAGTGAATTAACCCACCCTAACTGTGGCAAAGCAGATGAATGAACAGTCAGGCTTCAGTCTGATATTGTTCATCTTAAAAATGGAATTAAAAAAAAAAAAAAAACAGTTCATGAAGACGTTTGTCTTTTAAAAGACTCAGTTCCTTATTACCATTTGACAGACCATAGTGCACTATTGCCTTAAAGATGTATTCAGATCACATTCACATCGAAGATTTTTTTTTAACTCGTGTGTGTGTGTGTGTGTGAATGTTTTTTGAACCCACTCACCAACATGAAAGGTGACCATAAGCACTGATTCATGAAGTAAAGAGAAAACAGGGAAAAAAATAGTGATCAGAGGTTTTTACCAAACAAAAGAGGACAGGACCTTGTACCCCCCTGGGACACTCTGGTGCCCCCTTGGGAGGACCCCAGGTTTAGAACAAGGTACATAAAGTTTAACATTTTCAGGAATACTGTTGACAACTAATTTGTTTCTTGTTAAATTTGTTGCTTATCTGTGGTGTGAGTCTGATTCTCTCATACAAAAACTTAAAAACTGCAGGTGATCTGATGTCAGGTCGATAAACAGTCAGTGAGCCATTGCATAAGTTTTTTTTAATTATTATTTTTTAAGTTCCAGAAATCCCCAGTTATGTAATAACTTTTAAAATGTAATGGCTGGAGCAGATGATGATTCCCGTCTCTCCTCATATGCCCTCTTTTTGTTAGGTTCATCACCCATCATCTCTCTTTCTAAATCCCTTCACAAACACACACAAACATGCACGGAAACACACAGACACACTAAAACACACTTTAAGACCCAGATTCACCAAATGCTGTGCATGTCACAGTTTGCAGCAACCAGCAGTCATCATAACAGCAGAGGACACACGTCAATAGTTTCTCTGTTGCCTTCACTCTGAAGTCAATAACATACACTATGATGACAATGTGGTCCTGCTGCCTGTACATGTTTGATCAATGTAGGTCCTTACCAAAGCAAACACTGATTTCACCTTAAAGCGTTTTTTTGTCGTTGTCTGATATGACCAAAAAAATAGCCTGAGCCTGAGTCCGTTGAAAGTGATGATGCTGTGGCAACCAAGGGCCAGTGGTGATTTATGGAAAAGTGGGTCATTCAGGTAAAGATAACGAGTTTCCCTATGTTGAATGCTCCTCTTTTCAATAGGACATATATTTTGTGTTGTTGTTGTTTTTTTTTTTTTTTGGGGGGGGGGGGCTTACAAAGTTCTCTTAGCTGCTTGAAAGTTGGCCAGGTGTAAAAATCTGAGTTGATGAAAAAAATGCAAATCTTAATGCCTTGCTGCACTATATGCTAGCTTTCCATCTCCCTAAAGGCATTTTGATTTTTCCTATTTCATAGAGTTTCCACAACACATTGGTTTAAAATGAAATGAAAAGGGATTTTACTAAATATCCATCCATCCATCATCTATACCACTTATCCCTTTCAGGGTTGTGTGGGCTGGAGCCTATCTCTGCTGACATTGGGCAAGAGGTGCGGTACACCCTGGACTGGTTGACAGCCAATCACAAGGCCAAATAGAGAGACAGGCAACCATTCACACTCATACCTAAGGGGAATTTAGAGACACCGTTTAACCTAAGGAGCATATTTTTGGTCTGTGGGAGGAAATCATAGTACCTGGAAATAAACCAATGCATTACTTGAAAAACATGCAAACTCCAGACAGAACGACCCTGGTCAACAGGGGCTATCTTCTGTTAGGCATGCCCAATAACCTGCTCTACCACTGTGCCATCCATTTGCTAAATAAGGACTCAACAATTTCTAAAAGCAACACATAAAATCTGAAGATTTATTTTTTCATTTTGAAGGTTGGGAAGTGCATTCAGAGTGAATCAGTAGCATTTTTGTTCACATTATGTAACAGCACAAAACACTAGGTAGAGCCTCAATGAAACATTAATCATCCAGTCATAAAGGATTTAGTCTGTGAATGCTCCACTTCAGAGTCACTGCTCCTTTATTATAAATTATGGATAAAAGAATTAGTTCTCCATTTCTTTTTCAGTTCAACTTGGCTGGAATAGTGAGATCTGAGTGTCCTGTAGAGGGTTGAATCAAACCAGAGTTAGTCACAGTGTTCCCTCTGTTTGGCAAAACTCTGCCATTGGAAAAAGGAAAGGAAAAAAAGGTGTTGGAGCAAAAAAAAGGTGTTTTCTCAAGACCACAGAAATACATATATCCATTCAAAAGTAAAGGAACGCCAAAATGAGCAGGTAGGCTGGCTGTTTGTGCCCCTTGCCTCTCTGATTACATCATACACAAACAGAGCAAACAACATCTCCTTCCTGTTTCCAGGCTCCTCCTCCTCTCCTCAAGGAGAGATTTAATGCTTTAACAAGCTTCACATTTTATCAAAAGGCATGGCTTTGGTGGGGAATGACTTACTTTGCATAAATATTGTCCCAGCTGAGTTCTGGTTACAAAAACATAAATCCATGGATCATAATCCAGAGCTGTATGTTTTATCTCCAGGTTTGATACTTCATTTTAATATTTTTGCATTCAAAATTAAAGAGCCATCAAGAATCATTTATTTCACTCTGTGTTCTAAACCTTAAATCCAGCAATGCAGCATTAGAGGAAATTTCTGTGTCAACTCACATTTACATTTGCTATACCCACAGACACTCATGTCTGATGTTTACACAGCTGCCATGCTGGCTCACTGTGGTACCACACTGTAATGTAGACAGGAAACTTGTAGTAACATGGAATATAACAGACCCCAGCTGCTTAAGCCAGAGAAAAACAGACTATAATGATGACAAATACTGAAAAAATGTCTGATATAACTTGTAGTTAGTTTGTTTTTGAAACATGTTATTTGTTTGCTTGATGGTTCAGTTTTTCTTTTTTGCAGCAAAATAACTGATTTTGACGCTGAGCTAAACCATATCTCTGCATCTATTTAGTTTGTTCTTGCACAAAATGTTTTAAACTGTATTGTGTTGTGTAATGTGAGAGAATGAGCCTAACTGATTCACTATCATGTGAATTTTGACGATTTTAAGGACAAGGGAGTGCATGTTGAGGCTAACCAGGCCTGCAGCTATTCCCAATGCTAGTTCAAGGCTGTGTTTAGCTATGCCGTCGCTCTGACATGCAATATGTAAATTCAGCCACCAGGGGGCTCTCAATCCAAACAATGAATTTATCAAACAGACTTTATTTGTATAGCCTTATTTGTGCTTTACATTAAAAAAAACACAAATATGAAATTGAATACAATGAAAAAACAAGACCCTCCCCACCTCTCCAGTCTACATCCAGCACACACATCCACACACAAGACATTGAAAGGGGACTCTAACAGAAAACAGGAGTAGAGGACTGAGGAAAGGCTATCTTGAATTAAAAATGACAAAATTCCGGAGCTAAGACTGAAACAATAATAAAAAAGCATGATTAAAAAATAAGACAATAATAGTAAAGAACATAAAAATATACTAAAAGACAAGAATTAAAAATAAATGATAACTCTTGAGGTAATAAAACTTTAAATTTTAATTGTGATAAAACATGGTTGAAAAAGAAAGTGGAGCACCAAACATGTAATAAAAAAATGCTACAACAGTATGATGAAAAGAAAATTAATTAACAGAGAATAAACCACAGCACAAAACATCTGAAATAAAATGGAGAAATAAAACAGTTTATGAGAAAATAAAAAAATATTATTAATTAAAATAACAATAATAAGAAATAATAATATTATTATAATCAGTTAAAAGCCAGAATAAAAACGGACATTGTAGATAGCATAGCAATAGCATGTTAAGGGGTTGTGCCTGATCATGATTATTATAAAAGTTAAACTGAAAAGTAATGAATAATTTTGATGTATTTACTGAAGAGCTAAACTGTCTTTGACATTAATAATGGAACAAACATGGTCATAAATATCCTTATAACCTATGCACACACCACTCTGATTATTAGATATTGCAGGGTATGGGCTGTATATTTTCACATTATTGTCTTGTACCTTCTTCTCTGTTTTTATTTCTCTATATGTTTTTATTAATCATCTGCAGAAGTAAAAAAAATAATAATATCAATACTGTTTTATAAAAGTCTGTCATGCTGGCTACCATAACAAGATGCATCATGTACCAACAATTAAAGATGTGGATTTCTTTGGGTTTAAAAACTTACAGTTATGCAATTGAGATAACTTATTATAGGATTAGTCATTTTTAAACTGTTAAACAGATTTAGACATCTCTGCCAAAGTTCAACATATCCTAATTTGTGTGCAAACTATTTGTATGGCACCTTGTTTACAGCGAAAATGTGAAGATAATCTGTATAATGTAATTTCTTTTAGGTTCAGGGTGTAGATATGCTAACACATGTTTATAGCCTAATAGTATAAGTAAGGTCTTTTTATAACCGTTCCATGCCCCTTATATTTTTATTTATTCAAGGAAATGTCACCAAGAAAACATAAAAATGATGTAAAGGAAATTTTTCCTGCCATTAGCATTACCTCTTGACCTTGAAAAATTGTACCCCCATGAAGACAAGTCAGATTAGCCCCTCCTCTGCTGTTCTTGACAAAGATCATATTCCGAGTCCCTCCTGGGAGAAGACATTCTAGCCCAGTTCACACTGCAAGCCCCTCTTTGCTCCGTCTCCAGAGGTAGATATTGGTGAGAGGGAGGCACATGGACTCAGCAAGAGGCAGGAGCACTGTGAGTGAGTGATTCTGCCTTAGTGTGTATATGGGGGCACATGCCCTATGTGCACATGCAAGCTATACTGCAGCGTGAATTGACGCAGATATTACTGCCTCACAGAATTTATGTGATGTCTCAAGGTGTAATCATAAAGGAGCCTTGTTGCAGCGATTTTGCATAAAGGCATTATGAATAGTGCTATTGATGTGCACAGCGCTGCTCCAAAAGTTGAACTCTTCACTTTGATTAAACCATGAGTGCAATGACAAAAAAATTCTTTGGATAAAACCACTAGTTTTTTTTTCTTGTTTCATGGGAGTTTATTCTTTGAGATGAAAAGTAAAAAAGAGTTTAATTAATTATGCCTGTCTCCCCTAAAGGGTTTCAGCATTAAAACAATCAACAGCATTTCAGTCATTCAGTTACATTACCTTCAGTCAGAGCAAAACTGGACAGGGTTGTCTGCGCAGAAAGCTGCTTGTTTCTCATCATCTTAGCTGACATAGACAGAATTAGGACAAGTTAAAAGACGAGACAAGAGGATGCCTTCAAACACAGCATGATGTGACAGGATTTTTTTTTCGGTGAGGGAGGCTGAATGTATGGCAGGTAGGGCATCAGTGCTCATGCTGGTGTGTCACTGTGCCAGAATACATCTGTTCTGACAGCAGCACTGAGGCAAGGACTGTCCACTGCTTCAGACAGAACACTTTGAAACACAGTAAATGATAAAACTGAACATTTCAACAACCACATGATTTGTAGAAATGCATTAATATGGTCAGTGTTATTATGGAAGCTACTTTAGGTTATTAATCTTTAAGTGTATCATTATCGTCACTCTTTGTTCATTTTAACCCCTGAATATTTAGTAGTTTTAGGCAATAAAAACTTTAAATTTAATTCAGTTTATATTGAAGTAATCTTTAAAATAACTTCATCAGCCAAGTTGGAAAAACATACGTAAATAAAAATTCACATTGAAGCACATAAAAGACTTAAATTTATTTTTAAAATGCTGATCTACCTTCAATAAAGAACTTTAACATGTGGTGGAGTATTTTCAAGCGAGTTAGAAAATCTGTTGAAATAGTTTATCACTTGGCTGACAAATGATTTAAACTTAGGTGGAGAAGCTGGAGTGATTCCACCATGTGGTCTGGTTTGGCTCAGTGCGTTTGTTATGGTTAACCTTTGTTCTTATTTGCATTCCTACAGCTTGTAGTCTCCTTTGGTTGCAGGAAAACCAGCAGCACAGCTGATTAAAAGCAGACAGATCCAGGAAACACTCAAGTTTTTATTGATATTAGTTGACAGTTTTCATGTGGTGTTACACTTATGGACTGCTCCCCGGTTGTGCAGAATTCATTCCCTTCAGCTTTACTCTATAAAAACGTGATAGACAATTGATCCGTAAATTTGTCACCTGTGTGTCAGCAGCTTGCCAAATCCGGGGGTCACACCTTCGCAGAGAGGAGCTTTAAGAGGAAACGAGTGTGCGATGTATGCAAGCAGAACATCGACAACCTGGGGGCCTTTTGTAAAGGTGAGCCCTCCTCGTCTGAGAAAGGTCAGGCGGCAGACCCAAAGCGACAAGTCAGATATACACCCAGACCTGACACTGATGAGTTCACCCTGACTGTCCTCTCTTCATCTCTGTCTAAGCCGACTGTCACCCTAAATCACGTCCCTCACCTCTATGTTCTCCTTGCTCTCTGCAGAGTGCAAGGTGGCAGTCCACAAGACATGTGAAGCCAAGGTAAGACCAAGTTCCTCCTATAAATTCACCACAAATTCAGCACTTAATGCCCACTTCCATCCCTGAGTGAAAGTGAGCCCCTGTGTCAGCACTGTGTCCGAGGACCCCATGTTAATGTGCTCTTAGTCTTAAGTGGAACTAGCCATGTGCACTGACCTACATCTGTGGTTAAAGACCCACCCCCCATGCCTGACCTGCAAACAGCCAGGTTGCTGTGAGTAATTCAGTCATGTAGCGAGGATACCTGAGAGTCCTCAAACAGTAAAGTCATCTCAATGGAAGTGCGTCTTAAATTGTTTTTGTGCTTATAAATAATATTTGACAAAATTTTATTACTCATAAACATTATTTAGGAGGGGTTCTCCTAGGCTGATCCAAGGAGGGCAGTAGTGCAGCAGTGAGTTGTGAGTTTTTTTTTCAGGGGTCATAGGAGGAGAAAAGCTTTAAGAGGCAGCATAGCTCTGGGAGATGGCACCTCGCTAAAAGGATTATTTCAACATTTGTTTTAAGATTTGTGACTCCAGGCATCTCTCTGAATGTCTCTGTAAATTTCAAGATGATGATTCTGTATTTGTTGAAATATTATCATGGCCTGGTGGCTGTCATTTGGGTTTATCCGGGCTATTTGGATCTGTTTGATTTATAAAATCCAAAATCTGCCTCATAAAGTGAATAGAATTTTTAAGCTCTTGTGAGTGTGAAATAGTAAATGAAGTAGATTTAAACTTGTGTTGATATCTCTTGATGACAAACAAAATATTAAAGTAGACAGGCCCATCTGGCCCAAGACTGACTATTTTAATACTATCAGTTGTAATGCTCCAGACCACTGCAGCAGTGTAGGTGTCAGTTGAAGTGATAACCTGCATGTTGCATAGCAGACTTTCTTTACAGCAGTGGTATCTTAGACTGATTAAGAAAAGCAGGATGTTTTGTAAGATTTATTTGGGCTCTATCCACACATGCACTTGACTTTTTCTAAAATATCTGCATCCACATGAAAACCACATCAACCCAAATGTTGTCAGCAGCTTGCAACAATGCTCCACACCGGGCTTGATACCCCAAGCAAATGGGCTTAAACTGCCAACAAAACAGTGGTATGACATCACACTGGTAGATCAATTCAAGGAGACCAAGGGAACCAGCCATTTTAGGCAGCTTCTCGGAGGCGGATGGGGAAAGATCCTGATGCTGTGGACTATTTGTCTTGTGCATAGTATTCTGTCATGTGAAGGGGTCATGTTAAACATGCTAAAGGCCATATAAAACTCAAAAAAGCCCAGTGTGGGCTCTTTAACAAAGAAAACCCACATAAACCCATATAAAACAAGGCTTTACATAGTAACCAGTGACATGTCTAGTGCATCTAGACCTGAATAATGTTTACCGTGTTTCTCCCACTTGTTATGAAGATTTCCTTTACTGTGTTTTTTAGATATTTCATTTTCAAGCAGAAATGGACATGATGCCTGATAACCTTTGACCTGCTTGAAGAAAAATCTCAGAGCATTATTGGGTTTTACAAGCTGGCATTCACAAGCAAAGGATGATTATAAAAGTCCATGACCTTGACCTTTGACTCATATCTTAAAATCTGATCTGGTCATCTTTGGGTAATAGTGGACATAAGCTTGAGCAACACAGCTAAACATTTGGGCAGCAACCCCAAAAATGTGCCAGAATTCCTTCTTTCACTTTGAGAAAGCCTAGGACTCCTCAGTAAAGCTTGCCCACCAGAGAATGCTTACAAGCAGACAAACATACTTTACACCCTGTTCCATGACTATCTTGAGTTATTTCTGGGAACCTTGGATTATTTTCAATGGATCATGTTGCCTGGTCAAAAGAGTTAATCTATCAGATGTATTACTTGAGCTCGATCCGATGTCATCATGCAGGAACAGTCAACAGCACAAGTAAGCCCTCATCCCTCATCCTCCACTTTTTCCTCCCACCACTCTCATAACCGGCGACTCAGTAATAATAAATGTCCTGTTCTTCAATGCCACCACGGTGCAACTGTCCTGGTAATTTTGGAAGAAACAATATTCTGCTATCTCTCCCCTCCACCATAAATCACCTCATTATCCATGTTAGAATCAACGACACCTCCCGCCAACAGTCCGACAATGTCTTATTTCATCCAGTCACATTTGTGCTGCAGAAGCTACTGAGCTTATTATGGCTTCTACAGCAAAATCTTCTGTTCCTCTACCATCATGAGCAACGAGTGGACATGAATGCACGTGCTCCTTGTCTTCTCTGGTTTCAGTTTATGTCTGTAGCATCTTAACAGCACCACTTACAGGCCTGGAATACATACTTCAGTGTTTTCAGTGTTTTCATGTGGACAGACACATTTCTTGAAACAATGCCATGTTTACAGAAAACATATCAAAAATGAAAACGTTTTCATCTCCATGTGGACAGGGCCTTAAAGAAAATCCCTTGAAGACTTTTTGAGCTGTTGTTTTTGCAAGTTTTGACCTGGATGGATAACCAGAAAACCTGTTGCCTCCGGCCTTGACCGCAACCTGTGCACAGGCAACAAAACACGATGGACCTCAATACTCAATGACAGTGGAGTCCATAGTGTGAAAGCTCCCCATAGTCCAGGAAACAGAGGACAGAGTCAAAAAATGACAGACAAATACAACCCTAAAACATTTTTAGCATTACAATGGGAGTCAGTTACAGTGCTCCTCCAAGCATTGCATCAGTGTGAGGTGTTCAGAATCAAAGTGAAATGGCTCCTTGTCATCATGTTGCACTCCCATCAGCAGCAGCCTCGTCTGCTCTCCTCTGACCTCACAGTGGCTCAGCGTCACCCCACAGAGACAGACTGTGTCCTCACAGTGACCGTGCTGCTGTGCTTCACCTTTATACAGCACAGACTCACAGAAAAAAACAGCACATTTTGCACCACTGCATCGAGTCCCCTGCACTTCAGGTCAGCACAAATCCTGCAGGATTTATGACTGGAGGGGGGCAAAGTTCCCCCCTTCTCCCATTCACACACACATACTGTAATGTTGTACGAGTGGGCACTACCAGCTGTTGTGCCTTAGCAGCATGCATCAAAAGAGGATTATTATTTTTGTCATACTCGCCACCCCCCCGCCATTTCCACGGCAATAGCCAAAAACAACCCACGGTGGCTGCAGGAGAGGCAGCCGCCGTGGCGACCAGAGTGGACACCGTCACACAGGATGATGATCAATGTGGACATGAGAAGTCTGAGCGGGTAAATATAGAAAATAACAAGAGTGCCGTAGATGCCTTACACTGAGTGATCAGTGGGGGACGTGAATAAGTGAAAGGCAGCTGGGGAGGCGTGTGTGTGTGATAAGTCCCATTTGGGGGTATTCATAAATAAAGGGGGGAACATTAGGTCAAGGCTGCAGATTGCTGTCTGCTCGGTGTCACGCTATGCTCCCACTGCATCCTGAAGATTTTTTATGTGCATCTCAAATGTCAACATTGCCTCTTTTCTGTTTTACTTCTTTCATCTCTTGCACTGTACTGTCATCATCTTCTGTTTTTAACCTTCAAACTGGGAGCTGTTGTCTTTTCCTGGTGTTCTGTTGTAGCACATAGAGATTCTCTCACATCCTTGATGGCAGTGTACTCTTTCATTTTAATGTCCTAAATGCTTTTTTGGAATCATTTTAGTACCATCTCCATCAGAGACTCTTTAATCATCTTTAAAATCTTTCATATTTCTCTTTCCATTGTTTTATTTTTATTTATTTATTTTTTTAATCTCTTTTGGAGCTAATTAAGGGAGTGTTTGTGTGACAGTAAAGTTTGCATGAGAAACTTTTTCTTTGTGATTGTTTTGGTGCCCTCTGTGGACCAAAAGTCATCTCTAATCTATATCATATGGTAGCCCTGATGTGCAAAACACATAAAAATAAAGCAGCACTACAACAAATAAAAAACAAACAAAAAATCAAAACTGAATTGCAAATTTAAAAAACAAGATAACAAACAAAAGCGCATTAACAAGTAGTTGTTTCTTGTCACTGTGTTTTTTGGTTTGTTGTTGCATAATTTTATTTGTTGATGTTTTTCTTAATGTTTGTTGTGATCTTTTGTGTTGCTTGTGCTGTTTTTTTGATTTGGTAGTGTGTTTTTTATTTGTTGTTGCACCTCTCTACCTTGTTCCAAGCTCTATCAATTCACTGTCTTCTGATCCCCCAAGAATATATATATATATAATATATATATATGTGTGTGTGTGTGTGTGTGTGTGTACATATATATATATATATATATATATATATATATATATACGGAATAAGTGATCAGATTTTGGTGGTGATCTGAATCCAAATGCAGATCCAGGACTTTTTTTTTAAGGATTTGTTAACATTGTAAGATAGGCGAGATATCCACATTTTCACTAATAACTCAATAAGTTCTCAACCGATTTTGATGAAATGGACAACTCTTAGATCTTGGTGGTGATGCAAATACATGTGGCTCCAGGACTAATTTCAAGGATTTGCTAGCAGTGCAAGATAGGGCAGTTTTCCCACATTTTTGACAATAACTTGTTCAACGATGTTTGAAATACCTTGGTCAAGGTTTGTGCTCTCAGAGTACGTTAGCTCATGCTATGTAACCTTGTTTTACAGAGGATCGGTAAACCGTCTGAAATATATAAAATATACAAAAACCAATCATATGAAGCAGAATAAGGAAAAGAAGCAAATTATAGCGCAAGCAAATATCTCTCATTTCCATCTAACTCTCCCTCTTTGTCATGCAGCCTCTTTATTCTGCCTCCTGTTGTATCTCTCTCTGGTCACTGCACATCAGCTCTCTGCGCCTCTGCAGGGCTGCCCGCTGTCTGCATGTGATGCATTGACTCATTGATGTGTATGTTGGTGCACATGTGAAGAGGAAAGTGCTCGCACAGTGACGTGCTTTACGGTCTCAGTGCGTATGACAGTGGCAGAGGCAGAGAGGGAGGAAAAGCTGTGCTGCATGTGCTGCTGGCACAGTGGGACACTGTGTGTTATCGTGAGAGGGCGAGGGAGGGAGGGAGCTGGTGAGAGAGAGAGAGAGAGAGAGAGAGAGTGAGAGAGAGCGGGGAGCTTGTATGAGAGGCAGAAAGGGGAGGTTTGTGTATCCCACTGTACAGACAGGACTGCTCCGAGTCAGAGGGGAACACTGAGGCTGCTTGTTGAGAGGTAAAACACACTCTGCACTTTATTTACTCTGCACTGGCTTTGAGTTTACTCATGAATACAGTTTCATCTACTTTGGTTGTCTTTCTCCAGCACAGAGCAGCAGACTAACAAGCCTGTAGCCTCTTCAGAGTGTTTGCTCAGATAATGTGGCATGTGATTGTGCATATTATTCCATTAAAGCTGTAAGTCAGAGCGCTCCCGCTTTGCCAAGAAAGAGGATTTCATTGACTGTGATTAAGTCAAGTGCAGAAAATGAAGCAGAGACCCCTGCTGTGACCTACAAAATAAATACAGAGAATTAATTTTTAATACTAGAGAGTGACTAAGATTTACTTTTTAATGAATAAGCTGACTCTATACGTGCAGGTTTTAAGAAGATAGAATCTATACTTTAATCCTGTGCTGTGTGCTACTTCACTGGCTTGCTTGACAGGAAGGTTTGATGAATCTGTATTTGAGGGCATGTGTCCCTTTCCTTCACTTTGTGTGTGCATTCATTTGCATTTAATTTGTAGTTTATTTACTTTTGCAGCATACAGTTGGTCTTCTTTGTATTCTTTACATTTTTGTTTCTCACCTCCAAGATTTAATACTCAGTTCGTGTGTCATTTTCTTCACTTTCTGCATACAGAAATGATAAAATGATGTTATCCCAGCCCTCAGCAGTGTGACAGAAGAAAAGGAACAATGGAGGAATGAAATAGGCTGTTTGTCCTATAAACAACTACAACAAACTTAGATTCAAAAGCAATACACAGCACAAGGCAGCAGTCATTTGATTTGTTTCAAAAGTGTTAAAGCATATCTGTTTTTTGTTGCTTTCTTCGGTTTATGCATACATTTTTGTGTTACATAATGTGTTTCAGTTCTCTAAGACCAAAGGCTTCTTGATGGAGATAAATGTCTGCATGTAACCCTGTCAGCTGCCCTCACATCATCTGATGGATCCTAATGCTGCATAGTGAAATACAGATGGTTACACTGTCTGCTCATACACACCAGCTGTTCTGCTAATGTTTGCCTGCTGATTAATGAATTGATATACAAATTATGATAATCTAATGGACCCTTTGCTTGTGTAACCAGGGATTGATGTGTATTATAATGCAGCCCATTCATCCTGATCAGTGGAAAAAAGTCGCCGGAAAAGTGTTTTTTTTTTTTTTTCCACAAACAGCCTATCTGCTTTAAGCTCATCTCTGTGGATTTATTGCTCTAGTTTGTGATTGACTGGGGCTATTATTCTGCATATATGACAAGTGGCAAACTCAACTGTTGAGAAATGAAGCTGGCCTCAGAGGCACCAAAGGTTACAAACAGAGTGGTGCAGGAAGGAGTCAAATAATGTGGAAGTGAATGAGCATTTAGTACTTCCTGGTTTCCAATCCCCCAGAGTAAATGGGATTTAGAATACCAGTTTCAGATAAGTGCCTGAAGTAAGGTTTGTGGTAAACATATGCACATGAGGTCTGCAGAGAAAATCATCGGGACCAAACTGCCCTCCATCAAGGACTTGTTCCGGTCCAGAATCAGGAGAAGGGCAGGTAACATCTCTGCAGACCCCTCACATCCTGGACACAATCTGTTTAGACTCCCCCCTTCAGGCAAGCGATACAGAACACTGTACGCTAAAACCACCAGGCATAAGAACAGTTTCTTCCCCCAGGCTGTTGCCATCCTGAACTCATAACTGCAAATTGCCTGTCTATTGTCCCTTTATATGACCATTCATTGCACATATCATCATCCCATTTATATGCAGCTGTGCACCTTGTTTCTTGTTGGGTTCTTTTTGTTTTGTTTTTTAAAATTATTTTTATCTTGCACATTGCACATATTGTACATACTCTATTCTATTTTTTTATTCTCAGCGTAACTTAATTTTTTAAACTTCTCGTTTATAATATAGGATGTACACTGTGTGTACCTTTTGTACTTGGATAGTGAAGTGAACCGGTGACAAATTCCTTGTATGTCTAACATACGTGGCCAATAAAGCTGATTCTGATTCTGATTCTGATGAGATTTTTAATATTTAATGGGAAATAATAAAATGCATCTGAGTTTGCCTGCTTTTGAATCATAAACTGTTGTTGTGTGTAAAACGATGGTTGCCAACTAACTGCTAACTAAGACTACAAAAATGGCTGGGGACCCAGCAGCAAGCATTTCTGGTTGTTTTTCAGTGATCAATAATTCATACACTATTGCCACAGCCATGAGGACCAACTTGATCAGGTCACTCAGTTAAGAGGAAATTCTCAAACAAGATGTCATACACTGGAAATAATGTAGTTGCTTCTAAGTCTAATCACCATGTTGTAGTCCTATAGGAGCTAACGAATAGCTTTTCACTCGTGCAATTACTTTCAAGCTTAAAAAATCCTGAGAAGACGGTTCATTTGTTAAGATTATCACAAACAGCAGAACATGTGGGTTTCATATTTTTTTGTTCTCTTCAGATCCTATTATTAAGCAATGATCCAAAACACAGTGAAAAATCCCAGAGGCTTACAGGAGGCTTGCAGTCGAGGGAACCAGCGCAATGCTAACTTCCACACTGGCCTAGAAAGATATGTCATCCCTGTGCCACTCCCTACACCTCGTGTTTAAGAGCCCATTTTACAGTGGAAGTGCACACGTTAACAGCCTAGTTCAAAACACTGTTGTCTTTGGCTGCTCGGTGCTGCAGCAGGTAGTGCTGTTGCCTCACAGTATGAAGGTTCCTGGTTTGACTATTCAGACAGGCGGAGCCTTTTTGTATGATATGTTCTCCCTGTGCATGTTTGGGTTTTCTCTGGGCACTCCTGTTCCCTTCATGCTCATGCTCATTAGGTCAAGTAGTGCTTTTTAATTTCCCTAGATAAGAGTGAGTGGTTGTCTGTTTCTATGTCAGCCCTGTGACTGACCGACAGCCAATCAACGGTGTACTCTGCCTCTCACCCAATGTCAACATGGATGGATGGATGGAAGGACGGATGGATGGATAGTTCCTGTCTTTACAAACTGTTTGTTTAGTTAGAAGGATATGAGCTACGCATGATAAGGGGCATGGTTGAGACTCCAAGTCAGCACAGTGAAGCTGTTTGTAGGGAGGCTTAACACCTGCAGCTGCTCCACCTTGCTTGTTGTTTTTCCACTTTATGTGGAAGCAACTCAACTATTCTTAGCCAAAGAAAATTGGGCAAAGCTGAAATGGCATAAGCCAAGAAGACTTTGAAAGCAAATCAGCTGTTGGAGCCATGTTTAAAGCGCTGTCTCAAACTAACTTTAGATCAGCCCATTAACACACAAAGAGGATGACTTTAGTTAATTGTGTCAAGCATGCCCCTTACTGTGTATAACCTTAATGTTTGATAAAATCTAAAGAGTTTACTCATTAATAATTAACCCATATTCAGTGAGAGGACACAAATACATCAGCTATAGACCAAAGACATTTTTGAACACATTGGTAGACATCGGTGTTTCTTTTCTAAAAGTCACTTATTCAAAGGGAGTACCTACTGTATGGGGCACCACGGTGGCAGAGCAGGAAGTGCGCGTTCCTCATAGCAAGAAGGTTGATGGTTTGAACCCCATTTCAGTCAGGGCCTTTTTGTGTGGAGTTGCATGCATGAGTTTTTTCCAGGCACTCCGGCTTCCTCCCACTTACCAAAAGCATGCTCATTAGGTTGATTGGCCTTAGGTATGAGTATGAGCCTGAAAGTTTGTCTGGTGACCAGTCCGGGGTGTACCCCGCCTCTCGTCCAGTATCAGCTGGGATAGGCTCCAGCACCCCTACGACCCTGAAAGGAATAAGAGGTATAGGTAATGGATGGATAGATGGATCTACTGTATGTAACTGTATTGGACACTGAAGGTACTGCAGTTTTGCACATTTTTCCCATATTGGCTTCATTTTTCAGCAATTGCTACTATGTCTCCAGTCTAGTATTTTTTTTTTTTCATTCTTTGACGGGACTGTACCTGCCTGGTGCCTGTTTTTTTATTTGAGGTCCCAAGCAAACTGATGGTGCATTCCCAGTGGTGTTTCTAATTTGCAACCTGGACTATCAAACTTCAGAGATCAAACAGAAGGGACCATGAAACCTTAGAATGGTCAAAGAGAATCAGCACTAGGATTATTAAGAACTGAGTCCCTGACCCCCGACTCAAAACCCTTATACAACTGAAAACACCAATGGAATAAATAAAAAACAAATAAAGGTAGTGGAGAAAATGGATTAAGCAAACACAGAGATTTTATTGTTGCTTTGAGTTCCTTTCTGCAGGGACAAGGGTGCCGCCATATGTCCAATCCATACTGGAAGTACAAACTGGAAGTTGGTCTTCTTCCTATTATTCGCCGCTCCATACCATAATATATATATGTATAAATATATATACATATTTTTTTATTTTGCTGTTACCAACCAGAAGATGTCTACATTAAACACACTAAAGACTCCCCACACAGTGTTTGCTCAAAAGCATAGTAGAGAGGGTTAGCTGAAAGACTTAATTCCTGCTGGTCGTTTCCTCACCCACCAGGGATCTTCTGGGATGGGTGAAGGGCATTATGAGCAACACAGTGGCCTCAGACAAGCGTGACTGCAGAACAGGGAGTTCCTGGGTCTGGGGATGTGTTCATTTTCATGTGTCACTATTAAATGACTGTGTTAATTAGACTTTCCTATTATCAGATTGTCAGTATTCTATTAATTCTTTTTTATTTGGAATACAGTTGAACACAGCATTTCTATCATGCTAATATAACAATATCATGCTGGTAACATTAAGAACTTGACTTGGACTTATCTTTTTTGTGACGAACGTTTTATTGAGCAAACATACAAAGAAATAATAGCACTGAATAAGTAATAATATGCACAAAGAAGACCAACTTCCGGTTGGCAGTTCTGGTTGGTACTTCCAGTATGGACATAAGACAGAGCCCTTGTCCCTGCAGATGGGTCCCTTTCGGATGAAGAGGGGTAAATTGTCAAATAAGACAGAAAATTTGGGTAGAAGATGTTAAAAAAATGGCACAGTATGGTAGGGAAACCCTTTAGGGACATGACTGGGATAGTATGTGCTTAGAGCTCCCTGAAATACAGCAAAAAAAAAAATTACATATAAAATAACTTTGCCTATATTTGTCATTATTGTCCTCCTCAGCATGAAAACAAGAAGTAGACTGCGTGGTTACCTGTCTCCTACTTGACCTGATTGGTTTGTTTTTCTAAAAGTGAGATTGATGAACACTGTGACTCCTGCACACAGAGAACCATATGAAAACTAATCGCACAGTGTAAGAGAAGAATGCATGGCAAGTGCACTGTGCCAAAGGAAAACAGTTGTTTTGCTGGTCCTATATTTTTAGCAATGCTTCTCTGTGTGGTCAGGCCATTAGTCTGTTACTTGGTTAACTGAAATTAGTTTGAAATAATAAGATTTAGTATGGAGACTGCCACAGGATTAGCTTAAGATAGCTGACCTCTCTCCTGCACTTAAAGTCCATGATATCAAGTATTTGAGTAACACAGCAGCTTGTGTTTCCACCCTGTCTTCTTGTTTGTGTCTCACCACAGGACATATGTTGTCCTGTAATGGCTCTGCATGTTGTTTGTCACTCAGACGGTAGACAGAGAAGGAACATCGATAGGTTGGGAGAGCTCAGTATAAGGGTGGTTGTTGGGACGAGGTAGATAGACAGTCCTGTCATGAACATACATGTATGTGTAACTTGATTTAGCAGCTGATGTATGGATGTCACATTGCTGCTGCCAATTATAACCACCCTAATTGGACACGGGCTGTGCGCAAAAAAATCATTACAGTTAATTTAATTTTACTGCTCTTCTGTTTATAAAGTCTTAAAGGGCACACACACTCACACACACACGTACACACACACACACACACAGACGTGTTTATGTTTACCCTTTGTTTTAATTTCCTGAGAGCATAGACCAGGTGATAAGTGCAAGCTAGGCTGGTTTACTTTTCCAAAAATTCAACTGTTCTTATTTTGATGGGATTATAACAACATCTTCAAAATAATTTATGAGCAGGTGTTGCTTCTAACTTTTTTTTCATGTTGTTGGATTAAAGGTGGCATGATTGGTGGGTGTAATGGGAGTTTATTGTGAGATTATTTGATATAAAATGTAGCAGATAAGGCACAGATCATGCATGCCAAGTTGCAGTTATAGTTGGCATGCATGATATTGGATTTTTGCTTGTACCACATACCCCAAGTTATTTTAGCCAATACTTATACATGCACATATTTTAATTTCCCCATCTTGACCTGATACCCTTTTGTGTTTTTTTTCTTTCTTTTTAGAAACAGGCATTAAACAAGATAAGGGAGATTTGTTTCTACCATAAATGATGGACCTATTATTTTTTTAATAAAGTTTTTTAGTAATAAAAAAAACTAGAGGTAATTTCTTTGGGTTAAATGTAAATTAACCTGTACTTACTAACTATAAAACAAAGTCAATTTGCCTTTTATGTAATACAAACAGCACAATAATAACTTGCTAACAGGCACTTAGTCTGATATGCGCACAAGTCAAGCTAAGGTAAAAGCTTGAATGGGCATTTTAACTGTAGGATTGTCCTTGTCCCAGGACAAAGGCAATGGGGGATAATCTGTTTATTAACTGGAGAGTTCTACCTCCTTTACAACAAAGGTGATACCCTTTTCAATGACTTTTTTGGTGTTGACCTGGCTATCAAGTTAGCCGTACTATTCTTTTTAAAATTTATTTATTTATTTTAGAATAAGATTAATTTTTATTTTATTTTTTTTAATTTTCAGCACATTCTCAGGTTGTTGTTTTTTTCTACCTGAAGAAGACATGAATGCTCCTTTGCCAGGACTTAAAAGATAAAAATGGTAAATGGACTTGAGATTATATAGCACTTTTCCAGTCTTTCTGACTGCTCAAATCGCTGCTAGGCTGCAGCTCACATCTACTCACTCACTCTCTCTTTAACTCACTGATGGTTCTGAGTTTCTATGGTAGTTGTCCATCAGCATTTGCCAACACATCAACATACCCATTTACACGCCACAGATGCAACAGTGGGAGCAACTTGGGGTTAACTGCCCTAGGACACATTAACATGTGACAGCTGGAGCTGAGCTCAGCCCTTGACCCTCTGATCAATGGTAGAGCGTACTACTAGACTAAGCCACTGACGCCCCAACATTCATGACAATGCATCAATTTCTGAAATTCGTATATAATATCACTTTGACTTTACTAATTCACCAAGAGTTAGAGATTAGATAGAGAAGAACATGAAAGAATATCAATCCAACACATGAATCTGTCTTTAACTACATGTTAACATACTGAGTATGTGCACAAATAAGAATTTACTCTTTTAATTGAGCTTGTACATAAATTTTTTTAAATCATTAAAAAACCATTTGATGCAGCAGAATGGTAGGTTTGTTGAAAAAATCTGTATAGTGCTTAAATAACACCAAAACACTTAATCCCAGACAAAATAGCTTACTAGCTTTAGTTTGGACATTTGCTTCCTTCCCTGAAACACACTGAAGTGCATAAAGGATGACGATAAAGAGAAAAAACTGGTGAGTCAGGTCTGTTATGCCTCTAATATGTTCAATTGAAAATATCTGCGGAAATTCATATCTGCAGATGCTGTGATAAACTCTTTAAGGCCATACCAATATTATGCCAATAATACCATGCATCCTTCTGTCATATGAGACAAAGCTGCAGAAATAATCTCTTATAAATATCACTGCTGCTGCCAGAAAGCCGAGTGGACTTGTGAGATGACTGACGGTCTAATAGACAAAGTGAACCCTAAAGTGTTCTGGTTCTGAGGGGCGTGCAGTCTAAAATAAGGAGCTCTATCAAAATAGCTCTGTGAAATCTCTCTGCTCTGTGTCAGTGGTCAGCATGTTCAGCTGTTGACATTTCTCTCACATTAAGCACTCGCTCTCTGTTTCTATCCTCTTCTGTTCCTCCTTCATGTTTCTCCTTTTCACCCCACTAAGCTCTGTCTATATCTCCACTCCCTGGACGATTTTTTTGCTCTTAACCCTCCTCTGAGCTCCCTCTTGTTTCCTTCTACTCCAATTGCATAAAGCAACTTGCCCTGGATGTGTGTGATGCTTATCTAGGTGTCCTTTGTCATCTGATGTTGTTTATTTAAAGATGGAGGACATACTTGTTTCTCACGGCAGGGATGATGGTGTTTATCCTGTCCTTGGGCACTGAAAGAAGAGAGACAAACAGAGTCAGGATGAGTGGGACACTGCAGGGTGTAGGAAGCACAAAAAAGAGGGATCAAAGATGAGAGAAAAGCAGAAAAAACTGAAGAGTGATAGTGGGAGAAGAAAGAGGGAATGCTGTACTTTCATGTTAAGCCTCCTAAATCACAGCCACTCCTAAATTTGCCCTCTGGTAGCCTTGGGGAAATGTTAACAGTCTGTTTAAAAATAAAGTGCAGCAGAGTTTAATTTAGCTTTTTGGGCTTTGGTGTCATACTATGAGGCTATGGAACTTCGAATAAGCTTTGGTTATTTAACATTTTCAGTCTAAAACAGGAAGTCTTACTCATTCCTTCCTCTCCAGAGAGTGATGTCAGATGCGAGGTGCCTGTCAGATTGAAACTTGCTGCTTCTGGATGTGACTCTGACGCTTGCGTCTCAAACACTCACATGTATCTCCAGCTTCCCTCGAACTGACTCAGCTGCTCCGTGCTGGCAGAGCTCTGTGTTGGGTTTCCTTTCCCTGGAAAGGAACGACAATTCATGATGTGGCAGGGGAAAACTCGAGATTCACGCCAGAGTTAATCTGTCGAGCAGCGGAATCACAGCGTGAAAACTCTTAAAGGAGTTTAGATGTAGATTAATGCTGAATAATCAGTCAAATCTGGGGTTTAATCAGATAGGATGTATATGTCCCAAAAGTAGATACAATCTGTAATTAAGGAGAGTCCAAGACGAGCCAAAATCTCCTCCCACATTTCTTGGATTTGATAGAAGTTGAAGTAAGCAGGTGGTTAGAGTAGAGTAGGATGTAATAAGTCTGACCAAGCTCTGACCTGAAGGACGAAAATCTGCTTGCAGGTTTTTTAAACTTCTTTATAACTCAGAAGGAGATTTCTTTATATTTCAAACATGGTGCGCTCATTCTTGCCTTTCGAATTTGCAAATCAATTGTTGGCTTTAGCTTTGTATTTGTATGAGACTTAAAAACAGTGGCCTCAATTCCAAGTCATTTAAGTTGTTCAGGGAGCATGTTGTAGCTAGTTTTGTCTCCTCATGAGTTCTTTTTTGGACTTTGAGATATCTGTCAACCAATATAAATAAAATCATACTTCCATACACTGAGAGAGAGGAGGTTGTAAGCATATCACCTTGGGTGTTGGGTGGCCAAAATCATCCATCCATCCATCTTCTACTGCATATCCTTGTCCAGGTCGCAGAGGCAGCAGGCTAAGCATGGCAGCCCAGACTTCCCTCTCCCCTGCAACAATTTCCCAGTTCCTCCTGAGTCTCCTCCCAGTTTGGTGTGCCAGGATAACCTCCACAGAAAAGTGGCCATGGCATCCTAATCAGATGCCCGAACCACCTTAACTGACTCCTTTGCAATGCGAAGGAGCAGTGGCTCTCCTTTGAGTTCTTTCCGGATGTCCAAGCTCGTCACCCTAAATCTAAGGTTGAGTTCAGCCACCCTGCTGAGGAAACTCATTTCACCCGCTTGTATCCGGGGCTCATTCTTTTGGTCATTACCCAGACTCATAACCACAGGTGAGGGTTGGCCAAAAACAGCAGCAATAAAAAGAAGAAAAAGGCATGCTCATCTTTCAATAACACGTAAAGTTTTTAAAAAAGGACCCAATGATATTTTTTCAGATCGTTTTTTAAACAAAAATGTTTAATCCTCCTATTATCCTAAAATTTTTAGAGTAAGTGTATCCTGAAAATCTTTCATCCAAATCTTTTCTGATTTGGGGTGCACATTTGTGACTCTCACAGAATTAACCATATTAATGATGTTGATGACCCCACCCACCCCATCCTCTCAGAGACATGGTGGCTGAAATATTGCCCTACCAGTCTCAGCATTCCAAAGGCTTGCTGTTGCTTCACCTTTTGATTTGTAAACTCCTGCCAAAATCAACAAAGCGATGTAGACTTCCAAGTCAACTACATCCAGGTGATCAACTCACAAGCCTAATGACTCATACTTTTAAAGGTCCCATGTCCTGTGAAATTCCTTTTAATGTTGTTAGGAGGGGCTTGAGGGGCAGAGGAACATGACACCTTTTACAAAACTCTCAGTTCACAGAGAATTGCGCTATGTATCTTCAAGAAAAGCCCCTTAAAACTCTTTGTTTTTAACTTACTGGGGTTTATTACATCATCGGTATACAGCCTCCACCAACATGTATGTTTTCTGCTTGTCACAAGCAGCCGTCATGGCTATTTTGAAGGTCCGCTCCATGGCCTGTAACCCCTCCTACCCCCCTCCATAAGACATCATTTGGTCAGCCAATCAGTCCATTGCTCATTATCACAGTGCCCCCCCCCCCCCCCCCCACCCCCCCCACCCCACCACCACTGCCCCTCAGATCAGAGGGTTTTCAAAGGGGAGGAAAAAAGAGCTGTATCTGAGATCATTTTTTTCTTTTATTATTTAACTCAAATCAAATCCTTGCTTAATGAAAACCCCAGGCCTTGATGTGAACGGTCAAACACTAGGACATGAGACTTTTCAAATTAAAACAGATGAGAAATTCACCACCTTTACAGCGTGCATTAATACATAATAAACTACTCTAAACATATACGTTTTTTTTGACCAGATTGTAGACATGTTTAATATTGCTATAAAAACAGATTTTTTTGAATGGCTGTGTATGTGACTGGCATAGCTTCTGTAGCCAACCTCAAGTGGAAACTCGAAGAGCTGCATGCATTTGCATAACTCTACTGAGTTTTCCTTTTAGACACTAGAGGAAGCTGCTTGGTTTGCACATTAATTGGCTGGTCAACACTATTATGTCAGTTTTGGTTAAACCTGACATCATAGTGTTGTTTGGTTAAACAAAAATGCCATTAGTACAGTTGTGATAATTGTGCTTGTTGTGCAGGCTTTCCTACTTAGCCACTGAGCTTAGTCTGATTTGAAACTGGGAAATACAGGATCAGCTCCTGGCTGTTTGAGCAAAGCGTTCCCCACCTTAAAGCAATGATGTATTATTAATTTTTTTGTGGGGGTTAAAGCCAGACTAGCTCCATGTCCCTGATTACAATCTTTATTCTAGGCTAAAAGTCTGCTGACATTAGCTTCACATCATAATATGTAGATTGGTCTTTCTATCTAACTTAAGGCAGAAAGTGAGTCAGCACACTCAAAAGCAATCATGACATTTCAAGTCAAAATCAGTCAAGTCTAACATGTGACAACCAAATCTTGGGAGTGTTTCCACTTTTGCTTAATGAAGGAATACAAAGTTTGACTTGATAAACAAGGCAAAGTGAGACATTAAAGAAAGGAGTCCAGGCATCCAGTCGTCTCATAGTCGGAGAGTCCCTGAGGGCGTCGTTGAGCGCTGTCATTGGCACCTCAGTAAATACTAGCTGATGAAGAAGACAAACTGAACCAGATGGCTGTGCTCCCTGTGGCTCCAGCATACAGTCCACATGCATTAATGAAGAGCCTGAGGCTGGCAGAGCTACCATAGACACGTGTTTATACTATGCATGAGTGTGTGTTTAGCATGTGCTTGTGTACATGTGAACCTGGGTTGACCACTGCTTACATCCTGTTGCAAATTGTTTCCTGTTGACTCTGGTGTCTCCTCTGCTGCCTTTATGCTGCATGTTCTCTTTTGGTTTGATGTTGTCTTTCTTTTGTGTGTGCATATGTTTAGGTTACATGTTTTTTATTAAAGCATGTATACATGTGTATGTTGTGACTGTCTCCTACTCTTCCTTCCCGGAGACAGCCGCTTTATCCACTTAACCACCGTTATTAAGCCTATTAAGACAAGAGCTCTCCCCATGGCTGAATCTCTTCTCTCATTTCCCTCTGAAGCCTTTAAAGCATGTTTGTGATCTGTCTTTGTATATTAACACTCTGCAGAGAGCAGAAAATGCTTGCTTCCTGTCATGGAATGTGAACAGAACTGATTGACTCTGGCTGAGTTGTGGATATTATGGATATCACATCATGCTATCATGGATTTAAAAGCAAAACAAAAAGGGCGTTTCTGTCAGCGTTTATGAGACATGTGTGACTATAACCACATGATGATGGCATCATTTTGTCATTTTAGCTGTAGTGTTTGGGTAATTTTCTCAGCCATGAAGAAACCAATTACAACATGCCCTCTGCTCCATCACTTTCCCCTGTGCTCTGTCCTCCCAGGATCACATGACAGCTTATGTTTCTGTCCTTTTTTGCCTCTAAGCTCTTTAAACTGGTGTGCTTTGTCTTCTTTGTGGGGTTTCTCTTACAGTGGAAGATTTATCAGGATTGTTAATTTACTTAATTGGAATTTTGATCTATTGTAAAACAGTCCATGGAATCTGTACTTCTCTTTCTCCTCCTGTAAACAGAAACAGAAGCCGCCTGAAACTGCTGATATTCAGCCCCCTGAATAGACCTACTGCTGTGACATCCTGCCACTGTTAAGTCAGTAGTTCAAGCCCAGTGGCCTGAGGCACAATGCAGAGCATAGACTGTCGAAGTGTACTGAAGATAAGGGATTGTGAATGCATTTTAGCAGTCCAACAAATAGATATGAAGTTAAGGCCAAATATGATATGGGATATATATGAGATATATGTATGTATGTATATATTTCTCCTTTAACCACATTTATTTCCCCTGCAACTTAGACAGTAAATAAAGGTGGTCAGTAAATAAAGGTGGAAGTTTGCTAATGGATACATCATGGTCCGGAACACCTGTCTGATTGAGCAAATATAAAAGTTTAAGTTTTAGAGAGAAAGACAGAAAGAAAGGTGCCATACAGCAGGGAAAATATTTCTGACATAAGTTCTAGAACTATGACATTTTTTTTCTAGGTATTTTAGATACCTACAATAAACATGAGATTTAAAGGTGCAGTGTGTAGAATTTGGCAGCATTTCGACGAACAGAAACGGTGAATATAGGATATAATGTTTCTATTTCAATGTAAAGTCCGTCAAAATAGGAGTACAATCATCCCCATAAAACGTTTGTTTTATTTTTATTTTGTTAGAAAAGCTTCAAAAAATTTACATTACCGCGGGCCGCGTTCATTTAGGCCAACATGCTGATCCGCTGTGTTGTCTATGGGTGGATTTCAGGGACGAAAAGAACGAAAAGTGAATCTGTCCGCCAGTTCTGAAATCTACCTGGAATGCAGGCAAAGAAGAGGAGAGAGGACAATAACTGACCTATAATCTATAAAAATAATGGTTACAAACCTTGTCACTTTAGTAAATGATGCCGTGTTCACGATCCCTTTTGGTCTTCACAGGCTTCTGTTGCTCAGCGATGTGACGTTTTGGTTACGGTTGGGCTCATTCTAGAATCTGAAAGATAGATGTCGCTCAAATGCCAAATTCTACACACTGCACCTTTAAGTTTTACTGCTACTGTTGTCAAAAAAACAAAAAAAATAAAACTCAGTTGAATAACCTTACATACTTTTCGTAACTGTATGTGCATGCACAAGATGTTTTTAAAAGAAGAATCCAAGCAGCATACATATGTACTTTTTTAACCTTTAAGGCAGACATGGTTGTTACTCAAAAATAATTTATTACAATATGATGAAATCAACGTAGATTCCCCCTCACTACACCAAAAGTCCAATCTGCTGGTATTTATTCAGCTTGAATTCACATGTGTGTACTTATAAAAATGTCTCTTTATGAGAACATGTGTACAGGGAACATTATGCAGGAGTTGGTGCAGCCCCTGGGGAAATGTGCTCCTCAGTTGATGTCTTTGCCTCTAAATTATTTAATAATGTCATGCTGGTGTTACTGACATGAGGCACTGAAGAAATCCTGAGCTTGTCTGCATCTTATTAACATAAGACCTGTTCTGGAGAGGACGCAGTCGCCATTATTACAGTAGAAATTGGGTCAAAGTTAGTCCTTAAAATCAGCAATTACCTGAAATCTATTGTAATTAAAAAAGGAACTGCTGTCTGTCTGTATCCAAGCCTTTGCGAGGTATAAAAATGGCTAGCAAAGAATGTTTTGCATGCATTTTCCAAATGAATTTTAATTATATTTATGTAGATATGTGCTGGGGTAATATTAATACATAACACTGATTAATTAACACTTAAGGAAGTTAAGGTTGTCATTAAAAATGTTCTTATCTCAGCCTCGGAATAAAATCAAACTGAAACTACTTTTATGTGTTCACATGCTTAAAAAGCTTCACATGATAATGATTTAAAGTGATATAGCTGCTAGGACGCTACATTATGTATATGTTTTAAATCTGTTTTGTCTTTTTCTCTTGTCTCATGGTTTGGCAATCTATCCTTAAAGAATAAAAACTCTCAGCACTATGTTGTGGAGTGAGTGAGCAAGCTTATAGGTAAGCCACAACTCAACTTATCAGATATTTTAACTGTTCAGCTGCAGTGTGAGGCAAATTCTCTTCTTCATGACTGTTTTCATCGTTTAAATGTTGAGTTTCAGCCTCTTCCCTCTGTTTTTTTGTTGCCCCTCGATGTAAAATATTACAGAAACACTTTTGTACCAGCATCTATATCTTTACTTTACAAAACCTGTGCAAGATGATGCACTTTAACTGTAGAGGAGTATTTTAGATTTCAGAAAGGATGGCTCTGTAAGAACTTCATCATGAAGTTATGTTTTTGACTGTGTTTGTTTGTTTGTCAGCAAGATTACACAAAAACTACAAGACAGATTTTGCTGAAAGTTTCAGGAGATGTTGGCAATGGCCCTGATAAAATACAATTAGATTTTGGTGGTGATCTAGATAACAGCTACTAGTGAACGATTGTTTTTTCTCAGTTTTGTCAAATTAATAATGATATCAACATGATTCCAAGTGCTTGTTTTCAGGGTCAATAAATCATATTATGAGGGTTACTTATCATCATTTTTTATTATCATGAAACTGTTGCTTAGGTGTAACAACAATATGTGAGCTACCTAAATGGAGGTTTAAACTCTCCAAGTACTGTCTTGTTTAAACTGTGATGTTTTTTTTTCACATTTCTTAGGGTTTGTTTTAATGTATTTATCTGGATGCATGTAGAGCTGCTATTGTTGTTATTGTTGGAACGCGGATTGCTTGTCCGCAAAATAAATTTACCCTTGAGGTACTTATAAAGAAACCTTGAACATGTCATGGTATTCATGGTCCTAATGACTTTTGAGCTCCAAAATCTAATCAGTTCACTCTTTAGTCAAAGTTTATCTTTGTGCCAAAGTTGGAAAAAAAATACTCAATGAATCTTTCAAAAACTGAGTTCATAAGAATGGACTGGCAGCTGTATGTGGGGCAAAGACAGAGACAAATCTAAAATGTAATGCTTAGACCGGGTGATCCTAACTTGGTTTGTTCTATCAGCAGACTAGTCCTCCTGTGTGTATTTCTGTTCAGACGCTGTTATTTTCTAGAGCTCTTTCAGTTGTAGGTCATAGTGATTGTCAGGCATCTGACTCGTTAACCTGTTGCCTGACACCTGTCAGCACTCGCCGGCACTCAGCCTCAGAGGGCATCTCAGCTGTCAGTCAAACTCATGGGTTAGTTCACAGGTCAAAAGGTCAGAGTATGGCACCTGTCAAGGTTTATGGTCTAAGTACACTGTAAAGGTGGTTGTTGTATTTCGCAGCTCATTTTCCCACTTGGTTTCTCGTTCTTTTTCTGTTATGGCTTTTTTTTCCATTTTTAAATAATTGTTGTGTATTTCATCTGGATAAACATCAAATGAGACCAAAACTGTCTTCGCCATATCAGTGCACATGTATCCTTTTATTTTGGTTACTCTGTTTTTTATTGTAGTATCTTAACGTGTTGTGGTCTGGACTCTCTATCCACTTCCCAACACAGCATTGGTGGATCTCTGTTCAACATGAGTCTGGTTTTGCTCAAGATGTCCCACCTGCTTAAAAGATGTTTTTTTTTTTTCCCTTTTTTTTCGGGTCCAGATAAATGATATAGAATAATTAAACTGAATTAAATTAAATTAAATTAAATTAAATTAAGTTAAAAAGAGAAATATGGCATTTACTCACTCTTTTGTAAAGTGTTTTGGAAAAACATTAGTTATGATTTGGGGCGATAAAAATAAAGATTGATCGAGTTTGATTGACTGATTAGGCACAAAAATGTGTATAGAACAGAGAAAATGGCAAACATAAAGGACTTCACATAATTTTTTTTCCAAAAGTGAAGGAACTACACATCCCAAAATCCAGAGTATTTCCCTTAATTTGTTGGGAATTATATCTTTTATATAGACCAGGGGTGTCCAAACTATGGCCCAGGGGCCAAATGAGGCCCACTGCCCTTTTTGAATTGGCCCCTGAAACAGCTGAATGAATAAAGACATGTTGATTACAGCAGCAAATACAATCAATCATGCACATTTTCTGCCATATTTACTTTGTTACAAGGTTTCACTTATGAAGTATATTGCAATATCGTCTTCAAGCACCAATATTCTTGCAGTTTTCTCTTGTTTTGTGTCTGACACTAAAGATAAGCTGTCAGTGTCTCCCATCTCTGCTGCTCAGAGGGTCATTTTCACCTTGACTATCCAGTGGTAGCTGGGGCTTACAAGGGCCACTTGACAGGTGATAACCCACTCCTGAACCACTAAAACTTTAACTTAAATACACTTAAAATGAGGTGCAGCAAGTGGCTCAGTAGTCCATGTATTCTTCTTTATGCAGCCCTCGATGTAAAAAGTTTGGACACCCCTGATATAGACCTTCTTTCTACTTTTACTGTTGTATTTTACCATCATAGAATATTGTAGTTTGAGTATAGGGTTTCATATTGTGTGTGTTACTGCCATCACCAGTCAAGAGCTATTGTTTGCAGGATTGGTAAACATTTCTCTGGTAACAGAGGCCTCCCCTACACGGATATGATGCTCTGTCACCATGGGATTGTGGATGGAATATTACTTTAGCTAAGATTGCAAAGCATCTATGTTTTTTGTCTTCAACTGAAGCACATTTGTCAGCCTATCTTGGATAGCTAAAACATTATAGCTAATAATCAAATACACAATAGAAAAATAAATGGGATTTTTACATCCAGAACAGCACTGCTGAGCTCTATAGTTTTGCTTTCTATGTTGGCAACAACTTACCCAGTTTTTAGAAAAAAAAGCTTATTTAGCTCAAGATATCAAACTGAATCAGTTGATGTCTTTGGAAAAACATCTGTTGAATTGCTCATCATTACAGGTAAATGAAATAACTTAAATATAAGAACTGATGTCTGCTTAGGGCAGGACTGTCTGAAATTTTTTGTTCGAGGGCCACATACTGAAAAGTACAAGTGTTACAGGGCCACTTTGCTATGCCTCACATTTTGTCAGGGTGAGAATGAGAAAAAAGATCTGTAAAACAGAGAGGAATGATGCTAACACCTCATCTTCAGGATCAGACACCAAACAAGAGCAAACTGCATAAAGATGCTAAAAACCTAAATGAATGTTGGTGCTTGGAGATGGTTAGCACTTTTGTATCTTAACAGAATATAGGTACAGCAAATTAGCTCAATTTATGCTGCATAAATGGTTCCTCTGTATTCATCAGTCAAGCACAAATTTATGTTCATTTGGTGGCCAATTTTTTATTTTTTTATTTTTTTTTCAAACCACAGAGGGCCAATCAACAATGACCTGTGGGCCACAGTTGGCCCCCGGGCCAGAGTTTGGACGTCCCTAGCTTAGGGCTTCTATAAAGACCAATTAGATTCTGCTCTGCTTTGGTGCGTTCATGAATTGTGCCAGCTTGACACTTCAGGCTCAATGTCTTCCCTCTAAATAACTATTGAAGACAAAAGTAGAGAGACTTGTTCGTGTCTATTTGAGGAGTGTTGTGGCTGTTTGACTGACCTCAGCTTCACTCTTTTCGTCTCTGTGTGTTCGTGTGTTTGGGGTTTGGCACACTGTTGTTGGCTCACCAGCAGAGAACCAGGACTGCACGCCACATGTAAAATCCTCATCTGTTAACTCAAGCCATTGCTCTTCCTCCGGCTTTTCACAAGGCACACAAACACAATCAGTCATTTTTATTGAGCACCACTAATTATGCCAAGGACTAGAAAACAGAGCAAATAAATTAATCTGAAGAGTGAAGAAGTTTGTCTTTACACATTTAAATCTGTACCAGGCTGTGTGTGAGCATGAGATTGTTTGTGTTGCAAACCCATCATGCCAGTCTCTTCTTGAACCATCTGCAGCAGGAGGGAGACTGAGAATGAGTGTGCTATCCTCTCCATCAGCTCCTCATCCCCCCTCTTCATCCTCTCATCCCACCATCCGTTCATCTGGGCTGCTGGGACCATGCCATTTGGCATGTGTTGCTTCATTCCCAGTGTGTTGGTTAGTTTGTTTGTCCATACAGATGTGCTCAAAATCAAATACGTGCTGTCCATTTTCTTTCAGGTAACTCCCACCTGTTCCTCAACACCAGACCTGGTGAGTCTGTTTACATGGATTTGTTAGGACGTAGTTTTATGATGTATAAAATAGTCCTTACAGAGTTTTTTTGATGTTTGTTTCTCAGCACGGCTCCACTAAATCAACACAACAGAAGAAGAGGAGCTCCCTTCAGAGGTACAGAGTATCCTCAATCATGTTATAATGCTTAAACAGTTATGACAATTATAACAGAGTAAGCATTACAGAATTTAAGTCTTGACTGCCTGAGGCCAGTTTCTGCATTAAAACAATCGATCTTCACATTTTCTAGGAGTAAAAGTGTGGAGAAAGTGATGGAGCATGTGATGGAGCAACACTATGATTTCGACCTCACCTACATCACAGAGAGGATCATCTCCGTCTTCTTCCTGCCAGACCTCGAGGAGCAGCGGTACCGCAGAAACCTGCAGGAAGTTGCCTCCATGCTGAAGTCCAAGCACCAGGACAAGTTCATGGCAAGTCTTTAACCCTTTAAAAAGTCTTCTAATAAATAAATCCTAGTAAAAAAAATACATAATGCAGAGTGGTGTAGGAATGAGTCAAAAAATGTGGAAGACACTTACCATAAAGCACTTTATAGTTCTCAAGCCTGAAACTATATGGCATTCAGAATAATGGTTTCAGATAAGTGCCTGAAATAATGTTTGTGGTGAACACAAGGGCATGAAATAATGTTTGTGGTGAACACAAGCGCATGAAATAATAATAATGTTTAATGAGAAATTATTAAATGCATCTGATGTTGCCTATCTGATGACAGTTGTTTATAAGGGCTACAAAAAGGACCAGCCCCAATGGCAAGCATTTCTGATTGTTTTTTTAATAATAAATAATTCATACATTAGTGCCACAGTCATGGAGACCAATGTGATCAGGTCACTCAATTATGAGGAAACTCTCAAGCTAGAGGTCACAATAAGATGTTATGCATTGAAAATATTGTTGTTGCTTCTAAGTTAAACCACCATGTTGTTGTTTGTGAATAGCTTACAAATAGCTTTTTACTCCTCTAATGTGTTTAGACTTTAAAAAATGTAAAAAGTAGATTCATTTGTTAAGATTATCAAAAAGAACAGAACATTTAAGTTTCATGATTTTTGTTCTCCACAGAGCCTATTATTTGCAATGATCCAAAACACAGTGAAATATCCTAGGGGCTTTTACTGTCGAGGGTACCAGCACAATGCTAACTTCCACATAGGCTTACAATTACACATCATCCCTGCACCATTCTTTTAGCCATCAATGTATAAATGAATTCAAACTTATTAATCTGTTTTCTTAGTGAGTTAGTGTGAATGTCAAGGCCTTAGTGACATTACTATGTTGTGTAGGTTTGGTCTAAGCTGACCATTGTTTCTGCTGACCACATCTGATGAGAGACAGACTTGATTTTCAAGACATGCAGAACAAAGTGGAAGAACTGATAAGGAAATTGATAAACAAAAGGACTAATGATGTCAGTTTGTAGATGAGATTTTTACTATCTCTGTGTTCAGCTTGTTGAAAAATTTATGACATTTTTCTGACTTGTTCCAGCTGCTGAATTTATCAGAAAAGAGACATGACATCACCAGACTAAACCCAAAGGTACAAGCTTTAAAAAAAAGATAATCATTAAACTACAACTGGCAGAAACTTTTACTTTGTGTGCGCAAGAAACCTTAATAAAATCTTCCCTCCCCTACAAATCAGTTGCAAAACTTCGGCTGGCCTGATCTTCATGCCCCTCCACTCGACCGGATCTGTGCTGTTTGTAAAGCCATGGAGACATGGCTGTCCGCTGACCCCCTCAATGTGGTGGTTCTCCACTGTAAGGTCAGTGCTGCCTCAATCCTCATGTGCTTGCTTTGTTTGTGAAAATGTGAAACAGAAGAGGAAACTATTTTACTTCATATTATATTATTTTGATTTGTTTTCTGACAGGGACACAAAGGGAAGACAGGGGTCATCGTGGCAGCCTATATGCACTACAGCAAGATATCAGCCGGGTAATTTACTGTATTACTTCCACCAAGGAGGTTATGTTGTGGCTGGTTTGTTAGTTTCCTTGTTTGTTTGATAGTTTGTCAACAGAATAACTCTAAAAGTCATCCGCGAATTTGATGACACCTTCAGGATAAGTCAGAAAAGTATGAAGGGAAAATTGAACAGATTTTGGTGATGATCCAAATCTGGACAAGGATCCAGGATTTTTAGGTTTTGTTATCAGTGCGTGATCATGCAGTTTTCCACAATTTTGACAATAACTCGACCGACAATGCTGGAAATGCCCAGGCGAAGGTTTATGCTCTCATAATACTTTTTGTAGTTGACCTAACAGCCCCAGACACCCAATATGCTGAAAGATCATTGAGCATGTTGAATAAAAACTACCATCAAAGTAAAGTGTCAGTTAAGACACTAAATCCACACTTCTTAAACTGCCAGCATACATTATCAAGGAGACACATTTCTCCTATGGAAATCCATAATTTTCTACTCATTAAAGCTTTCATTGGCATCTCTCTGCCATCAAGTCTAAATCATTTTTCAATACCATTAGTAGCAGATTGGCTCATTGGTCACTAAAGGGCTAGTATTGTAAAAAAACAATAATTGTTACTAATGAGATGACAAATCTAGAATACTTGTTCTATTCAAGTAAAAGTTCCCAGACCTCACACATATAGTTTAATATAAATAAACCTGAAAAAATCATGCAGATATTAACTTTGCAAGTTGTCTTTTTTTGTTATAAGGAACTAAACAAGCACATTTAGAAATTTAATCCAAATGACCAAGTTGGAAGAAGCAGTTCATTAAGATTTTTGACATAAAATACATTACTTTACAACAGGGCAGGGGGCAACCATTTTATCAGCATTGAATACATTTCTGATGTTGGTTAGAAAGAAAGATGTTGGCCTAATGCTTCATACAAAGATTGTTTACAATGAGAACCATGAACAGTTATTCGCTTGTTGATCACAAGATAATCTATTTGAATTTTTGAGTCTTAATGAGGAATTGTCATTTAATTTGTTTGTTTTTTTTATTCATGGAGCATTTTCTATCTTGTTTTTATCCTTTATTGTTAGGTTTAGTTTTTTGTTGTTTTTTTTAACAAACAGGCAGTATGTTTTTCAGGCTTTTTCAATGGTATATTGATATTGGGAAGCTGGTTGTTAGTAAAAGTGACATTTAACGTTTGACAACTGCTGATTTGGATTTAAAAATAACTTTTTTTATTTGTTTACAGTAAAAAATATTGAGATATGTCTCGTTCCATTCATCTTAGAATGTCAAGATCCAATTTTTAGTCTTTATTTCTCAGTCCTGCTATGAAGCTTCAGAAGCCTCACCCAATATGAGATGTTATGGTCTACCAAAGCACTGATATTCTGATTTTGTTGGTTGATTGTTTGAGGCCTAAACTTTTGCTGTTTGTCCATAATTAAGCATTTTTCTCAGGTTTGTCTGTTAGAGGAGGGGGCCTGGTCCTGTCTAGTCAGGGGCTGTCATCCAGTTTATGAAAGATGTTACACAGATACCCTGATCTACAGTATCCATAGGCCAACAACTTCTGTCCTTTAAAAGCAGTAAGTCTCACTGCAAATATCCATTAAAATATTAAAAGTCAGCAGTTGAACAAAACTTGTCTTGGTATTTTCACTGTTGGAAAGCCTGATTAATCCCCTTTACAATGAGGTACAACTTGTAAGGATTGCGCATTTGTGGAATGAACAACACAGCTAAGTATGTGAGTAGTGCCCAAACAAATGTGCCAAAATCTTCTGCAACTGGAAGCTGCTGTACTGGTCTGCAGAGTGGCAGCATTATTTGCAGAAGAGGGGATTTTGGCACATTTTTTGGGGTGCTGCCCACATGTTTATCTGTATTACTCGTTCCATGAATACACAATCCTTACAAGTTGTACCTTGTTGTAAAGGCGACTAATAGGGTTTTTCAGTGATATAAAATACAATACCAATTGGTATTATTAAAAGGGAGGAATAATTAACTAAATGAATATTTCCTAACATTGTTTGAGGAGTGTACTTTGAAGAAATAGGCAGAACATGGTGTAAGAGAAGAAAAGACTCAAGAGTCTCAAACAAAAATTTGCATTCTAATTCTGCACTTGAGACAAACTATCAAAAATAGCCAATGTCTTAGTCTGTATGACTGTAACAAAGAAAAAAAAACTCCCTCTGCTCACAGCAGCACAAAGCAGAAAAGGTGTTCATGCTTTGCTAAAATAAACAAATACATACATTTTATGTTACGTTTCTTTTGGAGTTGAGGAGGAGTGTGTTGGAGTGGCCAACCACCACTCTAAAAGAATGATAAGGGACATATAGATCAAGCTTTGTTGCCAACATCTATCCAAGGAAGGATAGAAGGATGGAATTTTTCACACTGCCATTGCAGATGTACGTATTGGATGTATGAAAATGTGAGAAATACTTTAAATAAAAGCTCCTAAATCCACAATTTCCTGTCAACAGTGCGGACCAGGCTCTCACCACGCTGGCAATGAGAAAGTTCTGTGAAGACAAAGTGTCCTCCTCACTGCTGCCCTCTCAGAACAGGTCAGACTCCTCACGTATCCTTAATTTTTCTCCTCTTCCTTAACTTTGATTTTTCTGTCACCCCTGCTCTCTTTACATAAATACTTCTCCTCTCTCCTCTAGATACATTTACTACTTTGGGGGTTTGCTGTCAGGTACCATCAAAATGAACAGCAGCCCTCTGTTCCTCCACCAGATCCTCATCCCATCACTGCCAAACTTCCAGACAGGAGGAGGTACTTTCAACACAAAAGCTTAACACTTTGAGTTTGAGTGGTGCCATAGCAAATCTTTGCTTCACATGAAGAAGTATGGAAATCAACATCAAATGTCCCTTTTAAATCCTTTCCCAATTTGCTTAAATGTTTTTCATGTTCTTAATTCTGTTCTTAGGGTTTTACCCCTTCCTGAAAATCTACCAGTCCCTTCAGCTCGTCTACACCTCAGGCGTCTAGTAAGTATAAACCTCCATGTGAGCAGATCACATTCTGAGTAGTTGACAGATGTTGCTCATCCAGACTACTGTCTGTGTTTAGGTATAGACTAGCCTGTGCTTATATTAAGGTTAGTGTTGTTTAGCAGTGTTTTATCCAGCTGAGACGTGTTTGGATGGCTTATATGTATGCTTTAAGCTGAAATGTGTTTTTCAATTCTGTGTGTTTAGTGATCCTCAGAGCTCCAGGGCGAGGAAGCTGTGTGTGACTATGGAGCCAGCGCTGTTACTAAAGGGTGACATTATGGTGAGGAATAGCTTATCATGAGCTGTATTTCCCATAGTTTGATATAAACCCTGTGCATATTCTCACATGCAGTTTATTTCTGTAATAACCTCAAAACCTCAGTTGTTTTTGTACCCAGTTCCTGCAGTCCAAGGCTTTTATTCCTGCTTACTAGACTGTCAGCTTTGATATACTTTTGAATCCTTGCCTTTGAAAGTGCGGGATTATTTTTAAACCACTTAAGCTACAAATCCTCTGTAGACTCTGAAAATGCACACTTAATTATTTTCTTGTGCTGTCTTGCATGTCTCCTTGAGACGGTTAAAAGGCCTCATATTCCTTAGAGACCTGGAAACAATCTTACTCAAACAAATGATTCAATGAAACACAAAACTTGAACAAGGCATATAAAAATACACTAGTGGTATTTTTTCTTTCTTTTTCTACTTGGATAGCATGAGTTGTATTTTTACATTACCCTCTTACCTGCATCTTTCTCTGTAGGTGAAGTGTTACCACCGGCGGAGTCGGTCAGCAGAGAGGGAGGTTGTGTTTAGAGTCCAGTACCACACCTGCACTGTTCACGGAGCCCAGCTGTGGTTTGGCAAGACTGAACTGGACATGGCAAGCACAGGTATCATAAACAGGGTCTGTTTAGTTTCCCCAGACATAAATGAAGTAGTAAGAAAGTGCAAATTTCCATTTCCACAAAGGCAATACAGAAAGAATGAACTTATTCAGTATTTGTATCAGTGGACCAAAGGGCTATGGGCTCGTGGTACAGGGCTGGGTTTTGTTTGTTAACTGAAAGTAATGAAAACTAAAATGAAAATAAAAACCTTTTTTCCATGAACTGAAAAAAAAAAAACTAGAGGTGTTCTGACAGCACAAACCTCGCCAAGGCATTTCTGTCATTGTTAGCAGAGTTGTGAGTGAAAAACTGCCCAGTCTTACAATGTTAACAAATCCTTTACAAAATTCCTGGATCCATATTTATTAGTGTATCCTGACACTCATTCCTTTAACCATGACCAACATTTCTTATAAGTTTAATCCAATCCCTTGAGAACTTGAGTCATCTTGCTCACAAACGAACAAACCAACAAATGGACAAACGCTGACAAAAAAAAACCCTCTCTGTAACGGTGGTAAAAAAAAAAAAAAGAGGGGGTTAAAAAGTATACAAACTAAATGAAATTTCTGTTTGCAAAACTAACTAAAACTAGAAGCGCTCCAAGAGCACAAACCCCAGCCAAGGCATTTCTGACATTGTTTGCTGAGTTATCAGCTAAAATGTGAAAAAAACTGCCCAATCTCACCATGTTAAAAAATCCCTTAAAAAAATCCACATCTGGGTTCAGATCACCATCAAAATCTGTTCATAACATTATGAGTTAACTTACTAACAGACAAATGAACAAACAGACAAACCCCGGCAAAAACATATGCTCGTAATATAGAGAACCTAAAGGCAAAATGTCCTTTGTTTTGTTCTTGACAGCAGGAAAGGCTCACTGACACACCTTTTATTGCTTTCAATTTGGATTTGCTTGTTAAATGCAGAAACTAGAATTGTCTCCTTTTTTCAGGCTGTCCAGTTCTTATTTTTTTTAATTCTTTAGGGGATTTCTCAAGGATCTTTCTCTGAACCATAAACAGGTCTAACAGCTTTTATTCACCCACTGATTGTAAATAGTCTGTCCAGCTGACACATGAGTAACACATGCTGCCCTTCTCATACAAAAATAATATCCTGTTTAGATTTTTACAATGGATTATGATGATAAATACATCCATTTGACAGGAAACTGTCCTTTTTCCCTGGAACTCTGGCTCAGAGAGGGAGGGCATGAGATTTGCGTGTACATGCATTAGGGCAGAACAACATATTGTTAACATCACAATTGCAATAGTAATATCGCAAGATGTGCAATTTCTGTCACATCACTCAAAGCACATGTTGCAGTATTTGTGTTGTTTGAAGTAAACCAAAACCTCTGGTTTTCTGTTTCCTTAAGTTTCTGGACCATGATGTGTAAAGTGTTTGTCTGTTATCTGTAAATAAAAGGCATCACTGGTACCAGGGACAATGTATGTCTTCAAGTGACTGACTTTAGTTTATTTATAGTCTATGATGAAACATGAACATGAATTTGGTTAATATGAAGAATGAGTGTGTTTATAGAATATGGAGCTAAAGATCTGGTTTAAATAGTAAAACAATATAAAAAGGCAACATTTATCTGGAAAGATTCCTCACAACATACATTTCAGGAAAAAAACTATTTCAATATTGTTTTTTTCCCGATATTGTTCAGCACTAATATGCATATATGTATTATTCTGACAACACATCTCTTATATGTATAATAACATTTTGCATTAAAATAAAGATGTTTGGTCACTTTTATCCCTCACTGTACCGCCAGCTTAGGGTTGTGTGAAATGGCCCTAATTTATTATAGGTACATTGTAAACAGCTGTAGTTGTAGATCTTGAATTGTCTTAGACAATTAAATATGAATAGATAGATGTAAAATGAAACAGTATTTAAATGACAATAATTTCTCAAGTGATATGATGAGAAGTTTTTCTGTCCTTTTGGGTTGGGGTAGTAGGCCTATTTAATATAACAAAAAACGAAACTAATCCTAAAATGAATAAAAACTAAAGAAGGACTAAGCATTTTCACAAATTAGCAACCCAGCATTAAAACTGATTAACAGAAGTCAAAACAAAACAGTTGTATAAAGCATCCCAAAGGAATAAAGTCTGTCAGGAGGCTCTAAGACACTTCCATTGCTTTCCTACACTTTTACTTCAATATCTTAAACATATATGCAAACACTACCTCTCTGCTGTAAAGTCCTGCTGTTTTTATGGTTAACTATGCCATATTTTAACCTGTCACGCCAGACGCACCATTTAATATATTTCACTAGTCCATCTGGAAAATCCCATAGAAAGTGTTTGGGGAGGGCAGAACCTTTCAAAAGCATATAGGCAGGTGATTCGACGACCATTCGGTCAATGAGATTTATTAAAGGCCAATCAGATAATGTTATAGGCAGGCGGTACCACATGAACATGAACCACTTCCTAAAACATGCACTTGTCAAAACATTTCGTAAGTGAGGCAAAAATACCCACACTATAGATAAGTTTGTAGTGCTGATATTTGTTTTTCATTTGGTAAAGAAATGTGGTCAAAATCTGATAAAACTGCTACTGACGTTGTTAGCATCTATGTTAATCTCCATACTACAGTCACTTCCTGTTGTAATCTCGCTCGTAGCTCCTGCCTCTTCATGCTCTAAAGGCTTCTGTTTGGGCTGTCCAACTTTTGGCTGCTCACAGTTGTTGTAGATTAATGCTTGGCAAGATGAATCTTCCTGATTACAGATAATGAATCAGGCAGATCCAGCTGCTTTGCAAGGTTAGCCATATAACTCATGACCACTCACTTTTTAGACCATTGTGATGTTTTTGTGAATTTGAGGCAGACATAATGACATTGTCACTTCATATGAAACAGAATTATGGGTACATGATGAAGTAAGCAGGAGTCTCATGTGAATTGCTTTAAGTGGCTTGTGCTGATGCATGAATGCAATAAAGAAGAAATATAACACACATCCAAGACTGAATGAGAAAAAGGAAAGTATTTTTCAGTTTGCATCTTAAAAGTGCTATGCTCTGTTCCACTTACAAAGAGTGACAGCACTCTTATTTAAGTATCTGTATTTATCCACTTCAGTATTTCCACTTCACAGACAACATTTTTTTGTCTTTTAGTTTTTATCAGCCACTTCAGTAAAAATCTGGATATCTTTGTCGTTGCCTTTCTTCTCCTCTTTTTGTAGATGACAGGTTCCCTCCCGATGCTACAGTGGAGTTTATCTTCTCCAGTGGTCCAGAAAAAATGAAAGGTGATTATTATTGGCTGTCTGTCACATCATCTTGTGGTGTTTTTCTACATCTAATATCTTTTTTTATATATTCAATGATTCAGTTTGTAAATGGCTTTCTTTTCAGGTCGAGAATACCATAAAAATGATGCGTCTGTTAAAGTAGACTTCAACACATCCGACCATGTGGTCAGGTGGGATTCTTATGAGAACTTCAACCTTCATCATCAAGACAGCATGGAAAGTAAGAAACCACACAGATGTCAAAGCATCTTAACAGCTGGGCTGGATGGTATATTGTTTCTGTGTTGTGCACAAGTACAACCATTATATTCAATAATCAATGTAAGTTTGTCTGATATCAGCATCGGAAGTTTGAGAACAATAACTTGTTTTACCAGCTACACGTAATTTCTATCATAAGTGAAGATGTAAAGTGCACTTAACTCCTCTAGTCAAGTGGCATCTTAAATGTCTTCCTTTATCATCTCTTTTGGGCCAGTACCCCCTGTTTATGTTTTAATGATTTTCATGTTTTTTTCATAAAGAACAGTTCGACTGGTCACCTTCCTCGTTGATGAGTGTGTTTCAAACATATTAAACCATTTAAAGAAAAAAATCAGGGCAACACTGTACGTATTCATCTGGTAGCAGAGCATCTTGTTTCTATTTTATTACCTGAAAAGTAACAGTTTTGTTGATAAGAGCCTGACAGCTACAACATTTATCCTCAATAGATTTATCCTAAAAAGAAAAAATATTTTAATGTTGACTTTTCCCAATATTTTTCAGCCCTACTTTACATTAATGTCTATTATCAAACATCCCCAATCCAACTCCTTTCCAGATATCTGCCACACAAGAGGCCCACTGGACGGCAGCCTGTACGCCCAGGTGAGGAAGCGCTGTGGACCGGGCACAACAGCCTCCGCAACATCAACCAACAAGCGCCTTACAAGCAGCCCAACAGTCAAACCTCAACCTCCTAGTCCTCCCCAGCCCCTTACCTACACCCCTGACTCTAAACGCTCCTCGTTCCCCTCTGAACACTTAAAAGACTTAGACCACCCTGAAAGAGAGGACACTAAATCGCCATCAGGGAAAGCAGAAGGAGAAGATGGATCAAAGGAGAAGACAAGAGCTAAAGAGAGAGATAGAGAGACTGCTATTTTAGATGATGGAGATCCATCAAGTCCTGTGGGTGCGAGGAGAGAGCACTTCTGCTGTGGTCGAGCAGGCCCCAAGTGTGGTGATGTCGGATGGGAGAGGGAACCCTGTATTTCTAATGGTCATTGTCTGGGCCGGTGCAACAGCGTTAAAAATCACCCAAAAAGCCAAACACTGCCGGCCTTGCCTACTAAATCCATGTCCCCGCCTCCTCATTCAACTCATATGGAGCTCTGCCATCGACATAGTTCCCACCCTTTACCAGAGTTACCATGGGAACGTCCACCCCCACCCCCACCCCTGTCCTGTTTCCACAGGCCATGCTACCCCTACTCCAGCCCTGAACATACCCGCCAACACAGCCACACCCTCCCAGCCTCAAACAGACTCTGCACTGGGGAGGAGTGCCATCTCTTCCATTATCCGAGCCACAGTCCAGCCCCCCATCTCTCCCATCAATCACTGCCCTCCAGTCCCTACAGGGAAATGTTCTTTGGCTCTTCAACGCCGTCCTCTGGTTGTTCCTGTCGGGACTGCTCCAGTAGGAGAGAGCATCAATCAGCCTCAATGAGAGCATTCAACCCTCTGCACCCGGACCAGTTGGAAAACCCTCACTGGCCCAAAGGAGTGGGGATGCAACACACCAGAGAGCCCCCTCTGCTGTGGGAAAGTGAAAATCCATGGGAGACGGCGAGAGAGGCGGAAATGTGGCATTGCAAATCAGCCGTGCCAGCATTTCGTGTCAGCCACTCCCCACTGGAACAAGGTCAGAGTCTGGAGCAGTCAAGGTATGCCATGGGACCGCATCAAGGCTACCCAAGCCCCCAGTCTCTTGTGGATGTGCGGGATGGGGCTAGCAGTGGGTACCACACACCTCCACAGCCTCGCCATTCCTGTCCTTGCTCTTCTTATCAGTCGTCCCCAGCTGAGAGTCATGAGAGCAGGGGTTATGCCTCAGGGTACCACTCTGGATCTGCCTCTCCATTGCCCGCTTGTAGTCCATCTCCTGGGAGCAGAAAGCTGCCAGAGACCCCCTCTGAATCTAGAGATCAGCAGCACACTGAGCTTAATAAAGGTGAATGTTAAATACAGAGAAGAATGGTTGAAGCATGTATGGTGTTTCTTGTATTGCTTGTTTTTACATTTCTGTTTCTCTGCCTTTATCCGCTCTGGCTCATCTTGCTTCTTTAAGTGGAACATGCCACGGCTGATGTGGACGATAACATATCCCAGGGTTCAGAAGGTAAATCAGACTCAAATGGCTGCCAGTCAAGCACCACTGGAGTCGACTCTGATCATGACTACACGGTCATTGGAAGCAGCAGCCCAACACACACAGAAGACAGGTTGGTTCATCTCTTGATTTCTACTTATACTAATGCTGAAGGTGAAATCATAATCATGTTACATCTGCCTTTTTTCAAAGTGTCACAGCAGACAGCCTGCCTCAAAGCCAAGAAACTTCCAAAATTCTTGATTCCAACACAAACAGTAGCCAATCTGTGATGTCATTGCCAAGAGAAATGCAAAGCCAAAGCTCCAACATATCCATTAATTCCACACAACCACCAAGTGAGCAGAGTTTGTCCTCTGATGAGAAGCTTCCAGGGGCAAAAAAACAAGAAAGTGCAAAGAAACTGCAGTCCTCAAGCTATGCAGCAGTCTTTATCCCTCCAGTCCAAGTGCAACTGAATGGCTCAAACCTCCCTTGTGATGCTCCATCTGATAGTAGCAGTAGGGGTGTATCAATGAACCCTTCCACCACCTCTAGCCCCTCCACCAATACCCCAAATTGTCCTGTTGGCTCCCCAGACCTGCAGTCATCTACACAGCGCTTAACACCAGTTTCAGAATCAGCCAGACAAAGACTCACACCAGACAGAGACAGCTCCTCTGACACCAAACCACCTTCTCCTGTGCCTGATGGATACCATACACCAACCTTCCCCTTAGCGTCGTACTACTACCCTTTGCTGAACGTCCCTCATGTACCGTACACAGGGTACACTGCCATCACAATACCTGCCATCCAGCCCCCGCTTCCTGAAAAGAAACGACTTTCAAGCTCAGCAGGATCCCTTAATGGACACAACTCTCTACTCCGGGTCTCCTCGGCTCCTTCCCCTACACACCATGTTAGTTTCTCTCCCACGATGGGGGAGCAGAGACGGGGGTCTGCACAATTCAGCTGCAGGGATGACACAGACATTAAAGTCAATGCTAAGTTTGTGCAGGACAGCTCCAAGTACTGGTACAAGCCAGGCATCTCCAGAGACCAAGGTAAGGAATCCATTCAAAGATGATGAGAGATGAGCAGTCTTTGTAGTTTTGATGATCAAAAAACGTCCAATCAGGGACCTTACATGGAACACATATAATGCTGTTGTAGTTTTATATAATGCTACACCACTTATACCAACCAGATATCATCAACTTCATCTAAACAAGGGACATTTATTTTCTCAGCAGACCAAGTGGGGGCTAGATTTCAAAATGAAATAAAAGAAATGATTATTTTAGTGGAATTATTATATAAAAGTAAGATCAGTGCCACCCATACTGCTGCCAGCTAGATTTTTGTCTTCTCATATCTGGGTTTGTTATATTGTCCATCACTTGACTGACACTCATATACTTGGATATTTGCTAATGATGGCTGACAGGTAGATTTTTGTAAAATTGATCAAACATGATGCAACACTTGATAAAACTGTTTTTGGGGCTGCTTTAAAAGTGCAGTGTGTAATTTATTTTTTATGTCACTGGCCAAAATAAATATGATCACCTCTTAACTGGGGTTATATGTGAGATCATTAGGCATCTGTACTTCCTCCTTGCTCTATGTTAAGCCTTTAGAAAATCTAGCAAAGGACACACACTTTTTGGCCAGTCAAGGCTCAGTTCAGGAGCAGTGCTCTTATTAGATCCTCTACTAATATGTGCTTGTTATATCTAAATGGGCTTTAGTTGTTGTTTATATCGTAATGTTAAATGAAGGAACATGTGGTTCGTGTCCAAGTAACACGTCCCAGCTTTTATAGCTGCAGGAGTTGAATGAAAAAAAAATGCCCTTAAAACTACACTAAACTACAATATATTTTCTAATGGTGCCTGGAGCCTCTAGTTGATAATCATTGATTTATACTGTAATATGTCTTCTCTATTGTAGCAATAGCTGTTTTGAAGGATAAAGAACCAGGATCTTTCCTCATCAGAGACAGTAACTCTTTTCAGGGAGCCTACGGTCTTGCCCTCAAAGTGGCCACCCCACCCCCTAATGCCAACATCATTGGCATCAAAGGTATGCATTATGAGTGTGTTATATGTACTTTGCTTCCAATGAACCTCCTTGATATCAAAACACACTAAGAAGGGCACTTCCTGTCCTAAAATAGTGTAGGTCTGAGGTGCTCTTTGAATTGGGATACATAGAGTCAAATAGGACAAGAATACTTCATTGGCACAAGTGGATGCCAAAATGCATCGAAGCATGTTTTTGGGTAAAAAAAGACTGCACCACAGAAATAAAGATATTTTATTTATTCAGAATAGGGAAACTTTTAGTATTTTCTTGTTCTTTTTTATTTGTAACAGTCTCCAAAGCACTGATGCAAATATTGAAATACATAAAGACTCAAAATGATCTAGCTGTTTTAGTGTCACAGAACCAGGCTGCCACCTATATCAGTTTTAGCTTAGTGAGACTCCTAACTGGGGGGTATGACCAAAACAAATCTAAGAGGTAAAGGTGTGTTAAATTCTATGTATCAGCCTTTACCCAACTTAGATGTATCAAGGCCCATTTTAAAACCTGGAAATTATCTAGGGCCCTTCAAAACCTTCATACGACTATTATATGAAACACAAAATAATTACCTCCTCATTTATTTATTACATAAACAGATTTAAGAGTGTCTATGTAGTTTAGCTGCTACATTTTCTTCAATATTCTCTTTTTGAACATACTTTGTGACTCTGCAAATTCTTACCAGGATACCTTTCAGGTCTCAAAAAGCACTGGTAAATTTTTAAACTCAGTAAGTAGGCAGCAAGATATTTGATGAAATGTCATGAGTTAATTCAACTCCAGTTCAACTTTGATTCATGTTCTGTTAAGCCTTATTTATCAGAAAACAATATTTATGTTAAAAAAACTAACACATGATTCGAATCTTCAGGTGCTTTTTATTTGATCTTGGACTTAAAAAATGTAATCCAGCTATTCATTATCATGTATATTGTGCTTTAAATCAGGCTTATGTTCATTTTTAGTCATGTAAATGATGTCTTTTCACCCATCTACAGTATTTGCAGCCAATCACTTTGGGAAGCACTGTTCTGAATATTATGAGAGTAATTCAGTGCTCCTTTCATATCACTCTGAGCACAGAATATATTCAACTTTTTATGTAGGAGCAATCTTTAACACGATAAACAAAAGAACACCCATCAATTTTCTATTTTTTGTATCGAAGAAGTTGAATTTTCTTGCAATGGAGGAATGTTTTTGGTCTTTTGTCCCAAGAAATTGTCTTTTACAAGTTTCTCATCACTGTGAGGATGAAGCACGAGGGGAAAGACATGGGATTTATTGTTTTTGATCCTTAGACAGCAGCCCCAGTGTCTCAGTGCTTGTTCAGTGCCATGTTACCTCAGCTTAATTGGATGATTTATTTAAGTTGCCTCTTTTCTTGTATGGGGTAGAATTTGGACTTATGGAACTATAACAAGTAACATTTTATGTGTGAAGACAGTTTAATGTATTTTTTTTCCTCTGCCCAATCATTGATTTTGTAAAACTTAATTGGCAAAGGTTGATGCAAGTTTTAAATACCTCAGTGGTTATTAATAATCTAATATTCATTCATTCTGAAAGCCTGTTCAAACTTTAAAAAGGTGAGCTCTTAGGTTTGATACCTCCCAACAAAATAGAGCCATTTATAAATGAAACCTGCCTATGAATTTTTTTTATCAGTTTATATGTAGTACGTGTAGTGATTTTTAGTCCAACTCAAGTGAGCACCCTTTTACCTTAGTTTGCATTCACATCTTAAAATTTGATAGTAAGAGATTTTCTTTTTATATTCTGCAATTTGTTTGATTTATTTACATGTTTTAATGGGCAACAAATGATGTGCCAGTGTTGAATTAGGCAATATTTTACTATAAGTCAACAACCAGAGAGGAGACATTACATTTTTGTGTATGTTTTTTGATTGTTCTGTATGAAGCTGGAGTTGTGATGGATGTGATAGAAGAGGGTGGCCACAAGATGCCCTCCAAATAACAATTAAAAATGAGCTCAGTCTGAATTAAAAACATGGATTTAGGTGAGATCTATGCCGAAATTAATGTAATGTCTTACAAAAAATTACCAATATTATTCCCAAAACTGTGTTCCTATGCTAGCGTAGGGTAGGCCTTCTTGTGTTTAGATGTAGTCATGTAAACATGTACTGTATGTATTATCCTTTAATAACCTTTGGTACCAGGAGTCCCCACTCTCTGGCACTATCATTTTAGGGGTTGTATTTTGAATGCATTCTGCCTATGTGGCAAAAAACATTGATTAAATGCTGCCATAACATTAATATAAAGTAGCTTATGGTTTTAATATGCCCTTAGTTAATGGATCCTTGCATTCCCTGCCTTTTTTCCATGTGTTTTCCATAGAATTTGCTCTGCAGTGAGAAATTCTGCCATGTTTTTCCATCCTAACCTCTCCTCATATTGCCTATCCCAGGGGATCCCCTGGAACAGCTGGTGAGACACTTCCTCATTGAGACAGGGCCACGGGGAGTGAAGATCAAGGGCTGTCAGAATGAGTCCTACTTCGGTCAGTTATGACAGACACAACTGCCACAACATGTTTCATATATATCTAGACACTGAAAAGAAATTAAACTTGCAGAGAATTTTCCTCTATAACATTTTTTTAGCCTTTCCCTCACTATAATGTCATCTAACACTGTGCCTTCCCCACGTTTTCTGTCCCTGTCTTTGACTCAGGAAGTTTATCTGCTCTGGTCTACCAGCATTCAATTACTCCTATCTCTCTGCCATGTGCACTTCGCATCCCAGAGAAAGGTAAAATGTTGATCATTAGATCGGGCTCACATTTAGACATCCACCTTCTAAATAAGATGCATTTATATTGGTATAGCAATAGATCAAGAGAATGTGGAATGAAAGGACATGACAAATTTATAGGAAAACCCTCTTTAAATCAGGGAACATTGTTTAATAGCTGCTGATGCTGTTGATGTTTCAGATCTGGTTGGGGAGCTTCAGGAAGTTCAGAGTGTAACAAACACCAGCACAGCTGCTGATCTCCTCAAACAAGGGGCAGGTGGTGTATAAACTACTTTGGCTTTTGCTGATTCTGTACTTATCCAATCAATGCATCCCAGGGTTCTAACATGCTGTGCAGTAGCTGCAGTTTTCACTTTGACCAGCAGGGTCTGCACAAACCTTACACATTCAGAGCAAAGACTCATTAGACCGCCGCATGTTTTTATTTGACTGCCTCATCTCTCCCTTTAACAAGCTTGCAACGTGCTTTACCTGAATTCTGTGGAAACGGAGTCACTGACTGGCCCTGAGGCAGTTTCAAAGGCAACTAAGTGTACTCTGGCTCTGAATCCACGTCCAGTGGCGACAGTGGTCCACTTCAAAGTGTCTGCTCAGGGCATCACTCTGACAGACAGCAAGAGAAGGTACAGCTTAGACATAATAATTCAAAACAGTGGTGTGATTGATTTTTTAAAGTATTGTTTATATGTTACATTTCATAAATGTTAACACTGCAAGTGTGTCATAATATTGTTTGTTTATTGTCTGTTTTTACAAAGACTATTTTTCAGGAGGCACTATCCCATCAACAGTGTGACCTTCAGCAGCCTGGACCCACAAGACAAGAGGTGGGTTGATAATAACTACAGTTAGAAGAACTTGATGCTTGTACATGTGACTGCTTTTGTTGGCTCAGATCATCTGTGTTGGCTGTTGCTACAAAGATACTTTGACTTATATTACATTAATATAAGTTCCCTGTGATGCACTTGCCTCTGTTGTGCTTTCTGGGGTTAGAGCTGAATTTTTGCTTTTTGGTCTTCATGTCTTTGTTATTCATGTTTTTCAATGTTCTGTCTCTGTGTCTCATTTGTGCACCCATGCTTCAGGTGGACTAATTCTGATAGCACTTCAAGCAAGTAAGTGCTTGCTTTGTTCTGTTGTTTTCTGAGGAAGCGATGTTGTCAATAGGGATGCACTGTAATTTTTTTTTCATAATCAAATCTTTATTTTTTTAATGTTTTTATTCTTTTATCATTAGGAACATGAAGCCAAACAGCTTGTAAAACCACTCCTTAACATGTATAGGGAATCATTTAATGCAGGAACGCTTCCAGACTCATTAAGATTAGCTACAATAACTGTAAAATTTAAATTAAGTAAGCCCCCAACTGAATGTTCTTCCTACAGAGGAATCAGTCTAATGGGATGTGACACAAATATTTTACGCAAAGCACTTTCTAGTAGATTGGATAAATTACTTCTAAATTAACCAGTGATGACCAGCAAAGATTTACATCAAATAGACAAGGATATCATAATATTAACCTAAACATATTACATGAAAGATATAATGCAAAGGATACAGCCATGTTATCAGTTGACGCACGTCAGGCTTTTGATAGAATAGAATGGGGCTATCTTTTCGATGTTCTTCCAAGATACGGGTTAGATGAAAGATTCCTAAAATGGATTCAGGTGTTATACAAAAATCCAACTGCACAAGTTTTAATCAATAACAACATTTCAGAGCCATTTAATCTCCAAAGATCCACCAGACAGGGATGTCCATTATTACCATTATTATTCACGTTAGCAAATAGAACCTCTCACTTTAGGGCGCGCTGACAATGCACGCCCACACTGACTAACCTTTGCCTTTTGCCAAAGCTGTCTTACCGACATAACATGCAACCAACATGGCCTACATTATTTTTCTGTCGAAATAAAATCATATTAAAATCAAGACAGGACATTCATTGTCTATACCATATACAGTTCAAATGACAAAGACAAAAGCACAGCAAAAAACATTTTATGTAGAATTTATCTCTTACATACCCTTCTGTCACTTAAGTAAGAATAGTGTTGTAATGAAACAGTGGTTGTATTGAGCGGGCAGCTGCAAGGTCATGTTTGGCTGACTGAAGTAGACAGTAAGCACCCAAAAAGTCCAGGACAGATTCTTTTTTTTTTCAGTCCGATCCTGGTAATATATGAGTAACAAAATATATCTTTTTAAATAAACCATTAGGGATTTTAAAAGAAGACTCTCAAAAATAATACAATAATAATAATTTTTATTAATAATGATGTTTTCAATACTTTTTAAAATGATTGTGATTATTATTTTCATTAAAATTCAGCAGCCCTATTAAAAGTATGCTTTATTTTCATTTAATGGTTCCCACTCCTCTTTATAAGGTAGCAGTGCATAATTTCCTGTCTGTCATCTTCACTTGTGTCAAACCTTCACCAAACTACACACATGGCTGCAACTCTGACTACTAGCTCACATATTGAGAGGCTAACATCGCGATGTAAAATGATATTGAACACAGTATTAGCTGTATGTATGCTTTAAGTGGACGGGTACATATACTGCAGTTTAGCAATCTGTGCATCCCTAATTTTCAACATATTAAGATTGCTACTCTGCATGGCAATTCACCACAACTTGATTAAGACAAAAATGTCATCATTTTTGTTCTAAATGGTAATTCTCCAGAGATTCTCAGCTCATATGACTCTTTGTCTTCTTTCTGCAGGATGTTTGGCTTTGTAGCAAGGCGGACCGGCAGCACCACAGAGAACGTGTGCCACCTGTTTGCAGAGATGGACCCCGAGCAGCCAGCTGTGGCCATAGTCAACTTTATAAACAAAGTCATGCTGGGACCACAGCTACACAGATGAGAGAGCACTGACTCTGGGTTAAAGGGAAATCTTGGGAGAAGATTTTTAATGTGATTATGGCAGATTTTTTCTTTTATGAAGTGTTTGTATTTGTGCAGGTGGCATCACTGTGCTCAGCTGTGCAATTGTTTCTATGAAAGAAACTGCTCTGACAGATCACTGCTCTGAGGGCAAAGTATTGTTAAAATGCCAGTTAACAGAGCAAACACTGAGAAATGGAGCAGCCCAAAATGACAAAACTGACCTCACTATGCTATCAATTGCCAAATGAGATTAAGATAAGAGTTGGATGAGTAGGTTGTTTTGTTTTTCCTCTGCTTTTTCTGTACTGTTTAAACAATTCTGACAATATAAAAAAGTATTACAAGCTGCGTAAATGACAATCAGCTGATACTGTTGCACTGTTTTGTCTCTGTATCATCACCCAAAACTAGACTGGGAGGAAAGTGAAGTTTGTCTTCCGTGATGTGGTAAAGAGACTACAGAGTCATGTTTGAAGGTGTGAATCTGTATGATTGCATTTTTCTGAAGAATATGAAGAGCAAAGGAGGTGATCAAATGAAGAGGGTTATATGTTTGTGTTTAAAAGAAGGCCTCTTCATTAAAACCTGTTGCATCTCATGTATTTGTAACACTTAACATTTATTCCCATGGCAAATAAATTAAATAAACTATTATTTGAAGTATTGGACTAAATGTAGCCACAGGTTCTAACAAAAAGGTTTATGATTAAATTTACATTATGCAGCTTTATTACTTAAAGACTACAAGTGATCATGAATTTGCTAATAATTTCTTGGACAAAATACAAATATTTGCAAGTGCTCCAAAGCTATCCATCATAAAAACGTTTCTATTTTAACTGAACACTATCATGGCATCGGAGAGCCAATTGTATGACAGAATCTTAAATACCGTAGGCTGTTTGTGTGTTGGTGGTGCAATTATAAAACAGTATTGTCTCCATACTACAGATAATTATATAACACATATTAGGAATTTATGTGTATGAGAGTTTCATTTTAAGCCAAAGACTTTGTATTGTGTACAGATGTTCTTGTTTTTCTTTTATTTTGTTTATCTACAACAGTTTTATGTGTTTTCTATACAAGAACTCAGTGTTAAGATGGTTTGAGCACAATTATTTTCATAATGGATTTTTATGTCAAAGAAGTAATATATTTTATTCAAGAGGTACAAAAAAGTCAAATATGTCATATTTGACAGGACATTTAAGTAATAAAATGAAATAACTTTTAAGTGTGTGCCTTTTTGAGTCTTCATGGTCTCACATTATTAGATATCAATTAATATTAGCTACAGCCTTTAAACATTAGTTAAGAATTAGTTCTTCACAATTTATAAAGCAGGGGTCATCAACCTCTTTGACCCTGAGAGATACCTGGGGGGGGGAGATTCAATGTTTCTGATTTTTTTTTTTTTAAGTTTAGTTATACATTCGACAATTATTATTAATTTATCTATGTTTCAACTTGTATGTACAACAGTCACACTTTTGTGATTTCTTTAATACAAGTGACACTGTAAGGGCTCTGGCTGGCACCAGGGGTGATAGAGGTGTTGTGTCAGCACATTAACATATTCTTTAACCCATCCTAGGTCAAAGTTAAAAAGGAAATAGACAGTTTTAATATTTGACAGCACATTAAAAAAAAAGTTAAGATTAAAAAAAATGTCTTTCTTTAAAGGCTCTGTGGTGGTAACGTATGCTATTTCTTGAATGTCCCTGCAGCCAGCTCAAAGATCCTCTGCAGGCTACCAGGTGCTTTCCGGTACCATGTTGGCTACCCCACATTTAGAAATGCTTTACTGAGGCATAAATAAAGCTTTACAAAACCCTTCGCAAAAACTTAGCCCTTTATCTGTAAAGCATTCAGCATAGCATATCACTGACATAAATGGGTTTTTTTTTTTAAATATTAGCAAAGAGCTAGTTTAGGTTTGGGGCTGGTGAGGGTTAGGATGAGACGATCAAAAAAGCATACCGTACATACTTTTGTCAATTTTGCATAATTATCAATGCCCTTACAGATCATGACAGTGTCTGCTAATGTTTAACTGCTGCATCAGAGAAACCTGATCTAACTATCAAGGATTAACAAGTCCTTTATGAATGTAAGCTAAGTGTTTCTAGTATATTATAATCAACTGATGCTTAATGGTTGTAGCTGTGGTAGTGCAGCAGGTAGTGCTGTTGCCTCAGAGTCAGATGACTGCAGAATGACTGTAGTTAAACAGTTTGCATGTTGTTCCCTTTTATGCATGACTTTTCTATGGGTGCTCTGGTTTCCACTCAATTTAAAAAACATGCATGTAAAATTATTAATTACTCAACATGCTTGTTAAGAAATTAATTACTTATAAAGCAATTCATTGGGGACTCTAAACTGCCCTCAGGTATAGTTGTGTGTGTATGCGCGAGTGTGTGAGAGAGTGAATGGTTGTCTGTTTGTGTGTCAGCCCTGTGAGTCGCTGGTGACCAGTCCAGGGTATACCTCGTCTCTCACCCCATGTCAGCTGGGATAGACTCCAACCTACCTGAACCTAAAAGGGTAAACAGATAGTGAGTGGATTAATGTTGGTAATTAAAAAAGTGTTCATTTGAGAATAAACTCTTTGCTTATTTACTTACATCAGCAAAATCTGGTAAGGTTCTCATGTTTTCTGTTGTTTGCGTGGCCTCTAAGTCAGCCAAATTTAAATAAGCTCCTTTCATGATGCAAACATGTTTTTTTTCTCCTTCCTGAAGGTTGTAGAGAAGTTTCAAATGGTGTATGTAAATTTACCGTAGATTTATTATCCTTTCTTCTAATATTTTCTTCATTTAACCAGTATTTGCTCAATAGCATTTTCTAGACTTAACAAGCCCATATTTTGCCTCAACTTAGGTATATCTATTTAGATGATTGTTAGAGCACGTTCACAATTAATAATATAAAAAAATGCTCTAGTTTTGACATATTGAGTACCCCTGATCCAGCTGTATTCTCTGTCTGTCTGGGATACTCTGTTGGAGCCCCCTTTCCCCACAAAGGCCCATCTGCTTGGTTGATCACACTGTTCCATGGTGATTTGTCAGTTCAGCACTGCTTGGTGCAATGGTTTCAGCTGCTCTGCATTCTGGATACAGACCATGCTTTGCACGGGGCTTCCAAGTCAATAGGCTTAAACTGCAGATGAAACAATGGTAGGACATCCCTCTTGTTGGTCTATTCTGGGGTACCAGGGGAATGAGCTGTTTCAGGAAGCTACTGGTGCTGTAAACAGTGTAGAGGACTAAGTCCAGATGCTGCAGACTTCTTGTCTTGTGCACAGAAGTGCTCTATCACGTGAGGGAGAAATGTAAAACACTAAAGGGCATATAAAATTCCAAAAGGCATAATATGGGCTCTCTAAACAACTCACCTCAACTTTGAAGGTTACTTCTGCTTGTCTTTGTTAATTTGAGCTTTTCTAACTTTCTTACAGTACATGCACAATTGCCGTCAGTTTACCTCCTGTTTTATCTATCATATTTGATCTTGAAGCAGAAGTTTAGAGGTAGGGACCCTGCTTTAGTCCAGACAATATACAGTGTAACACTCAATGTCATGTAATTACCTCCACAAAGGCGGTTATGTTTTTGCCGGCGTTTATCTGACTGTCTGTCTGTCTGTTTGTGTTTAAAATAACTTGAAAAGTTCTGAACAGATTTGGATGAAATTTTCAGGAATTGTTGGAAATGGGATATGGAAGAACTGATTAAATTTTGGGACTGATCCGGATCACCTTGGCGGAGGTCTGCGCTCTCTGAGTGCTTTTCTAGTTCCTGATGCAATCACGTTTAATGTATAAATATTCTAAGCTGTTGAATGTGCAGATTTATCAAAGGTACAGATTTATCAAAGGTACAGTAATTTCTGATATTTTAAATGCAGTATTATGATTTATATTGTTTCAGAGTGCTTTATCATCATAGGATGCAAATGTAGACTTAAGACTACAAAAATGCATTTACTTTATAGTTATACTTTTTATTGTATGTGTGTGACCAAGTATGATTGTTATAATTATGTTGATGTTTGAGAGGCATTGAAAATGCAATGGCTTTATGTGCAATGAAACACAAAAGCTTACTGGCATAGTTCATCCATCTCTCTTCACAGTCCCCTCAGATTTAACCAGTGTTGGGCAATGCTCTCAAAAAATCTAATAAATAACTTAAAGGCTCTGGGCACCCACACAGGATGTTTGTTAAAAAGTCCTTCATTAGATCTCTTCTCTGTGCGGTAGTGGTAGTTTGTTTGACTGACAGCTCCAGAACCCTGTGAAACTTGTTGAAAAGACTTGTTGACCTGTTATCATTTCTATTGGTCCTTGAAAACTTGTGAGATCAACGCACCTCACCATGACCCCACCTGCTCTAGGTCTCTCCTGGTCTAATCAAGCAGTGATTGAAAACACCTGTGTGGGTGTCGAGGCAATAATGTTCTTTATCAAAGCAATAATGTCTTTATCTTGTAACTTCAAATCAAAATAAACTAATAGTTTTATTTTTAATTTAGTAATTACTTTTCATCAAACTTGTTATTAAAAGTTTGTACATGAAATCATGAGAACAGCCCACAGAGGACAAAAACAGGGACGCATATTGGATTTTTACTGATAGACCATATGTCGATATCCCCAGACTCATTATCACTGATGCCAGTACCAATATGGATATTTTCTGAAAAGAGCTCAAAGACTCCAATTTACTTAATGTGTCCTAGTTTTTTCATGGTGGCAGTCTATTTGTGTTAGAAACAGATATGAAGCAAATATACATTTTATTCTTGAATAAATAAAACTTTTGATAATCAGTGATATACTCTGTAGCACTTCGAGATTTAATGAAATAAACTTTTAATGAAAAGTGTACATTTTCAGACAGTTATCTGCTGACACCCATATTGCTCTGTGAAGGTAGTGTATCTCTAGACAAAATGGAGAAGTATCAATCATTACTTTACTAAGGTACTAGGTACACAACTGAAGATGTGGGCCTAGCTTCTACTGGCAGACGACATCGTCGGCTATTGTTGTGCAGAGGACCTTTAACGGTTAATAGGATACCTACCATCTCATCCTATGTATGGAAAAATAGTTAAATTCACTCGTTGTGTGAATGTGCTGTTTTTCGGTTTTTTATTTTGGTACGGCGCATTTTTCCAACATCTGGTACATTTTCTTCGGAATTTCCCGCTGTGGGACGAATAAAGGACTTTCTTATCTTATTTTAATAGCAGTGTTTAAACTTACTATAAGGAATATATTTTAAAAGGATGAGGTCCCGCCGAGATTTGAACTCGGATCGCTGGATTCAAAGTCCAGAGTGCTAACCATTACACCACGGGACCCACTGCATAAAAGCCTTCGCCACAACGCTATTTATAGACCGACTTTACATGTTCGGTGTGTTTCGGTTTTGCATGACTATATACGTTTACATTCAACATGGTACTCTAACGATCAGCTCTAAATTATAAGGCCTGAAGCCTTACTCAGGGACGTCCATCGTACTGCCTCGTTGCTAGGTAGCCTACCACAAATCAGGCTAAGCTACCATTAGCTAACTGCCATGCTAACGAAACGTGTTCTGAAATCACTCTGACGGAGAGTGAACAAAACGGACAACTTCTTAAATATGCGCATCCATTAACAGGTGGAGACAATCGTCCATGCCTGCCTTTCAAATCCAGCACATACCTAGTTACAGCTGAAAGTATTAATTATATAGGACTCACTTCGGCTACTTTCAATTAGGCGGGCCGCTAGCTAGTTACAACTACTCTTCCGACCTTTCAAAATTAAAGCCTTGTTTTCAAAATAAAGTTCATATTCAAAGTGTCGACAAGTTTTAACAGTGATACAATAGAGAGAACAGAAAGACGAAAATTAAATTTAAAAAAAGGACTTATAGGTTACAGACTGACAAATATAGATATATACATAGAAGACAGATTTCAACACTGTGGTGGACATAAGGTACAACTGGGAGTGCAGGTAGATTTTGTGTCAGATACCAAGGGAGGGAGAAAAGTATAAGTAAATTAAAAAATGACTGAACAAGAAGAAGCAATCAAATTGTATGTATGTCTAGCCATATACAGCCCTGTGTACACATGTAGCTTGAACCCATACACAACCACAAAACACACACACATCCATACAAATATCATCACTGTCCTATATAAAGTTTCATGTGGTGGAGTATAGGTTTTAGGATAGCATAAACAAAGATGTTATTTACAAACTTTTGTGATGCAACATGAGGAGAAAATATAGCGTTTTTCTATTTTTTTTTTTTCTTTACAATATTGTTGGATAATTTGTCTGAGTTAATATTATTTATGGTAATAAATATCTGAACAACTCAGAAGATTAAATATTTCATGTCCAGTAACAACTCAAAGAAAGAAAAATTAAATATGCTTTTGGTTCATTGTAGTGTGAATGTTCTTTGCAGATGTTGGTTGCCCAAACAACACACAAGGACTATTGTGAGTTGTTTCAAAACATAATAATTAAGCAGACACGACAGTGTATTTTGAACTTATTAGTGGATTCACAACAAAATTCTATCCAAACTTAATACTTTTGTCTATTCAGAATTATAAAGGCTGACTGTCTGACTTTTTTCTTGTAAAGACTTGCTTACATAACATATACTGCTTATGTAACACCGGTGTGGCAGTAAATATAAGATCATATTTGTGTATTTGTCATTTGTGGGCTGGGAATAAATAGCAACCTTGATTTTATGCAACTTTTTGGAACCAAGTCAAATAACAAAGACATGACTTGTATGCAAATCTTTGGATCTAAAGCAAATAAAAAAAGACTTTACTATATGCAAATCTGTAACTAACTCAACCGGTTGCACAGAGATTGTCTTCTTTCTCATTATTTGGCAACCAAGGGTGTAAGATAAAGCAATGTTTACACAATCAAACACCTGTGTCTGATACAATAGAGGGTATTAAATTGTCCCATGTCCTTCCAGAAGAGGGAACTAGAGGAACTTTTGAGGTCGGTGGTGGTCTCCTCGAGCTGCCTGTTCTTAATATTGATACTCTGGTGAGTTACTGAGGGGGAAAAAAAAGGACTGTGCCACAGAGTTTCACAGTTTTCTGTCTGTAGTTTAAAGACCATAGTCAGCCTCACCACATCACTCAATGTGAGATCTTTCTTGGGCAACTGTAATATATTTTTAATAAGTCCAGTTATTTCAGTGCTTTGTGATGTCTAAAAGCTCAACAGCCCCTGCTGCCTTCTGAGAAATCAGACAAAATGAAATCTACCTTTGGTCTCTTTAGTAAATATTTGAAGAAGGCAGAGGAACTCAAACAATGTTCGAGTCCTGCTGCTATATGCAAAACTATATTTAAATGTTTTTCTTTATGTTGAAACTCATAAGGTCATACCTAAGAGGTGAAATTGGGCATGGGTGGTTTGGCCTCAAGCAAATTAATATTACATACACATATATCACACAAGAAAAGTGACTCTCTATAAGTGAATAACATTCTAAATTTTTATAATTAACGTTGAAGGACTTTTCAAAAATTAAATATGAAAAAAATGGTATCAAAGATTTTATCACTTAGGGATGGAGGACATGTTTTGACATCCACAATATCTATTTGACTGCAGATTGTTACACTTCTTGTACTTTTACAGTATTCAATCAAAATTTATGAGGCATCAAATTTGAATCAGCATTTTAAAGTCATGTCATCTCATGCTGTCAGACACAGGAGGAAAATCAAAATACAGGTTTTCACTTTAGCCTCAGAGGAATAGAGTTGTGGATTTCAAGTGGACTGGCACACCAGTGTCCTTACTGAGGCAAGTTTAGGTGTCCCTTGTGAATTTATAAAACCACAGATTATCATTTCAACTATTTAACAGCTGATGTATGAGCTTTTAATTTTCTTAATTAGTACTTTGAGTGCAGTGTTTATAGGGATGGGAAATAAAAACCAATTCCAGTTGAGAATCGTAAACAGCTCCATCAAAGTATCGATATCATGAGTCTTTTTGCTAACCAATTCCTTTATCAATTCCTTCCACTGACAGGGTTCAGAAGCGGTAGGAATTGTGGCTTAATTTTTTGCAAAAGGCGCCTACTGCACAACCTTAAGTGAGTGGAAACACCAGCAACTTGCAGAAGCAGTTATTTATGCTGTGACATGTATGTTTGATAATGGTTTTCTTTTTTTGTTTGAAAATCTACAGGCCAACATTTGCCCACATGGAAAATCTGCAGGAATCAATAAGTAAATCGTTAAACAATTGGATCGATTAGCAGGATTGTTAAAAGCATTGGTATCGATAAAATCTTATCAATTCCCACCCCTAAGTGTTTACCATAAACAGTTGCAAATTCTGTAAATCTAACTCTCACAAAACCATCAAGGGGCACCATCTTTTACATCTAACAGACACAGAAGATGCAGTGAATCAATATACTTTGTTGTCTTTCCCATGTATAACTTTACCTAAATTTAAAAACTGTGCCAACCATTCATTTCTAGATTTATTAAAGATGACACAAATTAAGCACAGAATTTTGTCGAAATTCTATGAGTAGAAAATTTTTTGTCAAATGTTGTTATCCATAAATGGATAGAAGAAATTGCATACAGATTAAAAAGGCACTTTTCATGTCTATTGGAATGGATATGAATAAATATTGCTTGAGATTTTGTCTTGATCTTAGGTGTGCTTTAGGCAAAATAAGTTTAAAAACTATTGATTTGGAAAATTTAAAAGACCCAACACTGCAGTGCCAAAGGTACAGAGTTCACCTTCATTGCCTGTTTTCTTTAACAGTAAATATTTTATCCTTTGGGAAGGAAGGGAAAACTATTTAGAACATCAACAAAATAAAATTTAAACCAAACAGAAAACTCAGATCTTTTTTTTCTTAGCACAAATGTATTATTCTATCTCAACCAATGATTGTGTTAACTGTACATGTAACTGGCACATGATGTACAATGTTATTAGAAGACAGAATTAAACTTACCAAACTGAGCAAAGAAAATGTGAGGGTCCACTTTTGTGAAAAAGGCTCCTACACACTTGTAGAAATTACATTTGAGACTCCCTAAAGAGATGGTTCAGTGTTTTTTTGTTTGTTTGTTTATTTGTTTAAGTAGGGCTGTTTGAGGCTTGTTTCATCAGCTAATGCCACGGTTATTTTAATCAGCTCTGCATCTGTGAGTAACAAACTTGCATGGAAGCTAGCCTGTTCATTGCTGCAAATGGACCTTCTTGTATTTTAGGTGAGAGCAAACCAACAAAAGCACGGCTGACGTGACTGTTCACTGTACTGGCATCATTCACAATGTGTTACTTTTTTGTGAGCAGACCTCTTTAATCTAATTGTAAAAGTGTTCAGTACAGTGTACAATCATTCTACTGGTTTTCTTTTTTTGTTTGTTTGTTTGTTTTTTTTGGTCTATTTTCACTTAAAGTTCAATACACTACACAGAGCTCATGGCCCAATCTGCAGCAATATATTGCCCAACCTCCATGCCAGGTCTTTCCTTACAGGGGCAGAGATGGTCAAAATGACTTTGGATAAAATATTTACTATTGAAATGAACTCTAAACAACCACACTTCAGAACTACTGGACTATACCAATAAGACATTTCTATGACCTCAACAGAACGAAAAACACAAAACAAATGACAACAAACACAGGTGCAGTCTATAAACTTGCCGTGCAAAAAAAAAAAGTCAAAAATTAAAGGCTGAAAAAATTCTTCGTGCATGGGACCGGGGCTGAACTATCTGATTATATCATTAATAAATATTTAATAACTATTACTAAACTATTAGTTATAATTTTAATGAAAACACAACTGAAAGTATTTTAGGATCCACAGGAATGTCTTTTAACATTTACTGTCAAAAGCCAAAATGTAAGACATTAAACTTTTAGTTTAATTTAATGTAAAATAACATGTAACAGAAAACCTACTTCAAATAGAGGACATTTTCAATGCAGGCTGCTGGCTGTTTTATGATAACAATCTTGAATTATGTAATGACTTTCTGGAGAGTTTAAGTATTAAAAACTATAACTAGAAAAGCACTCAGAGAGCGCAGACCTCCGCCAAGCAGCTTCGGTCCACTTTGGCGAAAATGGTCCTATCTGGCAATGTTAAAGAATCCTTTAAAAAATTCCTGGATCCAGACGGTGATCCGGATCACCCCCAAAATTTAATCAGTTCTTCCATATCCCATTTCCGACAATTCCTGAAATTTTCATCCATATCCGTTCAAAACTTTTCAAGTTATTTTGAACACAAACAAACAGACAAACAGACAGACAGACAGATAAACACCAGGAAAAACATAACCTCCTAAGGTAACAAAAATCAAAAATAACAGAAGCAGAATTTTAGACGAATCAGAGGTTCTTGGTGAAAGTGTCATGAAGACCTCTCTTGGGTGAAAATAATGTTGTTTAAGACCTGGCCTTGATGTTTAACAATCTGTCACAAGCCTTTTAATGATGCATGGAAACCCTGAGAAACCAACCTCCTCTTAGGCTTGCTACAGGCTTGATTCAATAGTTGTTCTTACAATAAAAAATAAACAAATAAAATAAAACTGTGCTTTAAGCTAAAAGAACAGAACAGGAAAAGGCAAAACTGATTAACAAATCTGTAAAAGCAGTTTATGGTTTAAAAGAAACATACATTTTGCAAGGCAAGCAAATCAGTTCAGTGTAAACATTTTGCTTACAAATATGTCTGATGGCATTGATGACGTCTCTTTCCTCAACATGGACTCTGGAAATAGAGCTCTGGTAATGTTTTCCAAGAGCTATGAGACTAGTCTGAGGCTTGTGCTGAGTGTGGTCCTGGATGTTTCTGTGGGCCTCCTTCGAGTGTCTCATGTGGTAAATGTCCCAGAGGGTTGGCCATTTATTGCCTGTGAGAAACTGTTCTGTTTACATCACCTGCTGTACAGCTTTACAGTCCAGGGTGGTGCAGCTCGGACACCACACGGTGATGCAGCTGCTGCTAATTGTCTGAGTGTAGAAGGTAGAGATGATCTGAGAAGCCATGCTGAATTTACATGTTGACACTTCTCTGTACTGCTGATCCAAAGGAACATGAAACTGCTGACTCTCTCCTCTTAATGGCATATTGATGAGAAAGAAGGTGTCCCTCCTCCTCCTCTACTATAGTCTCTTTTTTTAAGGGTCTCGCTTTTGCCTTTTGTCACTGTAAGAGTCTATTTTTACATGCACATACAAACAAGATTATTGGGAGACCCTGCAAAATGGACTCACATATCCTCAGTTTCTCTGACTATCATAACACTCCGCAACAGCAGACTACAATTTTTGTTTACCATGTTTAAAGTTGAGGACAGCTTGTATGTAGAAATATGATAGAGAGAGCAAGGAAGAACCTGCGAAAAGGAATCATAGGCCATATTTATACCAGGCTACCTCCTTAGAACAGAGGTTTCCATATTTCTCAGCCTGCAACCTAAAAAATAACAGTACCCACAACTGGGAACCCCCTACTGACCCTAGAGGTGAATCTAACATAAAATAAACTCACATTTTGAGGACATCTTCTCTATTACATCTTAAACCCCACCTTATAGAACAGAATAGAATAGAATAGAATAAACCTTTGTTTGTCCCACACGGGGAAATTTGCAGTGTTACAGCAACAAAGGGGACAGTTTCACTAAAAATAGAAAAATAGACTTAAGTATAAAAAAAAATTAATGCATAAAAAAATTGAACTAATTTATGCATTTATTTTCACAATAATTGGTAAACAAATATACTTTTTTGCTTATTTAATGGAAGATGTCTCTCAACCCCATGGGGTACCCCTACACTGGGAACTAACGTCATAGGACAACAATCTCTGCACATTGGGTGTATGGTCACAACTACAAGACCACTACTGCCTCTCCTTTTGCCCAATTTTTAAACAATATTTAAGTAGTGAAAATAAAAGAAATTTTACATAGCAACTCCATTTTTTTCATTAAATTTATATGAAAGAGAGGAACAGATGGATCCAAATGCGGCACATGGCAGGGCAGTCTTCTTTGGAGGCATATGCCACTCTTCTGGTGGCATGTTAATTTTTTAGCGGCATATGCCACATAATCCAGTGGATTTATTGACAACTCAAGTGAAATCTTATGATATGTAACAACCACTGTCGAGCTTATCTAAGTTTATATTGAGTTGGCATCCAAGGGGACATGCAATTGAGGTTTGAAAATGTTAATATGTTAATGAAAACATGCAATGCACCAAATGCATGCCAAACATTAATTTCATACTTAAAATATGTTTCAAATAAATAAATGGATTTGTCAAAGTGATATTCTAAAGTTCTTTCCTCAAACTAACTTTTTTTTTTACCATGAAAAGATTGATATCATACTTTGCTATCTCCTGTTTTTTGTTTTTGTTTGTTTTTGTCAGAAAACACTACAAATACCTTAGAACAATCATTGATTAAGAACTGAATTTTAAAGCTAACTGTGAAGCGATAAGCAAGAAGCCTCTCAAGGATCTATACTGTTTAAGAAAACCCTTTACTTTCACATTGATTGAACTTTAATGGATATGTTTTATGAGCTTTTATTGAATCTGTCGTCCTCTTTGATGTCATGGTACAGTCATGTGTCTTTCAAAGACAAACATTTCTTGAATCAGATTAAGTGGTTGAGTCATTTGATTGGTGAACCACAACTTTACCCAGCTTCTCTGTGCAAAACAGCTTCAGCAGGTAGTTGACTCTTTTTCAAATGCTGACCCTCAACATTTGCAAAGTCACTTTCAGCTTCTTCCCTCAGGATGGAGGTTTTTTAGTCCCAAAGTGTCAAACAAAACAATACAAAAATAGCATTGTTCCCACTGCTGTAACTGAGCTGAACAAGCTGCAGCGATATTTGCACACTAATATTGATATATTTAACTTTGTCAACTTGTCATTTTTGAATGATTTTATGAGAAGACATATCTCTTTCTCTTTTGCCCTGATTTTTTTTAAATCTGAAGCACGTTATCACTTTATTGTTTTTGTTTCCTGATTTACTGGTTTTAAATTGTTGTTACGCAACCCCGAAAGGGATAGTCGGTATAGAAAATGAATGAATGAATGAATAATTGTTGTTAGTGTATTTAAATGTTCTTCTGTTATGCTGCTCTGTGCTATATCTGTTTTGTAATTTCTGTGTTATGATGGATGTCTGTATTTCTCTGGCTGCAAAACAAATTTACCCAGGGGTATAAATAAAGTCACCTGAACCGGAGCCTGAGATAATTCCAGTGTTGCAGCATCATTCAGCACTACCACTGCACAATGCTGAAGTTCACAAGTTACTACTATGCATGCATAAATGAGTTTACATGAATTAAATGAAAAACTGTACCTATGTAAGATTTTCACCAACTAAAGTTGTCACAACACTCAGAACTCTGGCATTTATACCAAGTTGAGTATCAGTACTTAAATAATACTGGTTTGATATTCCAAGCCTAATTGATCAGAAACAGGATGTCCTCAAGGGATGATCACATTTTGGAGTTGAGAGTTTTGATAAATAGAATGTAAAAGAAAAAACTTTTTTTCAATTGAGCTCTAGTTATCAAACATTTATCAAGACATGTTGTTAATCTGTGTTTATATATTTGGATTATTATATTTATTTAGTCAAGTACACTTTGCTCAAGCAAAATTTGGTGGCTTATAGTGTAAAATTTTGGCTGATATATGCAGTATCTGATCTCCTGTCACTGCAAATGCCAGTCTTTTGTTACATTGTGTTTTATATGTCAACTATTACCATTTACAACATTTTCACATCCTAAAACATATGTTTGGTTGAAACATCATACTCCAGCTGTTGTCACTTTACACAACAAATAAAATTGCAATCAAGGTTGTCAGAGCTTTACTTTTATTTTTAATGAAGTACGGACTTTGGTACCTATTCTATACTTTTTTAATTTCTGGAAATTATTTGCACATATATTCTTCCATTAAATGAACTAACATACAGCACCTGCACTAAGTTTATGGAGCTTTAAGTAGAACCAACAGACCTACCTCAGCTCAAGTTTTTCTTTGTAAATCTTTAAATCATCTTTTAAAACTTGGAACTGTGTTCTCAAGACTGACATTAAAGTTCTGAACTAATGACAGTTTATTTTATTTTTTGAAATACAGAATTACGTGCTTTTGTGTTATTTTGGCACTTTGTCAGGATTGCCTCAGTGATGCTACCCTGCAAATCTGTTGTTCAGTTACCAATATTGTTGTCACAACACAATAATGCGTACTCGAACTTGCACAAAGAGCTCATTCTTAATGAAATACTTTTAGATTTTTCTGGAGTATATTCATAGAGGGCTACTTTTATTTGTATTTGATTAGTATTATATCAAAGTTACTGTACTTTTACTTGGGTGCATTTTGGGTACCCTTTCCATCCCTGCCCTATGTTTATATTATGTATCAAATGTCAAAAGCCTACAAGATTAAATCTGAGTTTCTTCCCTTTTAAATGAAAACTTGTCACTGATGGCCTTGCAGTTGCTCTCAAAGTGTTGCTGAGCTGTGCCACACACTAATGTGCTATCAGGGAGTACTGGCATGGGCTGTAGTGCTAAGAGTGAATAGAGGAAGTGCCAGTCTTCACCACAGAGCCCCTGCCTGTCAGCAAGTCAGAGATTCAGTTGCACATGCTTAGACATGGTCCCTGAGGATGAGGAGAGTTCAAGTGAATGCTGCACTGTTATCAGCAGTATTCTCACATGTATGAAAGGGCAATGAGGGGTTAATGTGATCCTCAGATGATCTATTTGTTCTATGCAAACTCCACACTGTCAGTATTGTCCACGGGAAGTGAATCTCTCTCTCCCTCTCTCTGTAGGTTTTGACCAGCAGCCCAAAGCATCCCATGATGACAGATGTAAGTGGAACAGGGTGGTAGTCCCTCAGGCAGGATATCCTGGGTTTCAGTGGCTCTAGATGGATGAAGGCTACAACACTGAAAAGGGGAATGATTGAGTTTAACTACATGAACTTCTACTAGCTGAAAAGCACATGTTTTTCAACATATGGACAGAGACACTCAGGTGCTGTAAGTGGGTTTGGACATCAATATAAGCTGTGGAAGCAGTGGGAGCACTAAGACTAGTAAATCCACTATACAGATAGAGAATAACTCCCGTTTTGAAATTAATGTAAACACATTTTTTGGTTGGGATTTTGCAGAGCAACATAAGAGTTGACTTATCAGCATTTTGAACCAGCATAAACTCATTAAAAAGGATTTACTCCTTTTTCACTCCAATGCTTGTTCAATTTCATGTATGCTATAATTCAAGGTATTGCCGCTTAAATTATTTGAATTGTAACCAGTTAGGCAGCATGTAAGATTGGAAAATGTTGAAATTTCTAAGATTTGGAGAGTTATGTTCATTTTGAATTTCATGTCAGCAAAAAGATTTTGTTGAAATCCAAGTGCTCCAAGAGTGCAAACTTTGGCCAAGACATTTCTGACATTACTAGCCGATTTGTTATGGAAAATGTGGAAAACTGCCCCTTCTCACAATGCTAAAAAATGTAATAAAAATTCCTGGATCTATATCCCTTTTCTGATCACTGCTAAAATCTGATCACTGACCAGCATTCCCTTTAACCTTCAGTAAAATCTGTTAAAAACTTTGTGAGTTATCTTGCACACAGACAAATGTGGAGGATGTAATGATAAATATGTTAGACTGTAAAAGAAAAATAAACATACCAGACAACACTGACACATAATAGGAAACAGGATACAATACAATGAAAAATAAAATAATATTGTTCCTTTTTTCAGTGAAAATTTTGACAGAATTGTCCAAAAATGTGAATAAATATAGATCATTTTACAACTTGTAAGCAAATGACAGATCCCAGACAATGGTATCTTGATGGCTAACATTTAATATCATATTACTTTGAGCCCTTATATAGTCCAAAATTGTTAATTAACAATCTATTTTTGTTAATAAATATTCAATTAATATTAATAATGGTCAGATAAACTGTTAAGGACAGCATGGTGGTGCAGCAGGTAGTACATGTGCCTCACAGCAAGAAGGTCACCAGTTTGATCCCAGGTTGGGTCAAGGCCTTTTTGCGTGGAGTTTGGATGTTTTCCCCAGTGCAGGCACTCCGGCTTCCTCCCACAGACCAAAAACATGCTCATTAGGTTGATTGGTGACTCCAAAATTGCCCTTAGGTATAAGTGTGAGCCCGAATGGTTCTCTGTCTCTCTATGCGACCCTGCAATCAGCTGGTGACTGGTTCAGGGTGTACCCCGCCTCTCGGCCCATGTCAGCTGGAATAGGCTCCAACCCCCTGCGACCCTGAAAGGGATAAGCAGAATAGATGATGGATAGATGGGCATAAACTGGTAGTAAAAAAGTTTTTAAGGGCCAAAAGTATCCTTTAAGTAATAATAGTTTGTTTGTGCCTAATGGCACATAGACCCCTTGTTGTTAATTTGTATTTTAAATGCTCTTGCAAAGCATTAGCTACCACTAATTTCAAGGACCTGACATTTCTAAGTGACACACAAATGAGTACAGTTTAGGGAATTTAGTTAGAGAAAATGCTTTTTTGCTTTGCTAAAAACAAGACGTCTTTATTTTACTAGAGTAATGTATACAGTGCGTTTGATAGGTTAACCGGTTGAATTGTATTCTAATGTCAGTATTAATGTATAGGTTTATCAGATCAATGCATCACCTCTAAATCTGCAGCTGCTTAATTTACTTGAATGCTCTTGCTGTAAAGGAGTTCACCGGATGTTTACCTGTCCCGTACTGTTTCAATGCAAGTAAGAATAGCTTTAAGTAATGTCTGTCTGTCCTGAAGGCCTACGCCATTATACACTCTATGCAAGTTATTTATGTCCCTGCACCATTGCCACAAAGACTAATTCCCTTACTTTTAGTGGGTCAAGTGTTTCTGATTTATGATTTCCACTCTCCTGTTTTCCAAACGGCGAGCCAAGCTCAGTGTGCAGGGCCGGAGCATCTAAGGACACAAAGTGGCTGGGCCAGCATACATGTCTGACATGGGTGTTGTGGAGCCAAACAAATCCCTGTTAGCTGAACGGCTTGATCCAGAACTGGTGCCAGACTTGGAGACAGCCCAAGCCACAGGACAAGGATCAGCTCTCCGTGAGCATGAACCTAACACCCACACACTTTACTACTAGTTATTGCACATGAATCAACTGTTAACAAGATTCTGACACAAGTCAGAGGTGCTGAGGGGACAGGGTTTGGCTAAATCTTGAGTTTCAGACAAACAAAGAATTACATATTAAATTCTGTCTGTAGGTTATTTTATTTGTTTCTTTTGTACCTACTTGTTTAGTGGTTAATTTTCTTTTACCACACAGCTGGTATTCAGTGCATGAGTTCTGTCAGCTCATTGTTAGGCAGTGTGGAATATTTAGAAAATGTTTGTTGCAAAAAAAAAAAAAAAAAAAATTGTTGAGGACATATGACAGGGCTAGAAAGATTCCTTTTCTGACAGAAAACAAGAGATAGAACTTCTGTGAATTCAAAATACCTGATATATACACATTTAATAAACATTAGAGATTTCTTGTCCAAACCATGAAGGCCCATGCTGCTGCATACTTGTAAAATCGACTGAATATTTATTTAAATCTTCTGCGAGGAACCTCCGGTTTGTGCCAATTAGGGCATCTCCAATGGTAGTTGTACCTCTAATCTCCTTGGTAGTTGTGCGCTTCACATGTGTAGGAAGTATTTTGTGATGAAAAACCTCCTGCTTCCCTGCCAGTTAACCCATCACTTTACTGTTCAACACATTGGCTAATGCTAAGAGACAGAAGAGGATGGTGACTGTGATGGATGAAGCTAAGAAGAGAATAAGAGGAGCCATTTTCATGGTGCATTTATATGAAAGTGAGGCAATCATCACTGTGCTACAAGATGTCCACACTGATTTCACAAGAAAGGGATATTTGTCAATTCACAGTGTGATATGACTTTGTGGGAGCACAAGACCCCACAACACATCATGTGTTTCACAGACACTCACAGCCAAATACACAGACACAGTACATTGCTCCCTGGTTGGCTCTGTATGCTCCCTTCTCAACTTTATTGTGCCTCTGATACTACGGAGATGAAAAGGGGGGTTACTCATCCTCCTGTTCTGCCTCTGTGATATTGACAGTGTAAGCAAAATGTCACAGGTGTAAAAACTGTAGAAACCAAAGTGCACAAAGCAACATTTCTTCATGATGTTTAAAAGGATAATGATGACAGCTATATTCACGCTGCTGTTTCAAGCTGAAATAATTATGCCCTTGCAACACTTCACCTCCATTCTGAATGTTGCAGAGACAGAATGAATGGAATGAGTTGACTTCCCATCTACCCCATTTCTAGAGGTAGTATCAGAGGTGTAATATTGGATCAAAGAGAGAATGCAGACTCAGCGTCTCTGTTTTTGTGTGTATGGGAAGCCAGCACTGTGTTGTGCGCATCTATGTGAATGTCTCCAGGAGTAATGATGTCAGAGCTTTGTGGCAACACTCTTGCAGTAAGGCACTGTTTAAAGAGCTATGGATGTCTTGTCACTGATGGTCTGGATTAGTTTTGCAGATTGTGGCATCAGTATCAATTACAAAGTTTTTTTTTTTTTTTTTATGACCAGCTCAAAGGTTCTTCACTGTCACAGAGTGTATGAGGATTTACAATAAAACAGTCTGTTCTGCGCAGGGATACAACAAAGGGTTTTAAACATGGGCCAAAATCCAGTAACTAATTTTTTTAAGCAAGAAAGTTAAAAAATATGTTTGGTGAAATCTGGTTCCGGCTCAAACTATTAAAAAGGAGTAAAATATGTGAATCTTAAAGAAGCTTTCATGTCTCTGTTGCAGAGCTATTTCCTGTTAGAGATCATTGTTACTTCCACCAAGGAGATTACGTTTTTGCAGGCATTTGTCTGTTCATAAGGTAACTTGAAAGTCAAGAACAGATTCTGATGAAATTTTCAGGGATGTGGTCATGGCACAAGAAAGAAGTGAAAAGATTTTGGTGTTGATCTGAACAGGGATGGGGATGGAAGAATTAAAAAAAAAAAAGATTCAGTAACATTACAAGATATGGCAGTTTTCAGAATTTTCCCTAATAACTGAATATATTCCTAATGGATTTTGATGACAACTTCATGAAATGTTGGTCATGGCACAATAGTAGAGTTATCAGATTTTGGTGGTGATCCAAAAACGGATGTGGACACAGGAAATTATGAGATAGGGCAGTTTTCCACATTCTTGACAGCAACTCAATCAAAATTATTGGAAATGCCTTGGAAGAGGTTTGTGCTCTCTGAGCACTTCTAGTTTTAAATAAAAACGTGGTCATGTCAAAATGACACTTAGGTCAAGGAAATTTTTGATTAATGTTTGACTAATAGGTTAAAACAGTTCGACTTTTATTTTCAAAATGTTAAAAGTATCAGTAGCTCTAACTATTCACACAAAAATGTTCATGACTAAAGATTGTACAGTATAGTTTGTGGCGATCAAGGCCTTCTCTGTTGTCATTTAAATTGTCCATGATTCACACAGTTGAGCTTTAAATTCTGCTTTCAAACTGCACAGTTTCACCTTTTGTTTTCAGGCAGCAGCAGGAGGAAAGAACCTACTTGGAAGAGGATATATGGGACCGGATGAGGCCCTCCTCTCTCTTTCCCTCTCCCCTTCGTATCTGTCGCTTTTACTGTGTTTACATTATAGACACACCCCTGACCTTCACCCAGGCCCCCTCCGCATGGCCCCACCACCCTCAGACACACACACACACCATTTACACCACATACCAGAGCTCACAGTGAGCACCGCAGTGAATTCACAAGAGGGATCACAATAATAGAGATTTTCATCGGGAGGGAAGCATAAATATCGTCAGTGTTTTCTGCACAGTGGTGTTTATTCGTCTATTTTTAGCTTGCTCGTCGTCTCTCATGCATTGCAAATGCATGGCAAGATCGCCATGCAGCGGAATTGCTTCCCAGCCTACCACTGTACCGCAGAGTAGACACACCCCTCTCTCTCTCTCTCTCACACACACACACACATACGCCTCATTGCACACATTTGCAATGTGTCAAAGAAATGATGCCGCAAAATGCACAGAATTAAAGATTAATGACGGGACGGGGGTTCTGTTATGTTTCCAGCAGCGTGATATCGATGGTGCTGATGTCTGGGCTCGTTTAAATTTCAAATGTAAGGGCCGAAGCTGAAAAACAAAGACTTTCTAGTCAACGACAGAAAAGCGACCTGGTCGGGTTGACCCCCTCTATTAAACCACAAAGACGAATCAAAATGATAGCATCTCCATCCCCGCTCCGCTCGCCCATTGATTCAGATATCACGATGTTGCTTTAAACCTCACGCGGTCAAAGTTGTTTACCTCTTCGTTACCTCTGACGTCACGACACACCCCTGTTTGAAAGGGCGGGCTTCTTGATAATAAGCAGGGGACTTGACCAATGAGAGCCGAGATGAGCCAAAATGCCACCAATCACAGCATGGTAGACACGCCAAGTCCTACTGTGATTGGTCACTTGAGGGGCTGGGGGGGAAATCCCTCTTTCCCGTAGCGGTCCTGGAGAAGGGGCGGTGCATAACAAAAAGTAATGGCCATCTATTTGGGTCCTGAAGAAGGAGGGGTGAATGCTCGTTGGACTAACATAGGTGTGCTTGAGTTTTCTCCATGTTAGCGCGTATGTTTGCCTGTCACCGAGCCCCTGTAGCGTACCGACCGTTTTGTCGTTGAACGCCCCAGAGCAACGGTCGCCAAACGGTTGGGCAGCTGCCTGAAGTTGGCGCCGCGTTTTAGGTCTCGCGCAGGCAGCTAGCCACGCTAACGCTGTTAGCTACTACCAGCGCCACTCGAGTGAGCCAGCGTCTGGAAGGGCGTACGAGTTTGACGTTTTCTCCTCAAGTGTCCTCACATTTCTGAATTTGTTAGCACAACGAGGTCCACTCCTCTCTCTTCGTCTAAAAAAGCTAGCCCACCCAGCCAACATGGAGGGGACACTATTCCAAAGAGCATGAAGACGACGGCTGGAGAGGATTAAAAGCAACTCGGTCTTGATGGAGAAAAGTTGAGCTGAGGTATGAAACTCGCATACATAGGAGGAATGATAAAGTCGACACCCGAGTTGTTGTAAATTGTATTGCACAACAGAGCAGAGAGATAAATGTGTAGCATGGTTCAAGTTAGGGCTGGGCGATAGGAACTAGTATTAGTATCTAGAAATTATTATGATGAAAGACCAGGCAGGATTTATGCCCAGATTTTATTTTGTATCTATACTGGAATGACAAATAGATAATCCTAATTCCTAGTGCACATCGTTTTATATGATCTCAGTGTGAATTAAACTTTCTAGAAACCTGTTTGGTACCACACTAACAGAAATAGTGCTAGAGAACCATTAAAGGAAGGGATGCACGATATTGACTTTTTGCAGATATTTCTGATTTTAATATTGCAGATACCGACATGGACATTATTTGTCAAGGACATAGTCTTAATTTTACGAAAATTGTCTTGTTGCATTCAATGTGGCAGTATACTTGTATAAGGAACAGTAGTATAATAAGAAAAACAACCAAACACACTACTGAAAAATGAAACCCTTCATTTGAAAATGTATCCATGCAGTGATGAAAAGGTGAAACAATAAAGTACATCCGTGTTTTCTGCAGATATTACAGCCAATATATCAGCTGCAAATAGAAACAAAAATGTTAATATTGTTGGACACGGATATTTAACATTCTAGGTTGGTACTAAGCGTTACCAATATCATACCAATAACAGTACATTCGCAGTTAAAGGGCCATTATTGATGTTTCACTGATCAAGTATTGCTTAGTTTTATGTGCTATGCATGTAGCACTTTCTACTGGCACCATTTCTATGCGCTAAAGTTGTCAAAAACTCCTGTACATTCTGTGTCTTGTAAAAAAATCTCCTTAATTATAAAGTTTGAAGTATCAGAAAGGGGTAGCACCTGGAGAGCCTCATCAGCTCTGTCGAACTTGCCCAAAAACGTAGTAACAAGGTCTTAAATTAACTTTTTGATCTACCAGCCAAGGTAGATTGATTAAAAAAACCCAACCAAAATCATTTTTTACAGGTCGAAACTTTAAATTGTGTTTCTCAAGTGTCATTGAAGTGAAAAATGCTCCATGGATCTGATAATCTTACCATTATATAATATATAAAAGGGGTAAGGTAAATATGTGAAGTTCATTTTAATTTAAAAAAAAAAGGAAATTGAAATTTATAGGAGGATAGTCCCTTGAGATTTAGCATCTTGTTTTCAAGGGGGGCTTTTATAGGACTTTTAAGATACATTACTTGTTTTGAAATTGTCTGAATTTTCTATATTAATAAACACAGAAAGTCTCTCAATGGACTATTTCCCTGTATTGAAATGGTTGTTGTTTCTTAAATTAGAGGCACTTGTTGATTTCCAGTCACATCTAGCCCTGTCGCAATTGCAGAAACATTGGCATTATTTGTGTATTATGGGGCTTTATAATCATTTGTTTTGAATACCATGTGTTTTAATGTAAAAATTCTGTTATTTCGATGAAAAGTAATTTAAAACTAGCACTGTATGGTTTTAAGTCTATTTTAGTCCAGTCTTAAATGCACAGAACATTAGACACATAAAGGTATATTAAGGTTGTCAAAATGTTCAACTATTTTGAAATATGTGCTTTTGGTAGATTCTTCGTCATTTTAATGATAACTTGTAACAAGAATTTAACACTGTTAATCTTCAGTCACCTCTAGCGACTTCTAAATTTCACATAAACAATGGTAATATTACTGTATATTGGGGTCAACACATTTACACATTTTTTTCTATTATTTACCATATGTTTTAAAATGACATCTCCCTTTGTTTTAATGATTGGGGATATTGAAAAGCACAGATGCTTGATGATTTTCAGTGATTTTAAGCCCTTCCTTGATTGCATAGAAACATTGGTAACATTTCCTCACACCAGAATTGCCAAAATTGTCAATACTTAAACCTACCTTTGCCATATGGCATAAACACTATGTTTTCTATGTACACAAATATGTTGGCAACAGCTGGGAAAGTGGGTGAAACCCTACAAAAAAACGGTTGTCCTTGCTCCATGCCAGACCCACCTACTCTCTGAGTGGAGTATATTGTTTACGTGTAATTGAGACAGTGTTTAGGAATTGACTTTCAATTTTCTTTTTAATATTTACAAATAATAAATTACCAAAAAATGGCTGTTCGGGGCTTCTGTGTTTTTTTTAATGTTGTATCAAACAAGCATTTATACCATTTTATTTTTCCAACTTAAAAAATGTAATTCATAATTCCTTGTTTAGTTTATCCTGTGAGTAAATTACTTTTAGTTGTTCTTACTTCAATCCATCGTTTTACTGAGCATTACACCTGCCATGCTTTTTATATCAGCTTAACATAAACAATATATAGATATAAACGATATTGTCATACCATGTATTTCATTTCAAAATTTGTAGATAAGTCTGAAAAACTTAGCACATTTCCCAGCCCTAGCTTTAGTCTGCTGTGTCAAATGTTTACCTGCATTGTTGCCTCACTGCTAACTACCCACAGTTTATGTTTACCAGTGTGTGTGTGTGTGTCTCTCTCTCTGTTGAAAGTAATTCAGCGTTACATAAACAGAGCAACTACAGGTCAGGTACTAAGGGTATAGGCCTTCTCACTCAGTGACTTGAGACATGACATTTTGCTTTTGTATTGAACAGGACTAACAACTTGGGATAAACTGAAGGGAGGTTTCAAGTCTCAGCTATTGTACAAGGGCATGCTAAAACCTCAGGTGAGACATTTTGTCTATCATTGGATGTTTATGTTGGAAATTTGCTGTCTTGTATAAACCACACTTGAACTTTCAACTCACATCTAAGTTTAACCTAACTAATCTTTCCTTGATAAAGTCTATTTACAATGATGTTATATAATAACAGCATGTTAATGTGCTGATTACTGGAAATGAGGAAATACTGAAGATACAGCAATACTTGTGTATAGGAGTCACAGCATTTGTAGTCTCTGAAACCTTTGTTATGAAATCTGTTAGATGGAAAGGGAAGTTGTTTATCAGTTTAATTATAGGCTGCCCCCCCAACCCAAATGTGTATATCACTCAATAATAGAGGAGGGTGCTAGCAGATTCTTAAAATATCTTAAATTAGATTATTAAAATTCCAGGCCATAAATATGCTAAAGTAGTCTTGCCCTAACTTGTGAGAGGTCTTGGTTTTTATGTCGCACTTCAGCTAAGAGGATATTTATCAGATCTCTCTTGTATGGTCGGCTTTATATATTTATTTATTTAACCTTTTTGAGTATTAACTTGGTTAGATGACAATTAATGGTCAGTTTCCAATGTTTTTAAACTATCTTTGGGGGTGTTTGAAAAAGCTTGGCATACATTAACAAAAGAGTCATTTCTAAGTGTGTATCTTTAACAAAGACATTAAACTAATTAACTTAGCCTGGGGAATAAAGGCAGAAATAAATTTATTTTTATTTTACATAAGGTTTGTAGGAAATGGCTTACTTAATGAATGATACATTTATGAGAACGCAGAGTTTTGTTATCTGCCTTTCATTTTCAATCATTTCTGACAAATTTTTGTTTCACCATATTCATGTTTGTTTTTTGTTCAATAGGGCAAAACTGGTATAAGTTTTCCTAGTTTGAGTCTTTAAAACACTTAAATCTGGTTTTAGAAAGAAATATCCAGACGGACTAAAAATGCTTTAGAACTTAGAGTTCATCACTTTTACTTTCAAACAGTGGCACATGAGATCATTTTGTATTTGTTCTCAAAGGAAATGTTAAGCTGATGATTAGTAAGTAATCATAACCAACAGAACAGACCCTTGCTCTCATAACACAACGCACAGGTAAAGTGTGCCTGTGTGAAACCATGATAATTTTTCTGAGCATGAAACGTTCTCCTTGACTCTGAAGCACACACAGTTGCTAGGCTGAATTTTTTTTTACATTTCTACACCTTCACAACTCACATCTCAGATATGGAGAACTGAGCAATTGGCTGATAATGACACAATTAATTACTACAAGACTCTTGTCTTTCATCTGTCTGAAATTCAAACAGCCTTCAGCTCCTCTCTCATTGCAGCTCAACACTTAAAAGAAAGTCTGTGGGGACCAAATAGAGCTAGCAGCATGGGGTGTATAATTCCTTGCTATTTTCTCAGTGAGTCTACTTTCTGCTGTCATTCTCACACCTATCCATTTCTGTTTATGAAACAGTTTGACTCCTGAAATTTAGCAGACAGGGTTTTTTGCTTTTACATCAGCTGCTGCACTCACTGTCTGTTTTGCAGAAGTTGGGGAAAAATCTGAATGGGGCTGTCCTTTTCAACAATTTCTGGAGATCAATGGTCACACATGTTCTGAATTTATATGATGTGGAAATTTACGAGAGTGCCCATATTATTTTGGACAGCGAAAAGGAGTTAACCCAAACGAGGAGCGAGTATGTTTTCAGCTTTTGAGTCAATCCTCGATTACTTTGTTGGAGGAGTGGTGATGATCAGCCACAAAATGAGGCTCAGTTTGTGTCATTTATTGATTGTTGGATGTCATTCTTGGAGCTGTGTGCAGTGGTGATGGTACAGTCCATTAGGTCTCCTGTACAGTGAAAAATACCCCGCCCCCTCCCCCCTTTCGTGACTACAGTAATTGGTCGCTTCCTCTCACATGTAACTCTATAGAAAGAAAGAGGCTGCTGTACCTAACTGTAGAGACCCACTTGTATATATACTCTGTGCATGCATGCTGTTTGCCACATATGTTCAGTTGCCTTTGGGACTAATGAAGTGTTAAGTTCCCCCTTAATGTCCTTGGGTCCTCAATTACCTCCTGTGGTTGATGGTTTCGAGGCCAAACACATCACACAGGTAATGTTTGTTGTATATGGAGTGCAAGTCATGCAGAAAAAAGTCTTGGAAAGCAAAATAGATGTCAGCACCTTACCTCTAGAGGATTTATTTTGTTGTTGAAGTGTGTGACTGGATTACAGAATATTCAAATTCTTGTAACCTCTCAAAAGTTGACTTTTTGTAAGAAGTGAAAATTCCAGTCATGTCTCATAATTTAACATATTTTAAGACCTGTATGTCCTGTAAAAGTGACAGCATTTTATGGAGGTTATATAACTTTGACTTGTGGGCTAAGTGCATTTGCACCCACCTCACCCACATGTCTGTTGTCTGTCTGGTTCTGTCCAGTTTGCCGTCGACGTGCACGACTTCGGCGTGCCTGAGAATGTGCATTCTGTGTCAGATTCAGCATAGACATAGACTTTTTCGGTGTGTGTGGATGTGTGTGTTTGAGTGGGCCTCTCCCTGCCTCGTCTCTTTCCCCTCTCCAGAGTCCAGCAAGGGGCCCAGCATAAGGGGGCAGGCTGCCGTCACTGCCTCTCTCTCTCTCTCTCTCTCTCTCTCTCTCTCTCTCTCTCTCTCTCTCCCTCTCCCTCTCTCCCTCTCTCTCTCCCTCTCTCCGTCTCCCGAGCCAATGCTGGGGCCTGGGCAGGGGAGGTGAGGCGGGGGGGTGTGCATAGACCATAGGGTTGGACACGGGACATGGGACCCCCCACCCCTTCCACCCCCACCTTAGTTTAGCCCATCCTGTGTGGGGCACAGGTCACCTTGTCATGTGCTATTACTGCTGCTGTAACATGCTCCCTGTGATCGTAGGAAAAGACCATGAGATAGACCTGTAGAGGCTGAGGGAGGGAGAATGAGTGAGGGAAGGGAGAGGACAGGACTGGACTAGTCCACTCAGCTAGTTGTTTAGTTGCAATACACTCTCTGGTGGTCTACGTTGCTGTCGCAAGGTCCATATTGTCTCCCCTTTGTCCATTGTTCTCGCTCCTGTCTCTTGGAGCTGGAAGTTTTCAATCACCACCTTAATTTGAATCAAACTTGACCTGACCATGCTCTTTAGTTTTTCAGCCCCTTCCTCTGATTTTCCTCTTTAAGTCACACTCACTCTACCTTTACTGTGGACTCAGATTTACCTCCATGTGTGAACCACAAGCTCATGTGTTTAAATTGTAGCCCAGCTCTTCAGGTCATTCCAGATCTGAATTGATTTATGTCTCTTCTGTACTCGTAGTGACCCAGCCCAAGGTATGCAGTATAACACATCGCCTTATGTTTTCACCCTCCCAACCTTCTCCACAACTTCTTCCCACTCTTCTCTCTCTCCCTCTTTCCTCTTTTAAATCTTTCTCCCACCTTCTCATTTCTTCTTTTTTTTCCGCCTTAAAGAGAAACTTTTGGCAGCATGGAACAATTTCAGAACCATTTGTGGGATTGCGTCATGTGATGTCAATGGAGGATGCTCATTGGGCCTGTCCGAGGGGCCTCCCTTCTCGCACTCAGGCGTTCCACAGCGAGCCCTCTCTCTTTTTCTTCCGCTGCTGTTATAGGTCTGGATGTGATTCCGACTTTGACTCTTATGTGTTGGGATGTGGTCTGTAAGTTCATTGCTGACATTCTTGGGACGTGATGCCAGAGGGATTTTTTTTTAATTCCCTGCTTTCTCTTCTGCCTTCGGCACGTCTGTGTGCAGTTAAAATGATCCCTCATTGAAATAATGTCTGGATCCTCCTCTTTTCCCGCTTTGTTATATCTCTCCCCCCATTCTCAATCACATTTCATTTCAACGCCCAGACACTAATGGCACCACTTTAATTAGGTTTGTTAGTCAGTGGATGTTGGTGGAGGTCAGGTTTTATAATTGCTTGATATTGACTTTGATGAAAGTTAATCTAACATCTGGGATGCACTCCAAACCCTTCTCTCACAGCTGAGGTCTTCTGTAAGTAATAGGGCACCTGACAGGGAAACCAATGGCCACTTTACTGTTTGCTTATAGCATCCTTAGACAATGGTGTAGCTGAAAATGAAATGGCGAGTAGAACAGAAGTAAATAAGCTACCTTATGAGTGCTGTTGGACTCCTGCCATGGTACACCTTGGCACTTCACCCCACATGATTATCTCCCAGCAGCTCAGACCCCCTGTAGGTACGCTAACTGCTGTTAGCAGTAATACTAAGATTCAAGAATTGCATCATTCAAGTTAGGGCTGAACAATATATCGTTATCGTATCGATATCGAGATATGAACATTCAAGATATTGATATCGAAAAGCAACGATATCAACAATGTAGATTTCCCCTGCGCTAAAACTGCACTTTCCACATTCTTTTGTATTATGATGTTTTTATTTTTCTGGAAAATGCTTGGTTTTCACCGAACCCGTAGTCGTTTCGTATCGTATCGAGACATCTGGCATGAATATCGAGATATGAAATTTTGTCAATATCGTTCAGCCCTAATTCAAGTGTTGCTGTCTCTCATATTAACACTTAAGTGTTACTCTGTGTTCCCCAGGTTTACACCATCTGCAGCCAACATTTAATTTTGCACTGATTGACAACTTTTGTCAGCTAATTAGAAGGTGTTAGAGAAGTTTGTTCAGAAGCCTTGAAGGCAAATGGTGCAAACAATTTACACTGACACGTGTGACAGAGGTTGTGTCATGTTCTGTGCAATTCATATGAGTATGATGGGATTTTCCTTCCACTATACTTGCAGCATTTCACACACATACTGATAACATCCCTCCCAATCAAAAACTTCCTATCAGGGCAATGTAATTAACTGTGATTTTATCATTATTGTGATGGGAGTATTCACAATAAAAACATTGGCACAGCCTGAATTAATGAAAAAAAAACAAAATAAGATGTTTTTATGTAGCAAAGCAATGTTTTGAGAAGTGGTTTAACAGCCCTGCTAGTGCATTGTTTGATGCAGTAAGATGGAGCTGAGGATGGCTACAAGCTACACTATTTGTGCTTATTTAGAGGAGAAAAGAATTTCTTGGGATTCTTCTAAGTGTTGTCAAGATCATTAAGAATAGCAAGGCTAAACACTGTTTGTTATAGCTTCAATGTACTCTTCACCTTTTGTTTATTTATATCATCATAGCAATATTGAAAAATGTTATTGCACATTCAATATTTTTCAGATCACACATGCCTTTTTAGTATATGGTCACTTGGTCGCTGGGGGCTCTCAATTAAAATACAAGGCAAAGATGATGTCGAGGATAGCATAACATGTGGAGTGGATGTACTGTTACAAGAAAAAATATTGTGACTGGTCAATTTTGTAGTGTAGTTCTCAGGATGAAAATGTTAGCAGACATCTCTCTGGAAACAGAAAATGTTTATACAGCGGAGCCAGTCAGTATCAGAAACACTTTTTGTGCAAAGGTTTGTATTAGGGATGAGAAGATTAACCGATACGTATCAATACGCGGTCATGTGCGTTCACGATGCAAGTGCACTGGTAGAGCAGCTAAGAATGAATGCAATTTTGGAAGCATATCAAGATGCATCGTTTATTAAATATTTTTATTGATACATTCGTTAATAAGTGTTACCAACCTATTTTGGGTGCATTATTTATTTGACCCACATAACGAAGCAATGGACTTGCGGATGTGTACACTACAAACTAAAGTATCAGCTCCGCAGATGCACTGTGATACATGCACCGTGGATGAATACTAGTAGTCAGGGGAGCGTGAGGAATAAGGTAAACAAACATGCCGGACGCTGAGCGAATTTATCCTCCGCTGAGTTTTAAATCTAAAGTTTGGCAACACTACGGATTTTACAAGGGAGACAGACAACTTGACAAAACAGATACAATTTGCAAAATGTGCCTTGCTGCTATAAAATACATGGGCAGTACGACTAATGTGATAACTCACTTGAAGCTGAGCCACGGTGTTGTCGTGGAGGCGTCTGCTAGCGCCCCCGCCTCCCCTGCTTCCAGCTCGGATTCACCTGCAGCTGTGAGCTCCAGAGGTGATGAGCAAAGTATTACAGAAGTATTGCAAGCGCTAAAAGACATCTTTGTATTCATAGTTCATGAAAGAAATCACTTTCACCTGCTCACTGGTGAGCCTTCTTTCTGCTTAATGAGTGCAAATTGCTTATACATATATATAAATAAATAAATATATATCTATATATATATATATATATACACACACACACACATATATATTTATATATATATATATGCAGCATTCTCAGGATAATAGTGGGTTATTTGTGATTATTTATGTGTGGGTGGGTGGGTGTGTTTGTGTGCACAAGAACGCATTTGTGTGTTTATGTTCACGTATGCATGTGCGTCTAGAAATTGGGATAATGACAGGGAAGTAAGATGTGTAGAATAAAAAAAATTTGTCAGGCTACATTGAGATTTTTGGCAGTTACAAGCAAGCATGCATAGAGGTAATGTAATTTAGCAGTGGATAACCAATATAAAATAAATAAACTGATTGTATTTGAATACAATAAGAACAGTGCTAATAATAGTTTTACATTTACAGTTTGCAGGCATTGGGAATATGAAACTTTCAAACCACCTTTATAACATGTGATAGTTTGTAAATTAACATTGTTAAAGGAATTTACTGTCCAGTAAACGTGTGGACTTATCAGTAAAAATCCTGACAGAAGGACATTGTTAGGCAGTTTTTAGTAACTTCTAACGTGTAACTGTAATAATATTTTTTCAGTATTTTGTAAGGAATAACAATTTCTGAAACAGTACTCATTTTACAGGGTCTAGTAAAAGTAGTTGTTAATTGCCTCATTACTTATGGTCCCTGTCATGCTGCATATTACAAAGTTTACATGCAGTGTCTCCCTAAAAGGTTCAACACAGTATGGGCGATGAGAGAGAAAGAGTGAGCTGTGTTACACTTATTTTGATTCTATGGTCAGGAATGATGCATTGAACATTGTCATCTTTTGAAAAATTAGTTTTCAACCTGTTGAGCTTGTATTTTAAAGAAGAAAAAGTAATGAGTCATTTAAATTTAAAGTAGTTAGTTACTTTTTGTACAAAGGAGTTATCAACTCTTGTATTTTTTAAGGAGTAATGAATAAGAACTTGGTTATGATTTTTGAATAACTTTACATACGCTGCCGAGGGATGTTCTTTAAGTTTATTAATCTTAATTCAGTCGATAAGGATATCACAGCTTTAAAGTTAATGAACTAACTAACTGTTGAGCACTAAGGCTTCTGCGGATACCATCACATCCCTTAACTCAACCCAGGACTTGTTCTAATATCAGTGCTTGGATTATGAGACACATGCGTGTCATTTCTGCCATGATGTGAAAAAATCAAAGCAGGAAAAGATGACTCACTGCTCCAAGCTAAGTGGCACTTGTTCTCCATCCATTAATTTGTTGGGTAAAAAGAAGGGGAAACTCCCTAAAGCTTCTCCTTCAGCTTCACCAGTATTGGGACAATGTCTTTATTTTGCAGCTTTCACCACTCAGTTAAAATGACATGCTAGAGTCAGTTTGTGGTCCTGCAAATAATTAGAGCAAGCCTCATCCTATGCTTGTTGGCCACTGTCGTCACTGACTCTTAAGGCTGCCAGTTCAATTTACTTTTCCATCACATGATTTCAAGGAAAGAGCGTCAATATTTTAATATGAGACCTGTTTATAACGTGAGCGAGACTTGGTTATTGAACTTTTAATGGACAACTCACCTCTTTGTCTTTGAGGGCCTGTTTACACGACGACGAAAACGGCCTGAAACGAAAAGTTTTGATTGCGTTTTAGCCTCCAGTTTACATGAGACCGGTGCCCGGAGCGCCTGAAGCCGCAAACTTTTGAAACCAGGGTCCAGGGCGGAGAGTTTTCAGAACGCATCGCCACCCGGCCTTATGTAAACAGGATTCATCGTTTCAGATTGCCTTAAAGATTGCCTAATTCTGCCTTTAGTTTTTCCAGCAATTGATTGTTTCTACAAACTTGATACTGATGTATAACAAGCCAACTTTAGCTCTCTGAAATGGCTCATAGTTTCAAAGGGATCTCCAAACACGCTGATCTGACTAATTCTTAGGTGAATCATAACCCTCCCTCAGTAGCTCTAATGCAAAGCAAACTTAAATCATAACTTAATTTAATACATAATCTGACCAACAAAGATACATCCAGGTTACTGTGACTTTGAGGCAAAAGAGCCTCTAAATCATCATATAGATGATAACATCCACACACAATTAAGAGGGGCTGTGTCGATTTTCTGCAGCATCAGACGTAACGTTTCTGTAGATGGTTAAAAAGTATTTCATCCTTTTATTTAGTTTTCAATTTGACTTTGACATTACTATCAAAACCTCAAGTTAAATTGGCCATGCCATTTGCATATGTGTGGAGCTGTGCATGATGAAAATGCAGGAGCCATTTTCTTCTGAGTTGCTTTTCTTTGCGCTATTCACTTGGGAGCCTTGTTTTTAATATGTGTTGTGAATCAATCTCGAGACTGCTATTGACAGCAGCAGCAGTTGAAAATTTTACTGTGTTAGACTCTGGTTATGTGAGTTTCGTTTCACGTCACAGACAGGCTGCACATCCTTTCAAGGGTGAGCAGAATATATGAAGTATAAAGGTACGCACAGTAAGTCAAAAGAAATACAATTGTTATTAGGGCTGCCACAAACAATTATTGTGATAATTGACTAGTCAGTGATTATATTTTGTGATTAGTCGACGAATTGGATCATGCATGAATTGCAGCTTACCGCACCAGCATGCAGCTGCTCTTGTATAACCATCATTAGCTTCCAGCTTGATATGCTTAAGGTATGTGCTAAGTAAAAATAAAGACATATAAGATGGTAGTTCTTTCAACTTTTAATGAACTTTGCATCTGTTATAACGTTACAGCAAACACATAACATATGTGTTCTAAGGCTAATGAAATCATCAGTGTTAATATTAATGTTTACAGCTATAAGTAAGAAGCTCACTGTTGACGCTAATGTTAGCAGCTCACTAGCCAATTAGCTTACAGAGACGACTGTCCCTCTTCGTCAGAAATTGAATAAACCACGACGTGCTTCCTTTTCAGATGCTTATGCATTGCTGTCGTACTGCCATGGAAGACAAGTTGTGCCTTGCACATTTTTCTCTTTTGATTTGGTGAAATGCTTCCAAACTTTCAAGCTCCATTGCCGGCTAGCCATGATACTGTTTGGGCATACCTCTTCCGGTGACATCACGGCTGACCCCGATTACCACTACTGCGTGTGTGCGTCAAGGACAGAAAGGCAGATGAGACAGCGGAAGGTACAGCGGCAGTTTTGAGAGAAAACAACGCTAAAAATAACAAACAAACGGCAACATGGATTATCAAATTAGTCATTGACGATTTTGACTGGTGACATCGTCATGACTAGTCGACTAATCTTGGCAGCCCTAGTTGTTATATTAAAAAAAATGTTATTTAGCTGCATTTTAATATTGGGGGACTGATGATATACTGCAAATGAAAAAAAGACTACTTGTTATTAAAGGTTTAAGAGAGCAATCATAGGAAAAATAAATTGTGCAGTAACCAAGTAAACAAGTCAAATGTAAAACGTACTGTCCTTTCTTTTAATGTGATCTGGTAGTGATCTAATCATCCCGATTTTTGGGGGATTTATACAATTGTCACTGGTTAAAACAAAGTTTTAAATAATGTGACTGGGACAAACTTTGCTCGCTTTACATTTTTTGACTGCCTGAAAATCCCCTTCCCTCCCTCTTGTTTCCAGTCTTTCCTCTGTGACCCTAATACAGTAATGTTATTTTTTTTATTTAATATATCACCTCTTGTGTTCATTAAAATCATTAAAATATTGCAGCATTCATAATTAGATAGTGAATCATTAGGTTTGGTGTTCAGGGTTCAATACACACTTGTGAAATACTGTATTTTTAGTTTGCGTATAACTGGCTTCCATGGGCTACAGATCTCTCTCAATACTGGCTCTGCCTTATTTGGTTCCTGTGACTCAGTAAGTTAGATGAGGAATCTCCTTTCCGAAAGTACATTTCCCATAATACTTAGCTGAAGTTTGGGCAGGTCTTTCCTTAACTTTGTTGGATGAGGCAGCCATAAACAGAGTGAACTGTTCCTCTGATCTGTGGTGTGGGTTGCAATGGAGATAGTTCTGCATTTGCAAAACCTGAAAATCAATTACATTTGAGCTTATCATAACTGCTGCTGAGTCTCGTGTGTCCTGTGACATAGCATCATGTTATCATGCCTCCAGTGTGCAAACATTCATCAGCTCTTGCACTGAGGAACACAGCACCAAGTACTATGTATCGGATTAAACCAAAATGTTGTGCCTTTCCATGGTCAAGTTTAAAATAAAGAAATATGATGATTCTGCAGCAGACTCGCATCAGTGGCTTCTGCGAAAGGAAAAGAAACACTTTCCATATGCTTCAACTGAATATGAACACCAAACAAAACATTGTCTCAAGTCCTTATATTAATTAAATGTTGAAGTCTGTGTTGATATCAGCAGGATGAACTGTCTGCCAGCTTAACAAGCTGACTCTCGGTTAAAGAATTTAAATGTCATCATGCTGTGTTTGAATGCAGTTGAAAAAAAGGAAAGCTATATTTTGTCTAAAAACTAAATAAACAACCACAGTTACTTTGAGGGGAATTTTGCATTTTTTAGCAATTTGCTATCTTAGCACAACTCAAAAGTAGATGTTACAGCTGTAAGCTGCCAGGGTTAAGAAACACTTTCTCTTTTCAGTGTTTTTTTTCCATATTTACATATGTTTATTTATTGACAATCATAAAACACACCAAGGATGTTTGTGGAAATTTTTTTTTGCTCAAAAGTGAGTTAAAAGAATTTGTTGGGTAATGATGTAAATAGTCTTTCCTCTCTGATAATTATTGGGTACCAGTAATATTTACCTTAAAGATACAATTTTTAAAATTGTTAGAAAAGAGAGATAATATAGATTTATTTATTTATCATTTTTTACTAAATCAACATATTCCATTTTACGCAAAATTTGTATTTAACACTAGCATAACCTCAGATATACCCTTATGTTTTCAATAACAAAGAAGTTCTTAATTTTATAGTTTACCCTGCACTTCAATGGCAACCTCTGCCATGGCAGTCACAGCTTATTCATGATTGCCATTAGAACACCTAGCAATGTGTAAAAGACTACCGGACAGGTAAGCAGGACGTCCTGCTGCTGTTCTGTTCCTATCAGACAGTTTAGTATATTGTATACAGGGTATTTTTCACCAGTCTATCTGAGCAACGCCCCTTAGAAAGTGTTTGGGGAGGACAGAACAGCTGGCTGAACGATTTTAGGAAATTATGATATTGCAACCAGGAACGCACTGTGTTCACTGCACTGTTGTTGATATCGATACTGATAATTTGTTTTTTGTGTTGGTCTTTTTCTTGCAGGAATAGTAAACATCGCTACATCTGTGACTTACATCCTCCGTAGCAGATTGTGCCTTTTATGTGCAAGTAGCACACAAACTCTGCATTCACCATGGTCCATTATGTGGATTAGCCTACTGATTGTGATTCTAGATTAACTTAATTTCCATAAAGTGAATAAATATTAACTGTTTTGGTTGCCATCAAACGTCAGACAAACAGCATGCACACAATGCAATTGTGATGTTAAAATATGTGGTTTAGCCCTAGCAGAACCTTTCAAAAACATATGCGGAAAGTGATTGGAAGATCGTTCTGTCACTCACATTCACTATCGGCCGATCAGATGATGCAATTGGCAGGCGAAACTGCCGCAGAGTAAAGTTTGTGGTGGAAGCTAGTTTGTATACCAAAATCTTAACAAAACGATGGGAGCATGTGAAAGATGTGAAAATATTTTTTCCATCGAGAAATGTTCTTGGTGTTTGGTCTTCATTTAATGGAGAAATGTTGTAATGTTCAGATCAAATTGCTAACACAGGCAGCATCTGTGCTATTCTTTTAGTGAGCAGCCATTGTTGACAGGCTTTCAGCAGTAATCTGACTGTAGTCATACTTGTAGCTCCCTCCTCTTCCTCCTCAGAGGACCCCGATTTTTCAGTGCCTCTGCAGACCAAGGCCAATCAATCTGGCTTGAAGTTTTGCAAGATAGATCTGCTTGATTACAGACAAATGATCTGGCAGATTCAACTGCTCTGCAAGGTGTATTCACCACACAGCAAAACAATGTTTCTGTTCACAGATAAATTTCATGTAACAAGGCAAAAAAATTGCCTTTGAAAGTGGACTTCCTGATTTGCACCAAGGGCATCCTAGAATGCTTTTCAGATACCTCAAAAGCGTGAACCAGAAAGCCCTTTTTAACCTTTTTTTTCTGTCATATAATGTTTTTCCATGAAACGGAAGGGTGACTGTGGGTCACTGCACTCTTAGGGCTTGACCCATGAGCAGTGTTTTCTTCAGTTTAGAGCTCCCATCCAAATTATATATACTGTGTTTAAATGCCTACAAATGTAGGTATAGGTGTGCTGTTGCCTTGCTGTTTAATTGTCAAGTTGTCAGATTTTTTAAAAATGTTAATACAATTTGTTTTATTTAAAATTCAGTAGTTGTTATTTCAGTGACAGTGTCAAAGCTTAAAATTTTTTTTTGTAGAACAGGTGCTTGAAGTGGAATGATTTGACAAATACCGTGCCGATATTGAGGTTAAAAAATGTTTCCTTCAAATTTCAAGTTAGACTTTGTTGGAGCTACAGTCACAATTTCTGACAGTTGAAAACAATGAAGTTTCCAGGACAGTGTGACTTAGACCTCTATTTCTGATGCTGTGGTACTGTAACAGGTATAAGGCCTTTTCATTGCATTTCATATTGAAAAGTGATGTTCTGACCACTCTAGTTACTCAAAAGGATATAGTGGATCAATAAAACAGCAGATAAATAATCTAAGGATGTTTTTGAGTATGCAGGAATTAGTCTGCCAAAGTATTAATAATATATTAATAAGGCAACTCATTTCTGTTTCTCTCATTTTATTTGCACATAATCATTTTCCATTGGCTGTTAGATGAAACATTACCGTTTTTTGTCTTTTTGACACACAAATACCAAAGCAGTATTCATCACATGTTCCTCAGTGGATGGAACAGTGCTGTTTTCAGACCTTGTTATGACATTGTTGGTTTGTCCATTCCCCTATTCAATCTTGAAAAACTGAATAAGTGGACTGCCCTTCAGGGTTTTTACTCATTGGCCGAACTGGGGGGTGTGGCGGTTGTCACATGTGGTGTTATGTGATCTATCCTGTGAGTACCAGCCTTTCTCCCATATACAAGTGTAAACACAATCACATTTATACACACACTTCACAGACAACACATCAGTAAGGATCTAGCGCCGTGAAGTTCAAAATGTGACTGAAAAAAATAAAACACTGGAATAAATAATACTATAAATGTGATAGCAGCATGAAAGCAAACTACTACCTCAAAGATGTTTTTCACCAGAATAAAAGCTGTCAAAGATGAGACATTTATTTTTATTTTTAGCCAGTAATTGAAGTACCTTATGACCATGTATTTTAAGCCATCTTTTAAATCACAAAACCAGGCTGTTTGTTTTGTCTCTCTCTCTCTCTCTGTGCCACCCCTCATAGTACGTTTCTCTCATTTCCGCACCAGCCAGCAGGGTATGCTTTGTGACACAGAAAGTCGCTGTGACAAAGAGGTCACCCCTCCCCTGCTTGCTGTATCTATGTTTATATCGCTGTCTGTTTTTACTCCATCTCTCCAGCGTCCCCCTCCACCCCACTCCTCTCTGGCCTGCTTCTCTCATGCATCCCTCTCTGCTCCTACACTGCTGTTGCCGCTCCCGCCTGTGGGCCTCTACCCCCCACTCTCCTACGGCAAACAGTCATTCAGAGGGCAGTAGATGAGATTCGACTCATCTGAACCTGTTTAAGAAAAAGAAATATTAGAACTGTGTGATTTTGGATTTTTGGCAATATTCAATATGCCAATAATTTTAGACTCACTCAAGCAAAATAGATATTTATACCAATACAACACTCAAGGGACGCAACAATACAACTAAAAAATTTGATATGCACCTATTTTTTGCCACAGTATTTTGTTAGATTCACTTCCTACACCAAGGGCTGTGTGAATGGGCTTTGTTTATCATTTAATCCCATTCTCAAACCTTCTTGATGAATTTTACAGGAACATAAGCTGACATGCCAGACAGTTCAATATATACTATATAGCATATATTTCACTTGTCCAACTGGGCAGAAGCCAATAAAAAGTGGTTGGGAAGGGCAGAACCTTTCAAAAACGTGTCCAGAAAGAGATTGGACAATCGTACTGTCAATCACATTCATTATGGGCCAATCATGTTGTAGTAGACAGGCACTACTGCAGTGTAAAGTAAAAACCATGAGCCATTCTTAAAGCTAACTTGCTAAACATGTAAGTAAAAATATATTCTCTGTTGAGAAGTGCTTTAGTGTTATTTATTTTTTTCATCAAATGTGTTGCAGAAATGTTCTTCAGATCTGAAAAAAAAAAAAGCTATTGAAGCTGTTAGTAGCTGTGCTACTCTCTGTACGAGCAGTCGCTTCTCACTGTCATTAGCTCGTAGGTCACTGATTGGACAGTGCCTCTGCAGGCCAAGCTTGATTGTTTTTGTGCGATTTTGGTGCAGAGTTAACAGGAATAGTGAGGGGTTATAAATGGGTTTTTCTTAACCTTGCAGCTCACAACTGATATAAAAGTATATAGCTGATAAAAACCTGCCCCAAACAACTGTAATCATTAAAGTTTTTGGACTAAAGCTGTTTTTTATTTTCTTGAAGTTACATGTGTAGACCTTTAACAGTAATAAAACTTAAGTCATTCAATCAACTTTCATCCTGACAATTTCATCACACATTTCAACACAAAATTGGTTTTGTAACCAGTGAAACTTCAGACACTCTCTGTAGCTGAGGCCAGTGTTTTCTGAGTTTGGCGCCAACCCAGCTGCAGTTGACTGAGGTTTTGTCTATCAAAGTTGATATTTAGAAGAAACAGCATTTTGGTTAAATTAGATTCACAACAGAGATGTGCTCTAAGCTTATGTGTCTCCAGCTGCAATAACAGTTGTATATTTATTAGGGGTGTAATGATCCATGGATCTGGATCGATACATCGATTGGTTAAGCAATGATCCAATCAAATCGATGGAAACTCAAAACATCGATCAACATCGTCATCTTCAACGCCTTTATTTTGAAATTCTGACCAGATATTCGTTTCACCGCTTCCGCCCAGTAGCGCCTCGTTCTTAAGTTTCAACTTTACAGGGCTCGCAAGTCTCACGTATTCAGCGTATGAGACACGAACCTTTTCGCTCTCTCACACACCACACCTGGTATTTCTCCTGCATTAAAATGTACTGTGTAGCGCCCACCGAGTAACACCGCTATATGCTAACGTGTAGCAACACGCTGTTAGCATCACAGAACTAAACGGGAGCTTGACATGTCAGCCAATCAGAAAATAGCACTGCTGTATCTGCGTAAGATACGGTCGATCTGACCACAGAGAATCTATGCTGCACACACACGACAGGAGTAATCACACGAGTACAGTAAGTTATCTCATCATTTGATTTTGTAGCGCACTGATTATAAAAATTACTTATTGTATGAAAGGAAAACAGTGAGAGCTTATTCTTATTATTCCTCCACACCTACCATTAAACAGTGAAGCAAAATCTAAAAAACACCCGACTACTAATTAACCCAATTTTAATTTTAAACACGATTAGATCATACAGATGGTTATAATCCTCTAAAACCCATCATACCCAAAGGTCAGCACATCGTTTCACATTTCAGTAATAAAACTGTCAAAACTTAGAAATTGCTTTGTATTTCTTTCTTGCTTTAGGTGAAATGTAGCTGATTGTGTTCAATGAGTACACAATATTGTCTTATATCGATCAAAGGTCCCTGAATCGTATTGAATCGAAATCGAATCGTGGCAGACTTTGTGATATCGGCAAATATCGTATCGTTGTCCAAAGAATCGATATCGTATCGTCATGAAACTGGTGATTTACACCCCTAATATTTATGCATCCCTATTATAAAATATTTAGTTTTGTAACCATATATCATATGTCTAGTTAAGTTAAGTTTATGATCTTATTTTACAAGGCTAGGGCCATGCACAACATATATTTTGAGTCAGAGTTGTCTATGAAGCTTAATTACATCTGTGGCCAGTGGTTAGAATTGTTGTATCCCTAATATACATTTTTTTTAATTATAAAGAGCACAAAGTATCCTCTATAGTAGAAAGCACCTGTCACAATTGTTTTCAAAAAAATGATTTTGATATAGACATCATATATATATATATATATATATATATATATATATATATATATATATATATATATATATATATATATATATATATCTTTACAATTTAACCCTAAATTACATTTAGTTTTAGATTATAGTTGTTTAGTGATGCTTTCTTAGTTTAGTATCTCTTTTACATGTTTGTACTGCTCATAATGTATCTGAACGGTAAAACTGATCTACAACAGCCTTTTTGAGAGCTACAAACAGCAATATAACAGCCTGTTGGCAGAAAGTGGCCTATTTGTTATGGCCCTTAAGCTCTTTAATGAAAATGCAGTCTTTATATAAGCAACAGCTTTGCAGGGTATACATTTTTGAAATGAACCCAAAAGCATATTCCTCTCAACAGCAGCGTAACTAAACTAGGGGCAGTTCAGGCCTCAAACTGAAGCCCCTTAAGAAAGAAAGAAATGAACGCTCAAGTACATTACTTGTCAGTGCTATGCCAAACCTACATGCTCTATCTACTACCAGATTGTTCCTGATTTGAATCTTCAAATAGGCTAAAATACCCTATTATATTGAAAGCAAAAAAGAGAGGTGGCACATAAATTAAGTTGCTAATGTAAGAATTAAAGTCTCTGACGTTAACTGAAGAGCCATATCACCCAGTTCAGAGATTTGTCTCCTTCAGTTGCTTTAAGCTTATTTATTCTTCTCATACTAGTCATGTGGCTGAGATGAGCTACCTTAATTACCCTCAGCCACTCTCTGCTTTACAAGGAATGTGAGCAACATTCACAGCCCCTTTCACTCTATGATTTTTTTATACTCTATGTCCTTTTACCTTAAGGTTACTCAGAGTTGTGGTTTACACACGCATTTTTCAGAATCCATCTCAACTGCTAATGAGTCAGTACCATCAACAGAAGGTTGAGTGTAAAGTAAGAAGTAGTCTAAAGAATAAAAGCAGTTCCAGGAACTAATTTCATAGTTCAATCTTCTGATATTCATTTATAAACTAGAAGTGCTCTAAGAGCACAAACCTCTGCCAAGGCATTTCTGAAATTATTAGTTATTAGCCACAATGCTAAAATGCCCTAATGTAAACAAATATTGAAAAAAAAATCCTGGATCCACATCCAGATTTGGATCACCACCAAAACCTTCTTCTTCCTTGTACAATCACAAACATTTGGTGAAAATTTTGATAAAAAATATGTTGAAAAGTTTTTGAGTTATCTTGCTCACAGACAAACGGACAAAGGCCACCAAAAACATGGCTGCCTCATCAGAGGTAATTACTGTAACATTAACTTCACATTTGACATCAGATGAATAAAAGACTGATGAGACTGCTTTATTTTATTTGTGACATTGTTGGGTCAATACAAAGAGAAGTCTGTTGTAGGTTAATAATGTGTTTTTGGCTGCACAGCCATGTTTGAATTAATCAAACATTGAAAGTCTTCATGATATTACCCAGTAAACTGCTTTAGGGAATTATCACACTATAGAAATGAAAATGAAAGTGTCACTTGTAATTTTGTTTTTAGAAAATTTAAATTTCTAACTGATGAACTGGAATTTACATCTGAGTCAATAGCGTAATGCTAACTTACATTAAAGATTGCCATCAAAACAAATTTAACACTGATGTAAGCGAATTTTAACTCTTAACAATCTATTGACCTTGAAAATAGCTCGACATAAATAAGTCAAGACCCAAGAGTATCTAAAAAAAAACCTCTCTAATTAACTGTTTTTAAAAAATATTGCAGAAGTTTGAGCTTTACCAAAATATTTATTTTTCAGCCTATGGAACAGACTGAGACAAAACAAAATAACATTTAAAAGTTTATGCCCTTCAGTTTGAACTTAAAATCATTGCCTTTGTGTTAAAAAAAAATACTTTTTATATAACGATGAGCCATCGACATAAAACCCAACACCAGTACATCAGATCTACAAGGTAAAAGAATGCAAATATCACACAAGTCCAAATGGGTTGATCATATGATCTAAAATGTTCTGTTGAATACTTTTCTTGCATAAAAGAAGCAAAGCACGTTCTTTTGGTATCTTTACAACCTGTAAAATAGCTAAACAGTGTTTCTTTTCTCTGCTACCCTCTGCTTCTTTTGCCTTTTAAATGCTGACTATTAGGCAGCTTTCAGATGCCCCACAGTCTGGGTTAGGTAGTAGTCCAGCATTTAAACCCGGCACTGGAAAAAAATAATGGAAAATTATGTGTAAACAACTGCTGGATTTGCCTGGTTCAATGTCTGTTATATATCTTGAAAAGCTTCAAGCTAGAGTGATTGGGCTCGTTCTGCAGAGATGCTGACCAATCTTCTCCTTTGAGGAGAAAATGATAGTTACGAGTGTGACGCCAGTTAGTAGCGACTGTTAACCTGTAAACAATGGCTGCTTGTATAGAAATAGCATGGATGCTGCCTGCTTTAATAGCCATTTTTAAAATTGGCCAAATTCTTCATTAAATGAAGAACAAACAACCTGCAAAAAAAGAAAATTTTGATGTAAAATATATTTTTGCTTTTCACAAGACAGGTTTCAGGAAGAGTTTGGTTTACAAATTCTCTCATTCTTTTCTCTGCCTACTGCATTATGTAATTGACCTGTAATAAATGCGATTGACAGAATGATCATCCAAGCACCTGCTGCATAAGTTTTTTAATAATAATAAATAATAATAATAGATTTTATTTATAACGCACTTTACATTTGAAAACAAATCTCAAAGTGCACAAGAACAAATCAATAAAAACAGTCGGCAGATAAAATCAAATAAGATCATTTAAAGGTTCTACACTTTCTGTTGGCTGTTGCCCAGATTAGCATGTGAAATATATCCTACAGATATAGTGAACTGTTTCTTTGTCAGGTCAGTAGCTGCATGAAGTCGTATTTTTACAACGGGAAGATAAATGACTGCTTAAGTATTCAATAATAATTGCCCATCGTTAACTGTTGTCCAAAATACAGATAAATTTCCACCTGTAGTTCAGATATAAAATCCAGTGCTTGCTGGCAGTGTGAATTAATGCTGCTTCATTGCAGTCTATGAGCTGGTGTGTTGTAGTATTAGTATTTTACATTACACATAATTTAATATTTTTTGGACCATTGGAAGCAAATGGAAAGTAGCAACTCACAGATAAGGATTCAGAAAAGTTTATGTAGGAACATTTGGTAGAGCAGTCTTTAAAACTTAAGTAAGAGTCTTTTAGTCTTGAAACAGCGACACACAGACAATTTAAAGTTGCTCCTAAACTCTTTAATAACACATCAAATGCAGATTTTTGCTGTCCAAGTAGAATTTCTTTGTTACGGATGCTGAGTCTTTAACATGCCCTGGCTCAGCAGTGAAATGCACTTGTGTTGCACCTTTATTTTAATGTAAATAGTAAATGTTGTTTGTTTTTGGATAGCTTGCCGAAAATGTCTTTTAAAAAGTATCACTGTGTCTGTCAGTGGGCTTAATTGGAATAAAACGACAAAGGAAATATCCTTATTAAAACCTAACACATTATCTGTCCACTTAGAGTATGTTATGAATATAAAATGTGTTAAAAGTCCATCTGATTGTACAACAACAATCCAAAACAAATACAGCAATGGTCTCTTGGCCTGCTTAGTGGGAGCTTATCATCATACTTCTGCCAAAATAAATGTTTTCATTTTTTGCACAGCTAAACAAATCTGCTTACAACCTGGAAAGTTTTTAGTTACAACAGGTCAGAGTTTAGAAGCTCCATTAGACGCTCTGCTTCATAACAGGCAGTAGAGAAGCCTAATATCCCCCATGTTAATTGAGCTATCAGAACATACTGCTGCCATTCTCAGCTTTTAATACTGTTTAATTATTATACACAGGCAGGCTTGTACTGTATGCATCTTATTGTATGCCTTAATTATACATAGCTGCCTCTGCTCACCATTTATCAGATGACAAATTTGTTTGCTTTCCCGTCATGGAGCAGGACTCAGCCCCATGTGTTATTCAGAAATCAAAGATTCACTGTTTTATCCTTAGGCTTTATATCCCTGTAACACATGAGGCATGTGTAATATTTCACGTCATGAATGCAGTGGAAGATGAGATTGGTGCTGCCCACTGAGCACACACAATATGTACATCATTCAAGAGTTCGACATTCAGCAAAGCTCAAAAAAAACTGTTTCCTGGCTTTGCGTGCCTGAGATTGGAACGAGTACAGATCTGGTCTAATAACCTGATGCATTATTTAGCGTGCTCTCAATACCACTGCGCATTTAGTGTAATGGCCTGTCAAGGCTGAATGCAATCACAGAGGACTGACTTCACTGATCAGTTGATGATGTAGGAAGGTAAATGGGTGTTTTTTTGTGTTGGTTCACTATGAGGGAGGAAGTCTCCTGGGATTAGTTTTCCTACTCGTGGTCGAGCTGATTTCATAATTAGACGGTAGCTGGACCATTTATACTGGTCACTGCTGTGTATCGTTTCATGTTAGCTATTAAGATTGTACAGCTGTTGATACGTTCAACCTGACAAAAGGACTAATACTGAGCAGAAGTCAGCCATAGACTCTTCAGATTTAGGGCCATGTTTACACAGCAGGGATGGAGATTAGCGTCAGGAGAATTTGCTGGACCTACTTGTCATAGTGGCAGGTGAACAAAAAGAACATAACAGTTGAATTGTTACTGAAACAACTAAAATTGAAGCTGTTTTTCTCCTTGTTCCATGCTGAATTCATGCCACACATCCTCTGACTACAGGGCTCTGTCTCCTCCACATGTCAGATTAGGTGTCAGCATTTACTGTGACAGGCTGGTCTTGAATGGATGAAAGTGTGCTTGTCTTTAGTTTAGTTTAAAATGGTGATATAAAAGTGACCTGTGGCTTCAAGTCGTAGTTAAATAAGCAGCTCCAAATACTTCTCCTTTGTATAGCATTATCAGAACCACTGCTAATTGTATTTTTGCTCATGAATTTAAGGACAAAAATGTTCTTTTTTTAGAATCATAATCAGAAACAAGAAGTTGCTCTCTTTAAAAGCACTCAGGTTAAATATTGTTAAAGTGCTAATATTTTATTTGGCAAAAAAGGCCTATTTGTTTGTCTGTTTGTTCAGCACTGGCTCTCAAAACTTTTGTCAAAATGCTTCCAAACATTTAGGGTTTTGATCGATTTTTAGAATATCATTTCATATTATTTTATCACGCTAGCTGCTGCCCTGGTGCTAACCCTTATGCCACCATTTTGGCTTCTGTTCAGATAAACGGCTTGAGAATGATTTCTTAAAGTATTTTTGGCCAAGTAAGATTTTTTTATTAGAGTCTTTGGGTTCTCCTGTTGTTCTCGTGCAAATAAACATGATTGTGCAATTACTTTATCAGCAAAGGGTTTTTATCTTAAAAAGAGAAAACAACCTTTAAATATGTTCGGCCCTCCCGAATGAACCATGAACAAGCTTTTTAAAACTTCCCTTTATTTCCGTATGTACCCAGATTCTTGGCCAGTGGGATAACTCAAGTAAGTTAGACTGATGTGAACTTTTGAAATGCAAACCCATTCCTTTTCCTGTTACATGACCTGTATTTCAAGTTTTATCGTAAAATAAGTAGCCCTGAGGCCTTATCTTGTGTCAAAGGATAAACCTCTTGGTGACTCTGACATGAAGACATAAAAACTTTGCTTGATGTAATTTATGAGGTGTGCGGCTTTCGTAGCCATGTCTGTCAATTTGAAGGTTCTGTTAAATAAACATGTATCCTTTACCTGAGCTTAAGAAAGGCAGGAGAAGGAAACAGAAATGGTGCATGAAGACAGTCAGAGAGAAGCGGGGAGTTTAGGATACACCCATGGCTATTCTGTCGCTGGAGGCCAGTGTGTCATCATTACCAAAGAAAACGGTATGGCACAGTGCTCTTAGAAACTGTAGGTGCTCAAAATCAAACAAAACATAGTATTTCTCTTCCTTTACAAACTACGTTTAATCCACCACATTTTATTTGTTCTTCATCATGTGTCCTGAATTGCCTCCAAAAAATATTTGCTGTTACATGCTGCTTTTGCAGCTGTTTGCATATCTGCTGTAAATTGTATAATTCTGGTTGATATTTCGGATCATTCTGGGTGAAGCGTCTTCGATACAGAGCATCAACATAAGATAGGGGCTGAAGTTGGAGCTGTCATTGATGCCTGCAGCCGTAAACCAATGAGTGTCTCCTCTGTTTCCTCTCTTACATTGACCTTTTGTTTTAATAAGGACTCCATGTCCTGGTAATGAAATTGATCAGGAGCAGATATTGGTTTAAAAGCATACAGTTCAACTTTGGACTTGAAAGGAATCAAAACAAGAAATGTTTCTTCTGCAGTTTATGAGACTTTGAATGTTTTTTTAGAAATAGACATGAGTGATGGTGTGTCAGTACATTTCGAATGATTCAGCTTGGCTCTTTTTCTCATTGACTGTTGATTTGTGACTTTGTCGAGGTTTGTATAGAATTAGTTACCGTCCCTACCCCTCCCTCGGCCCCCCAGTCCCTTCAATCATTTGCTCTCCTCTCCTCTCCTCAGAGGAAGCAAAGAAAAGAATAAGAAAGGAGCTTTGTGAAAAGGACAGTGATTGTTTGTTTATGAGGATGCTTGCCTCGCGGTGACATGCCTCTTTACTTGCCCCTCCCTCTCTCGAGGCCGTTAAGTGAAATAGATACTCTGAGCGCTGTGTAATCAAATGTAACCCAGATCCAACATTTTGGAGGGAAAACATGATTTTTCCACTTGTTTCATTTGCCCCCCTCTCCTTGCCCCAGGACAAAAACACTGGAGTTATGTTCACTTCCAAGTAGGGCTCAACAATACTGGGGAAGAATTTACATTACGATGTTCTTCATCATTGCTATTTTTTTAAAAGGATGAATGCAGTGTCTCTTTGTGTACATCAAACATTTTTTTTAAGAATTACATTTTTGTTATTTTAATCTTTAAGTCATTAATAATTTCAAATATAAATCCCTTTAATACTTAAACTACACTCCAGCGACTCATACACACACTCAGTCATACACATACATGGAGGAGATGAATCAACGCGCTGAGGAATAGTAGATTGAAGGATGTTTCTTCATGAACTTTGCAAAAATACTTGCCTTAGCCATTGCCTTATCAAAATGTGCAAAAATGCTGAAAATTTTATTTAGTCTACATGACCAGCCCTGTGTTTTTCCTTTTGATAAACAAAAGCTCTCTGTGTTGCACTATTATGTGTCTGTTTAAAGTGTTATGCTGCTGTTACAGTGTAAGCAGTGCCCGTATTATCTGGTGACTTTCAGGGTCTTTAGTTGTCAAAGTTGGGAGCTTTATTTCTAGATGGACCCACTGGCTTAAGCAGTGGTTCTGAACTGGTACTGTCTCTGGCCCACAACATATTGGAAACAGTGACCCATATTTCCAAAACTTTCACATAAATGTTGTAGATACTTTTATAGTTAGGGCTGTAGTTGGAAGCAAATATATGGTTGGACTAAAAGACATCATTACAGAAGCCCTGGAAGGACATGCATATATACACTACATTTTATCATTACTCATTATGATTATGTACATTGTTGCTATTTTCTCAACAAATTCATTTGCATTATAGAAGTAAAAACCAAAGATACCAAAGCATACAATCACAATCCCCTGAAAACAGCTCCACAACCCACCACTGTGTTCCTACACACAAGTTGAGAGCCACTGTCCTAACAAATGCCCCATTATGTAGATATTTTACTTGACATGTCAGTGTTTCCCTATAGTTCATTTGGGCTGATGGCCCACCACCCCAATATCATCTACTACCTGTCCAAGAAAACAACACAAAGTAACTTTGTAATGGAAATTTTGCAATTTATGTGCTGTCATTTATTCAGGCAGAACGTGAGCACATTTTATACATTTCACTGTCTGGCAAATGAATTAATCTCCAGATTCCCTTCATGGTCAGGGTGCACGCAGTAACTTCCTCAATGTAGGGCCATATAAAACCCATGTTATTTTTTCCAAATTCCGGTTTAGTTTTTTCCAATTTCTGTTTTTTTTATTTTTTTATTTTTATTTTTTTTGGGTTTTGATTTTTTTGAGAATTCGGTTTTTAGTATTTTACGCAAATTTAACCCTGAGCCAAAGTAATAAAAGTAGTACTGACTACGGGTAATAAAATAAAAGTACACTCTCACTCTTCAGGTGGTCCTCACACGTATCTTTACGGGTCCAGTCAACAGTATGTAGACCCAATTTGCAGAACACTTTTATAGCCTGACACATAATAATTGTTGGGAAACTGCTCTGCCCTGTTCTTTGGAGTTAGCTAAGAGTTTCGTAGCTTCTTTGCCAACTTAACCAGTGTCTGAGGCCCTGTTTACACGACTCCATTTTTGGCCAAAAACAGAGAGTTTTCATTGTGCTTTCGCCTCCCGTTTACACAAGAACGGTGCCCAGAATGCCTGAATCCGCAAACTTTTGAAACCAGGGTCCAGAGTGGAGAGTTTTGAAAATGTATCAGTGTCGGGCTCCGTGGAGACGGGATTCAGCGTTTCAGGGTGAAACATGCGCAGTACTCTTTCACATGAAGGCTGCGCGCGCATACCAGGATCAACAACAGTTTCTGCCATCTACCGAGCAACATGTGTGCTGTTTGCTGTGCTCCGTTTGTTCTCCAGACAAAACTATCCAGGCATATTTGTTGTCCAGACAAGAAACTCCTGTGTCTGCGTGCATCTACTTGCCATTGTTGTTTGTGAAAAGTTTGTCTTCTTCGTACGTGTGTTGTACCACTGCTGTTTCTCAACAAACCTACATTGCCATCTACTGGCCTGGCATGCACACTGTAGCATTTTCAGTCATTCTCGCGTCTCCATGTGGACGCGGATCATTTTTGAAAACACAAAGGAAAAACCTTTCAGTTTCTGGTGAAAACGTTATCGTGTAAATGGGGCCTCTGATGGCTGCTTTGACATGTTTGCATTGTTAATGAGGGGAGGAGAAGGGGGAGGGGAAGTGCAGCGTGCACTGTCCCCTTTATTAGTGACTCCCTCGGAGCATTTTTCTGAGAGATACGTTCCTTTTTATTCTGAAAAAAAAGCTTTTATATAAAATGTCGACCATTTCCACGATATTCCGCATTTATATTGAATTCCACTTTTAAATGAATAATTCTGTGATTTGTCTGCAATTCTGTGATTGGGGATTTTATAGGGCCCTATCAATGCCATTTCATCCAAACTGGGTATTTCCAGCACCCTACGGATACAATACGTATCCTTATTCCGAGGCTATAATGCATATCTTATGGTGGAGCAATATAGGTTCGTAAATTGTGAACTCTGAATAGCCCTTTTACACAGAGGGCACCCCTTTTACAGAATTCCCTGCAACTTTTGTTGTACTTTATTAAAACAAGGACGAGATTTAGAGGATCCTACAATTACAGACACTTAAATGTCAGGTCTTCAGAGATTAAAACTAAGTCAGTTAATTTCAGCTGTACCAAATGTGCTGCATCATGTAGTTTAACTACTGCAGCATGTGTGGTCTTTTCAGAGGTGTATTTGACAACTGCTGACACAGTATTTGGAACTGTATCGATTTTGTAAAACCTGTGTTGATGCATGTATCAGCAAAGAGCCAGTGACATTACTTTGCTGTAATTATGTTTTTAGCACAGGCCTACATGTCATGGGAGATGTGTACCAAAAGTGTTATATATATCAGTAGTCTGAAATTTCAGCCCTGATTTTTGCAATCCGTGCATTGCTGCACATAATGAAAATTACCCAAAGAAATGTGAGGTTTTGTTTTTTTCATCAAATAACACAAAAGTGGCTGTTTCCGTGACTGATATAGCACATCCTGAAGTGTTCCTATAATGTGAATTAGTGCTGGGTAGTTAATTGAGCTGCAACTTTTATAAAATACTTGCTTTCCGCTATTTTGAAAACAGTATAAATGAGATTAAACAATTGCTGTGCCACATGCCATGCTGTGCTCATTTTGTCCTAATGTTTTGGCATTTGTCCTGAATGATTTGGTGCTGTTACACTTTGGCCCAAGTGCAGCCTTTCTACTTAGAGTAGTTATCAATTATGATTTTATATGCTCACACTTTCTTAACTTTTTTAATTTGTTGCCTGTTTTTTTCCTGTGCTTGCATTATTGAACTGCTGAAGAGTGTCAAAGTGCAATAAATATATGTGATGAGTAATCATGTTTAATAATCTTGATCTTAATATATTTATTTCAAATGTGATTACTATTTTTCCATACATGAGCAGCTTAAATGCAAGCTAATGCTTCTATCACAAACTTAAAACAATAGAGACTTCACAGTCAGCAAGAGTGAGTGAAATGACAGACACTGAGTGGCAAAAAGCACAGCCTAACAAGAGCAATCAGTGGTTAGTCAGCAGTCCAGTACTTTAAATTAATTGACAAGTTTTGATAATGGTCACCAGAGACAGTACAGATCCTCAGCTGATGTCATTGAAATGTTTTGAGCTCTAACGTTAGGTTTATGACCAAGATGAATTAGTGTTGTTACAACAAATAGTGTTCATGCATTCAGGTAATGATTAATATGAACTCCTTTTGCTGCTCTCTAGTTTTTACCTTCAGAGAATAACCGGACAGTTCATCAAATCATAAAACAAAAAATCAAACCATCTAGACTGTCAAATTGAAAATAAATAGAAGGAAATGACAGTTAACTGGATGCTTTTTGAGCAAGTTACAATATTTAAAACTGGTAGATGATTACGTCTGTTTTTTTAACATTGTTTTTTTTTCTCTGTTTGTTTAGTGATGGAGACGACTGTTGTGAGCACATCAACTCTGGCCCCTGATGAGTTTGACAGGAACGTGCCGCGGATCTGTGGTGTGTGTGGTGACAAAGCCACCGGCTTCCACTTTAACGCCATGACCTGCGAGGGCTGCAAGGGTTTTTTCAGGTACATGAATGCATATGTAATGTCACAGATATACTGTAAAGCAGGTACACATTTGCATTCCTTATGTATACACACATCATGTAGGTTTTGTGTTGCAGAGCAACAGCTCATATCGGCTGAATGAAAACAAAAACATACATACTGATCAAGTTATGGACACGTGTACATTAGCATATAAACAAAGGTGTGATCTTGCATAGATATTTAGAATGGCCACCCACACACATGCACATTAAATGTAATTACCACCTACAGTTACACAAGAGCACACATGTAACAGCTGACAACGTTAAACTTTGCTCTAATGCTAAGCAGCACGTAGAGAATATAAATAAGCTTGCTCCTATAGTTAATGCCTCGGCTGCTTCCTGCTCATTCATACACACATGAGTTTCCAATTCAGCCAAAGACAAAACTAGAGCAAATCATGATCAAGTAAGCCTGGCGTGCATGATGTATCCGCCAGTTTGCGCCTGTTCTGCAGTGTTGATATTTAAAGGCAAGGATGAAAAAGACGGATGTTTGATAATCTCCTTCCTCGTCTCTCAGCTGGCCCTCGTTTGAACTTTCAACATGCAGGCTTCTCCGTGTGTTTTTGCTCACATCTGTGTATAATTGTTCATACATACATGTCCGTCACTGACTGAATCATTATGCTTTGCGTCACTGCTTGGCAAGACTTATGTTTTACCCCAGGATTCCTGGCACTCATCCATATTTATAATGTTTCACACAATCCGAGGATTAACAAGGAAAAATACACTCCCAGTCCAGTATTTTACATTTGGGTAAAGCACTGAGGTGCTGCAAAGCAAAGACTCAAAACTTCAAAAGTGAATTTGCCCGGTTCTAGTCGGACCTCCTGTTTAAATTAGAAAAGTCCACATTTACCTGGCAGGTCCAGGTACACATCTTACTTCTAAGAGGAAACAATTAACAAAGTGGTCTCTGTCTGTCATTGCAGTAAGCAGATTTTACAGAAATGCACTTCATAAGAGATTTGACGACTGCCGGCATGCTGTTATTTCCAAACTCATTTCAGACCATTAGGACTCAAAAAACATGACAATATCAGTCTGGGTCATTCACTTTTTTTCAAGACCAAGTCTCTCCTGTACTAGAGTCCACTTGTTACGCTACTTGTCACAGTCCATTTGTTTAAGAAACAGACTTAACAAAAAAATATCAAAAACACATTTGTTTCTAAAAAAAAGAAAAATAATGATAGATGTAGTTGTTTTCTTTTTTAGATGGGCTATTCAGTAATAATAATAATACAAAAAAAAATGGGATTTAAAAAATTCAGGGTCTGAAACCAACAGCTGCCATGCCAAATGAAGTTTAATTTTTGTTTGGCTGGTAAGTGTTGGAGGGTCATATGCCACTTGATGGGTGAATGTTTGTCTCCAAACAGCCACGTATAGTTGCATGCTGATCAGGTACATTTTTACCACCCCTTTGTATTTTCTAATGCAATAAAAGGTTTCAATAGGTTTCAATCCTTGGTCCTTGAAAAGTCTTCCAGAGTTCTAAATTTAGTTTATTTTAAAATTATTTATGGTCATAATTTGTCACAGAAAGGGAAATTTCCAGTCATAAAAGGGCTCACATATTTTGTAACACTTTGCCCGAGACTTTCCTGATTAGTTGTCAAATCTACACTGTCTAGTTAGCTTTTCAATCTTATTTTATTTTACTAATTATTTCATGGATTTGGTTAAGTGAAAACTTACAGCCATTTGCTTTGTTTATAAACTATCAGTGAAAGAATATAGGACTGCAAGTTCAAGGAAATTAGACTTCAAGTTGAGACATAAAGGTAATAATCAGGAAATTAGACTTCAAGTTGAGACATAAAGGTAATAATCAGTGAACAAAGATAAAACATTGAAAAAAAGTTTTAACCAGGACAATAGGAACCAAAACCATTTGGTTGCACTGCCTCTTAAAAGTGCATAGCTAAGACGTACAAGGAAGAATTATTTTTTGCTTTGTTTAGGTCATAAGTCATTTACACACCAGGGGCAATACGAGTTTACAGCACAAAATTGAAAATAAGTCGGAAGTGATTTTTTTGACAAGCCTTCCAGATTCATTATCCTTTTCATTTGTGAGACTTTGGTCAAATTAAATGGGCTTCTGTAGTGCAAACACAACATCAAGCAGGCCACCATGTTGAATGTTTTGACTGATGGTGACATACGTGCCAATAAGTGCTCTCATCGGTCAGATGTAGGCAGAACAGCCACGAAACTTCAGGAAAATCAACCACAGTCTGAAAAATAAAAGCCGCTATTAAGCTCAGTGACATTCACTGGTATGTAAGCTTGCATTGACTGGCTATGAGTTTCTTTTGGTAAATCATGTGTGAATTATTTGCATCTAATGTGCAGAGGCCTTTAACAAGGACTTTATCAGTTCTGAATTTGTGGCCGAAAAGGGTGGAGCTACTCTGGGCTGATAAAGTGGTTCAGCAGATATTTTCATATCTGCCAATAATAATTAATTTGTTGAAGCTATTGTCTACATATATCAATATTGCTTTTACTATTGCACAGCCCCAGTCAAGTGTCTTGAAATGAGAAGTACTTGTCCATTGAGAAATGTCAGGGGAATGTGGTTCAAAATAAGTTTATTAAAATGAGGCTGAGATAGTTGGGCAACTTGTCAGGATACTGAAATTTGGTGCCAACGTGGGCTCAGATCTGGCCTGCGCCCTTTACTGTATGTCTTCCTCCACTCTCTTGTCCCCTGACTGATTCTTCTCTCCATCTCCCCTCCTTTATCTGATAAGGACAAGAAAAAAAACTGTTAATATTTTTACCATGAAACTAAAGAAATGCAATAGCTGGTATTTAAGCTTTTTACCTTATGCATTGATTCTTCTCCGTATAAAGTCATCAAGTTACACATATGATCAAATAGGCTGCCTGACAATTTAAAAAGTCTTGCCAAGTTTTAAAGTTGACTTTCAAAATGTAAGCTCATAAAAAATCCTTTTTTTATTATTTAAGCAGCAGCTGAATGCTTGTACATTTAGCTTCAAAAAGTCTCTGTCCATATACATGCATGTGCTTTCTCACATTTACATCTTTTTCCCCCTCTCAGGAGAGAATGTCCTTTTAATGTCCAATAGTATAAACATTTGTTGTGGATTGCAGTTTTCTCTGCAGTGCACAAATAGTTTTGATATTTCTAAGTTTGGGTCTTGCAAAGCTACAGACGACTAGAAATATATTAAAAAGTGTGTCTGAACCTTGGATTAAATCCTTGCGGAGAGTCTTAGCTCAACACTCAGTATCATGAGGGATTTCTTGATTTATGCATTTGTGTTTTTAAGCAGATATTCTAACCGGCCTTAAAAATGTATGCACTCTATTTAGGCGCAGTATGAAACGCAAGGCAGCCTTTACATGTCCCTTTAATGGCAGTTGCACCATCACAAAGGACAACAGGCGCCACTGCCAGGCATGCCGGCTCAAGCGCTGTGTGGACATTGGCATGATGAAAGAGTGTAAGTATGACGTGTGACCTGTAAGTTTTTAGAACAAACCTCTCAACTTTTCAGATTTTGCAGGTAATTACTTGACACAGTTCAGGCTGATTTATTAAAATACTAGGATTAGAGACTGTTTTCATGATAACATATATAAAAAGTCATCTTTTGTAGTTGCTGGAACCCTTTTGAATAACAGAAATAGTGCACTAGGCTCAACTAATCAGCTCATTGTACAAAAATACAACCCAGTCATTAGGAATTCTCTTAATCTGATTTTTTGCTTCTTTTTTAATAGATAGTAAACTTATTTCAATGCTGTTTGCATTTTTGGGGGCCTACTGTCCCCTTTGTATATATTATGTAATATTTGGACTGGGGTCAAGTATCTCAGGGTCTTTGCCCCTATTTGTGTGTTTACATGTTCTGTTTGAACTAACAGAGCCTCCCCACATTGTATACAGAAAGTATACTCCATCTGAAGTTTAAACACCTGCTGTTATGTACAATCCAGCATGGCCTCCTCTTTCCACACAGTCGTGTTTATTTTGCCTCTCTAAATAGCAGGTACATTTCTTCATGTTTTCCCCCTGATATCCGCATATTGTCCACGGGCCGCTTTTAAGCACAGGCCTCTCAGCTGAACGTTCTCTCCCTTGAGTGTGTTTTCTGGGAATACCTCAGGAGTGGAGGTGGCAGCAGCTCTGCGATTTACTGTACATGAACAGGAGCCAGTGGCATTGCAGAAAAAGCAGCATGCTGTTGAATCTACTCTCTCTCTCTCTCTCCCTCTCTCTCTCACTCTTTCTCTCTCTCTCTCTCTCGCTCTCTCTCTCACTCTCTCTCTCTCTCGGTCTCTGTGAGCTAATTCAGTGGCTCAAACAACAAGGAGCAAACAGAACAAACACAATGCTTTCAGTTGTTCAGTGCAGCAGGGGTCTCCATATGGACCCGTCCCCTCCCAGGCTCTTCCTCCTGGGAATAACAACCCCCCCTCAGCCCAACACCACATGGACATAGCTGTCATCACAATGTGAAACACAAGAACATACAGAAAAAACTGGAAATCTCTGTACTGTAATTTCAGCTTAAAAATATCTTTCTCTCCTTGTTACCCTCCTCTGCTCCTGCTCTGCCTTCTTTCTGCTTGTTTGTGTTTAAATGTTTTTACTGTACATTTTTTGCCAAGTTTATTTTTCCTGTGCGTGTTTATATAATCTAACACTCTCTCCCCCTCTTTGTCTCTTGTTGCTTGCACCTTCAGTCATTCTGACAGACGAGGAAGTGCAGAGGAAGAAGGACCTGATTCAACGGAGGAAGGACGAGGAGGCACAGCGCGAAGCAGAGCGCGAGGCCCGGCGGCCCAGACTCACAGACGAACAGAGTCAGGTCATCGCCACACTGGTGGAGGCACACCACAAAACATACGATGACTCCTACTCTGACTTCTGCCGCTTTAGGGTTTGTGTTCTACCGTGCATTACTTTATACTGCTAATTACACTGTGATCATTTCCTTTTCTACAGTAGATCTATAAGAGGGTTGATGGTACATTTGCTTTTGATTCACTATCTTTGTTGTTTTATAATCAATAGTATTAAAAGCCCCAAAGCTCCAAAAAACAATATCATAATCATGAGAGTGGTACAAGAAAGAGGAAAACATCTATCAGGAATTGCATTGCAATGACCTGCACAAGTAACCTAAACCTGTTGATTACAAATTTACTCTTAGTAGACGGCGTGCAGAAATTTGCCTTCAGTTTTTGACATTTGAAAACAAGAAATTCCCAAATGGTGTGTATTAAGGACTGCTAGTAAAATAAAAATTGAATCTACAGACATCAAACAGGGTAAAGATATAGCTGTTATATTCATAAAGTCCTCAAGAGTAGACTGCATTATCTCTGGTTGACAGATGTGAACAATTTTGTTGCTGTAGAGAGCATATTCAAAGGAATTGATTTGCTGTTTCTCTCCTATAACCCGAATTTTTAAAACATTTAAATTGTGGTAGCTTTCATATAAAAATGAAGTCAGTCCTTTCGATAATTGTAGTTTACAGGGCTGTTGTCACATTTTTAATATTTACCAAGACCTAATGCAAAAGATTTATGCAACAACAAAAAAGGCCGCGCTGATTTACAAATAAGTCAGACTATTTCTTTAGTTTCTGTAAATTAAACTGTTTGTCAGGTCTTCTGTGTAAGCTGTAACACAGAGGCCTGCCACTAGTAACCTCTGAAGTTCTGAGTATTGGCTGCTGCTTTGCGGCCAAAATGCCTTCTAAACCAATTCAATTCAGACAACTTTATAAATCCCTCTTGTTTGGAGCATCTTGTTCATAAGAACAGAAACAAACCACAGTAAGTGTAAACGACATATGAAACTAACAACAAAAACAAAGCTTAAAGGTAATTTGCACTTATTATCCCAACTGGAAATTGCTGGAAATACATGATTTAAAATAATTGTGTATGTTTATTAGTGTGAAACTAACACTTTAAAAGACATCAACGCAATCCATTAAGGTAAATATACACAACATAAAATAACATAATTTCTGTAAAATATTACATAAAAAATCCTCTTTCCTGCTTGCCTGTGGAAGTAGGGTAACATGCATCAACACTGGCATCAATTTTTTTTCAATATCTTGAAGACATTTGGCCTAACTGAAAGTTTGTTGTCATGCTTGTGCGCATAACTTATTAAAAGTTTTGAGCACATTCTGGGCTACATTTTTTGGGCAGTACTATTTCTGAATCCCCATTACTTTTTTCTGAATCATTAACATTTCAAGAATTTTTGGTATGACCATATATAAAGCTTTCTGCCACTGTAAAGTTTTAAACAGTGCCATATCAGCAGACAGGTTTATCATTTGGGGTCTAAAAAATCTGAAAATTGCCAAAATTAACTGCAGCAGTTCAGTATATTTTCTGTATATTCAGACAAATTCCCTGTTGGGCTTTAAATAAAAACTTAAGTTAAAACTTAGTATTTCTATTTTCTTCTTTCTGTTTCTTTTGACTGGGTGTGTTTGATAAATGGCCTTTCTCTCCTGTGCAGCCTCCTGTGCGTGAGGGCCCAGTGACGCGTAGTGCCAGTAGAGCTGCCTCTCTCCACTCACTGTCTGATGCCTCCTCTGACTCCTTCAGTCACTCTCCAGGTAAGAAAAACAAAGCACGAAGAATCCAATTTAAAAACAAGTGAAACTGTGATTGTTGTGGCTAAAATTTAACTGCCTAGTTGTCCATTAGATGGCATCTTTAAAGCAGTTCCATACAAAAGATAAGAGGAGCACATGTGGCACCTCTTCTGCCTAACTAGAAGGAAAAAAACAGTCATGGTGACCACAGGGTTAAATTTTCCCATACAATTAGCAGCCTTGCTTTGAAAAAATGAAGTTGTGGAGTTAACACTTCAGACTGTTATTGTTTTTCCCATGTAGCTGTTTGCTTTTTGTCTTATGTAATCTGTTAAACTCCTTTACTGAGAATCCAGTGGAAATTCTGTGAATAAGCCCCCCCCCCACACACACACACACACCCCCACACACCCACACACACACACACACAAAACATACACACACACACACACACACCACCCCAGGACACCTGACTCCTACTAGTAAACATCAGTTCATTATTGTATCCGTCACTAATGGAGTGAACTCAGCGAGGGACACAGTCACATGGCTTAGTGCCAACACTCCGAGGAGACAAATGACTCAAAACAACCCCAGCTAGCTCCACATACCTCACATGTTGTCATAGCTGTCATCTTAAGCTTTCATCCAACTCTTACTGACCCAACACTCGTGTATGTTCAGATGATCCTTTCCATCAACAAGCCCTCTATATTCCTTGATTTCTCGGTTCCCTCAGCACAGGCTGTGTGTCTTTCCATGGGAGAATAGCGTGACATTGATGTGCTCTATGTATAACCACTTTCCTCTCTCTGCCTCTTTACTTTCTTCCTCCTCCCTGCTGTGCTGCTTTCATCTCACTCACTCCAGAGTCCGTGGACACCAAAATGAACTTCAACAACCTGCTGATGATGTACCACGAGCAAGGTAGCAGCCCTGACTCCAGCGAGGAGGAGGCCTCCAGCTACTCCATGCTGCCCCACCTGGCTGACCTGGTCTCCTACAGCATCCAGAAGGTCATCGGCTTCGCAAAGATGATCCCCGGGTTCAGGTATGCCAAGTGTTTGAGAGTTTGGTTACAAGGAAGGAAGCATAAAGTCTGTTGTCACTGCCATAGGGAAACACTTGCATTTAAAACAGTATAATGACTTGTAATTTGACAAAAGAGATGGATTTGTAGATTATAAAAGAATTTATCATTTCATCATATATAATGCTTAATTTATTGAGCTGAACAAGATCAAATGTAACTTAAACTACTTAATTAATGCTCTGACCAGTAATTAGTGGTTATTAAACTGTATTTTGATAACATTTCTTATTGGTTTTCTAATGAACTTAATGATGCTCCACAGAAGAGATTAACTGGAAGAATAATACCCAAATGCTCCAACTAATTTCATACAAAGTGCAAAGCTTATATACAAAAATATATCACAATGTGGTGAAAATTTGCATCACAGGTAGCAAATGTTGTCTTTATGTTTATTATTTATTGATCGTAGAGCTGCTTTAAGTATTGACAGGAGTCTCATGCAGTGTGCTTAAAATTAATCATTTTGTCTGCCTGATTAAGTTTTGACTCCCACTCTGTGTGACAACAGAGAATAAATGCCTAGTCTGAATACTTCATCTGGTTGTTTTTCCTTTTTATTTTGACAAAGAAATAACAGGTTCATTTTTTTTCTGAACGTCTGTGTTTTGTTTGTTTAATGAGGATTCTCTGATTTCGATGTCTTATTCACTATTAGAAGAAACCTGCTTACATTGCAAAGCCATGAAACGTGGTGCATTAACAGCATTGGTGATTACCAAAGTAATTGTTTATGTTTCCATAATGGTTAATACACCAGAATGTGGAATCTCTTTAACCAAAATGATATTTTTAATGGTAAAATATAATTACTGTTGTTATCCATGAATTTTCAAATTCAATGTTTTTCAAAACAAAATAGTGATGGTATAAGTACCTTACACTTGCTTGCATTTTTAATAATTTATTTATTAAAACTGTTATGTTCAGCAGTCACACTTGTGATTTTTTTGTACAAGTGGCACTGTAAGGGCTCTCACTGGCACAAGTGGTGATAGAGTTGTGGCATTAATGCATCATCGTAAACTTTGACCCCTTGCAGGTCAAAATTGAAAAGAAAATAGACAGTTTGGGGATGTTGCGCACATTTTCCATTTGTTGATGTTCTGTTGATCCAAGTATGATTTATTTGCTAAACTAAAAATGTTCAGTTAAAAAATAATTCTAATTGTGGATGGTATTAGATAAATTTATTTCAAGCTCATTGGTGGTAGTTTGTTATCTTTAGAATGTCTTTGTGGGCTCCTTGAAGGCTCCCTGCAGGATCCAAGGTGCTCGGGGGCACCCTGTTGGCTACCCCTGGTTTACATGTTTTAATGATAACCGCTGGAAAATTCCCTCCATGGTCATTAATTGATGTGGTTTTAGATCTGTCAAGCATAATCGCTGTGGCATAGTTGGAGAATTCATATCTTATTTCTCTGAATCTCTGCTTTGATTGTTTGACAGCTACCATCAATCTTTTTTTCTTTTCCTATTACTTTTTTTTTTTATTTAGTACTATCAGATGCAAAAATAACAGGTACTGTCATGGTTGAAGATGTGGTTTGAAAACGTTTGCAGATTTTCTACAACCTTTTTTTTTCACACAGTATGCTGCTCAGTAAAGTGTTGTGGAGGTTTTTCAACACACACTAAGTAATCAGATACACTGTGTGTAATCCTCTTACATGGCAGTACAGCATAAGTAAATATCTCTACAATTCTTGACATCATGATGAGATGTATGGTGTATGAATCAGGTTTTCATACATTTTCTTTCTGAATGTTAAGTTCTTATCTTAATAGCATTTTTTATGGAGGCTTGGTGAAATTTTTCAGTGTGATGTAATATTTTTGATAACAATAATCATGACATTAAATCTTCATATAGCTGCACCTCTTGTGCATTCAGAATTCTCTCAACTCTCCCTCATGTTATTTACATGCCTCTCCATGACTCTTACCCTAAATGTGCATTGAAGACTTTGTACACCAACTTGTTTTCCTCCCCGATTAGTCGATATTGTGCCACAGTTAAAGCTGTGGTCTAAAGGCCACAGGTAGCTGAAGAGATAGCTGACACATTGTGGAAAATCTTGTATGTTGTTCCCTCGCTCGGCCAGTTTACACATTTGCCCCTGTCTTGTTGGTGTGAGCTTCAGTCCTTGAAGTATGTTAGTAGGTGATTGCCCAACTTTAGAGAAAGACACTCCTCTAGTACTAAACACTCACCTGTCTGTCTTGCACATACACCCTCAGGTGGTCTGCCTGATGATTGAAAGATTTTAAGAGCTCATGACAGATTTATCACGGGAAAGACTGGCTTTTGTTTGGAAGTTAGATTGAATTTTAAGTGATAGGAAGAATAATTTAAAATATTTTAAAAAGATGAGCTGACTGTTTTGAAAATGTTACTATGGCTATAACTGGTTTTTTCATCGTCCCCTGTGCACATGGCAACTGTTGCCTCTCAGCATGTTTGTCTGTCAGTGCGATGACAGGGACAAAACAGTGAATGTCTCTGCGGGTCACCTCAAAGTCAAGGCTAAAACAAGCAGGGGCCTGTATTTCCTGAAAGTTGTCGTCCTCACTGGCAGCAATGATAGACGTGCTCGGATTACCTTTGGAATGTTTGTCCACTTATGATGAGCTGCCTGCGGCCTGAAAAACACTGAAGAGTTTCCTTAAGATCGGCAGGTTTGAGCTCTCATCTCCTCTTAGCAGAGTAGTATGATTTTTTTACCAACTTTTTAAAAAAGAATTATCATCACAAACCTAAAGCAGGATTTGGCCATGAAAGAGACAGCACACAAAACACCGTCATTTAGACGTAAATGAGTTTTCTATTGACAACAGGGTTCAGGTTTGGGGGATTTTCTTCTTCCATAGCATGCAGAAGATAAACTTTAAAGACTATGACTGACCTTAAACCTGTAGTCAGTAAACCGCTGATAAGCATAGTCTTTGAATCGAATTACACAACTGACATACTCCAGATGTGAACACACAGAGCACATGGGGAGCTGAAAATGTAGAGATATTTTTAACACATTTTAAATACTCATGTATTTTAAGAGATTAGAGATATTAAAAAAGAACTAAATACTCTTGAACTTCATTGTAAAAGAGTTAAGACAGCTGGAAGAAACTTGAATTTTGTTAGTTTTAATTAACCTTGGAAACGAAATGGTAACCCTCCATTAAAACAGCTCATGTACTATATAAGTGTTCTCAAGCTAAAAGAAAACATCCTTTGAATTTTGAAATATGATATGAATAAAAAAAAAATGATGTTCTTGTTTGCATTACACTGAATCATCAGCATTCATTTTAATCTGTTTCTGCAGCAGATAAATCCTTTAAGAACCCAGAGTTACATTTTCATTCCCTGTTACACATAAACTTTCTAAAACAGGCGTGCAGAGTAAAAATGTTAAGAGTAAAACAAAAGCACAACTGGGATTTTACTTTTAGTCCATATAACCCGGCCGAGTCACTTAACCTTGACCTTAAAGTTAAAAGAACCTTACAAAATATAACCTTTGGACAGAAACCACATATTTCTAGGTGGCGTACATAATCTCATTCCTTTTTAGAGGTGATTTGGAATGGACCACATACATATTAGTTTACAAGAGAGAAGGGCCAAGTATCTGTCTGAAGATAATTTTTAATATCCTGCCTTTTTAAAAAAGGAAAACTCATGTTCTTTGAAAAAAAAATCGTCAAAGTGAGCTAAATTTATCTTCACACTACTATGTGAACATTTAATTCAGAGATTGATGGAATAAGTTGTCATGAATCTTTTCTTGTTTCCTGTTAATCTAAGTTTAATCAGCCCTGATTAAGTTTATTTGAGGGCTTTGGTTTAATAGTTGACTGTTTGTGGTTAAATAAACCCGTTAGTAAGTGTTATCTTTCCCCACAGGGAGCTGACAGCAGAAGACCAGATTGCCCTGCTCAAGTCCAGCGCCATAGAGGTGATCATGCTGCGCTCAAATCAGAGCTTCAACCTGGAGGACATGTCCTGGAGCTGTGGCGGGCCTGACTTTAAATACCAGATCAGTGATGTCACCAAAGGTCGGTCTGAACTCTGCCACGTGTACAGTTTTAGCTTGCTGTGAGGACAAGTTATCGTTTTGGGCCATGTATTTGCATGTCAGTCCACTCGTTTAGCTCCTGCGACAGCTGAGGAAAAGAAGCACACGTTACACATTAACACTCGTGCTCAGAGCAGGAAGCAGCGCAGCGTTCAGGAGGCAATCAGATCATTTGTGTGGGAGTACAGATAAGTTTACTGGTGGAGGCTTGCATACACACCCATAGGAAAAAGTATGCTAATGCAGGTTTTTCTGCTAAACCAGTCTTACATATCCGCACAAGCCCCTGTGGGCATGGCTTTCATTTGCCTTTCAAACAAGACCCCTCTGACGGGGATCAACCAAAGAATGTCACTCCTGACCTGCTCACCACACAAAACAAGCACTGTCTACACCGCGAGGAGTGTGCCCTCCTTACATGAGTTTGTGCTTTTAAGGTATCTCTTCAAATTTCACATAAACATCTCACCTAAACAGAAATATGCCAGCAATTTTAGATCAAGATAAACAAAAGGTTCAATTGCTCCCACATCAATTAAATTTTTGAAAATATATTTTCAATATTTTTATTACTAACTAAAAAGTGAAAAATTTGATTATTTTACGTTGGTTGTAACATCTTAAATAAATGAGACATACTAGTTCAACGTAACATTTGTCTGTCATTAACTGAAAAATGAAAAGGCTGAAGCTTTGGCTCCATTTTGCCTTGCTCAATGCAAGGAATACCCAGAAACTCAGCAATACAGCAAGTTGTAAAGTTACATCCATTAGTTTTCTCATGTTTTATTCACTCATTATACATTTTGTTTCTTTTTAGTATCAAAAAATGAGTTACATGAATTTATCAAATAGTCCAAAAGTTCCCAATAAAATGTGTGGTTGCAAATTGCTTACAAGAAAACAGTCAACATTTTAATGATTTTGAATCATATATTTTACTTATTGTTGTAAAAACATAATTTTATTGAACTTAAATTTGTTGCTGGCTGTCTTACACCAATTTATTGTATAAATTTACATATTGTGTTTTGGACTGTTGTGTTCTTTTTTGTAGTTTTTAAGTAAGTAATCAGAAAGGCCTATTTTGTGTGCACTTCTATGAGATACATTGAATGCTCTAGCCATGTCAAGTGGCACTGGAGCTCCACAGCTTCTGGCACTTTTATTTTGAGGCTGAAACATTTGGTAACCCCTTATTTAGTCTGTTCCATAACTTTACCCCAAAACTGACACATATGTTTTAAAGAGCCCATGTAATGTCTTTTGCGTTTTATGCCCTGAAGTGTGTTTAATATGCCTCCTCTGTGTGATTAAGTTCTTCTCTGCACAAGACAAAAAGTCTGCATCATCTAGACTTCTCCCTCTCCTCTTCAAGAGGAAGAAACTCTAATGGAGTCTCAGACAGACAGAATACAGATGGATCAGGGGCTCTCAGTATGTGAAAACTAGGAGTTTTTATTTTTATTTTTTTTACATGTGCTGTTGTGATTATACTTTAACATTCAGGTAGGCTGTTGTTAAAATGATGCTCAGTTGGTACTAAGGGGAATATTCCACCACCGCCAGTCCGAATCATTGATACAAGGCAGGATGGATCCATGCTTTCATGTCCTTCATGCCAAATTATGGTTTACCATCCAATAGTCACACCAGGCAACATTTTTCCAACCTTATATCATCCAATTTTGGAGAGCCAATGTGAATTGTAGCCTCAGTTTCCTGTTCTTAGCTGATCTGAGGTGTGATCTGCTGCTGCTATAACCCATCTTTCTCAAGATGATAAGAATCATACATTCAGAAATGTTCTTCTGCATAACTTGGTTGTAACTAGTGCTTATTTGAGTTAAAGTTCACTTTCTATGACCTGGAAACACTCTGGCCATTCTCTTCTGATTTCTGGCATCAACAAGATATTTTTACCCAGAGAAACTGCTCAATGGATATGTTCTCTTTTTCTGGCCATTCTGTGTAAACCCAGAAATGGTAGTGCATAAAAATTAAGAAGGTGAGCAGTTTCTGAAATACTCAGACCAGCTCATTTGGCACACACTACCCTTGACACCACATAAATTCCCTCCCCATTCTGATGCTCTGTTTGAACTTCAGCAGTTCATCTTGACCATGTCTGAATGCCTTAATAAGACATGAGGTATTTCAGTGTTAACCATACTTGTGGCATACTCAGTTTTTATTTTTCTCACTTACGGCTCTTTAAAAGGTGATGAAAGTGGTAAATCTGATTTTGTACATGTGCAGAAACTCTGTATTGGCTATTCGTGAGAAAGAAGACTTTGTGTTATCTTTGTACCACAATATTTAGTGAACACTTTCTAAACACAACTTCCAAAAAGTGAAATCAGTCTTTAACAGCAAACCTTGGCACAAGACTTGCACAGTTTAAAAGTCTTAAAACAAGTTGTTCTAATAGAATTTGAAGCAATTAAGTGTTAATTTGTACGGTATTTGTCAGGTATTTACATATCTTCGTGAAAAGAACCCCTCACCCTTAGAAATAGCATTAACTCTAATTTGAATGCAAACTTGCTGATTAAAAACACTCTCAGGCATTACTTCTTAGTGAAAACAAACCTTAAGAACGCACAGCATGCAAGAAGAAATCCTCTCCAGAGATAATTCCAACAAGCGGAGTGAAATATTAATGAGTAAGAGGGATGCTAACGTTCCCTGGAGGGCCTTTCTTCAGTGATGTACAGTATGCAGCTGATTCTGTGTGTGCTGCATGGACAGGTGATTATGTCTTGCGTCTTTTTTAGCGGGCCACACTCTGGAGCTGCTGGAGCCGCTGGTCAAGTTCCAGGTGGGTCTGAAGAAGCTCAACCTGCACGAGGAGGAACACGTGCTGCTGATGGCCATCTGCCTGCTCTCTCCAGGTACTGTTGGTCTGAATGTGTGGAGGCGGGAACATATAGAGAGGGTCAGCTGCATGAATAGTTTATTTGTTGTCTTGTTTGTCTTTGGTTCAGTATTTATAACAGGTTCGTTAAGGTTCTTGTTGTGGTAAAGTTTCATGGGAGACTTTGAGCTTTGTCTCCATCTGTCTTTTCTCATAAATCAAAGTTCAGAGCAGATCTCTTCTACCTTAAAGTTCTATGTACTTTTCTGAATACACATTGGTGTGTCTGTGTCATAGATTTGCTGTGTGTACATATATTATACATGTAGTTATGCAAGCAAGCAAGCATATGTAACTAAGTGGATATTTGCATGCATTTGTATACGCAAGGAACCTCATTAACAATGCATGTATGTGCACTCCTTCTAAAATTAGAAAACCACCTGACCAGGACGGTAGAAATACATCACACAGATCCTGTCTTATTACCTTCACGAGGGAGGTTATGTTTTTGCCGGCATTTGTTTGTTTATTTGTTATTTTTTTGTGAACAGGATAATTCAGAAAGATATGAGGAGAATTTGATGGAGTTTTCAGGAAAGGTCAGAAATGGGACAAGGACAAGTAAATTGGATTTTGGTGGTGATCCGAAACTGGATGTAGATCAAGGGAATTTTTCAAGGATTTAACATTGCAAGATAGGTCAGTTTTCCACACACAAGTTGATGCAGAATTGAAATAAAACTGTGAGGTATTCAAATATTCACAAACACCTCTACCCCACTACAATTCATAAATACCTTAAGACTCTCCTCTCCTCTCTTGTAGATCGTCCAGGTGTTCAGGATCATGCACGGATCGAAGCCCTCCAGGACCGGCTGTCGGAGACCCTGCAGGCCTACATCCAGCTCCACCACCCAGGAGGTCGGCTTCTTTATGCCAAGATGATCCAGAAGCTGGCCGACCTGCGCAGCCTCAACGAGGAGCACTCCAAACAGTACCGCTCGCTCTCCTTCCAGCCCGAGCACAGCATGCAGCTGACCCCGCTGGTGCTAGAGGTGTTCGGCAGCGAAGTCTCCTAAAGGTTTAGCAGTTGAGGTGCGGCGGGGGTGACGAGACCCCTGATGGTGGAAAGAAAAGAAGGAAGGGAGAGAGCTGAGGATGTGATGGATGGACCAAAATGGAGATGTGGAGAATGAAGTGAGTGGAAGAGAGAGAGAGGTGTGTGTTCGTGGGTATGTGTGCGTATGTGTGTCTTGTCTAATTAAGTCTATCTCGGCATAAAGGCCAAGGTTGTATGGAGAGCAAGCAGATGTTTTAGGGACGCAGTAAACAAGGAGACGTCATGAAATACAAGTTCAGCTCTACATACGACCTCTTTCTACATACAGTGTTTTTGTCTGTATTTAAATCAACCAACAGCTGCTTCAGAAACCAGGACATTCTCTGTGTGTGTATGTGACGTGCACACACCAACACAACAAACATACTCAGTTATTCATTTAGCCATTCAGTTGAGCTACCTCTTGGTTTTACTGGGGTTGTTTTATATTTACATCACCTATGTGAAACTGTAACTTTTACACGGAACAATTTAGATACAGTACGGACAACATTTCAGTTTACCGGTGCAAAAGCAGTGCCTGCACATTACTCTGAATTTTATGGTGTTTATTTTGTTTGTTTTTCGTTGTCTTTTATTTTTCATCTGCTTCTCTCCAAGGCAGCAAATGTATATGACTGTGTATACAAATCAAACACATGCCTTTCACCTTTCACCAAAGGTATGGTCAAACTACTTTCTCAAAAAGCTTCCAGTACCTAAAAATAACCTTTCTGCTGCTCCACAGCTCGTTTCGCGCATGCAGCAGCAGCTCGGCATGCAGGCAAGTTGTGCGACCGGCCTCGCAGCCAATGAAGGAAAATGTCATTATTTAGGATAACTGCAGAGTGCAGAACTTAGTCTGTAATTTAGTGAGGTTTTTTGACAGGAGTTTGGGGTGTCTGCTTTGAGGTGAGAATTAGCCACTAAATGTGTTAGCTACATTTACACTGCTAACTGTCAATCAAACCGAGCCAGCATCATGGCTTGTTCCTCTCTTTTTGGAAATTGTTTTTCATTCTTCTCATACTTTTTTGTTTATTTCTCTGTAAATAGTTAATTACTACCACATTTATCCTAAGCACTGTTATACCACCTTTACTTAAGCCTATGTATTGTTATACAGTATCTATATTATCACAGATTTTAAAGGGCTACGACGCCAAATCTAACTGGAATAGTAAACCGAGGCCAAAGCAAGGGGCCTGTCTTGTTTATATATAGCTGCATACCATACTTGGAATTGGCATAGCTATGGATGTTATTTCATTGGATGCTTTTTCATTTTCTACGTAGGTTCACCTTTAAAAAAAACAATTCCATGAATTGTTCCTCCTCAGTACACCATGAGCTCGGTGAGTGGAGAGCTTTGGGAAGCTGCTTCAGACCTCCACAGATATCACACCCTTTCATTTCTGACAGGGACGTGGATTTCTCTAGAATGTCTGAGGGCCTGATTGTGTTGGTGGTCCACACATTCACACCCAGGCCCCATCATGTTCGATGATGTATGCTGCGCAGCCCTCTAGTGGCTGCATCATGTAAATACCAGGTATATATATAAATATGTAATTTGTCTGCCGCTGTACATAGGGCTACATAGATATTTCTCAAGACAAATTTTTCTGAAATATATATGCAAATTCAATATAGACCCTTTTCCTGATTTTGAGTCACTATCACTACGTTCTAAGACACTATGCTCTTTGTTTGACTTTGATCATGTTTATTTCTGGTGAGAATGAGTTCAGATCGGCCTGAACTGGATTGCTTGTGTATTTGACTCAGTCAGATTATGTGTTTGGTGGTGGATTGATGTTTTTTTTCTCCTCATATCCATGTTCACTCTCAGAAAGAAGACAAGCTAAACACACCATGCTGCTCTCTAATATAAGCCATATACATCACCAAGCTAGTAACACACCTGATACATCCCAGTACACCTAGAGCCGTGGATGTTCTCTCACTCTGTAAATTCAAATGCTATTCGTCTATGGCTTTTGGGAGAAAAGCTTGTATATGATTGGATCTTGTGTTTATTTGCTGTCATCTTTGGAAAGCATCTAATGGCTTACAAACCAAACTGCCAAGAGAATTGAAATGCTTATGTAAGAGGTCAGTGATGCATGAGGGATTGTAGTGAAAAAATGACATGATAGATACAGTCAGCATGACATCATTGTAACAATCCCTACTCATTGGCTAAATATGGGGATGTGCAGACTTTAAACTCCTATCGTTATGCCAGCAGGTTATGTTGTACTTCGAGTCATTACTGTCTATTGACAAAGAACTTTAGACTTTAAATGCAACAAACAGGATCAGATTTTTCAAAATTTTATGAAAGACTGGACGAACGATCCCACTCAGCAACCTGAAATGTCTTTCCCAGAAAGCTTTACTACTCAGTTTAATCTTCAGGGGGAGTCGATACCAGATTTGCGGTTATTATGATTGATTTCATGTAATACTATCAGAGGTGAACAACAATCCAACTATAAGAGTAAGTCCTGTCCACTTTTCAGTGCACTACCTTATTTGAGAATAATAATACTTATATGAAAGATTTTAAGATTAAATTGTGTAAAAAAAATATATAGATATGTTTAAACTATGGGAAAAGTTAAGCTAGTAGAGCTTTAGAACCAAAATAATAATTATATTGCATTTTGTTAAGAATCTTTCATTTGGTTAGGTATACGTACCTAACGGGATACAACCAAAAAGAGGGGGAAACGTCCAAACCAAATCTGCCCCTGCTATATTAGACAACAGGCTAATGTTGGGATAGCTTTACCAGGATAAGTATTCTATTCGTATGTATGAAGAATTTTTCATAAGTTTGACAAACAATTGTTTACTACTGTCAGAAGTATGTCTGACAGGGTGAAACTTTTAGGGTTGGACATACCAAATAACAATTATAAACATATTCTATCAGAAGTGCCAAAAGTTTGCTCTCTCCTCACTTTGCTCTTCAGAATCTAACAAAACTTGGCGTCCTGTCCTGTCCTGTTTGTGGATTTATGGAAAATGCAGAGTTTTTTGTTAAGTAGGTGAAAAACCAAGAATTTAAGTGAAACATAAAGTCAGAGACACTCTGTTAATGGTAAAAAGATAGATAACAAATGCTGTTTCCATATATAAATAGTTATGTATACAGAGTTTTTAACTTCATCTGTGAGATATTACAGAAAGAAATGGCAAGAGATATATGTTTGAAACAGAAAAGTAAGTTGTAGCATGGAATTACCAACATAAAATCGACAAATATGCCTCTTGTTATGATCATTATTGACATGAGTGCTATTTTGCAGAGATTGACGTCAGAGAATCATGAAATACCAGTCAGGCAGCCATAACTTTAAATTGAAATCATGCCAGTTTATTCAGTATACATGGCACCCCGATGCAATCCAACACTTAAAAAGCTGATCATAATGTTGTCATAAGCAGGACTACAATGTAAGGGAAGTTTATTACATGGCAACAATCGTACATAAAAGCAGTCCTAAGTGCTTATCAGAGAGCACTAGAATACAGCCAAAAGTCATAAAGAAATTAACATGTCTGTCTTTAGTATGAAAAAATATATGTATTTTTTAGATTGGAGTCTTACAAGCTCATCCTCAGAATGAATTGCACATCACCTTAGTGTTTTCCTGCCCAACTCTGCTTCTGTTTGGTAAAATATTCATAAATTTCAGGTTTTAAAGTCTTTTGTGAGAAGGGCAAACTACAGCTCTCGAACATTGTTGACTGTGGTTTGTTTTCCTCTCAGCACAAAATGGAAGTGACATTTTCCCCTTGATGCTGATTGTATCTGCGTGTTTTTTTTATCAAGACAATAACCTCATTCGCAGTTCTGTTAGAACCAGCCTGGCTTAAATGGAGTCTTTTTCTGAGATGATTGGTTTTGATTTGTCTTCTATTTGCTGTTTAGGAAGTCACAAAACAGTTCCTCGGATTGATTCAGAATGACTCAAACTTGGAGCTTCTTCACTCTCGACCAGATTTATGTGTGAGATCTAAGAGGAAGATGGTCAGTGAGAGCGCCTGTTTGTCGTTGAACCAATTTATTCAAAGTTGTTGTAATTTCTTCAGCCCACGTTGGGTTTCTTTAACTCACCATCAAATATTTAGCCCATTTTTAAGTCACTGTGGCTTTAGTCCAACACTTCCTCTTTGGTCACTGTGACTCTGTGCATGCTTTTAGTCGGGATGTACACGACGTATATGAACTGCATAGCACAGATAGTAGAATACTTTTCTGATTTTTTTTTTTTTTCTTTTACATTTTCACATAATCACAAGTTTTCCTATGAGAATCATGGGAATTATCTAGAGTGTATTTATAATTCCAAGTGTCCCACAATTGTCCCTGCTGTGATTGAACTTCAAGGAGTTGAGGCTCGAGTGTCTTTAGGCAGTACCACTCATATGTATAGTATGTCAGTATGATGAGGGGTATGATGTGCTTGGTTACTGAACACTGACTTTTGAAGTTTTAATAAGTCTCCATGTTGATTTTTTTCTCTCTGAATGCATACTTCTGTATGTAGATATGGGTTTGGTTTTATTTTTTGTTCTCTTTTGTTTATGAGATAGAGATGCAGTGTTGATTTGTGTATGTTAATACAGTGGGCGGTTTGGTGAACATGTAAGTGCCACGGGAAGAGTTTCCCTCTACACAGGAACAGGGTAAAAGAGGAGTTGAACCTGGGAATTTGGAAACTGAACAGGAAAAGTCTTGGGGATGCATCATGTTGTTGCTGACTGAACATATACTGCAGTCATGCAGAGTTCTTTAAAGGAAGACAGGGTCCCTTTTTTTAAAGTATGGGATTAAATGTTTTCGTGACCCATTTGCCTGCGAAGTCCCCATCAGACAGACTGTACACCGCATCTAGACCCCATGTAGTCCTCACATTAACATCAGACCCTGGGTAATTTTATACTAGGTCCTTAATGCTAGGTATGAATGCACCTCACTTTGACAGAAGACAGTTTGATATCTGATAGCTCGTACTGCATGCAGAGGCTATCTGGAAGGCGCTCATCCAGATTGGTTAGGAAATGTAGACACTCATATGCACTGGTATGTATTAAAGACTGTTAAAGACCTGTTAAAGAGACACCAATAGCCTCTAAGCTCTAGCCACAAGCAAGGGATGCAGTGAAGCTGCTGGAAATATTAATGGAGCTAAAGGCAATTTAGCCACAAGTTGAGGGGCTATCTGCATTCAGCCGGGTCACATTTTAAAAATCGGCTTGAGCTTGTAAAGCACCTGCCACTTAAATGGCTTTTGCAGTGCAGGTCATTCACAGTGTTAGTTTATCATTTGTACACATTTACCTACTGCTGAAGCAAGGGGGAGCAATTTACTTTGGCATATGACTGCAGATGGGACTGAACCCCTAACCTATCAGTTGAAAGACAACTGACTCCACCACTGATCTGCTATCACACAAGTGTATCTTCAAAGCCTATTTGCTGAATAGTGCATCACTGTTTTCATGTTTCTTTTTTTTTTTTAAGAAAATGTGGAAGAAAACCTACTGAAGAGGGGCTGCTAGCTCCTGAGTTTATAACTAATAGCCCCCAATCATTATTATTGCTTCTCTGCACATACCTTGCAGTGGTAAGAACCACAAGCCACGAGGATTAAGTGAATCCTTTAACAGCTTTTATTGCTCAAACATTTGAAAGAAATGGTGAAATACTATTTCAGAGATAGTAAGTCTGCTTGATTATGGCTGAAATCATAAGCCCAATTATTTGATTGATATGGAGATCATGAATATAAAACACAATTGTTTCTTTTTTATTTTTACAACATGTGCATCATAAGCATTTATAGGACCTTATGTACATTTATCGTTTTTGAGGTTGTATTGTGTGCTTATTTTGGCCATAATTGTAACTAAAGCTCTTTACACATTTACCACAGAAACCTATTGACAAAACAAGGAAACATCACATACAGAACAGTAATTGTTTAATCTGGATTACCTTCTTTTCATAATTGTGGTAAGCCATAATTGTAATTTCCCAGCTCTAATAGATACGACCTGTGGGTGCTGGTTAGTTGACAGTGAGTTCTAATCGGAGGATGTTAACTGATAGATTTCAATTAAATGACAGGTGTGTGGGACATTGTTAAATTACTTTTTCATTTTAATCTCCATACAATAAAACCATCGGAAAAGAGAGATATTAAAGGACCCTTGTATAGCACCCAGGACAGTACTTAAATCGCTCAAATCAGCACACTTTAGTGAAGGAATCATACAGTAATAAAGAGAAATCTTTATCATCAAAACATATCAGCAAACATTAGCTTGTTATATTATTTAGGCTGAGTAATAACCTGAGGATCACTCACATTTGTCACTTTTGTCAGTGTTTTATGACATCACCTCAATGCAAGAAGGTAATCAAATCCAGTTAATTCGTCCTTTTGTCAGGGTTAGCAGGAGTCTATATTTGGTGCTGCTGTGTTTGTATTTTACAGGCACAGTGGACTATTTGTCAGCATTATTTCACTATTTGCACCACTTGGACTCAGTAGAGTTTGTTTCTTCCTCCGTCAATGCATCAAGTTGAAAAATAACAATCTTTAATTAAAAAAATGTGTAACTATTGTGCTCTAAATGTGTAGCTCACAAACAACACCATCAACTCTTCCATAGTGTTAAACCATAGCTATCAATAGTGGTTTAAATGCAACGTTTAAAAGCCCTCAATCATGTATCCAGTCACCTCTCACTGATGTTAATGCAAGGATATGCAACATGTAAACAGGGTGTGACATGGTTGAGTCTGAATTTGATGCATCCCCGGAGTCTCCTGTTCAGTTTCTCTACAGTAGGCTGCTCAGAATCCGTAAGTTTTGAACTCTGCATTGTGGTTGTTAAATACTGGAACTTGAAAACCATCATTGCATCGAAGGAAGTCCACAGATCCATCTTTAATGAGATTTCCTGATGATTTAAAGAAACACTACACAGTAACAACAATGCCTGCAATATCCAACTTATGGTACACTATCACCAGCAAGCTTTACAGGATATCATGTTAGACATTTTTGAAGATTTTTGTATAACTTGTTGCCAATACAAATCCTGTCTGTACAAACATGTAACATATTCTCATCCATAGAAAACAGTAGGCCATCTCCCATGCAAAGGCTTTCAAGTCTTTCTTTTATTTTTATTTTTTGTTCTTCCCATTAGGACAGGGATTGTAATGGAATCAACTTAATGTAGTTCTTACAAAAAGGAGTGTCCACAATGGATGTACACCATAATCTACCTAAAAAACCTACCTCTTTTAGCTCAGATTTTTTGCTTCAGCATTAAGCATTTGCCTCTGTTTTTACTTTTTGTAATATTTGTATTCATGTTGGTATTTATTGCTGTCTAATGAGTCATACTTCAATGATTACCTCAGAGATATCTCACAGATTTGGGAGAGTCCAGCTAATGAAGTCATTCATAGGTTTTTTCTTGTACAGTTTATTTTTCTTCTCAGACTTAGCATTGCCTTTTTTTTAACGCACAAAATACCAGGAGTGTTTTTAATACAGTGCCTGCACTCTGACCAACGGGGCTCAGACTGGCTAGGGGAAAAGCTGCATTTACTCTCAATCAAAGTCTTTCTCTTCAGCATTTTTCTGCACTTCCTTTGTTAATTTTCAGCACAAATGCATCAAATCATGTTGCTTTTATGCTGGACCTTATCCTTTAAAGCAGTGGCCTCCAACCTTTTTTGCATCACAGACAATGTGGTGGTCAGCACAAAACAAACAAACTTAACGTTCATGATAAATACAACTCACTGTATTGAAGGATCAGTCGGAGCCATGTGCTAGTTTCCCTGAAATGTTCAATTGAAACAAGATTGGTGTATTGGTCTAACTGGTGACTGTGTAATCTCTTGGCTTTCATCTGAGTGTGCCTGCGACTGTGTTTGTATTTGTTTAGTTTTACGTTAAATATATGTCTGTCTAAATATATGTGATAAATAGAAAAATGTAATGAATGGAGGTGCTGCACATTGGAGCAGTGAGTAGCGCTGTTGCCTCACAGGAAGAAGGTTCCTGGTTTGAATCAGTGCTGGACACAGCTTTTCTATGTTAAGTTTGGATGTCCCCCCCCCCCATGAGAGCTTGCATGCTTGGGTCCTCTTCAGGTACTCTGGCTCCTTCCTGCAGGCTGAAGACATGCTTGTACCCCTCACCTTACCCTCAGACAGCTAGGATAGGCTCCAGCTCCCTGACACACCTGACCTGGATTAGAAGTATAGAAAATGGAGGGGAGGCTGATCAGACATAAACAAGTACCTTTTATGCTTTCAGTAGCTCCAATAACAGTCAGCTGAGTTTCCCCAGCTACTACAGTCGCTTAATTTACTGCAGCACTGGAGTTTTACATCAAAGTATAAAGGACAACGTATAGTCTGCAGGGTTAAAGGGATAATGGTGCATTTCCCTCCTCCAATCATCAGTGTGAGTTGATCTGAAAACTGATGGTTGATGGGCATTCTGCTTGTTCTAGTCTAGTGGTGGACCACATGTAGCCCTCCTACTACCTCAGTGCGGCCCATTAGTCAATCTAAAATAACAAAAAAATGCACATAAAGGGAAAAAATGACAAAAACCACCATTGAAAGTAGCAATATTTCTAAGAAAATAGTGGTGTATTCACTTGTAATTATTTTGTAAAGCTCATTTGTTTGCATTTCTAAATGCATTTGTTAAAATGAAACTAAATGTGTAAATAAAATAAACTTTAATAACTAGTTAAGGTTGACAGAATACCATTCAAATTCCAACCCTTGACCCTGTGACACTAAGGATAAAATGAAAGAGGCCTTTTTGGTTACTCGAGTTGCCCATCCCTGTTCAAGTGGGTTAACCATAAAGGAGCTCAACATACCAAGGCTTTCTACTAGTGTGCTTTAGCTGGAGATATCAGAGTATACCATGAATCTGCTCTTTGTTATCTCAGGTTTCTAGCTTATAGCTTAGTGTGCATTTATATAAATGTGGACTTTCTGAAGTGCTTTTTTCGCAAAGAAAAGGAAACAACCGCTGGCCACATGCTGCACTGAAGGTGAAAGACACTGCATATTAAAATAAAATAACTTGTTGGTGTCTCTTATTTATATCTGACACAATTTCACAATATAGGTTAATTAATAATAGTTTATATCTTGTACACATTTAAGCTATAATACATGACATTTTAGTCTCATCAGGTTCTATCATAAGATGTGGGCCTTTCCCTTTGTAAAACAATAAATAGACCAATGAAAAAACTGATTACAAAAACTAACTAAACCTATTTAGAGCATGATAAGATTACAATGTCTGCTCAGTTTTGTTATTGATGTGTTTGTTGCAGGGTTAGTTATATTAGTCTTGTGGTCTTGAAACTAAACATATAAATTTGACATGAAACAAAGAGATAAAATGCAATTGTCCATGTTATTTCTTAAACTGAAGATCTATAATGCCCATGCAGAGTATTCCAGGTTACACCAGTAAAAATTATGACTCTTCACTGTGGTTTTTAAGCTTTACGCCTAATCAAAAGCTGGTCTAGCCAACTAGTTACCGTGGTGATCCAGCTGAGTTAAGAGATAGCCAGCTTCTTGTCACAGTAAATTCTAACTTTAATCTCATCAAACTTGGCTCAACATCCTATCTTGGTTTGTTGTTCACACCCAAGATGTCTGAATGGTCTCCATGTTCTTAAATCCACAGGTCATGTAGTTGTATTGGGCCTGAGCTCTCTTGTGTGTTCCGATTATCCTCCAGTAACACCCATCAAGCCTTGTCAGGTGTATTAAACTGCGCTCATGACGCAGCTGAATAAGTGCTTGAGCCGAGGTTACACAGTGTGTTTATCTCAGGCCTTACTTTTTCTGTCATTACAGTAACAGAGACAGGGAGCCTTAATGTGTGGAGTCATGATGCGAGAGAGTACGGTTGTTTTTAACTGTAACACTCTGCAGGAAATATGTTGAGTAATTTTGTGTTTGTACATCCCAGCACCAAATGATCCAGACCCTTTTTAACAGTCAGCCTGGTGGTTGCAGACCCCTGTAATAAAGTTAAAGAGCAAACTGAAGAGAGAGTTTTTCAAAGAGGTAAATGCAGTTTTTAAGAAGGAACAGCCTGAAAGACTTTGTGGCAGTAGGAGAAATGAGGTGCGTTTGCGCTCCGCCGCTTGGTACTGACAGCATGGTCTTTGCTCTGTAGTACGCCATCCCTACCTCTCCTGCTACCCCCCCTTCCCTCCTCCTTGTCCTCCACACCCCCTCTGTGTCTCCACCTCTCCTCCTGTCCTAAAGTCTGCTCTTGCACCTTCATCATTCCCTGCCGATGTTTGGTCTAATGTAGGAGAAGTGAAATCCTCAGTATCCATGCAATGCTGCTTTTTTATCTCGAGCACCACCAAGTTGTGTGTAATGGACACTACGTAACAATAAAGGCATCGTCCAAAATGTCGGCCCCCGGTGGTGCGACAGGCCTCATTGAAAGACTGTCCTTCAAAATAAACATGACTTAGTGGTGCTCATTGGGGGATGAACTCCCCTTCAGATCCTAGTATCATTTTTAACAGAGCAACTACTCACTTTGGTGAATTTAAACCAAGTTTTCTCTTTTTTTTTTTGTATTCATGTCAAACTGCTTCAGGTAAACACTGAATGAAATAAGAGAGTTTTTTTTATTGATCAGTGAATACTGAGGAACGATGTCGCCATGGTCACCTCTTACCCTGAGCTGTGTGCCATAGTCAGACCCCTTTTAAATGCAGGGAGGGTGTAAATGAAGCTGGCTTCAGATGCTGTCTGAGTGTGAGATCAGCCTCTAACTGCGACTCTGTCGGCCGTGTGTATCTATCGTATTTGAGGATTAAAATTTGAATGTGGTGTTGAATTCTTACCCTGCATTGTGAACCCAAATTGTGCCACATTCGATTAAATTTGCCTGAACCAACAAAAGCACTTAATGTAATGTTTGTAACACTTGCTTACTTATGAATCTACTAGCCATAAACTGCCTGTGTTGGTCAGCATGATATGGCTTCAATTATCAAAAAAAATAAAGTCACTTAAATTCTAATGTAATTGCAATTTATCCTTTGTCTCTTTTTTTTTCAAAGATCTTTTTTTTTCTATTATAAATTGGTGTTTATGTAATGTTATTTTTGTCAGATGTTTTGCAAATCAAAAATAAACAGTTGTACATAGCAGTGGGCTCCCGTGCGATCAATTCAGTTTTTTAATTTTTATATTTGTGTTCTCTGCATGTTTAAAACCTTGTCATGGTCTCTCAACATACCGGTCTTTTCTAATTACAGATCACATGCTGCTCACTGACTCTCAAAGGTTTTCTTCAAGGTGGTTGCAAATCATGGTAGGAAATACACCAATAAAGCCTAACAATCGGACCACCTGCCAACCTGACTGGTCTGCGCCTGTGAAGCCCCATACACAACAAACTGATGCACTGTGGATTCAAACAGCCTCCAGTCAGAGCCAGCATTAACTTCTTCAGCAGTTTGAGCAACAATAGCTCGCTGCCTTGGTGCATATGTTTGTAGATTAAACCAAAATTTCTAAGTACAACCTAAAAGCTTATACTGAGATGTTTATATTAAAATGTGTTATGATTAAAGATTTAGTCCAGCAAATACCTAAATTGCCATGACTTAAATATTTAATATGTAATAATCATTTTATATTAGGGTTGAGGTATTATCCCAATTTTCTGTTAACAAGTTATTGCCTGTAAAAAAGGCAAAATCTACTTTTTAATAACATGTTATTGCCATAGTTGGTTTTTGTTTTTAATTATTTTAATTAGGGCTGAACAACACGTCAGTTCATCTTCCACAGTTTTCTTGTTTCCTTGACTTCATACAGTTGAAGTCCATCTAAAATCACAGTCAGCTGACTTATCCAGAGCATGCAGCGTTACCTTATTTCCTTTTTGACTTTCTCTGAATAAAGCTTAGAATAATAAATGTGTCTTTACTGAACAGTTAAATCTTAAATGTTGAGACTCTTTCAGCCTTGACTGCAACTGCCATCCTCAGCAGCACATCATGGTGGACGGTTAGAAACATGGGTCTCTTAATGGAGAAATTATTTCAAAACTATTCATGAATGGTTAATAACTCACAAACTCATCTGCATGCTTTGAGTTGATTTATAAGATCCATGAATAACCGTTTTTATTGCTGTCTGAGGGCTGTAGTGCACTATGGCAAAATAAATGGGTTATTGGAGCATGGGATTAAAGATGTGATTGACATTGTCTCAAGTAAAAAGATGAAATAATCTGCAAACTTTCCTTTGAAATCACAATATACAGTGCTTATCAAATTTATTAGACCATCTGTTATAAAAATGAGAAAACCATAGAGCATCATGAAGTTCCTTCATGCAGATTCTTTACCTGAATCTGCATTAAAGCCGGCTCACTGGACTTCTCTGAGAGGTCAGAAATTGATCAAGCATAAAATGTAAGCACTGAAACTTTTTTCTGTTTAGGACTGCAAGTAAGTAACTATAGTTTGACATCTTAATCGAGAAATAATAATGAGCTTTACTATTCTTCTGTATCTTTGTAGAGCACTACATTTGAAAATTCATGGATAAAAATGATTAATAAATTATTTCGGTTACAGACCTTCTACATGCTGATGTATTTACCATTACAGACGTATAAAAATGCTTTTGGTAATCATCAGTGGCGTTAATTTAGGGTAGCTGTGGCAAAAACCTTACATTAGGTGGTGATCTAAAAAAATTATTAAGTACTGTTCATTGCAAGAGGATTTTTTTCCAACATCGTTTGCCCTGCTTTTTAACTGATTAATACTTATAAGAGTTGCTCAAGGATGTGGAGGGGGACTAATAGCACTGGTATAAAAATCATGAAAAATGGAGAAATGAGGTTTCTTTGAGACAGCAACTCAATTATTTAATCAAAACATTTGGATTCAAAATGTTTTAAAACTTTTTGAATCCAAATGTTTTAAACAATAGAAAAATCCATATTTTAAATGATCAGTGTGTTTTATTTCTCCATGTCTTACCTCATGCAGGGAAATGTAAAAAAACATTCACTCCCCCATAGTTTAAATGAAGTAAACACGTACAAAACACCACATTGATATGGACAAAAAGTAAATCATATCTCAATATTAATAAGCTGTATGGTGACACATGGTATTTATTTAGATATTTTTCTCACTATGAAATAAAAAATGATTGTCACCATACCAGAGTTATGAATTGAAATGTAATTCTTGAAAAAGAAAACCCAACATTTGGCAAAGTTTCATTTTTAATTGTCAGGAATTTCTGATGAACTCTAGCACAATGCCCGAAGACTCCAAGAAACAAAGGCGGCATTTGTTGCTCTCACTGGTCACCAGGTCCAGCTGCTGTTCCAAGTGTTAAAAGACTGCAGGGTACACAGCAGAATATTTGTAATATCAATAATATCTCATTTTTGTTATTATCTCTACTAAATTATTGATAATGTAAAGGCCCAGGTCACTCACATAGATGTTTTCAATCAAGAGGCTGATGGGGAGAGTTTATGATGTCATGAGTTTTAAGGACCAATAGAAATGCTCACAGGCCAAAAAGTTCTCTTACAAACAGGTTCTACAGGCGTCACAGGGTTGTGGAGCTGTCAGTCAAACAAACTCCCACATTCACACAGACCTGCGAAGAGGTCTGATCAAGAGCTCTTTAAAAACAGGATAACTATGTAAAAGAAACAAACAAAGGCATCAAGAGACCTCTACAACAAACCAAATGACAAAATTAAGCCTGCTTTATAAAAAAAAAAATAAAACCAATTTAAATACTGCAGAATGTGACAGAACAGGAACACAGCAATATGAATCAAAATGGTTTAGACCAATGGTGTCAAATTATTTGTTAAAAGAGAGATTAAAATAGAATAAAATTTGACAAAAACATTTTAAAAAATCAACAAACAAGAGAAACACCATGAGGGAAAGAGATACAGGCAGTAAAAGGAGTCACAGAGTGACAGCTTTTAAGAAAAAAAATACAGAGTAATTTTTCTGAACTTATAAATAAGTAAGTTATCCAGTGTCTGGTGTCAGGGACTTATTAGTTTTGCAGTGGTCTCAAAATAATAAGCCATTTCCCCATTCTGACCTACAATTTCCTGATGAATAAGCATTTTATTGCAAGCTTTCCAACTGATGAAAATCTACTCACTGAGCCTTTGCTTTACTCTTTAGTCAATGTAAACTAAATCAATATAAACAACATTTTAAATCCTTTATATTTTGAATGTATATGGATATACAGTGTTTAACAAATTTACTGGACCACCACTCAGCTGCCCTATATTAACGGTATTGGTATTTACCAAAATTATTTTTATTTTTCTGTTACGGTTAATACATCAGGATGTAGGAGCTCTTTAACCAAAATGACATTTTTAGTGCTAAATATAGTTATTATTGTTACCCATGAATTTTCAATTACAGGATAAATACAGGCAAATTATTATTTCTTGATTAAGATGTGACCTGGATCAAAAATGAAAAGGGAACAGATTTGAACAGGATGGGTATGAACTTAATTATACCAATAGGGAAAATAAAAATGGAGGAGGGGTGGCAATATATATAGATAACAATTTGAAATATAAACTTATTGAAAAAATGACTGAAGCTGTTGATGACTTACTGGAGTGCATTACAGTAGAAGTATGTTTTGAAAAAATGAAAAATATAATGGTTAGCTGTATATATCGATCTGGATCAAATATAGAAGTCTTTAGGGAATGGATGGAAAATGAATTCAACACAGAAGGTTGTGTATATTTGTGGTGATTTTAACGTAGACCTCTTAAATGCCAAGACTCATAAAATGACAGAAGAGTTTGCTAACTCAATGTTCAGTATGGGCTTGTATCCAACAATCACCAAACCAAGTAGGATCACCTCTCACAGTGCCACCTTAATAGACAATATATACACAAACATTTTAGATAGCAATACGGAGAGCGGACTCTTATTAACAGACATCAGTGACCACCTACCTATTTTTAATGTTTATTACTGTGATTATAGGGTGGGAAAGAATACTAGTAATTATGAATACATAAGAATAAAAACAGAGGAAGCAATTAATGCACTAAAACATGACTTAATGACTCAGAACCGGAATGCAGTCTATAAAGAGGAAGATATCGATAAAGCATATGACAAATTTCTAAATATATTTAACTTATTATATGATAAAAAATTGTCCTGAAAAGCAATACAGTAATAAACAGAAACATACAAATAGTCCGTGGGTCACTAAAGGGCTACGAAATGCCTGTAAAAAGAAAAATACATTTTACAGGAAATTCATAAAGCATCGAACTAAGGAAGCAGAAGAAAAATATAAAAAAATATAAAAACAAATTAACCAATATTATGAGAGAGTGTAAGAAAGAACACTATAATAAATTATTGGAGGTAAATAACGTTAAGGCTATATGGACTGTATTCAATGGCATTGTGAGAAGTGGATCCAAAAATGTTAACTACACAGAGTACTACATGGAAAATGACAAGACCATAAATAGCATGGAGGACGTGGTTAATGGTTTCAACAAATTCTTTGTAAATGTGGGACCAGAATTAGCAGCAAAAATTCAGAAGCCAGAGGCAGCGCAATGTGGGGATGTAGAGTATATGGGGGAAAGAATATCAAGTACATATTTTCTAGGGGCAGAAAATAGCAGCAGTGATACCCCTGTTTAAAACCGGAGATCGACACCATTACACAAACTACAGGCCTGTTTCTCTACTCCCACAATTCTCCAAAATACTTGAAAAACTTTTTACAGCCAGACTGGACAATTTTATCGAAAAACATAATCTGCTTGCAGACAGTTAATATGGATTCAAAGCAGACAGATCAACATCTTTAGCCCTAACTGAATTAATAGAGGAAATCACAACCTGTTTAGACAATAAAAAATTGCAATTGGAGTAGTCATAGACCTAAAAAAAGCATTTGACACTGTTTATCATAGCATATTATTAAATAAAACTGGAAAGGTATGAAATAAGGGGGATTGGGCTGAATTGGATGGAAAGTTATTTAAGAGACAGGCAGCAGTTTGTGCAAATGGGAGAACTTAAATCAGAATTGATGGACGTCACATGCAGGGTACCACAGGGGTCAGTATTGGGACCGGAAGTTATTATATATCAATGACATCTGCAGAGTATCACAATCACTAAAAGTTGTTTATTCGCAGATGACACCAATATTTTTTGTTCAGGTGAGAATTTGCAGCAGATTTTGTCCACCATCACAACAGAAATGAATAAGCTAAAACTATGTTTTGACAGAAATAAATTATCATTAAATCTAAGCAAAACTAAAATTATGCTGTTTGGCAGATACAAACATTCTGATCACAATGTGGAGCTGATAATAGATAACATAAAAATAGAAAAAGTTGATGAAACGAAATTTCTTGGTGTGATACTGGACCATAAAATAAGATGAAAATTTCACATTAGCCACATACGATCAAAACTGGCAAAGTGTACAGCAATTTTGAGTAAAACAAGACACATTCTGGATCATAAGTCATTACATACCCTATACCGTTCACTGTTTTTACCAAATTTATCATACTGTGTGGAGGTCTAGGGAAACAACTATAAAAGCACTCTACAGCCAATATGCACAATACAGAAAAGAGCAATAAGAGCAATAAACATGGATATTTATGTAGTATATGTACATTATGTCAATATTGATACTTATGAGGTTGATACATATGTGTGTATATATGTATGTGTGTATGTATGTATGCATATATACATGTGTGTGTGTGTATATGTATGTATGTGGGTATGTATATATATATGTGTATTAATTATATATTATATATGTTTGTTGTGTATATGTAGATAAACATATTTATATAGGTTATATGTTTTGTAATGTACATATGTATAATATATTTGCATCAATAGCAGAATTTATTTTTAGAAGACCCATGAGGAACAGTAATAAGGGGTAGGAACTCAAAAAGTATTTACTTCTTCCGACTCCTTTTCGATTGTGTATAATTACTTCATCTCTTTTTTTTCTTTGCATGTGAATTTCTTTGCATACATGTTCAAAATAAATTCAAATTCAATTCAATTCAATTCAATGTCAGATTATAGTTATTTACTTGTATTCTTGAACAGAAAAATTAGTTTTAGTGGTTGAATGTTTGCTTGATTAATTTTTGACTCCTCAGAGAAGCCCAGCGAGCCCCTCAAATTTGAGTATAAAAGGTGAATTCAGTTTGAAATTCCTCAACTCTGTTCAAAATGTACGTCCAATAAAATAACATCTTCAGTTTTACACAAGCTTTTATAACATTTCTAAAATATTTGTGTTTTCTTATTTTTATAACTGGTAGTCTAGTAAATGTGTTCGACCTAAAAACTTGACCTATATTCCTGCGTTAATAATGTACTCAATTTATGTTTCAACAATAAAATGTCCACAAAGATTATTTTAAAAATGAAAAATATAAATAAAAGCAGTGCATCATTACATTAACTCAAATGCCACAAGTTTTACGTGCTGTGTATGATCAAATATTGAATATGTTATGTAATAATTTGTCCACTAGAGGGCATTGTTCCTTGTTAAATGAGCTTGTGTGCTGCTGATTGACCTAATGACCTCCCTGATGCAGCACTGAGGTCAGACAGAGACAGTTGGAAAAATGGATGTTGTACTGGACGTCCTCACTGAACTGTGGTCTGTGAAGGGAAACAAAAGTTCTTATGAGGACACACACATAGATATATCTTGGTTGTACATGTAGATATATCTGACACATGTACAACATGTCAGGGGAGATTTGAGCTCACCTCGGCTCACCTCTCTGGAGGGCCGTGAACGGAATAAGATTACACGAGTGTTGATGTGCAGAAGGGACAAATAGAAGGTTATCAGAGAGATCCAGTCATTGTTCGACAGTTAATTGTCAGCCCTGGTACGAAGCAGAGGCACTTCTTTTGAGTGCTGATAAGGATTGACTCATGCGGTGTGCTGAGCCGTTGCGTCTGTGCCCGAGGTCAGACGAAGGAAAGAGAGGCTCTGGTTGCAGCAACATCCTTTAGGTGAGGGTCTCCGACGGCATTATCTCACAACTGAGCAGCCAGAAACTGAACAGCCTGTACCCTTCCTCAGTGGACGCATTTGTGGCTGCACATTGCCTTCTATAGATAATCAGTATAGCTCATAACAGCCCCATGCATCACTGAGGTGCAGAGAAGTGCAGGTCAACATATCTGTACATTCAAAAAAGGCCTAATTGTTTTTGCATGTTGTTCTGACCTTTAAATCAGCCGGCACTGATTTGTACTGCTTCTGCACTAAACAGATTTAGTTTATTTTTACCACATTTGTTCAGATATGTCAGTTTTTGTCTAATGATAGTGCAGTATATAGAGCACTTAAATGCAATCTCACAGCAGAGGAAGTCAGTCTGACTCCATGCGTCCTTTATAACTGAACTAATCTGATTACTTACTCAATTTCAATTCTTAAAAACACATTTAATCCTTGCACCTCCAGGGCTTCTCTTTATTTTTTGAGTCTGCCTGGATTTTTATTGTAATGATGCATGAACAACCACAACCCTTTCAAGCACAATCCAGTAAAAAACATCGTTTTTTCATGATAACTTGGACTATCAGGGTATTAATACAGTTATATATCAGACTGATGTATTCAAAGATTTTTGGTCATAGATGCAAACAAAAACTCAAAATGAAATTCAAATCTCACAGATTTTTATACTAATCACACACAGTTCGATGATGAGGAAAGTGGTGCTGTCAAACTCTGGCTATTAGGAGAGAAAAATGAAAGCATGCAAAGAAACTTACACCAAAAACCGTAAACCGTACACATATTCTTCCAAATGTTTTTGCTCTTTTTAGTCCGTCTCAAGTGTTAGAAGGGCCCATATTTCATAACACACTTCTTTTTTCTTCTTTTAGGAGCTGAAAAATATTGATCTTGTCTTCTGTCTTGACACTCCCAACAAAAAACACGAGAAAAAAGCCATTGGGCACATTTTACTGGCCATTAGAAAGACAGGAATTTGTTACTTTCTCTAAGGGTCAAAATGTAGGTCTAATGGCATCAATGCTGCATTTTTCATTTCAAAAATTGGGTTAAAAGAATCACAGATTTCAAATTTATCATTGTGGAGCCACAAATATAAAATTTCCCTTAACAATCACTGCACTTCATGGTTGGATTTAAAAAAAATGTGAGGGATTTATTTGACATGAAGCCCTAAAGAGTGAGCTACCAAACACAGTTGTCTTTAAAGAGATACAGCTCCAAAGATGGAAAGTGTTAGCTCATGGGGGAATCGGAGATCCCATGGAGTTTGATTGGTTAAAGAAACACTTAGGAACACTTTGTAATGGATGAAATTGTAAAAATACTAAAAGTACTATATGATGTACTTAAAAAAAAACTCTCTCATAGCTTTTCCAAGTTTTCCAATGCCATGGTCACTGCGGTCACACTTCATTTTAAAATCTCACCATATTAAGCATTAGTTCATTTTTAATACATACTTGCTTACAATCTTTAAAGCATCTACTCTCTAACTCTGTAAACAATGTTTTATTAATGCATGACTAAAGCTTAAGTAAAGTTTTTATTATGCTGTCTAACATTATTAATACAGACCTAATTTTCTATTAAATATTCGAATGCTTTATTGATACATAAATGAAGCACAAGCTGGATGTTAGGATTATGGTATTGGTCATCAATAAAGCATTTAGGACTCTGTTTACATACTTAATGTAAAATAATCATTGACTCTTTATTAATTAGAAGAAACATATTTACTAATACTTTCCTTATATATCAATAAAGCATTAATAACCATGTGTATAAATAACATTTAAGTCAACCAATCATAACAGTGAGTCAAGTGTTCTCTAATTTTTCATAAATGTGTCACAAATTATTCAATTTGTCATTTTCAACTGGTGATAAATGATTTATTAATTAATTGCAGATGTCATTAAGGTATTAGATCATGTTTTCAATGCTTTCTCTTTTTTTTTAGTTTACTTTATGTGATCAGTATTTACATTTTCCCCATAAACCAGCACATACAGTATGTTAGAATCACATATGAGACTCAAATTTATCGCAAATGAAACACCCAAGGGAATGTCACTAAAGGTGTAGGCTGAAGCTCAAGTTATTATCATTTCCAAAACTATTTCAAGGTTCCATACATATACCTTTCTATAAAACTGTTTTATTTTATCTATTTTAAGTAAGGATGGGGAATCAAAAACCAACCAGCCATTATCGAATAACACCTACCTCAATGAATCAATATCATAAGTCTTTGTGCTTCACGATTCCAGTACTGTATCAATTCCTGCCACATTATTCGGCATGCTTTATTCATGAAGGACGTCATGCTCTCATTATAGGCGGTTAGTAGAAGCAATAGCAAAGAGGTAAAAATGTGATCATGGCAGACACTTAGGGACATTAGTGAACCAAAGAGCAGCTTATTTTTACACAAAATGATGCTGTTTGCACAACGCCCAATATCTGTGTGATTTCAAGAAAAAGTGGAAACATCAGCAACGTACAGGAGCATTCATCTATGCAGCACAGTGCTGATTATCAAAAGTGCCATGTGTTTGGCATTGTTAACTTAGAAAACCTGCGTAGAACGAATTTTCTCCGCACAATATCCACAGGTATTGATAAGGGAATCGACGAAGTATTGTACGAAGGACAGGACAGAAAAAAGGAGCCTTTTGAGGAGCATTTTCTTTAAAGAGGAATAGCACATTTCTCTATGAACTCAGAGTTTAGTTAAAGGTGTCATGTTCTTCTTCCCCCTAAGCCCCTTCTCGCAACATTTAAAGCAAATTAAATAGATATTGCAGGACATGGGACCTTTGAAGGCCCTGGGAACATGTAATTAACTGTAATTCTGGTATAAAGTCTTAAGTGTTGCGTTTTTTTTTTTCTGTACAGAGACAGAAAAGCGGCAAACAGCAGCTGTAGACTGTAAGCTTTAGCTACATTCAAAATGATGAGATGTGTTCTCAGATGTATTAGAGCCCAAATAGAAGTAAAGTAGTTTTGTTGCCTTTATGTGAGTAGAACATGATGTTTACATTTTTTATAGGCCAATTTAATTATTACATCATAAATAATTGTCTTAAACCCTCCCACTTTAAATCTTCTCTCTGAACCCCCTCAAAAACTGAACCAATATTTTAAAAAACGTGCAAAGATCAGTCCTAAGATTTTTCGATAGTTAAAATGTGATCATAAATGTGAAGAAAGTTTTTGCTGATTTGTGCTCCCAGGGCCTTTAACAAAACCTTTTTTTTCATGAATAAAATTAACATAATAAGGTAGAAAAGCTGTTAAAAAGTGGTGATGCCCTCCAGCTGTTTGCTGTTTTCATTTCCAGAATCCTTTGAGAGTAAGTAGTGGCAGGACTTTGTTGAAAGCTTTTCTCCCTCATGTTGGGAAATATATGCATTAAAAAATATCAGTAGTTAACTATATTAGTAAATGGTGACTGTCTGGCACAAACTGCCTCTCTACATTTTTTATGATTTTCTTTTTTTTTCCACTAAACTGTGCTATTGGTCATCTTCCCTTTCCTAAAGATCCCTTAAATCAAATGGTAAATGGACTTCAGCTGGTATAGGTCTTTTTTAGTCTTTCTGACCACTCAAAGTGTCTTTACACTGCAGGTTACATCCACCCATTCACTCTCCCATTAACTCACTGATGGTTGAAGTTTCTACTGAAGTTATCCATCGGCATTAGCTAACACATTCTCAGCCTTTCATACCCATTTACACACCACTGATGAAGCTGTGGGAGCAACTTGGGGTTGCGTGTCTTGCCCAAGAACACATGGGCATGGGCTTGAATATGCAACCTTCCTGTTGTTAGGGTGTAGTACCAAACTAAACCACCAACACCCTCCAATACAGCAAGTAAACAGTGGAGGTGGGCAGAGCTAAGCAGCCCCACATGGCGTGGGGATCTTTAGCCTCTTCCTAATATTCTGTTCTTTACTCCCTCCCTGATTTCTTTTCTATTCACTGTCCTGTCTCAAATGAAAAGAAATATAGTCCAAGAGAAAAATCACATGTTGTTGGTGTCATTTTTACTCTGAGTTATGGCTTATAAAGGTACAACAGAGGATTAGGGCCATGTTAAAAAAAAAAAAAAAGTAAAGTTACGAGAATAAAGTCATAAAGATACAAGAATAATCTCATAAAGTTACAAGAATAAAGTCATAAAGTCACGAGGAAAAAAGTCATAAATTTATTAGAATAAAATTCATTATTTTAGTCTGTAGAGGCTATAAGAAGAGCAGCAGCCACCTGTTCAAAAATGAGGAATGTCGAGCATCTAGTGCAGTTTTACGTTAGTATAGGTTTCACAAATAAGGAAATACTTCTTCTTTTGGCACATCAGCTTCACATTATCATTAGTATAAGGACCCTGAAAAGATACTGCAAGAAACTGGGGCTTTTCTGAAGAAAGAACCACACTGCATTGGAGGAAATTGTCTCCTTTTTGGAAGAGGAAATGTACGCTCTTCTGGTACAACCTTTCAGAATAAAGTTTTTTTTTTCGATCTTAATTTAAATAGATTTATGACTTTATTCTCATAATTTTACAAGATTATTCTCGTAACTTTATGACTTTATTCTCATAACTTTATGAGATTATTCTCGTAACTTTTCAACTTTACTCTCATAACTTTATGACTTTATTCCCATAGCTTTACGACTTTATTCTCGTAACTTTATTCATTTATTTATTTAGTATACTTTTTTTTTGATGTGGCCCTAATCCTCCATTGTATAAATGTCTCATTGCAGCGATTACAAATAAAAACCACAAATATGAACTCCCTTTATTAGTCTGTGCTTAGTGTCCAGGGTCACACCGGGACACTTTCTCCGAATATTTCTGTCCACGTGTACGAGTATAAATACAAACAGGGTGGTGCCCGCTTATTATCACAGTTTGATACAGCAGCGCATGTTGACACTGATAGAGCACAGACTCTAACTGCTTTTTATTCTAGGAGTGCCCACTGCCATAATAAGAGGGCTTTTTATTACAGTGACCCAGCTTTGGGGTCTGAGTATTCAGTTGGCACATAGCCCGCCTGCAGGAGGATGTCAGTTGTGACTTTCCAGTAATAACAAGGGTGTGTTGTTTTCTGTGAGCATATCTCATGTACGGGACTGTGAGCAGTCAGTCAAAGCAAAAAAAATGCTGCAGACTGCTGAGTTATAATGTGAAGCTCATGTTGTTCATTGAGTGTCTATGATGGCTGAAAGAGAAAGGACCCTTTTCTCCTTTTATTTTGATTGATTCTGTGCCCGCTTATCTAGATTGGATGCTTGATGCCCTTTATGCGAGTCATCCAAATATCATTAGGACTGAACCCAGCATGTGGTTTCAGATCAGAATGTGAGGAACGCATGTATGACCCGTGAATGTTACTCTGCTTTCAGGCCCTCCACGGGGCAAAATAACATCTGTTTCTCACACTGCTGAAGGTGGAGGCAGACAGAAAATACATACATGCAAAAATGTCAATAAACAACAGTATTATGAGAGATTCTGACATGTAACGAAAAGAGTAAGTCCCCTGAATTTGCTCATGTTTTGAAAATAGCTCTTAAAAACTTTCACTAGGAGCTGGACATTGTTCCATGGGGAAGCGAAAACATCTCAGCCTTTTTTTTTTTTTTTTTTAAATATCTGTTGTTCTTGTGCCCTTTTTACTTTCCAGGAAAAGGGAAGAGGGCAGAGCTGGAAGACTCAGTGTGTGTGTGTATTTTAAGGAAGTGTTCTCCTTGGAAAATAATGGCTGCAAAGTCACATTACCGGCCAAACATTAGTCGAGTATTTTCCTGTGCCCTATATTTATGGTCTTAGTGCCGCACACACATACACACTCACAGCATACCACTCTGTTTATCCACTTTTCTTCCACAGCAGTCATGTGGTTTCTATAACAGTCCTGATTTCATTATGCATGGACTTTAGGTGGAAAGTTGGAGGAAAGTGCAGATTTGTATCTAAAGTGTCTGCAATAAACGCATATTTAGCTTTAAATCGCTGTTTCCTCTCATGGATGGATTCAGAGTTAAATATATATTCATGTGTGTAGAAGTCGAAATACTGTTAAACTGTGACCAAAACACACATGACTCCACTTTAACACTTCAGTATGTCACTTTATTTTTTTTTCTGCTGTTTTGCCACATCCTCACAGGAGCATGTCCGTCCTTAGAGTAGACTTGCAACTAAAAGTCATTATGCCTTTATATATATTGGAAAATATGTACTAACATTCTGGAAATACAGTTTATTCCTAATCTCTAAAGCTTTCCAGTTTTGAAACCTGAAAATGATCCGAGGCTTACCAAAATCCTCACACACCTATAACATGAGACTCAAAGTATTTAACACCTAATTTTATTTTAATAGACAGATTTAAGTGTAAAAGCCTAATTGTGTGGTTCTTTCAGTTGAGTTTCCATCACCTTGTACCACTCTGGCAATTCTTCCTCTGACCTCTGGCACCAACAACATATTTTTCTGTCAAATGTCTGTATCCCCCTGGACATGAAAACTATTAAAAACCATATTAAGGGGTTATAGATAAAGAAAAGCAGCAACTCTTTAATTTTATGAAGAATGACTCAGTGAAATGTTATAGAATTTGAAAATAACTTAAACTGACCCTTTTTCAAGCCTCAAACATCTTAACTGAATAGATAAATCTCCTGTCTGGGGGCTCCTTCCTATTCAAAACAACTAAAATCCTGTGTGTATATATTTAATGATGAAAACTGTTTCACAAACGACATGATGGACCGGGGACTCAATGTCCCCTGCCTCCCCCGCCACATGGTTGAACTTCGCCCGGAGGTGGGAGTTGAAACTCTTTCTGATGGGAGACTCTGCCAGATGTTCCCAGCAGACCCGCACAACACGCTTGGGCCTGCCAGGTCTGACGGGCATCCTCCCCTATCATCGGAGCCAGCCAACTCACAACCAGGTGGTGATCAGTGGACAGCTCCGCCCCTCTCTTCACCCAAGCGTCCAAGACATGCGGCCGCAAGTTCGATGACAAATGTTAGTGACTCCATTAAATGAGTGGAGTAACCTCAATAATGCTCACTAATGGAAAAAAAAACAGATCATAAACCGAGAATAAGACAATTGTTTTTAGCAAATTACAGCTGTGAGTTTAGATGTTAATGTGTGTTTCTTGTGCTGCATGTATTCCCTTCCAACCAACAGTCTCAAGTTGAAGTTCAGGTGAAAGGCTGGGAGGGAGAGAGAGATAAGAAGATTAGCTAAAATAGAGTCAAGTCTATCAAATAAATATTAGAGGTCTCACAGAATGGAAAAGGATTGGCCTAATTTGCTCTAATTTATGCAAACACAAAATCACAATTTCCTTGAAAAAACAGACATATAAATGTATTCTCTTACCTTTGAACATATGCAAGTTTTTTTTGATTTTGTAATTGTAAATGGTTTAGATTGTGTGGTTGTCCACAGAGCTGTCTCCATAACTCGTTTTTCATAATTAACCTACAATTTAAGAAAAATATAAACTTTTAGTCGTTATTTTAACCATGACAAAGTGACAAAATTAGAGCACAATTTCACACCAATATATGGAAAGACCTGACCCTGGTGAAAGTTTAGTTCGATAGTTACTGTTAAACGAGGCTCTCTGATTAGTGGGTCTGTTGTGCAACCAGTGAGCAAGCGGGTGGTCATTTATTAATTAAATAATGACACACAAACTTCGGATGATTGAACTTGAAGCGCATAGAGAAGCGGCACCAAGGAATTTCTGACATTATTTGCCCTATCTCGCAGTGCTAAGAAATCTTTAAAAATTCCTAGACGAAGATTCCCTTACAATTTACTCAGAACCTGTTCAAAACTTTTCGAGTTATCCTGTTAACAAATGAACAAACTATCCAATGCCTGCAAAAACATAACCCTTTTTGGCAGAGATAATATTCAGTGGGTATTACCCAAGATTTTGCTCTTTTGGGGGCTTAAACTGCCATTTCATTCTCTTATCATTCATTCTAATCATTTTTTTACATTTGAAAACAAAAACCAAATGATTTCATACAAGCTCTTGTGAATCTCCTTAGGGAAAATTTGTGGTAATTCCATTTGACTTCGCTCTACTTGCAAAGTTTGTGTCAAAGATCTCCACAATTTCTTAGTAAACTGTTTCATGATGTTGAACAAACATTGATGTTCCCCTCAGGTCTCATTTAATAAACTTTAATCTCCTGACCAATCATGTTGTGCCAACATCATATTATCAGGTTAGTTTGATTCTCTGATTTATGTTCAAACTCCTGACAATCTGCTGATATGATTCAGATGATTCAATCTCAGTTGTGCTGTGCGTGCTATGCTTGTGATGTTACTATGCTAAATAGCAAAATTAAAAAGGGAGCATGACTATCATGACCCTTGCAAAGCATCAGCAAACTTTCCCTTGTCATTCATTGGACCTCCAACCCAAAACAACTTGCCACTACTCCAAAAGAGAGGCACCAAATACTTTTTAAAGGAGCTTTAATTTACAGTATGTGCACTTCTTTGTTCCAATAGACCATGGACATCAACTGTCTGTTTTAGCAGATCAAAACACACATTTCCAGAAAGCCAGCTGGCCCGTTGATTTTTATCTTTTGTTTGGCCTGGCAGTGTAGTGAGTCATCCGTGTCGTGCTGTGGTATGGATCAATAACCAGATGAAGTTTTTGACTTCATCTGAGCCTTTCTGTGTGAAGTTTGCATGTTCTCCCCTGCAGGCATGGGTTCTCTCTGGGCACTCCAGCTTCCTCCCAAGGACCAAAACCATGCTCGTTAGGTTGACTGGTGACTCCAAATTGTCCTCAGGTGTGAGTTTGAGCATAATTAGTTGTCCTTCCCTCTATATGGCCATGTGATTGGCTGGCGACCAGTTCAGGGTGTACCCTGCCTCTTGCCCAAAGACAGCTGGGATAGACTCCAGCCCCCCCGCGACCCCAAAAGGGATAAGCGGTATAGAAAATGAATAAATGAATCGACCTGATGATTTTAACTGTCCTGATTGTAGGGGGTGCAGCCCCAGCACCCAAGCTTCCTGCTTGTCTGTCTCATGGGTTTGTAGGTGAGAAAGGTAGCCACCTAACGAGTGTGTGCACATCATGGTTGTGTGGGGGTTGATGGGAGGGTAAACATGACATTAAATGTCAGTGTGGTGTGCGTGAACCGACCGTCTCTGTGGTTTCCTGAACAGTTCTCATCTCAGCCTGTAATGTGATCAAGCATGGCGGTGTTCTAAGCAGATTTAACATCTCCGTGTGGTGTTTGTAGATAAACCAAAGCACAGGTTTCATATCAGAGAAAACTCCTGGGTCACAAAGTCTCTGCGCTTTGTGGGCGTCTGCATGAAGACAGTAGCCATCTATCCAGGTCACTTAATGTAAAAGTGGTGATGTTTACCCGTGTGTTTGGATGGTTATGTGTAAGAGATGTATTTATTTACCACTACCTCTACATAACCGTGTAATCAATCAGAAAGAGAGTGAGAGAACAGAACAGGTCTTTTATTTGAAGGTGGGAGTTCACACCTTGGCTGAAACATTTTCTCAGTAAAAACCACAATGAGTGTTTTCTGAGCACAGCTATAGGTAGGGGGACACATGTCGATCTCTGCAGCTCTGTGGTCCCCCTGTCCTACAAACTAAAGAAACAGACACCAACACTCATCTACCACTGATCGACACAGGTCAGAAGAAAACTTTGGCTGTAAAAAAGTCTGTTTTAATGACTCAATCAAAAATGTAGAGGAGAGAGCAAGGGAATGCAACTTCATTAATAGAGCACTATTCATACATACAGCAATTCAAAGTTCTTTACAGAGATAAAAACAGCAGCCTGTACAGCTGGTACAGGGAAAATATTGGGAAATTTGGGCGTTATTGATTTGCATACTTCAGAAAACTTGCAGGGAGTTTATTGGATCAAAATGGCTACAGACCTGGCTCCACCTTTTAGTGCCTAAAACTACGTCTTAACAAAATATGTTGCAATAAATAACTTTACTTTTATTTCTCAAACTTATTTATCCTTCATTTATGTCTTTCATTTAGCCTTTCTAGAGGTTGCATAGGGTTGTAAGAGGTTCATGCCAATTGCAAATACATTCTGTTGGCTCTGCTTCTGTGAGGAAAGCACTGGCATGGAAGTCAGGCTATACATTGTTGCAAATGGGGCCAAGAGCTCTCTAAAATATGTTTAAAGTGAAAAAAGATGTAAAAAAAAAAAAAAAAAAAAAGCATTGGGAGGGTTGTAAACTTATTTGGACACACTGACAATGCTTTAGTTATTTTTTAGCAAGCCATTGATTTGGTACTACATTGCTCTAGGTGGAAGGGTACATAACCTTTGCAGTCAATCGATCAGTCAATTAATCTTTACTTGTATAGTGCCAGTTCATAGCAAGTGTTATCTCAAGATACCTTACAACAGAGCAGGCTGAATGCTTTCTCTTCATTTTATAGATACACATAAAATATATATATATACAATACACATATATACAATGTACAATTGACCTAAAGCTGTATTTATTTATTTTTTCTATCTAAAGTTCACAAAATTACTTAAAGCTCTTGGCCCCATCTGCAGCAGTGTATAGCAACGGTCCCTAATTCACCACAACGCAGGATCAGAGGAGCTTGTTTCAAATGAATGCTTATGTTTCATTTCCACTGAGTGGTCTGGTTTCGTTCAGTACAGTTTGTTGGTACAGTTTGGAGTGGTAAACGCTGATCTTTTTCTTGCGTTTCCAGCGCCAGCTATACCCTTACTTGAGAGCGGGGACGTGAACTGAGAGGAGAGGGCCGCATCAGCTAAGTAAATACGAGACGTCACAGCAATGCCGCACAGTGAAGCGGTCTGAAGTGTAATTGTAAACAAAGAACAACAGTTGAGGACATCCAGTACTCCAGTACTCCATGGAGCATTGTTTCATGTGGCTAACCTCCACAGCAACAGTAGAGGACAAATTTCTCTAAATTCACCACTTATTACCTCCATCAAGGAGGTTATGTTTTTGCCGGATTATGTTTGTTTGTTTGTCTGTCTGTTTGATTCTTTGTTTGTTTGTTTGTTTGCAAGATTATGCAAAAACTACAGGATGGATTTTGGTGAAATTTCCAGGAGATGTTGGTAATGGCCCAACTTAAAAATGATTAGATTTTGGTGGTGATCCAGATAACCGTCATTAGCAAACAATCATTTTTGCTCAATAAATGTCTAACTAACAACAACATCAACATGATTCTGAGTGCTAGGTGTGGGTTTTCAGGGTCAAGGAATCATATTATGATGGTAACTTTATCATGGAACTATTGCCTGTAGATGTAACAGCAATATGTGAGCTACCTTGGCGGAGGTTTGTGCTCTCTGAGTGCTTTCTAGTTTGAACATGATGTGGTATGTGTTTTTTCATTTTTCACTGATGTCACATGAGGATTGGCGATTTTTGTGACCAATCAAGAGACTGCAGTGCTTATAGCTCCATCTTTTATGGTTGGTTTGGTACAGGACCCTTTAAGAGAGGTGCCAAAAGTGGGGCAGCAAGGGTCAGATGCTACTGCTGCAGTGTAAAATACAAAAAAGTGGGGCAGCAAGGGTCAGTTATATGGGTACCCTTTCTCCCCTTCTGACAGTGAAACCACCTGAAATTGCGTGCCGAACTGAATCTTTATAGCAAACTTTCAGGAGCAAGACCACACCTGGACCACACCACTTCTCATGTTTCTATAAATTCAAACCTGATCATTTCCTCCTTTTGTTTGGTTCACATGATGCACCCCTCCCTCTCACCCAGTTTGTTCTACTTTTTATTTCCTCCTATCCTTTGGGCCTTTAAAAGGACTCACTCTGTTTTCATCAGCTGCTTAACAAAACATTTTTAAAACACACACTAGTCATCAGTCTGAGTTAATTTGACATTTCTACTCGTTACTGATGAGTATTTCTTACCTTTGAATCCTTCCACATCAGGAAGTTTAGCATTCTTGTTGGCCTCGACAGTCCTTCAACTACACTAATTGTGCAGAGTCAAATATTTAAAACTACATCCAAAGCATAAGATATGACAGTGGATGTATCTTAGGTTATATTTTTTCATTTATCACAGCAGTGATGGAGAGCCTGAGTGTAAAGTCTGCACAGTCAGTCTACATGGCGGATCTGTGAGGATCCAGTTATCCTTCCGGAATAAAACACTGTTCGGTCACAGTTCATAAAAAGCGTATTTAATTTTTTTGTTTGTTTGTTTCTCTAAGGTACAGTACCAAATGATCTACAGCCCGGTACCAGTCAGTCCAGCCTAACTTCTCGGTCCACTCTCTCTTTACTGGGACAGAGCTCATCAGAGACACTTATGCTGATAAATAAACTGACATGTACATCATATAACTCTACTTCAAAACTACCAAACTATCCCTATTGGATGCCTCTGCTCATCCTAAATATTCCATTCTCTTAAATCTACAGCCAGCAAAACACTATGGCATAATCAATGAGGACATAAAGGAAGTCATTATTATAAGCACATCATATTTGGATTGGCTTTGAAATGGCAGATAAACCACGTCATTGTTATTCAAGTTTGTAATCCATATGGCGGCAACAAGTGGCCTGATAACAGTGAGATTGTTTAACCGCTGAAGTATTTAGGTTGTAAGACAGACAAGAGATGGTACAGGTGGCTGTTGTGTGTGTGTGTGTGTGTGTGTGTGTGTGTGTGTGTGTGTGTGTGTGTGTGTGTGTACGTACGTACGTGTGTGTGTAGGTGTGTGTGTGTGTGTGCTGTGGTAGACAGGAACATTTCCGGCAGCACACAGGTGCACTCTAACATGTAGCCCCCTCAAAGCCTTGATCTTATACAAACTCACTCATACACATGCAGTCATGCGCTCACCACGACAAACACACCTCAGATGGTGCGATAAATATCATCTCACGCTGCAGCGGTACAGTTTTGTTTCTGTCTTTCAGTAGAGACATAAAGACAACTGGATTTCACTAGAAGTGAAGCGTCTGAGGTGAAGTTTTCTCAGCAAAGTCTTCAGTATATGCAAGGTGTACATAGAAATGCAGAGGTCAAAATTTCTAGGGCAGTACAATATTTCAAAACTAGTCTCACTGACAATATGGGTTTTCCACAATAAAACCAAAATGATCCCCATTAATTAATTTCTGTGCTGCAATCCATGCTGTCCTTGTTTTGTCCTTAGGATATTTGATGTTGTAAATGTTGTAAGGCCCTATTCTTCACTTGGTGCAAAGAGTTTGTGTGCTCTGCATGTGTCTTTTCTATTTTCCAAAAATGCAGTTGTCAGCTTTGCACCCAGGGAGAGTAAAAATGCGATGTTTTTTGCTTTGTTTCCCTACCGCAAATTTCAGTTCATTGCATAGAGCTCTTGCCCCCATCTCCATCAGTGTATAGATAGATAGATAGATAGATACATAGATAGATACATAGATAGATGTACTTTATTGACCCCAAGCTGGGAAATTGTGGTAATTACAGCAGCTTGTATCATAGGGAGTAATAACATATACACGCTAAAAACAGACTAAGGATTTTAACAAAATATAATATACAATACATACTAAAAACCATAAATAAACAAATAAATAAGGCAATAGGAGTCAACTGTTGATTAACTGATTCACACAGGGCAGAGTAAGTCATAAGTAAGTATAGCCCAGCTTCCATGTGAGTTCTACCTTCACGGGCAGAGCTGATCAAAATCACTGTAGCTTACGCATTTACTTTCCTAATGAACCCCACCCTAAAACACCGTCCCTATGTAAAAGATTAAATAAAACCATTTGATGCTGTTGTTGTAAAATTTGTCATAGGTGTGATCAGAATGCTCATTGTTATACATTTTGTATTTTTTCCTGCTGCCTTAACCTTGCAAATCTCAAAGCTTGTTCCGATCAGAATATGATTGGCTTAAGTGTGGGTTGCCTCTGACTGGCCTGTAATGAATGTGACAGATAAAACATTAATCCAGTCACCCTCCAGTTTCTTTCTTCTTTTTTTTGAAAGGCTCTGCCCTTTAACATTGCAGTGCAGATGGATCTGCCTGATTTAATGTCTCTAATCAGATAGATCCATTTTGCCAAGCTCAAATCCAAAATTGTAAGCGGCACAACCCAATCATTGCCTTTACACTAAGAAGAGGTGGAAGCTACGAGCGAAACATCAGCAAGTAATAACTGCTCGCACAGAGATTAGCATGGATGCTAACAGCTTCACTAGAAGTTTTATCAGAACTTGACCACATTTCTTTATCAAATGAAAAACAAGCAACAGCACAACAAACTTCTCTTTAGAAAGGCTATTTTCACTCCACTTCCATCATGTTTTGACAATAGCTTGTTCTATGTAGTGGCTTTCATTTTGTATTTTACACTGCAGCAGTAGCGTCCGCCTACTACATCATCTGATTGGTCCATAACATATGTGATTGACAGAACAATCGACCAATCACCTGTCAGATGTGCTTATAAAGGGTCCTGCCCATTCTTAGTCACTTTCTATAGGATGCTGCCCAGATGGATTTGTAATATATTGAAAGGTCCATCTGGTGTAGAAAGTTATCTGCCCTTCCTAATAATTTTCTATGGGATGTTGTCCAGGTGGACTTGAAATACATCCCAAGGATATATGAGACAGTTCATCTGGTGTGTAAGGTTAAAGCTGCCAGTGTTCAGCTTTTTAAAGTCTGACTGTATTACTAATGCATTTCTGTGCTGTATGTCTGTACGAATAACCTAATCTTGCAACCATACATTACATTTGTGTCACTGAAGTGCTCTATTTGTGTGCCATGATTGTGGTTTTGTTATGCTGTCTTCATTTTTTGTGATACTTTCTCTCTCCCCTCACTGTGGGCCGCACAAATATGTAGCTCATGTCTGAAAAAAAAAAAATGGGAGTGGCAAAATAAACCACAAACAGATGCTTTCTAGCATAAAAATACCAACAGCACAGAAACACAAACATAACATACAGATGTATATATCTGGGCCAGGTCTCTCTGGGCTGTAATAGGTGGTTAACAGCTCATGAAAGCGTTGAGGTGAAAATTGATGTTGGTTAGTCTGCAATAAATGAACATGCCGACAAGCAGCCAGAATTCTGTGGTTTAGCTTAAACATATGAAGATTGAATGCAGTGCCAAAAACCAGGGAGCCAGAACACTTTTAGCCAGAGTGACTTCATTTTTTATTTCCACTGCCTCCCACACAAACACGAGCTCTGCTGCTTTTCCTCTTTGCATTGGTCCTTCTCATTCATTCTCTCTGAGCTGTTCATTTTCCCAAGGCTGTTTCATTACAGGGCCCACTCAATCAGAGGAACGTCCACCCAACATCGAAATCAGTTCTGCAACAGCTGAGCAAAACATCTGCTGGGGCGCACAGTCCCCCCCACTCCCCCGTCCCCCCTCCACCAGGACTCTCTGGGTCTGATTTAATCCCACATTTGACATAAACCGATAAATTTTGATTCCACTTCCAGAAATGTCCAACCTTTCTGCATATGGACTTTTTTTCCATTATTTTTTTCATCATTTGTGGCTTTTCCTCACCCCTCTTATGTGAATCAAGCCCCCCGCCCCTCGTTTCCCCTCTTCTCCCTCTATACAGCTGTCCCCTTGCTTCATGTTGCACATTCTTTCATACTTTAGGGCTGTCAGGGACCCATTACTTTCCTTCCTGCTGTGTGTGTGAGAGAGAGTCAATGTTAGAATCTGAAAGACAGAGTACAGCTGCATGTGAGTAGAGCCCCCTAACTCACACACTCCCCCAGCTGATTGTCTCTCGCCAATTACTGCAGTCCCATCTCGTCCTGTCCCCTTCAATCCTCCCCCCTCCCCAGTAAGCACCTTCCTCCGGCTGCTATTTTTAGCCTGGGAGACGAGGAAAGATGTGGGGCCCCTCCACAGCCTAATCACGGCCTCCTCTGAGCGACCGCTGCCTTTATATTTTCGCAGCTAGACCTCCCCCTCCTTTGTCTTCCTACTCCACAAACTTCCCCTTCCCCGTCCCTCTCGGTTTCTTGGCCAGTGGCTCAGGTAATATACTTGGGAATGCTAAACAAAGGAAAAGTGCAACACAAAAACAGGCACCGACCCGACAAACAACAAAGCAATTAGGCCATTGTTTGGTCTGCTTGAACAACCGTGACCTCTCAGGAAACTCCCTCTTTCCTGAGAAAGACGCTCGACTTGCCACTCAGGGCTGATTAAAAAGCTGAGAAGCAGGACGGGCCGAAGTTTTGGAAGTGTGAACGTGTGTTTGACTCAGTGAGGAGGTGTAGTTTCACAATGGGTCAGGTTAAACGTCTTTTGAGTATTGTTGTCTGGACAGCAACTTTAAGTCAATGAGTTGTTTTGTTGTTCAACTTTATCAAACCATCTGGAAGCCAACCAAGTATTATAGAAGTCATACTAAGAGCCTACATGAATGTCCTGCGATGGTTTTACACTGGATGCATGTGACTGATGTTACCAGCTTGGCACAAGACGCTATGGCTTTCACTCCTGCATGTGTGTGCTATGTTGAGGCTGCATTTCCCTGCTGTCAAAGCTGTTCTCCATAAATGTTATCCCCAAAAAAGAGCTTCAATAAAAGTTTAAGGAGAACCATATTAAATCCCCACAAGTGGCTTGATACATTGAATAACTGACCTGTGAAACCTACAGAATTAAATCATTCTGACAAACAAGAGTTTCTCCACAGAGGTGGCAAAATGAGTTTTAACTTTGAGAATCACAGACAGGAGGAGTGATTAAAAAGTTGCTACCTTTTTGATGATAAACTGTGGAGGTACATACCTGCTAGATTAAAGGGATTGTTCAGTATTTTTAAAGTTTGATTATAAAAGGTACTTGACATTTTTCAGTGAAATGGCTAATTGAGCTCCTTGCAGCGCTGTACCTTTAAGGAGAACAGGCTCAGACTATTGGTAAGTTACACTGCTGTTGATGATCATGTCACGTAATTGTGATTTTCACATGAAAACAAGCTTCAAAACTATTTTGGGCCGAATGTATGATTGGGCAAAAAATTTCAGAGTGCTTTATTTTTCCTTCAGGAAGTCTCTGTATTTGGCACTATTTTACAATGCAGTAAATGGATATGTGGTCTTCTGCATGTGCGCATTGATTCAGCCTGCTAAATGTGGTTCTAAGGAATTTCTCCTGCTTACTCCAGGGTCATAGAGGTAAAAGGGGTTATCGTCACTTGAGACAAAATCACTCATATTGGGTTCAGTATTAGCTTCTCCTGTTGTTGTGTTTTCCTGAGTCCATAGATTGAAACAGCAGATCAGTGAAACCAATAGATGAAATAACAGAATTTAATCAAAATGGTCAGATATGTCTTAGATTGAAATATAAACAATGAAATATTTCCTTAATACACCTGCTAACATCAGATAACATTATAAGTTATACTTTAACACCAGTCAGACTTATGGTTGGAATAGATATGAAAATAACATACCTTTTGCATAGGAACTGCAAAATTAATCAAATAAATAGATAAATAAAAAGCGTATCGTAGATATCATTGTACTAATCAGCAGATAGATCACACTGTAATAAACAGCTGACAGCATTTAACAATGCATATATGCATTTTATTTTTTTGCATTTTAGTGTGGATGAAGATGTAATTAAAAACATCACGCATATGGATGGAATGATTTTTGAATTTGTGGTGAAAACTTGGATAAAGCAGAAACATAAATCAACATTCAAGCAAAAGGTTTTTTGTTTTTCCATGGGTTGTACTCGTATCACAAAGAAAAAACAGGAAAACTAATAATGAGGAAAGAGATGATCATATACAGACTGATAAGACTTCAGATATTTTCCTTCTCTTGTGATCTGTGTAAACTGCTCCAACAGATAAAGACGTCCTCCTCTTTCCTTCATCTCCTCCGCATGGTGATCTTTTAGAACTTTTTACAGGCTGTACCTCACATTTCCAGATGATGCAGATCCTATTGTATTCCTCAAGGACTCCTAACCTTTTCTTATCCGCACTGACGTCTTTGTGTCTTCTTCTTCCCTCATCATGCTCTGAAAGGCACAGTTTTGTTATTTGTATCAACAAAATCATCAACTTTTACGCACCGAACTCCCAATGAAAACAGAAGGCTGAATGATTTTATGTAAGGCTTGAAAAAACAAATAGTTTTTTTATCTAAATGAACATGCTATAATATCAAAAAAATCAGTTTAAGAAAAAATACGTTGTTCTTGAAATCAAATTTAATTCCGACACATGATGTAGAAGCTACTAAAGACACTCCTGTGAGGAATAAAGGTGTTACAATGCAAAGAATGGCCATCTTAAATTGAGACTTTTGGATCATTTTTTTTCAGCCCTCATTTAACCATAGAAATGTTCATTTAAAGTGACTCGAATGAACATCGAAACAAAGAGACATTCATTAACCACAACACATTACTGTGACAACCAGAGATGGCCTGAGTGCAGTGAACAAAAAAATGTAGCTTTTATCAGAGAAGTTCCTCTGAGAAATTGCAGTATATATATTATAGGAGAAAGAAACTTTTGCAATTCATTTTTTTACCAGCTCCTTTCACCACTAGTGCCTTTCCATCAAGCAGTCCATATTGGTTTGGTGCAATCCACAGTTATTAGCATCCACACTGTTAAATGTTGTATTGGCAACAATAAGAATTGTCAGGTATTGTGAATCATGGGTGACGATACAGTATATTGTGATGATATTGTATACTCTGATTTTTTTCTCTAAAGCATCTTTTTTTATTATTTTAATAGTATTAAGAACCCAAATATTGTATGCATAAAAAGTGCTGTTTATAATTATATAAATCATGATCCCAGCAACATGAATAAACTTTGTTGTTTGTCTTAGTGATGGAAATAAGATTAAAAAAAATGTAACAAAGATTTTCATCTAGACTTCACTCAAATTATTGATAAATTTCTGTGTCAGAAAATATAGAAATATATTGGTGTATCAATGTTTTCTTACACCTATAGTTCCTAGTTCTGTACTGTCCTACTTCTTTGGCTCCTTTCTGTTGAGGTACAAAGCGCAGTCTTCTAAACTTAATGGAGGGAACTAGATTCACTTCAGTTCATAGTTTGATTGTCACTTTCTCATTAAGACTCCAAAGTATCATTTACCAGACTGTTTTGTACTTTTTGGCAGTGTTTTTCTTTGCAGCCTGTAACCTTCTCTCAATCAAAGTTTGATGAATTGAAAATGAAAGCTTTAATTATTTTTTAGTTGACATTGTCAGAATGAGGAAGAACATCCATTTACTTCAGCTTCTTTTGCCAAAGCTCTTGCAGCAGCTTGTTTGAGGAGAAACTGAGACAAGGTCACGCCAATCTCTGACTCCCTCTCACTTGCCATGAAGACAAAGGGTCATAACCCCCCAAACACGCATTTCCTTTGGTCAGTATGTTATCCTAAGGATGAAGTTACATTTGGATCACAGAGCTAATCCATTGCTGCTAGCACAAAGAAGACGAAGCCAGACCACACAGCCGATGAGGTCAGAGGGGTTGTAAACCTTTTTGGATGCATTTCTTTTCCTCAGACGAAGAAAATCATGAAGTACACCCCCTGAAGTAAACTGGGGTTAATTTAACTAAACACGACTACTGTGTGTTGACTTAGTAATGTGCTGCCTGTTACGGATGTGTTATGTCTGCCTGCTGTGTGTTATGTCTGCTGAAAGGTTTTAAGAATGAGAAGTGAAAGATGGGTAGATTGAATTAGGGAACAGCAAAAACATACAAATGATATTTAGCACCTGATCTTAGCTATTTAGGCTATTTAAAGTCCAAAAAAGCAAATCAAACTGGATCAAGCTGCAGATAACGTTTTGCGAAGGTGCAAAAATATGTTCTGTGAACACTTAATTCTGACTGTTCCTTTCAGATGGCATGGCCCATTTATGCTAATGCAAATGAATACACACAGTCAGACATGGTGTTTGAAAATTCATGATTTATCTTAAAACAAATCTTAAAATTGTTAGAAGGTTTACATGCAGATTTCAAAGTGGGTGATGTTGTGAGAGTCAGACCAAAAGTATTGAAAATACATCCAAATAAAGCAGTTGGACTGAAGTCACACTTTATTGAATTTTGGAGGTGAAACTAACACACCTATTGCACTTAGAGACTTTGCATACGTATCAGTTTTTAGGACATGTTTTTCGATCCATTTACCACTTTCAACAAAGCAACAGACACAAGCCATGTACACTGAATTCAATGTGTTTATTTCTATGTATCGCAAAACAAATTACAGTACAGGGTAAAGTAGGCATGGACATCAGGCAGGACAGACTACTTTGTGGTTATTTCACTATTAAGTGGCAACAGTGTCTTTGTTTGACACTCGAGATACACTCATCCACCCACAAGAAGGTTTGGGGTTCAAGTCAAGCTCTGGATGTCGATGTGTCCTTGGGCAAGACAGTCAACCCCAAATTGCTCCAACTGCTGTGTCACTGGTGGATAAATGGGTATGGAGAAGCGCGACTGTGTGAGCTGATATTTATGGATAATTTATGAGGAATTAGAAATTTCCATCATCAGTGAGTGAATGTGAGAGTGAGTGGGTGCAAAGAGTCAGAGCAGAGAAGAAAAGATTCTGTCCACTCTGTCTAGATGTACAGGCTTGTGTATCATGAATGCCAAATTAAAAACTTTGATTTAGTTTTAAGTCTCCATCTCTCCTGTTATAGGGCGCAAGCAGCTGCCTAAAACATGTCGTCCCCTCAGGTCCCCAGAATAGACCTACCAGTGGTACGTCCTACCATTGTTTTGTTGTCAGTTTAAGCCCATGGGATCACGGTAGCAAGCCTATTGCAGAATGTAGATGTAACAATGAATGCAGAGTTGTTGACAACATGGCACCGAGCAGCACTGAACTGACCAACTACTAATTAGAGCAGACTGAGCCCGTGTGAGGTGGGGAACCTAATGCCTTTTTTCCACTGAGTCTGGTTGGAGTCGGTACAATTCAGTACAGTTTAGTGTGGTAAACCCTGATCTTGTTCGTGCTTCCACCGCTAGCTGTACCTTCACTTTAGGGTGGGGATGGGAGCAGGGAGGAGGGGGTAGGTACATAAATGCGTGACGTCACAACAGCATGACACAGTGAAGTAGTCTGAAGTAAAGCACAACTGTAAACAAAGAGCAACAATGGAGTGCTCCAGAATGTTTTGTCTGGACATCCTTCACAGCAACAGCAGAGGGCATATCGTTCTTAATTCATGGCTTATTTGAACATGGTGATATATGTGTTTTTGATGTCACTGCTGTCACATGAGAATTGATGATTTTTGTGACCAATCAACAGGCTGCAGCACTTTCAGCTCCTCCTTTTATGGTTGGTTTGGTATTTGGGGCCAAAGAGTGGGATGACACAGGTCGGTTACATGGGTACCTTATTAAAAGAGGTTAGTTTTAAAAAAAAAAAAGTACAAGGTTATGCTGCAAAAGATTTATATTTTATGCATTAGCACAATTGTTAACTTATGGATCATGATACTGGTATTTTATTATGAGCAAATTTTCCAAACTTTCAGTTTACAGCCACTTATCAGCTGCTATCATCATATTGAACATAATTTCAATATTTTCAGGATTTTAAACAAAAAAAGTCACACAAGATGGCTTTGAATGTGAATTATAAATAAGCATGCACTTTGCTGAAATGAAAGTGTAGGCAGAAAAAATGATCATTCATGAGCTACAAAGCTCCTAATTTCAAAACATGTTGGAAAGTGACTCTTTATATTATATCTTGACTGGTTTTCTGATTTTAAGAGTCTTTTAAAGGATCTTAAGGCATGAGGTACTTTACAAAAGTACAACCAGTTCAATATTATGATCCCTCCATGTAAAAACACTCAGATGTTTTTTTTTTTTTACATTGAGGAGACTTCAGTTTCTCACAGATCTCAGTGGTGACTGTTTTGTGAAGAAGCCCGAAGCTGTAACTCATCCTTTCCACAAGAATTTCCAGTAAAATATGCTAGAATGGCTGAACCTCAGTAAATATTTACTTGTATATCATGATGACTTAAACTGTTTGCTACTGAATCAATGTGTCATACAGATATGCAAGCAAAAAGAAAATAGTTCACTAAATAAGATCACACTGAAGCCAGCCATGATAACTTTCTGAGAGTAAATTTTAAGACCATTTAAATTCTTTCATAAAATACCAACATCCTCCCTTTTTTTCATTCAGTCTGAAATGTAATTGTTTGAGTGAACTATGTATGTTGAGTTAGAAATCTACCTGAATGCTCAATTTGTGTGTCTAGCAGAAGCTTGACTTGGCTATGTAGTTTTAATGGACACAAACTTTGAAATCATGAAATCGTCATGGTTATTATTTGATACCTCCTTACTGTTATCTCAGGAGACCACGTCTGGCTATACATTTTAAGATTTCAAAGAGTTATTCATGACATCTTCAGATAACAGATGAAAGCAAGACAAACAACGAGTGTAAGGTGTTTTCCCTGGGCATCTCTGAACCAGAGCTGTGGTAAATCTCCACTCTCCGCTAAAGGCCCCCCGTTTAATGTAAATCATGACAAGGAATGTGGATAAAGAACCAGTTTAAGTTGGTTTTAAGTGATTTCAAGGAAACAATATCATTTGTTTTTATGCTTTATGATTACCATAGCAGTGTCTTCCACTTAAAGAGCCATTATTTTGCTTTAACTTATGATGGACTTCAATGTGTGCTTAACTATGCTCTCAGTCACTAATGTGGAAAAAAAAACCCTCCAGTTTTCCCAATGAAGTATGCCTGATGCACCTCATTCAGATGCTTTCTTGGAGTTCTTGTCACTGTTAGCCCCCCTTCTCCATGTGGGTCCAGTCGTTTCTGATTGGTTGATTGGCCTCCTCTGACAATTGGTCAGTTTTGTGCTGTCATGTGCTCAGCAGCTCTGCATTCTTTCCACAGCCTCACAGGTCTTGCCACCTGAAGCCAAGGGTCTTTAAATGCTGAAGGACATCTTGCTGGTTGATCTGTTCTGAGACGATGGGGGAACAAGCCATTTCAGACAACTACTACTGCTGTTCACAGGAGGAGAAGGAGAAATCTTGATGCCACAGGCTTTTTATTTTGCATATGGAAATACTCTATCACACAGAGGAGACATGTATGACACCCTAAAGCAGGGGCGTCCAAACTATGGCCCTGGGGCCAAATGCGGCCCGCTGCCCATTTTTAATTGGCCCCTGAAACAGTTGAATGAATAAAGAAATTTCGATTGCAGTAGCAAATACCATCAATCATGCACATTTTCTGCTGTATTTACTTTGTCACAAGGCTCATTTACAAAGTGTGCTTCAAAATTCATCTTCAAGCACCAACATTCTTGCAGTTTACTCTTGTTTTGTGTCTGACAGTGAAGATAAGCCGTCACTGTCCCCATCTCTGCTGCTCAGAAGGTCATTCTTGCCCTGACTAGGTGTGAATCCAGTGATAGACCTTGACAGACAATAACCCACCCTAAAACCTAAAACTTTAACTTGAATACATTAAAAAGGAGGTGCAGCAAGTGGCTCAGCCGTCCATGTATTCCTCTTTATGTGGCCCTCGATGTAAAAATTTTGAACACCCCTGCCCTAAAGAGTATATACAACTTGATAAATCATATTATGACCTTTTCAGTCAGTATATTTATGCAAAACAATGTCATGGGCTGGCAAGAAGAACAATCAGAATTTGAGCAAGTAATCACAGCAGAAGACAAAAGTGGTGCATCTTACAATGTCTATGTGATTTCAAGCAAGATAAGAAATACCATACCTTGCAGTGCGGCTGGATCTCCATTATTTATATAACTAGGCAGATCCATCTTGCCAAGCTCCAGTCTACAATGATTGACTTAAGCCTAAAACAGGACTGCCCAATCAACTTCCTTTATAGCAAGAGGTGGGAGCTCCAAGTGAGACGGCAGTGGGAAGTGACTGCTCTTACAGAGATCAGCATAGATGCTAACAGCGTCAGTAGCAGTTTTATCAGATCTGAAACACGAATCTTTATTAAGTAAGAAAACAAACAACAACGCTGAAAGCACTTCTTGACAGAAAGGATATTTGCACTACACTTCCGATGGGAAGAGTTTGTTCTATGAAGTGACTTACGGTTTTTACTTTACACCACAGCAGTAGTTCCTGCATGTGATTTAATAGTTTTTTAGGGCTCTGTCAGTTGTGGGCACTTAGAATTGTCTCCCCCTTATGGCCTGGAGACACGGCATCAGGGAATAAAAAGAACACCTTAAAAACAGCAGTTTGAATAAGCCAAATATTTTTATTTTTTTGTTCACATAAAAATGGTCTTATTTGAACAAACTGAGGGTTATATCACTAAAGCATGTTTTTTGGATTCCTGCAGAGCTCGGTGCGGCATCCTTATTTTGGTGCTCTGTGTTTTGTGTATCCTCAAGCAGCACTTCCTGCCATTGTCTGTCGGACTTTAGTGCCCTCGCAATCCATCCCCCTCTCTTTTTTTTGTCTCTGCTACACACACTGATACACACAACCTCCTCAGCTCACCCTACCAGTCAACAGCCCTGTATCCCCAAAGTCTCTGCTGCTCTTACAGACAGTTTAAAGGGATCTGATAGGGCAGAGCAACTGTCTTCTCTAAATAAAGAGAAGAATAAGGGGGAGTCAGTAACTTAGTGAGAGAGTGAAAGACAGAGAGAGAGAGAGAGAGCGCGCTCACATGAGTGGAGGTAAAAGACAGAAAAGTCAGAGTGAGCCCGTTGTGTCAAACAGTTGGCTGTGACTCGCTCTGTCAGTGCACAGCTGTGCTCCGGCGCTGCAGCACCACTCCCCTGTCAAAGCAGGATCTATCTTCTCCAACCAGCCCATCACTTTGTCTGTCTACTGCCTCTGTGATTGACTGGACTACAGTGGGAGGACAGAGGGACCTCTTAGTGGATGTCAGCACCCAAAACTGGTAGGAAAGATCATTCAAATAATTATACAGTGTAATGAAATTACATTCATTTGTCAAAGAATGTGTAACATCTGTGCAACAACATGTCTCCAAATGTTTTCTTTTTCTGTAGAGCATAGCAGATGTATTTTTGCATCATGTAGAATAAAAGGGGGTTATTTTGTTCTGGTAGATTTGCACCAAACAGGGGATTTTTGGTCCAGTTGTCACTTTGGCTTATCTTCTCTGTTACTACCGGCAGATGGTCAGCATTGGTTGGGTTTAGCTGTGAGAAGCCTGTGTTTGCTATGGATTTTGTGCAGATGCTGTTGATGCTGTTCTTTTGAAATAATTTGCATTGACCAAATGCTTAAGAGGGAAACTGGTGAGAAATACAAAGATGGATCCCTCTTTTTGTACATATTTGTTTGGTTTTGGATGTGCTGTTTCCCAGTACAGGGTAAGGGAGAAAATTGGAAACAGACCCACCCACCCAGGAGAGCTAGTCTGTCCACGAAAAGTATTAGAGAGCAAAGACTGAGGAGACACACAACAGTCCCTTACTAAAGCTGAAGTACAGGAGCACTGGGAAACAGGGAGAAGCTTGGACTTGCTCTGAAAGTAAAGATAGAAAGAGGTCTGACTTACTGACTTAGTCTTATGTGCTGAAAAACTGTCAAGTATGATATAAGCAAGGATCAAAATGCTGACATGCTTCAGTTGTCAAACATTGCTTCATTCATTTAGGTTTACATCACAGAATATTTTTCTTTAGAGATCTGGACAAGTCCAACACACCGAATTAGCCCTTCAATGCAAACATGATTAAAACTTATTGTTAATTTTAGAAAGGTAAAGGGGAGTCCTGTATCACATGTTTAGCCTTCACCCTTTACTTTGTACATAAATCTTGCTGCAAAGGATGAAGTCATGGCTTCAGCCTTTATATGCATTCTCACACAAAACCATTCATTTTTCAATTTATTTTTATTCTATGGGCTGCTCCACTTTGAGACACCATACTACATGGTATTAAGCAAGATTTTACACTTTGCTCCTTAGTGTTCATTCTGGAAGAAATAGGATTATAACAGCGACTTTAAACATATATTAAGCTTTTTCTATGGCGTTAACAAAAGCAAATAATTGTCTCACTGATTTGATTAAATGAATACATCACCAACACATGCATCATAGGTCCTGGGTCCTGGTGTGTTTGACCATTAACATTATGTCTTGGGTGTCTGTTGAGCAAGGATTTGATTTAAATAGAATTTTTAAAAAATGAAAAATTTTGTTTCTGTAGAGGATCAGATGCAGCTCCTTTCTCCTCCCCTTGGGAAACACTTGGATCTGAGGGGGCAGGAAGGCTACAGGAGACCATGATAATGAGCTCTGTTCTGCTTTGCTGCCCAAATGATGGGAAGGTGGAGTGGGGATTATAGGCTGCACAGCAGACAAAACAGTCATGGCATCTGCCTGTGACAAGCAGAAAACACACATGTAGGTGGCTGCTGTATAGCTCTGGCATAATAAACCCCACAATGTAAAAAAAAAAAAACAAAAACAGAGCATCTAAGGGGCATTTCTAGTGCAGAGGCATAGCATACATCTCCACAAACTGAGAATTTAGTAAAGGTGTCATGTTCTTTAGCTTCTTAAGCCCCTTCCAACAACATTAAAGCAAAGACAATTAATTTTGCAATCAATTGCAACTGAATTGAATAATGCAGCACATGTTGTCTAAATGTATATGGACTTTTTTAAAAAATAGCAATTTAGTCTTAGTCTTTGAATTTAGTCTTTCAGGATGGTCTGTTGCTGTACCTCAGAGCCTTGGTTCCCAACCTGTGGTCCTGCACCACCCGGGACAGCCTTGAGGTTGTGAGAATTCAGTTTACACATGTTATCTAAAACGATGATGACATACTAAGGGCATATTTTCTTTGAAGGTATTTGCACAAGAGATCAATTTTATTTGAATTTGTCAATGAAAACAATTGAAATTGGCATTTATTTGTCACAGCAATGTATCTTTTTTGTATGTGTTTGTAGAGCACCTACCAGTTATTCATTCATTCATTTTGCCTTATTTATTTAGCAAAGGAAAGTGGGAAATACCAGTAATCTTTTGCTGCACCATATTTTGTGAGCCGCTTATTACCATTTGTATTCCCTGCATAAAGATAATGCAAGACATATCAGACATACAAGACAATAAGTAATTACTTAACCAAACAAACAGTATAATGACAAAGGTAGATATTATACAATGCAAAAGTCAATAAACACCATTAACGATAAGTATGTCCTGCTCAGTAAAAAATGTTGACGAAATTCATATAAGCAATAATTTAACAGTTAAAGAGGCCTCCCACTGTGGATAACTGACAGAACCTTGGTACATGCCACATGATGTAAAATACAGTATACACGATGCTAACATCACAGTTTGCCTATTGTAACCATATCATTGCTTTTATTTCCCCAGTTTGTGGATGTGAAAATAAATTTACCTCACACCCAAATATACCAAACTTTACTAAAGCTCTTAAAGTCAAGGTATAACCTGAAATTAATTTATGTGTTGTTCTGTTAGTTGATGTTATGCCCTCCCTAGGGGTGCCCAAGACATAACATGAATTTCCCCGAATCCACCGTGTCCCAAGCAGCCACTGGAGTCAGTCAGTCAGCAGGATGAACCGACAAATCGGTATTATTTATTTACAAAGAAAATATATACAGCAACAAGATTAACAGTTCAGAGTACCTCGAGGTGGCTAATTCCCCTCTACTTAACCGTCTTATAAACAAGTGAAAAACAACAAGAACACGGTCTCTATCTAACAGGTATGCCGACGTGGCCGGTTGGTACTTGGTGGAGCCGGAGATTCCCTACTCGCGGTGGTGACGTCAGCGAGCTGATCAAATTGGGCTTCCCCTCCTCCACAGCCAATCACAGGTGTTGGGGTGATGAACTCAGACCAATAGGAGACAGGGACGGCACACCTAGTCAAACAAGCACTCTGAGGCACACACGTACACATTCAGTCACACCGAAACACAGGAGGACCCTCCGAACACAGCCAAACAAATATATAGAAACACAATACAAAGCAAAAATACGACCAGGGTCATAACAGTTGAATTCTTTAATGATGAGAGGGATATGAAATTGTTGTTATAGTTGATATACAGATGTTCATATAAAACTAATATTATTAATGACTATTTGTGAAGCACATGTGAGGGAGACTGAAATCATTTCACAGCATTAACACTTATTTTTCTGCTTTTTAAGTGTAAAAACTTAAAAAGTAAAAAAAACTAGAACTGACAGTTTCAGATCAAATGTGCATATCAAACAAGTAGTTTGACTTTTCATAACGGCATATCTGCGTCATTATGATAAATCTTTCCAGAGGTCCAGAAGTAGCAGGTTAAGAGGCCACAGTCCTCTGGAAGTGGCCCTCAGGGACTCTCCCTCTGTCACGGTCAATGTATCAGACTTCATCTTTGTGAGCAAGTCATGTCACGAGTCTGTAAATCAAGCCAAGTCAGGACACGAAGGAGCGATAATAAATGTGTATCAGTTTTAATAACCAGATCCTTTTTGACGTATTAGCTTTTTTCAGAGTTTTTAGTGAAGACAAATTGAAGAGAAAGACTACTTGTTATCATTGAAGAGCTTTATTTGTTTGTGTCCAATGGCCAGAATGACTGATTTATTGTTAAATCAAGTTTTCCAAATTGCCAAAGGACAGTACAGCAACTCTGCAGCACATTAAACCAAAAACAAATCACATCCTGCCCACGTGTTAATATCTTTTACAGAATGATTTTGGTTTTTAATGCAGTTCTGTCTGAAGGATTGAAGGTATACAGTGTTAGTTTTTGGCCTCGCCACTTGTGTGCAGAGATTTCTCCAGATTGTCTGAATCATTTGATGATGTTATGGACTTTAGATGATGAAATCACTAAATTTCTTGCAATTGTAAGTTGAGAGACATTGTTCTTAAATTGTTGGAGTATTTGCTCACAAAGTGGTGAACTTCATTCCACCCTTGCTAATGACTGGCTGAGCCTTTCTGGGATACTCTTTTTAAACCCAGTCATGACACTTACCTGTTTCTAATTAAACTGTTCACATGTGGAGTGTTCCAAAGAGATGTTTTTTGAGCATTACTCAACTTTCCCAGTCTGTTGTTGCCCCTGTCCCAGCTTCTTTGGAACATGTTGCAAGCCTAAATTAAAAACGAGAGATTTTTTTTTTAAAGTCTATTTTATAATATTTTATATTCATAATTATATAAATACTTGTCTTTGGTGTATTCAGTTGAATATACGTTGAAAAGGATGTGCAAGTCATTGTGCTCTTTTTTTTATGTTTTACACATTGTCTCAACTTCATAGGAACTAGGCTTTGTAGTAAAATAACGTTAGACAGGGAGGGAGTTTTTACACATTCAGAGGTTTATGAACAGAGATGGGGAAACCCCTTCAGCAGGAAACTGAAAGTTCTGTTATAACTTAAATGTTTTACCACCACATTCCTGTGTATTTATATGTCAGTCATACATTCATTTTAATGCACTACGTAATAAATAGTGTCTTTCAATGGTCAGCCCTATGATTTGTCTGTTAATAGACACTATAACAGTTTTTCAAAATTAGTAAGGTTTACATTAGCTTTAGCAAACCTTCAGCTCACACTTTTGTGCAGTTTGACATGGGTAATACTTCAGAGGACATGCCACAAAGCTTTCAGAAGAGAACAAACTGTTCCTAACTCTATGCTTTGACCTTTTATTCAACATGTGAACACACCAGAGTGTGAAGGCGTCGTAATGCAGCATTTTCCACCATCAATGTCAATTTCCAGAAAGGCAGGTGAAAGCAGGGTGCTGTCTATCCTCTCTGTGGGTTGACTTTTCTTCGCTGCAGGGTATGGAAAAGGTTTCAGAGGCTACCCACTGCTCATGAAGCCTCAAGCACATCCTTGGTTCAAAGTTACCACAGGGCTGAAAGCTAGAGCAGAGTGGGCTCTACCTAAATGTATAAATTTATTATGTAAACAAAGTAGAGGTGTGCAACAAGAACACATGTTTTTTTTTCTATCTTAAAACCGGGCAGTTATCAGTTAAGTAAATCATTGTTACAAGGATGCATTTGTTGATTTATGTACATTTCATGGCAGTGGAAAAAGCCATATACAACAAAAAGCTCAAGGTTGTTGTAGTAAACATCTTGTTCTCCAGCTAGTCTTTAACTTATTCTGTCTATTGTTAAGCACTGAGCAGTTTGTAAATAAAGGGTTAATTATTCTGTCCTTCTTTTAAAAGTTTCTTAAGTACTGTTTTGCTGGGAGCAATAATTATAAACCTCAACAAAGGAAAATGGAAATGATTATGATGTCAGTAATTAATGTGTTGTTGGATTTGTCCAAATGTCCTTGGCACATACATTTTACTGGAATCCAATACTGAACTAAAAATGATTTTCATTTTCGCAGAAAGCAAAAACTAATTTTCCACATAAGTAAATAATCTTAACTAACAAAGATATGTTTCAGGCATGTATACATTTCCATTACATTTTACCAGATTCTGATGGCAGTATTTTGTACAAATTATGTGGTTTAGTTCCAGTATATCAAAGAATAGATTTCCAATTATTTTGTAAAAGTTTGTTGCTATGGGTATTGTGTTTATAAATGACTTAGCTGACACATATGTACAGTCAAATGAAATGTTTTGTGAACTATTTGGTGGGAAAAGGAAAAAAAATGACAGAAAAATGATGGTCTGTAGACTCCTTATTAAAAGTCCTCTATGGCTTAGTAGAAGAAAAATAAACTTTTCTACATATATTTATTTTGGGCATATAATCTGAATATTGCACCTTATAAATTCCAATCACACTGGGAGGAGGATATTTGATAGCCCTTTTCCTTGGAGCCTGATGTACAATGTACCTTACAAGTCAATCATAGATACTAGATCAAACTTTTATATATAATATTAAATATATATATATATATATATATATATATATATATATATATATATATATATATATATATATATATATATATATATATATATATATATATATATATATATATATATTTTATTTTCAAATATTGTATATGAAGATTTGACCACAAGAAAATATTTTTTTGGGGGGGTTTGGAAAAAAATAAGTACTATCACTTTTGTAAATCTGAAATTCAAGACTTGTTGCATCTTTTTTGGTTCTGTCCACATTTTGATGTTTTGGATGAACTTAAAAGAATGAATTTCGCCTTTACTATGAGCCCCCAAACAAAAATACTTGTTCAATCAAACTACAACTGCTGTCTCTGTCCTCTTTTATGTCTTTTTGTGTTTGATTTTGTATTTTTTTTAAGGCGTTTGTGTATGTGGTCCTGTATATAAGCTACTGTTGAAATGTTAGTTATGTGTTTGTGTATCGGTTTTACTGTTAAAAGTTTTAAATGGGGAAAAAGTAAAACAGAAAACCAAAATTACCAAGCTTAAATGCTGGTAGAGACAGAATTAACAGCCTCCCAAAGAGCTGTGTAATTTTTTTAATGTTAACAATAGCACATTAATCTATTTTATGTAAAACTGTTTATCCCTCTAGCTTTATTTATCCTCTACTGTGACATTTTACCAGTTTCCTCAAAATTTTACAGCTTGCTAAATCTTATAGCTGGGACAAGTATCAATTCTTTCTAAAAGATTCTTCCTTTTCCTTGTTTTAGGTCCATTTTTTGCTCACAAGAAAAGAAAGGGCGTCACAAAGCCTGCTTGGTGTGTCATTCGTTGTAAAGCTTTAGGTATAAGGAATCTTGAGATCAAATTTGACTTTGCAATAAATTCAACAAAAGAAACCTAACATGTAAAGACAGACAAAATTCTAAAGCTGACAGATTTTTGAAGGATGAACATAAAAATCAAGAGAGGTATTCTGTATGTACTCTATTTCTTGTGCAGGCCAAGGTATGTGTTTCAATACATGTGATTATGTATTTGTGTGCCTGTGGGTTTTGACCACCTTTTTGGTAGTAAATATCCTTCCCTCACACCCTGAGCCTCCTATAGTTGCAAGAAAATACGTTTGATGAATGATACACTGTGACATTGCTTAAATGAATATAAAATCAATAATGAGTCACATCAAAAAAAGAGAAATCAATAACAATCGTACCAATTTACAGACATTTCCCCATTGTACAAACACATAAGTACAGATGCATGTGACTTGGGGCATAACAAAGCCGGCTTCTGCCTGATATAAGTTACTCATGCTCATGCTTTTTACTTTCTGGGATCACTTTTTAACTATTACTATCTTTCCACAACTTTCTCCTTTTCTCTTACTTTTGGCAATCTGCCCTGCAACTGCTGCTCCCTCCATCACCGTATTGCTTGACTGCATTCCTCTCATTCCTACTGGCTTCCTGTGACTAGAAGAGGAGTGAGTCCTACTGGCCACAAAACTTAACCTTGGAGTCCTATTCGTGTATGCCACATGTGTGATTTTATCCTCTCCTCATTGTTTGGGCTTTCATTTTAAAATTCATGCTGTGAATTATCTGTAGAATTATATCTCAATGAACACATTGCAAAATCCTGAGCATGATTTTTCCATGGCTTCTTTCCCAAAGTCTCTTTGTAACAAAAGGTTGGGATGTATCCATATTGGTTTAATTGTATCAGTCACAATCAAACATAGACAGGTGGGCTGAAAGAACAACATGGAGATAGGAAAACTCACAGGCTTCTCAGCCCTTATAATTTAAATAAGTTAATAAAATCAGTATAGAGGGCTGGCAGAGCTTTTTTTTTAACACATTGACTTTCCTCTGAAAAGAAAAAAGCAAACATTACCACCACTGTAATGCCTTATAAAGGTGGTAGAGGTGGAATTTTCAAGAAATTGGAATCTGACTTTTTTTATTATTTATATATATATATATACATATATATATATATATATATATATATATATATAAATTTTATGTTATTTTTTTTTTTTTTTTGCTTTGCATTTACCATTTACTCATAATGCAAAATATATCCATGAAACTAAAACAGTGGTTTGGCAATTGATAAACACACTTTATGGAGTGCAGTTTGTATTTGATAGATTCAACAAAAGTTAACTGTGAAGGCAGGAAGGAGATTTTAGGTTGCTCCCATCTTTTTATGTTCTTTGGTCTTAACTTGTCATCTATTGTTTTGCAAAATGAGAGCAACTGGTTGTGGATTTTTACATACTGTGCATTTAAAGTTGATTTTCATAGATTTCTAAATGAAAAAGATGATGTCTGAGTAACTCAAGACAATATCATGAGTTGAAAGGGCTTATTTCTCCAACATGTGCTGTTCAAAATGAAAGATGTGCTGTAAAATTAGATTTGTTTGTACTTATCTTAAATTATTCTGGCCACAGTCAACCCCATGAAAGGGGGATGGACTGTTAAGTCCTGCCAAGAACACATGGGAAAGACACACTGTTGTTGAAATTGAAATTTTGAAATAGAATTGAAATAATTGGAAGAGCGTTGTTGATAGCAGTTTCTTTTATTTAACTCAGGCCATAATTATTCCCTTAGGTACACAGTTTAACAGAACAACAACAAATCTATTGACTCCCTCACAAGACCAGGCCTGGGTCACATGAAATCAAATTTTTAGCTCAGCATACAAACATGTGCTAGTCGCTTTGTCACAGATTGGCTTATCTTCGTGGATCCGATGATGCAAATATATTTTTGGCTGAGGTCAGATTTGGCCACAAGCATAATGAAAAGCTGTGAGAGACAGTTCAGTTTGGGAGAGAACATGTGCGCTCTATGCTGTGAAGTTACAAGACTTTTATTGCCTGTTTTATATGTGATTGAATGAATATTCATTTATGGGTTTCTGTGCAACCCAAATAAAAAAGATCTTTAGTGTCTTAAGAGGTGGAGACTTGCCACTGGCTTCACAAGGTTGTCTTATTCTACTAGAATCAGAACAGAGCACAAGTTCAGGAAAAGCACACAATTGCTGACCAAAAAAACTTGAGTCCAAGTTTGCACTCCTCACACAACCATGGAGTGCTTTTTCTGCACAGTGCACTGCTTCCTCCTCAGGCTTACCCCCTGTCATTTCTCAATATGCTCTCTTTTGCTGTTCTTTGAAGGAGTTGTTATCGATTCTCAACTGGAATTTGCTTTCACTTCCCATCCTGTTTTAGTGTTCATGTTTATATGTGCATTTAACAGCAAATATACAGCAAGAACTGGCAAAAAACTGTAAATATATGGCAAAACACGGCAAAAATATGGCAAAAGGGAAACAAGGGAACACTCCAGAATGATACTAATGCTATTATTTACAATATTTGTACAGTATTTACTCCAAAATACTGATAAACCACCTATAAATCACTCACATGTATCACTTTGAATCATCTCTCTCGCGTGCGTGCGCTGTGGGTATTGTCAGAGTAGGCATCAGTGTGTATGACAAAATCACGTTGGGACAAGCCCATAGAAATGCACCCTAAGGTCCAAAATTTGAAAAAAAGGGTCTCAACTTGTAAGTCTATGAGAGCACCTGGGGCAAATTTCAATCTGACTGAAATTGCTCCAAGGGGGCGGGGTTGCTGGTTGGACAGTGACATTGCAGTGATATTCGGGCTGCTGATTAGACAATAATATGAAGACTTAATATGAAGACTTAGACTGGCACAATAAACTCTTTTCTCTCTCTTTTTTCACTTGGCTTAAGGAGGGCAGTGCACTATCGCTATGAGCCAGCCGCCCCTGCTATGGATTAATGAAAAAAGCAATAAGTGTGTTTTATTCACAAGATAAAAATCCTGTTTAATGTACATAGGCCTTTAGTCACCATCAGTTGGTACTTGTAACCAGTCGATGGGACTACTTTTGGTCCGCGTTCATTTAGAATTGCTTTCACACTTACCACAAACCGAACTCTGGTCCTCTTGGAGGCAAACCAAGACCCTGTGTAACCTAGCCTCCCACCACTAGTAGGGGCTGTAGCTGCGGTCTTTGCTCCTGCCATCAGGCCTATTGTATTGTGTTTAGGTGTTGTCAGGTGGTACTTGTGTATTGACTCGATCGATGTGTAATGTATTTCACATGCATATGCACACGTTAATCTGTTAAGAGGACCAGAGGCTGGTGGTGCTAACAATGCTAATGTTATCCACATTCTTCTTTACATTGTCAGTGAATGCTACAGTAGCTTTTTTGTTGTGATAATTGATCAAAATCCAAGCCAGTCATGACCCTGTTTGGGTTGGATTCTGGTCCTCTGGAAAGCAAACTTAGTCCCTGTTTTTAGGTGAACCAGAGTTCGGTTCTTTGGTCAGCACCAGAGTGTGTGTGAGCTTTAAGAGCAGCCTAAATTATCAATTATTATTTGGTCCAGATCAAAGGTGTTAGGTGTGAAAGCATCCTTTTAAACTTACAAAAGTACACTCTCCAATCTGCAGGGGCAGCACTTAATGTAGATAAAAGGACACTGACAAACCTGGAGGTCAAGTTGAAATCTAAGAAAATATTCTGAATGTCCAGGTTAGAACAGGTTAGAAATAGATAAGTGTAACAGTAAGTGTCCCCTTATGTACTGTTGGTCTCCTGTAGATAAGTCTTTCACAGTTCAAGGTCCCCCCCCAGACTGTTACACGTTGTCTTTCACACACACACACACACACACAGAGCATCCCTCCCAGCTGAGCTCAGCAGATGGAGCCCTCACACCAACAGCTCTCTGATGAGGACACTCAGCAGGTTTACTAGCGGTTTCACTACCGACTGCCAGAGTCAATGAGCAGGAGACAGAGTAAAGAAGAGCTGCTTCTCGGTGACGGTGGACAGTGTTTCTCTTACATAATTACTGGGACATTTTTGAAGTGCTGACTTTGCAGGACGGTTGACAGCAACGTTTTTGTCTTTGACACAGAGGAGCAGCTTTACCCGAATCATACACAAGCTTAGACCAGGACGAGTCAAAATGAAGACTGTCAAGAGAGCCGGACCAAGTTTTTATGCGGCGTTTTATTTACGCTGAACTCACTGCAAGCATATCCCGGCTGTAGGAGGGTAGAATAATGTTTCGCTTTTGAACTTCATAAGGTAAGCATTGTTTTCATTACCGGCCAGTTAGGTAGCGCTATTCAAAGTTTAAAACCGGTTTCAGACTTTTAAACGGAAAATATAATTGTGTCGGCATTATTGTGAGTAGAGACTCATGTTTAGCTTTGTGGACTAAATACTATAAAACATCGCGTTTCCTCCTCTTGGTAAGGAGGAAAAAAGCTTAACATATTGCTGACTGAATATTGTATTTTTGGCTCATGTCCAAACTGAGCAGGTGCAAAACCTCACCTTGCTCACATTTTCATTTAAGAGAGATAGCCTACATTAATTTTGTAATTTAAAAATTATAATGTCAGCTAGGGCAGGGAAACATGGACTAAAACAAATGTACAGTCTTAAAGTTGAATAACAATATTTTATATTTCTTTCTATATTTGTGATGAAAGGACAAGTAAATTTTACTATTAAAGTATTGTAAACATAAATAGGTCAAGTAAAAGTCGAACAGTGGTGCCTACAATATCCACTACACTTTGGGTTTCTTCCAAAAATATGCAGACAAACTCCTACACACATCTCTATTTTCCAAATCATTTACACCTTTTCTTTGCAAACAGGTTATCAACAATACCTAGAACCAATCTTTATTGCCAATATTTTCAGAATTTATCAAATCATTTAATTCTATAGCATTTGAAATGCTCTTTATATTTTGCAGAAGAGTTAAAATAAGAGTTTACTTGCAATTTTTAAAAATTAAAAAAATGAAAATAATCACCTTTTATTGGGTACCTAGGGCTTGATTTTTTTTCTTATCATACCATCAAACAGTTATCAATATATTTGATTTCATTAATAATTAATAATGCTGTATAAATAAAGAACAGACAATACAATGTTGTCCTGCTTGACCAAAAATTTCAAACAGATTATCTTGTGGGTTAATCAGTGTATTACGGGTCATTTTTTGTGCAAACAGTCATTTTATGCAAAGTTAGGTTTGGCACATTATCCCAACAGGTCATGCAACATTGCATTCAACAATGGCCAGAAAAAGTCAGACAAAACTAAAAACATTAACTAAAAACATTTTAATGCAAAATATACCTAATCAATGCTAATGATATTGTTGTACCTTTAATATCAATTTTAAATTTATCCATATAACATAAAGAATTTATATATTTCCCAGCCCTTTTTCATGGGTGCATCTTTACCCAAATTAGTTATTGTAGGCTATTGGTGGAGGCCATGGTGTATAGTCTGAATAAGTAAATACCTCATTCTCTGTTTTTCTTATGGACAAAGTGAAACCCAAACCTCTGCTAATTATCCTAATCTGACAAGTACCATGACTATCTAGGGTGATAAGTAGAGCAAATAATTGTCTAATTATGGCATTAAGGCTTCATTGTGAGCACTGGTGTAGACTTTCCCTTTGAATGTATTTTTGCCCATAACATCATTGAGAACTTTGGCTCATTCACCATCAGGCAGCAACTATTTGGTTGGACCATGGGGTGGACAGCTGAATTTTTTTGTTTGCTACGTTATGACAGAAGTTGTAATAAAAAGTGGTAGCTTGCACCCAAAGTTCATCAGTCTCCAGAAGATGAAAACACACACTCACATAAACACACTCGGCAGCCATGCGTGGAATAATGTTCTCATGTGTCCAGGTTCCTGATGAGGTCATAGCCTTGCTGCTATGGTGGATATAGTTACATTAGTTTCAGGTGGGCCATGCCAAAGGACTTGACACCACCTACTCCTCTGCCCCTCTGTCTTTCACCTTCCAAATCTCTCTGTCACTGCTTGATATTTTCAGTTAATTATCTCAGATAACCAGCAATGGCTTTGATACAATGACTGGTTAAATCTACCTGTGTTTATTGTCTGTATTATACATTTGGGAGAGTGTGTTGACTCAAGCATTGGGTTGATGTTTATGTACTTTGTTGGTTCTGTGGGATCAGCTATCTAACTAAACCGGCAAAGTTACAGTGGATGAGCATCCTTGTATACCTTATAGAGAAACAAGATGTCTTACTTTACAGTAACTCAAGGTATTCAAATCATCTGAGACATCTGTTAGTGATCTTTGTTTTCATGTCCAGGACACCGATTACTGAGATTTGTCTGAAGATTTTTGTGTTTTAAGGTTCAATGCATCAGCTACCTAGCAGCAAGGACAAAAAGTACAGCTATTGATAAGATCAATCCAAGCCAGCCCTGACCCTCTCTGTGTGAAAATGCTTCATCTCAACTGCATCTAAAGAAACATATGCTAGAGAGACAGGAAGAGAAGGAAATAGACTCAAAGGAAGTGAGAATTAAAAAAGAAATAAAAATTAAATACAACTAAATTGAATTGAAATGAAAATGAAAATAAATCTTAAGAAATGCAGGGTGTAAAAAAAATGTACATCAGAAAACATACAAACATCTGGAAATATTTACAGCTGTTGGGAGGAAAATTTACAGAATAATTTACAGAAACCTACAGTATCCCTCAGTGAAGATGTTTGGCAGAGTGTTTTTTAAAGCAAGATAATAAGTTAGTATAAAGAAGATGTGTTTCTCTTTTAAAAGCACTCAAGACTCATTGGCTCACCCTTTAGTGCAGTGGGATGTTTGCAGGTCCTGTTTATCACCTCAGGCCAGGGTTATTGGTCAATTCAATGTGAAAACCACTTTAGATAATTTGGGGGGGGGGGGGGGGGGGGGGGTACAGCAGCAGGCAGGTAGTTTCTATAATAACTTTTTCTCCTTTTTCCATTGATTCCCAATAGAAATGTGTAACTCCCTGCACCCCATCTACTTTTGCATATCACCAGTGACTTAAAGCAACCCATGTATGCACAACTGAAATCATATAGGGCATATGTGGAAAGAGTAAGCATAATCTGAGCTGTTTCTTTCTCTTTAAATGCACCTGCAACATTTAAGAAGTGTTGATTCAGCACATGCTACTCTGGATTTTGTCCACCTGCCTCCACTACCTTTCTGACACCATTATTTAGGGCTTTTCGATTATGACAAAAATCAAATCATGAAATCATATAGATCATATTAATATCACAATTATAAAAAATAATTACTCACTAAATTTGCAACATGCTTCACAGCAATGATTGTGCTTTAGCACTCTTAGGACCATCATTTTTAGCAGCCAGCAATAAATGAAATTTGAAGTGAAAAACTACAAATACCTTGAATAGACAGAAAAAAGACACAACAAGAGCAACATGTCATGTGGTACAGTGATCTTTATTCTTGATTATTCAACTTTAATAATTGAAATTGAAACAATTAATTGCCAAGCTCTACCATTGTGTAACTGCTTTGACACCGTCGTGATGTCTACTCCAGGTCTGTCTATTGACAATGAATAGATGTAATTTGGCTGTTTCAAGTGAGACTTATCAGCCATAATTTCAGAGAAAGGCTGAATGTTTTCACTAACACTGGAGATGATGTCATTCACTTTGTCACTTTGTCTGTGAGGTTTGTCTGCATTCTTCGACACCATGACATTTTAATGTCAAGACAAGTCTCCTTTTCCCTCTACATTCACATCAGCTGTGAGTCATGCACTGGCTTAACTAGTTGTAAAGAAATGCTTCAAACTTGCATAATTCTAATTATACAACTTCTTTGTTGTGATTACAGACAGTGTTGGCTTCAGAGGTGGTAACAGAGGTATTTAAGTAGCTAGATAGGGTTGTTTAAGTGTTGTCATGTCTTACTGAGTGTGTACTGTATGTATGTGGGACTCCCACTTTGCCATACTCTCTTGGGCTTCTGAAAACCATAATACAATGTGAATTAAAGACATTTTGTCACTGAGTACAGTGAAAGAGGACTACTTCAAAAAATGACTAAAGTGCTGGACTTCAGGTACGAACTTCTAAGCAGAAAATACTTTTCCCAAACTATTTATCATCATGGCATTGTTTTTTTGGGGGGGGAATTTTTGGTCTTAAAAAAATTTATTTCTTTTTAATATGCTGTTTTAAAGAAGTTTTAGGTTGCTAACAGTTTGTTTTAGGTAAGAAATATTTAACAATCTAAATAAAACATATGTTGCTGAAACAGACTTCTTAGTTTGCACTTGTATGCTTTGATGACTTCATACAAAAAAGTGAAGATCTTTTATTTTCTTTGCCTGAGGATATCACTTTTGTTTTTTTGACATGTGGAGATGTAAATAAGTAAAAAACAGGGGACCATATACTGTGAAAGATTTATCTAGAGGAGACCAACAAGGGCTGAATATTGAGAATGCATTGCACTTGATGTGATAAACTTAAACTTAAAGTTTAGCAGATTTAAGCTGCTTTTTGAACTGGCATCAACAGTGGAAAACACTTTGTGATAAATATTGATCTTCATCAGTATTGGAAATATATCATGATCACATTTTTTGCCATATCAACCAGCCCTATAGTGTTAAGGTTAAATCTCAGCAGAGTTTTGCTACAGAACAAAAAATGTACTTGAACACCCAAAGAGTATTTTTTATCAGTCAAATAATGAAAAAGTCTGTGAAACTAAAAAAGAGAAAATACCAGGAGATAAGCAGTGATAGAAAGAAAGTTGATCAATTAGTACTTCATTGATCCCAAAAGAAATTCAAGAAGTAAATAGAAATACAGTAAGAAGAAATACAGTTTCAGCTAATTGACAGAGGAAGCATTTTCAGCCCTGAATGGGAAACTCATTCACAACCTCTTGGCATCAGTTTAATAAACTGAGGATATGATTACTTTTATTTTCCTGTTTTACACCACATTGATGACTAAAATAACGTTTAGGGACCTTGCAACAGCAATGGATTTATTGAGTATTTCCAGAGTATTTGACCAGTGATTCAGATAGCTTTTTTGTTGAGCCCTCTTTTTAGCCGATATGGCCCTTTGCTCGTTTATGTGTCCATTTTGGAAATGCGTTTCTTCTGCAGGCTAGTTATGGAAGTGAACATAAACCTTTTCTCAGGACAGATAACCTTTAAAAGTCCCCTGTGTTTTCCCAGTGTGAGCTAGCACTGCACTGACAATAGAGACACTGTTCTGGACCAGCTAGAGCCCCAGATCACATTTCCTGTTCCTGATTTAAGATCAACTCAGCTGACTACTGATACACTCTACTGCTAAAAAAAACCCCACAGCAACAGGAACATCACTGTGTTTGTGAATCATGGGAGTGTATGGGTTTTTTGTGTGTGAGAAATAGGACGAATGATTTACTGCTATAATCTGACTGAGTAATGTTTAAACATAGTAGGTGACTTAATCAAAACCTTCAATAAAACAGAGAACTGTAGACAGTCCAGAGAATTCCCAACTCATCCCTTTGTATTGCCGAGACCCTGCAGAGCTCATCGAAGTGATGAGCAAGGGGAGGAGGGGGAATGTCTCTGCAAAGTGAGTGATAAGATTAATTATGAAGGGGTTAAATCTCCTTGCCAAATCACATAACTTAGTTTAGGACATCCAAAGTATTACTCATAGATTTTAACCTGGTCTGACATTATCATTTCATCAACATGTTTTAATCTGAAGTGACTTACAGAAAAAGTAACAACAGAGATAATAATACGTAATAAATAAATCTCTCCATCCATTATCTGTACCACTAATCCCTTTCGGGGTTGCGGGGGGCTAGAGCCTGTCCCAGCGGGCAGTGGATGAGAGGTGGGGTACACCCTGGACTGGTCACCAGCCAATCACAGGGCCACATAGAGAGAGAGAAAACCATTCACGCTCTCACTCATACTTACGGGTAACTTGGAGTCACCAATAAAACCTAATGAATATGTTTTTGGTCTGTCGGAGGAAGCCAGAGAGAAACCAGGCATGCACAGGGAGATCATTCAAACAGTCCAAACAGAAACAGAAGCCCTGACTGACACAGGGTTCGGACCAGCAAACTTCTTGCTGTGAGGCAGGCACTACCTGCAGCCTACCGTGCAGCCCTACAACAAATCTAAGTTTTTATTTTTGTGGTTTTTTGGGCACTATGCAAAAACAGTTGCGGTCAATAATTACTGTGTCAATCTTACATAATGTGTCGGAAAAATGTATAATGCTATAATAAATATCTTGGTCATGGCGTATAAATCTGTGAGTGGGAGTGAGATTAATATCTAGAATTTTTCAAGACACAATGTGAATGGATATATGCAAAACAGAGTATAATATTTTATTTGAGTTTTTACACTTGGAAAGATACAGCCTTTATCTGGAAACCCTCTATAAAAGGACTGTGATGTGCATTGTAGTAGTCGGTGAAGATGTAGAGATGTTTTTTTTTATTTTATTCTACCTTGATTTATTGTTTTTACTACTTTTCTTTTTGGCCCTGAGCTTGGTTGGCATTAATTGATGTGCCTAAACTTGAAGTGACTTGTTCATTCAAGGGTTAAATCCCGAATTATGTATTTTGTACTTTGGTCAATGTATGATATCCCTACAAAAAATAAAATTATTTAAAAATATCTTACCTAATAGGGGCATAAGGAAAAGGTTTATTAGTAAATACTGAGGGGAAACAGTTGATAGTACATTATTGAGATCCTATTGAGGCCAGCAATAATGGCAGGCAGATTGTTATTCTCAAAATATTCAATGTATTTTATTCTCTAAAAAAATTATTGCAGGTAGGCACATTAACAAAACCAGCTTCCTCAGGAAAGTTATCACAGTATGTTTAAGGTGTGCTTTGAAAAATGAACCCTGCAGTGCAGATGGATCAGCCTGATTTATTGTCTGGAATCAGACGAATCCATCTTGCCAAGCTCCAGTCTACAATGACTGTGAGCGTCCCAAAGCCAGATGGCCCAAGCCTTTACACCATGGCAGTAATGCTCACCTACTACATTAAATGAATAATGAATGTGATTGACAAAACGTTCCTCCAATCGCCTGCCAGATATGCTATTGAAAGGTTCCGCCCATTTCCAAACACATTCTATGGACTCTTTCCCAGATGGACTAGAGAAATATATTCAGTGGTCCATCTGGTTGGTCAGTTTACAGAAAGATTACTACTTGAATAGATGGAGACATTTAGTAGTACTAAGGTGACCATTATGATACAGTCATACATTATGGGATATATAGAGATGAAATATGTCCAATATATCAGCTATAAATATTGGCAGAAATTTTAATACCAATTACAATAAATCACTTTTTAAGCTAATATCTGCTGGCACTGATATTCTACTGATAATATTGTGTGTTCCTAAAAACAACTTTAAATGTCCAGATAGGTTTCCAGATAAAAAAAAAGAAAAAAAAGTTGAAAACAACTGACAACCGACCTGCAAACACCTAGATTATAAGCATTGTCTCCCTCAGTGCCATCAGTCTAATGACAGGTATTTGGTTTTAAATAAAGAAAGCTTAATTCCTCTGTGTGTGGGTGTGTAAAGGCCACATCACTGTATGTGACATCCTGTAATTGCAGGATCACAGGACAAGGGTGGATGTTTTGAAGGGGGAGATGAAGAAAACAAAGCACTGACCTGATATAATATAGTCTATGCTTAGATAATCAGCCACTGTAACTTTGAATTACATAAAGGAAGTAAGCTGGAGTTTCTGACAAATGCTGGCTCAAGTTATTAATTTGCATAATTGAGGTCAGTGTTAGGTGATAATTTGTGTGTGGTGTGTCTAAATAAGGGTGTGTATTTGTACGAGAGAAACATACAAGCACTCCCTTATGAAGGACATGCACCTGCCAGGTTATGAAAGTATCATTGTTAATCCATTTTACACTAACACACATTGTGTGTGTCCTCAGGCAAGACTGGGTTTCGGTCTCATGCCAACCTTATGACTGAACCCTGGGCCAAATTTAGCTCTCATTTCAGTCTCTCCAAATATGACTTTTTGTTCCCCATAGGAGAAAAAAATCTCAACAATTGTCAGTCTGTTTTGCTTGTGAGAAATGAAGCTGGTGAATCACACTAAGGAGCATGCTAGCTTGTGACGTCCTCTCATGTACACACAACTCCTCGGAGAGCAAGGGACCTCTCATCTTTTCCCTGTGCTGCCTCAGGGACACAACATCAAGAGAAGTCTTATTACTGTCTGACCTCTAGGGTGTTGGTTTCTCAGTGTGTCAGGGAGAGTAAAAAACAGTGCTGTGACAGTGACAAAAGTCTCAGATTTGCTTGTGCTGGTTGGCTGTTGAGTGTAGGAATGTATGTTGTTATAAGCTGTTACTTAATAAGTCTGACTGGGAAGGAATTCAGGGAATGGGTTGGGTGATTTGCTTTCTTGAGTTTAAAATGAAGACTTAAAGGAAAAAAACATTTTTTGCATCAACAAACTGCTGTTGTTATCATTTATTATTCAAAGTTGTGGAATAATTTGTTGATTTATAAAGGCATTTTTATCATAAAGGTATTTTTTTTTTGCAAAATCAGGTTCATAATTTCATTTTAGATGACTGCTAAGGTATGTTCACAATCTCTAATGTTAAAAAAAAACACTTGGTTTTCATATACAGACTACCCCTGATAGTGCCATACTCTTCGTCTGTCTGAGAAGCTCTGTTAGAGCTACTGTCCCTTTCAGGTTCCCTTCCCACGTGGGACCAGTCCCCTCTGATTGGTTTACAGGTCAACTCTATGGTAATTGGTCAGTTCAGTTCTGCAATGTTGTTAGCAACTCTGCATTCATTTTAACATCCATGCTCTGCAAGTCATTGGGCTTTAACAGATGTTGAAGCATAGGGAGTTACACTGGTACGTCAATGTTGGGGGCGGGGCGTTTTGGGCAGCTGCTGTCTGCTCCTGTTAAGATCATCAAGTGCAGATAATGGATGAGGGCCTTAATAAAAAGTTAAAAATTGGTCAAAATTGAGCATTCTGTTTTTAGAACAGGATCGCAGCACCAGTAGGTAAACAATTTGAAGTTTGGTTGCAGGGCACAGGATAGTCAGTGCCAATGTTGAAGTGCAGGCCTTTTTTCCTGCGAACCTCATCTCAGTTTGTGGCTGCAGGGCAGAAGCACTCAAGCAGAACTGCAGTGGTTACAATTGGCAGATGGCTGTGTTACACTTTAGGTAGAGTTTTTGACTGGGATTTTGGACTTGTAGTGATAAAAACAGAATTGAAGAATTAGATCAACCAACTTGTAAACCTGGTTCCAGCTATTTTATCATCTGATTGCGTGCATTCTATACTGGAAATTAGATTTGTATTAATAATGTATTGACAGTAACGTACTGGTGAAAATACTGTGGTAAGCTTATGTCACTGGCTCAATCTTAGTGGTCAGCTGTAGTAAATGCTATCCACATGTATTTGCAGTTGGATTAGTGAGACTAAAGTTACTGACAGCCCCTTGCACTCCATTCACATACAGAAACAAGTGTGGGCCATTGAGAATACTATTAATACACTCAAAAGCACACACTCATAAAACAAGTCCTGATGTGCTATTAATATGTCCAGAAACAGCCTCATACACACTCAGTGTCATCAACATGTGTGCTCTTGCATGATTACATACAATAACACAAGTGTTTACTGACAGGTGACACTAAAAATAAACCCAGATGGTAACACACACTAAAACTCACACAAAGAGCCTCAGTGTTCCTCCAAAGGAAACAAATGGGCACTATTAATACACTGACACCAACACACACTGGCACCAACACACAGATACACGTGGACATGCACCCTCAACTGTCGCACAAGAGGATCCTACTTATGCAAACACAAAGACCTGCTGTGTACACTCAAAGGAAACAACTGCAAGCTATTAATATCTTGGCGCGTACTGGATGGACCCACACAAGCAGACACGTATGGATGCACACATTAGGAGATTGATACTCCAGCTGCTTGGAAGCAGCAGGACAGAATGTCCCCAACAGCTGTGGATTCCTCTTAACGTAAGGACGGGGGGGAGCGGGGACGGATGCAGGAGAGAACGGTAGGATAGGTGGACAGCATGGTGGAGAAGCTCTTGTCCTTAGTGTTAGTATCTCTAACACTAGTGTTCGTTTTATTGTCTTTAATGCTAATTTAATGACCAGTTACAGATATAACAAATATTTGGCCATTCCTTTAGCCGCATTCCAGTTCATAATCATTATAGTTGTTAATGTAGACATTAGCATAATCTCTCTATCCATGGTTGACTATACATCCAGAGTAACTACCTCTAGCACCAGATAGACATGAGATCCCTCTTGAAAATGAGATGCCACATCTCAAGAGGCTTACCTTTTAATACATTTATACTCAACGGAAACAAACATGGTAGGGACATATTTATGGTCTGGGCATCCATCAGTCTGTCACTACCATAAATTCTTACTTTCAGTCCTTTGTCACTGCAGCCCCAGCTTAAAATACATCACCTATAAATCCTCATTCTGATGCTGTGGTATTATTCAATGTTAATTGATTTGAATTCAATGTTCATGATTATTATTGATTATACTTCTATCAAATTATCACCACAATCATACAGACATGAGGACCCTCCCGAAAACGAGATGTTACATCTCAAGGGGCTAACCTGTTAGGGTGTAGAGGACTGAACTGGAAGCAGGATCCTACAGGTCCTGTGGGACCAGGCAAAAAATCTTGTAGGAATGGGCAGTCTTACTGATGCTGTGGGCTGGAAAATCTCTGTCAGTCCTGGATTAAGATAGCTAACTAACCTGACACTAGATGGACCATTCAATATATTTCACTAGAAAGTGTTGAGGAATAAGCAGAACTTTTCAAAAGCGTATCACGCAGGAGATTGGGTGATTGATCTGAACAGGTCAATCAGAGAATGAAGTAGACGGATGCTACTGCCACATTGTAAAGGACAGAACGTGAGCCACTTTGTAAAAGAAACTGTTGGTAAAACATATCAGAAGTACAGCAAAAATGTCTTTCCTCTGGAGAAGTTTGTACTGTTGTTATTCATCTGTCATTTACTAAAGAAATGTGGTCCAGATCCGATAAAACTGCTACTGAAGCTTTTAGCATCTATGCTTATTACTGTACAAGCAGTCACTTCCTGCTGTCCTCATGCTTGTAGCTCCCACCTCTCTCAGCATTCAAGGACGCTGATTGGGCCATGCCACTTTGGGCCGCTCACAACCATTTTAGATTAGAACTTGACAAAATAGATCTGCCTGACAACAAACATTAAACCAGGTTGATCTATCTGACAACATGGAATCAACAATTGGCGAGGAAGAGAAGACAAGACCTGGAATTTACAGCATGAACATGAAGCAAGGAAAATTTCATATCTGGAATAATTTAACAACTGTAACTGGATTGGATGGTAAAGAAATGGGCTTTGTCAGCTACCCTTACTTTATAGCTCCCTGTTGCCAATTATAAATTTTATATAAGCAGCAGAAAACCAAGAGGAAATTTATATATAATGTTTTTCATCTCTACCTCTGTAATGATTTTTTTTAAATAAATCAAGCTTTTGATCTCATTTCAACTCATGTTTAGATCATTTTGTTAGAAAAATACTCAAAAACAAATATTTACATTTTGCTGTACATGCGCATAGTTTTGCACTTTTAAAAATCAATCAATCAATCAAACAATCAATCAATCTTTTTTTGTATAGCGCCAATTCATGACAAGTGTTACCTAAAGACACTTTACAATAGAGCAGGTTGAAGACAGACTCTTCATTTTATGGATACACATATATGCATAGATACATATATACATATATAAAATACACATATACATATATATACAAATATATACATCCTACACCGAACATGAATCCAAATAGCCAATCATGAATCCCCCCATCGTGGCGGCAAGAAAAAAACCTTCTGTTAAGCAGCAGGAAATCTTGAAGGTGGACCCAAGTCTCATGATGAACAGCAAATCCACACGATGCTGTGTTGGGTGTGTGAGCGAAGGAAAGAGTGTGGGCGGAGACAAGTGGACTAAAGTAAGAACTAAAGCTAGTGACAGATCTATGGGCCAATCATAGACCTGTCGTCATATTTGTGTTTGCTAAATATAAATTTATTAGAGGTTAACTTGGAGAAACACTGCTTAGGGTAACTCATTGTACTGTATGATCCAACTCAACACAACATGACAATACTATATACATTTTACCATAGAAATGATACTGTCAACAGTTCTGTGGTAACTGAAACATTACAAGACAACCATACAATGACACATCATTGTGACATCTGATTTAAGAACACAAATTGCCAGTACAAGTGAAGAGGATCAATGTGTTACTTCACCACAACATGGCCTACGTTTTTATGCTCTTGCTTCATCTTTCACCTGTTTTTTTTTTGTTGTTGTTTTTTGTTTTTTTTTGGCTATCTAGCATTTATCCAATATCTAGCATTTATCCAATATCTTCTTCTAGCTAATTAATTAATTCTAGCTAATCTTAATTCACTTCCAGTGACATTACCCTCATGTTTGCCATAAATGACAATGAATAGTCATGATGTAGTTATGCAGTGAGTTAAATTATTAGGGATTGCTGTTTCTAGGGTTTTATACAAATAATAATATTTCAGTTTAATGGTATGCTTTTAAGTCTGTTTTATTTTTTATTAGTTGTGCCTAACCTCTCCCCTTGACAGTGTAAAAATGTATAGTTTGTTCTCTGCCCTACTTATGGAAACATACAATATCAATCCTTTTGACCTTGAAATAACAGTTACACAGTTGATCTAACAGCTTAACTTTAAACAGGAGTCCATTCAATAGTTTTGTCAAATTTTCCTTTTGCTTGCTCTTTCTCTCTTTTTCTCCTCTTGGCTCTGTTACCATCCTCTACCTTCTTTTCTCTTAGCCTCAACCATTGTATCAACCAGCACTGGAACTCTCTCTGGCTTCATTTTAGCTGAAGGCTTGTGTGTGTACAAGGGCTGTGAAGCCTTTAGAGAAGTACGCCCTGCTGCCACAGAAACACAATACTGAAAAGATGCGACTGGGGCCATTTCATATGGTGAAATACACTTTTCTACGTTTAAACTGCTTAGGGCCTGATCTACTAAGATCCAAAATAACGAGTGCTAAATAGTGCAAACTAAAAAATTGCATGTGCAATTAGTGGGTGTGTGTTGCGGGTGATCTACTATGACTGCATGCGCAATTGATAACAGGTGCAAAAGTGGTGTGGACTGCCCCCTTTAAATGAGGATTTTGCTTGTAACACTGGCTGTCACCAAGGAGAGTTTGGGAGAGCAGAGTGACCGTAAATGAAAAATTAAGTTTGAAGCCATGGAGTTTGAGGCAAATAACCACATTTGCAGTAACCTTTTTCACTGTCTGTCATTTTGATGGACAAGGTCGTCACTTTTCCCTCATACCATAATTTTATCTGTCATTTTTAATTTTCCTTTTCTGATTACAATTAAACATAATCTAAATGACAGCATTCACATAGTTACACAGCTTCATCAGCAATAACCTCTCGTCAAGAGCAGTCTTACAGTTACACACACACAGTTTGCATGGGTACTCTTACCTTTTTATGCACTGGCTGCATCACACCCTCCACGCACTGACAGCTCCTAAACTCGCTGTCAGTGCGTGGAGAATGTGATGCAGTCAGCTCTGAGTGACAAACAGAGTGATTCTCCTTCATAGCCAGATATGGAGATCTTTTTTCCATACTGTAGGTTAAATGACCTCCTCCGCAATGTAGAGCGCAAAACAAAGAGGGTTTACTTTACAAGTATGTCTGCATGAATATGATGGCACACTGGATTGTTCCTCTTTTTCCAGTCCATCGTAATGACAGACAGCCTCCAAATCTTTCTGTCATTCATCAAAAAATTCAGTCAGTGACGGAAAATATTCAGTTAATGCAACCCCTGTTTCTCACCACAATGACTGCAGCCCTCTGTGTAACGCTTTGCCTGTTTTGCACCTGCCTTTCAAACGTGCTAAATATAGATGCAAAAACACAGAGCACAATCAGTTGCAGGTTTTATAAATCACATTGTGGGTGCTAAATAATTACATTTGCATCCCCTCCTCCCAGTATTTTGCACATTCTGATATTCTGCCTGTGTTCTGCATATTCATGAAGGCAAATACGCGAAATGGATGGCGCGTGCTATTTTGCTCATTTGACAGACGCAATCCTCGGTGCACTCAGTTAATAGATAAGCTTTGCGTGCGCTACCAAGTTTGCACATGTTTTTATACACGAAAACCTTTAGTAGATCAGGCCCTTAATGTGTAAAAGTGACATATTATTGCTTTAAAATATTGACAAACTGCAGACATGACTCCAACCTTGCCTAGCTGTTCAAATGTAGACAAGCTTACATGCTGTAAAACTAGATCAAGGAGAGTATGGGATATGTTTTATTGAAACAGGTTTAATTTCTAGGCATGGTATCAGCACAGATCCCTGATGTTGATATTGGGATCAGTGCATTCCTAAATTTAGTACATCATTTTTCTAAAAATGAATGCCCATAGTTGGCAACAGAGATGCTATAATTATATAACAGAATGACAATACAATGTTCCACTAACAAACACATTCATTGCTTGCTGATGATTTCAAGATTCAAGATTTAAGATGTTTTTGTCCCCAGGGAAATTTGCCTTGGAGAAAAGTCTACCAAATAAAAAAAACATATTAGACACTGCATACATGAACAGACTCACACAGATACAAAACATGGTAGAAACAATACAGTAAGTGCAAAATACATTACACCCCACCCCATCATGACCTCATGTGTTGACCTGAGTTTAGGGGGTTCTCTGATATGGGAATGAATGAAGTCTTGTATCTATTGAGTTATCTCCTCTTGTATTTGATAGGGTTCCTGTTACACCATCCTGATGGGAGCTGCTCATATTTACAATAAATGGACATGTAAGGGGTCAGCAGAGATCTCTTTTGCTTATGTGACTACTGTCTCCTCATAAAGCTGTTGAAGGGTGGGATTTTAACTCATCCCTTTTGCTCTCAGTGCTGTACAGTATAGTCTGGTCAAATATGGTTTCTAATTTCACCAATAGATTCCCAAACCATGCAGCAGCACAGTTGTCTGTGTTGCCAACAAGCGGAGGAGGAAAACCGTAAAACTTTGACTAAGTGAAAGCCTGTGATATAAAAAAATGAAGCCAGAGCAGAAATATGCAGTTCCTCAAGGTGTCCACTTGAGGCTGGCAACAGAAACACTGAACGTAACACACATACACTTGTTAAAATTTTCCAACACGTTTACAACCCAGGGCAAAATGCGTTTTTGGTCAAAAGGGTAAATGGCTTTATGGGTACATCCCAACAGGGGTACATTTGTTTGCCACCCTGCCCATTTTATTTTTAAGAAGGATATGGGTTATGCATAGGAGCATAGCTGATATGGCTGCAGCTTGTGTGGTGTAGCTGTCAATTTGTTTTTGAGGTACACCAGAAATTAATTTTAGACAGGGTATTTGCTATTGTGACCACCACCAATTGGCTTCAGTAGACATCTTCAGTAATCAAATGGGTGATTTAATCAGACTCCACCTAGTATTTTATGCAGACTGAGATTAGTTTGATGTTGGCTGTTTTTTCTATGGCACATTTTATCACCAATCAGCAAACTCTCTCAATGAAATGTAACAACAAAAGAGAGATGAATCTTTAAATGATAAATATGATTAAATACTAAATTTGGAGAATCATGATAACCTTAGTTTAGGGTTTATACCACAAATAGACTTGAATTTCTCTGTCTGTTATTTTTTCCTTGAACTCTTGCTCTCTCTGCTTTATTGCTCAGCTAACCAGCCAGAAACCTCAGGCCGCCTTCCAGTGTTTATCTATACAAATAGTAACTAGCACTTAACCTTAATGTGTGATTTCCAGACTTAACTCTGTCCAACGCCACTGTGGAGTTCACTTTAACCCAACCATAAACAAAGCACTTTTTAGGGCCATGCTGTGAATATAAATATAAATACCTCTGAAAAACAGCTGTAACCCTTGAACTGCAATAATAAGCCATTGAAGGCTATCAACCAAAATAGCCGCTTCTTTTTGCCTAAATGAACTAAGAGGATGTTATGGTTCAGACTAACTTTAGAAACAGGAAGTCACTGTTTTTGTGTGACTGTGTGTATATGTGGTTGTGTGTGTGTGTTTTGTGCTCAAGTGTGTTTCTGCAGAGGCCTCACAGAAAGAGGATGATGGTTGTGAAACAAATATGCTATTACAGAAACCAGAAGTTTGTCTCCTGTCTATTTTTAGCACTGCAGCTCTCAAATGAGAGGCAGAGAGGCACGCAAACACATCTTATCAAGATTCAGTTCTTCTTAGTTTTAAGACAGTACAGATTTCTATCTCTTAAATAGCATTTTTCTTCAGTTTCACTGAATTACCTAGCATTTGGAGCATAGTTATTCATTGCAGACCCTGGAAACAAAACTTCTGTACTGTTGCTTTATTTTTTGTGTTATGATGTGTAAAGTATTTTGTAGGGTACAAATCACCTTGCAAAGATGTTAGGGGTTTGTAAAAGTTAAAGTAAACCTAACTTTTGAGTTTGCTGTTTGAATGCACAAGATATTATGGTTGTGTCAAGTCATATGATAAGTTGCAAAGCTCAGACAAAAACCTGTTTATTCAGTTGTGAAAGTATAAGCTGGAGCTTGAGCTAAATTGAGATTTTAAGTTATATTGGTGTGTTTTCAGATGGGATATTTGGTTAGACAGTGTTTTATACCAATACAGTTTATGCTAATCAAGGGAAAAAAATGAAATGCTAAAAAGCCTAATGTTTTCTACTATAAGTAAGAACCACTGATAATTATATACTTATGGAGAATAAGATTTAAAATGTTTAGACTAAAAGTGGAATAACTGTTTAATTGATTTTATATTAATTTTATTAGCGTTTACAGTAATGAGTAAAATTCAATTATGTAGTTGCATGTTCAATACCATGGCAACAATAGAAGTCCTACATGCCCATTATTGGGAAATTTGTTGATTTGTGATTTTAAAAAATGGCAGGCAAACTTCTTCCCTGATCTGAATTTTCCCTGGTAACAATTTTCACATTTTCCCAATTCATTTTGGAAAACCAAAAAGTGTGGTCTTTGTTCTATCTGTTTCATCTGAATTTTCATCATTTTTATCCACAAACTGTTAAACAGCTAAGTCACATGAGGAGAAAGCTGATCCCTGTTAAAGTTACACATCAAAAATATCAATACCAATGTTTCTTTTTTATCCAAATTACAACTTGAACAAATAACTGTAGTTACAAAACAATGGGATAAGTTAATAAAAATGGGCCTGTATGTCTATGTTTATTAAATGATGACTTATTGCACTTTAACCAGTTCGACCTGTCTTTTTTTTTTGTATGTTTGTTTTTTGTGATTTTACAATGTTGTAAAAGGTTGGAGATGTGTTTTGCTAAGGTAGCCACTTTTTATATTAAGTACATAAGGAAACATTTTTTTTTGTTTTCATATATAAATTTGACATCCTCATTAAAAAAATGCCAATGTTCTTGCTCAATTGTCATTGTCCAAGTGTTTAGGATTTCGGCTCCAATTCTTGATCTAAAAAAAAAAGCTCAACAATGCTTTTCTACAATTGCTGTTTCCGTTTCCATTATATCAGACAGGTATTAATATATTTTATTTTATACTAGAATCATGCTAAAGTTTATCATTTTCCTATCATGACAAGCAGTTGAAATGTCATTACAGAAAAAAAAACACTGAGATCTACATCAAGTATTGTCATACAGCTAAAAAATATAATTGGTGATGTTAGGACCGAGTTGACCCTTTGTCAAGCCCAGACCTTAACAGGAAGTTATCATCTGTGAAGCTGCACCCTTCTGTTTCTAGGTTAAACAAACTCTCCTGTCATCAGCCTTCTTCCTATTTAAAACAAGAGAAAATACTCCTCGTTTTGAGTAAATTTTATTCACTTTTGATTGACTTTAATTATTTATCAACTTACCCTTAGGGAAAATGAAGGAAAAGATAAAGTGGGTGTATGAGAATATCTAAAAATCTCTACAAAATTATGTGAATTGTTCAAAATGTAACTGTTGTCTGATCCAAGAGATGTTGGCTAATGTTAGCTGTCCTCCACAAAAAACCATTAACAAAGTGGTCCTTACCAAAAAAAGGTCATTAAGAGATGTTACATATTTTGATTTACCTGACTAGTTAGCCTACATTCCAAAGAGCACTGAACATTGTAAAGTGCTACAATTATGTTATAGAAGTTTAAACCTATGTTGGTAAGTTTGCATTAACGCTCTCACCGACATCACAAGCACACCTTTTAACCCTTTTAAAGGAACAAAATAAACTTGTCAAAATTAACAATTAACTTGTCTAACCAAAACAGCTTAGCAGCAGTTGCTATGAGAAGGGGCTCTCTAATTGGTGGACCAGTCAACCTTAGAGAGCTGTCAAAGGGTCAATTAGCGAGCAACATTTCATGTTTATAGTGCCTTTTAAGCTGTTGTCGTATACTTTTCTGCAGCTGCTTGCCATCAGTAATGTCCCCTAGTCATAGTTAGGATAATTGATGTGATAAACCAATCCTCCATACAAACCTGATGTAATCAGATTACTGAGTAAATTTTTCCAAAACAGAGTGTAACGCTATTGAAGCATCTTTATTAAATTTACTGCTGATGAATGTTGTCAAAGCAGCAAAATCACAAAAATGAACCCAAAGAATTATAGGTGGCACTGTGTGTGTGAAAAGAAGAGAGTAGCAGCTGTGTGTGGATATTTAGATATGAAAATGGAAAGGAGAAGGGGTAAAGCTCAATAAAGGATCCTAGAGTATGGGGTTCCTCTGCTGTCTACAGCATCTTTCTGTGGGAAACATTAGAAAGTATAGAGGACACTGTATGTGGTTACTACTGTACTTCAGGGTGTATATGCACTGCAGGTGTTTCTTTTCTGTTTAGATGAGAAGACTGACTTCCTGATCATTTCCTTCTTCTCATGGGAGCTTTTTTATTGGTTTTCATGTTTGAGTATGTTCGTATGCACTGCAGCCAACTCCACAGACCTGCTTCTCCAATGATTATCCGATCCTCTCTATCATTCTTCTCGAAACACTTCTCGTAACACTTGTTGCCAGTTCTACTTTTGGTTTCACCCTTCAGTGTTGTGTCTTCCAGTAATATTGACGTTCAGGCATAGACAAACTGAGAAAGAGAGTGCCAAAAGTACCTTAGAGTCTCTCTGAGATCAAGTGTTGCCTGTCTTACATGACTTCCTTGCATTACCTGGAAAGGTTAGATTCCACCAGTGACGCAGGAGAGCTGAGCAGAGCAGGAAGTATGTAAATTGCAAACATGATATCAACAGGAGCCTCATCGTCCATTGTTTTCATGTCTCTATGATGATCTGTAAAATCAGTAGATTTAATTTTACTCAAACGCTTGTCTATTTTTTGTTTACCTCTGCACAATGACAACACATGACTGTACCCCATGAATAAATACTGTTTTTATTTTTATATTTGGCTAACACACAGCGGAACTGAAACCAAACAGATCAAACCATATGATATTTTCTTGCAATGCAAATAGTTCAGGCCTTATTAACTCCCAAAGTGTTTTTTCATGTTACTCTGTGTTTAAAGCTCACTTGACCTGTAGTAATAAGACCGTGAGAGTGTTTTCTTCTCCAGAGGAATTCTGTTAACCCAAAACTACTTCACAGGCATGATTATTTCTCCCTCTGAGTCAGTCTTGCTGTTGGAAAAGAAGGCCAAATAACCATAACAGGGTTTGGAGGATTTACTGTACTACTCCTGCAGGAGGGAACTTTAGAGTGTCTTGAGTGCTGCTTGTAAATTGAGGTTTGTTTGGGGATTTTTTGTTGCACTGCTGAGGGTTTCATTAAAACAAGTCATCTCTGTAACTTATGGAGATACTGTGGGCTTATTTTGAGCCGCCATCGTTGTTGGAGGCTTTGTTTTCATTGAACAGACAGTTAAACCCAGTAAGTGGACGCATGATATTAGGTATGCCCAAAATTATTTGCATGATACCCACATCAGAAGATATTAGCTTTTAAAGTTTATTACCATTGTCAACAAATATGAATATTTATGCCAGTATTTAACAGCAACACATTTTCAGGATGTACCCTAAGATTGTGGAGGTTAGGGCCCTCTTTACATGACATTTTGATTGAAAATGTTAAAGTTGCTGTTGCATTTTGACTGTTTGTTTATATAACAGCAGTGTTTTCTGTGTATGAAAATGAAGGAATCTAACATTGATTTGGGACTTCAGTCTTGGAAAATGGTACTGATTTTTTCACTGGGTACAGGCTTAATGAATTGCTCCTGAAACAGGGACCACTTGCACATGCACAATATGGTCTTAGTCAAAAGTCATTTGTGAGTGGGCCTTGCACACAGGTGCATTACACATCAGTTTAGGTGAACCATGACAAAAGTAACACTGCCAACTACTGGCATGGCATGCATACTACAATTATTACTGGATTCTTCCGCACCACTGTTGTTATGTAAACATCTGAAAACAAAGCTTTACCAACCAAAAAAAATGTTCCATTCTTAGTGGATTATTATTTGTGAACAAGGCCCAAAGCTGAGGTAACAGATTCACCTCCAATGAGGTGGTTTAACCTTAAGGGGTGCTGTGGGTCTGATATAGACGGGGTTAATTTTCTGTACTTCATATTTTAGTTTTTGGGGTGATTTCAAGTGCTCTTTCAGGATTGTCTCAGGGAATCACCCTGCTAACATGCTGTTTGATCTGGATGCTAAATCTTCAAACAGAGCCACAAATATGTAAAAATGTTCAAAAGTGGCAGTGGCATGGTCTGGAAATAGTCTCTAGATAGATAGTATGACGAGTGATTGTATTCTGCTTTCAGCATTTCTCTCTGTACTTATTACTGTATCAAACTGCATCTTGTTTTTGAGGCTGTTGTGTTATTTTTGTGTGAACTTTCATGCTAGTGATTACAAAATTGCATCAGTGTGCGTGAGCTTAAACCACCATCAGGGTCAGAGGGGTCCCCTGCCTACACTGAACTGTTTTATCGGGGTCCTGGTCTGAAATTTTGGAGGCCCTCTTCTAGATGTATTGTTTTACGAAAGGCATTGTCATTGCGAAGCTCTCACTGTATTACATTTTGCCTGCAGTGGATAATGTCATGAATCCGTCTATGCCAGTAAAGAAACTTCCACCTACGGGAAATATGTTGAGTAATATTTTGGGTTGCACTGATGTAGGTCTGCAAGTTCAGTAAATTTCCACATCCTCCCCTCCCTCACAGTGTCCCTCTACCCAAGAGGAATGACGGTGTCTGCTTCCATACTGTATCTGTCTAAGCTTTTGTATCAATTGTACCGAAACATTCCTGAACATGTTCATTGGTCTCAAATGTCAGACACAATGACATGTGAAAACAGTATCAAGTTATCCGTGAGTTTGCATTTGTTATTGTCCTGTTGTTATGGTGTCACACAAATCTCTAGAAAAGAAAAACCTGAGGCTGTCACCACAGGGCCGTAGTGCATAAAACATTCAAGATTCAAATTGAGGCTGCTTTACCATATCAACAGTGGCCTGTGGAAAACACAAATGGATGAAAACGCATTCACACTCCCTTGCACCTATAAAAAGACATCTGTATTTGGTTAGGGCACAGGAGTTGTCTTACTGGTGCTAAATTTAGCTTTTTATTTCCCACATTTTTGTACAGCTTGGAAGGGAGATGACAGATTGATGTACCTGACCCAAATGCTTTGACCACACAGTGTATAAGTCTGGCCCCCCCACTCAATTTCCTCCGCTCTTTCCTCAGTGCCCCTCAGACTCGAACACACACAAACACCCCCTGCCCCCTACCACCTCCTCCTTACATGCACTATTGGACAATAGCCAGGTCACTGGAGGCAGGAAGACTTGAATGAAATGAAATATTACTAACTATTAACCGTGGAGATCAAGTTCAGGTACACATATGTGTCTTTACTTTAAATGGATTTGAGCTAATATAGCACTCGTCTAGTTATTGACTACTCAAAGCTACTTTACACCGCAGGTCACATCTACCCATTCACACCCATTTGCTCTCACGTTCACTCTCTGATGGTTGGAGTTTTTTATGTCAGTTGTCCATCAGTATCAACTTAAATATTTGCACCCTTTCATGCCTACTTACACGCCACTGATGCAGCAGTGGGAGCAACTTGGGGGTAAGTGTCCTGCCCAACGACACATCACCATGTGACAATCGAAGCTGGGCTTGAACCTCCAACCTTATGATTACCAACCAAACGCACTGTTAGACTGTGCCACTGACGCCCCCATGTGCTGCTTTTTTTTTTTTTCTTTTTTTTTTCCACCTAAAATTCACCAAACTGTGAGGGGCGCTTGGCTCTGTCTGCAGCTATACCTGACCCAAAGGACCAATAACACTATGTAACAATCATTCATATTGTAATTATACTCTGCTGTATTTGATTAATTGAAGATGCTTAATCTCTCTACTTTTTACCTTCATATCAGTATTTTCATCCACCTTTCAATCTAATTCTAACATATATTGCTGAAAGACAGTTTACTTTCTTTCAGTAAATAATCCTCACCATATATTGACAAATGGCACCTATTTTTTTCTCTCTGTCTCCTTCTGTCATGTATGTGATCATCATAATTAGGTTTCATCATCCATACATGGGGAGCAGTCCATGGACCTTAGTGTGACCCAGAGGTTGCTTCATTCGGCCTCAGATTCGGCCATGCTGGCCCCCCAGCCTCCCTTCTTTGTGGGACCCCTCACCTCTCAGCATTGCACCCAGTTTTCCCAGCATCACTTGCAGGTAAAAGCACACATGACAACACTGGTGAGTGAGTATGAGCTGATGGGGGATCAGGAAACACAAAACAAACCCAGTGGCTTTGAATATAGGTGTTGATATGAGACATAGGGTTGTGTGACAGAACAAACACATGGGGTAAATATTTGACTGATGTTTCTTTTTAACTGTTGAATTACAGATATGTAAGTTTGAGAACATAAAGACACTGAACACAGCTGATATTAGAGCTCACTTTGGCTTTATTTTGGTGAGATGCACAGAGTGAAAGGCAGATCAACCTCCTGCCACATTTACCACAAGAACGAGCCACCTGCTTTTGTTGCACTACATTTCACAGATGAAAAGCTCAGCTGAAATTTCTTGGAAGCAGGTCAGGTTACTGTAAACAGACCACCTTCTGTGCATTATAGTCTGCTGTGGGCTGATATAAAATCAGCTCAACTTATGGTGTATTATGCCCTAAATTTAACATGTAGTCTTTTCCGTTTGTGAAGGTTTTTTTGCTAGTCTCATGAATTCATAGTAGCAATGTTTATCTTTTTAGTGTAAATCTTTCATGTGCACTTGAAGCAGGCTAGACTGCTACATTCTCTTTATTTTTCTCTGCTCAGTACAACATTGAGCAACGGCAAAGACAGATGGAGGAAGAAGAGAAAAGAGAAGAGATTCAACAGCTGATGCGAAAAAGAAAACCTGGACCAAGTGAGTATCACATGGGATGTACATCTCTGACTGTAATGGGTTTCCATTTGTTCTCTGAAAAACCATTTGGTTGTTGACGTGCTCCTCATCTGAGTCATGGCCCACTGTAGGCTGTTACTGAGAAAGTGGGGATTTCCAACATTACTATGAAGTATTCCCAGATTCCAAGGAAAATTGTACTCATATTGAACCACAGAGAAACAGACACTTTATTTTGGGAAACATTTTTCTGCTGGTATTATTCTTAGCATAAGGAGGTAAAGAAAAGGTCATGAAGGAAAGTAGGAAAAGTTATGGTGCTACTTCAAAACACTATACTCTGTATTGTTTTTAACAAAAAAATTACTGTGATTTTTTTGTAATAGTAATCAGTTGTATTCTCTTTCATTCATCAATTTTCCATTCATTTATTCTTGTATGGTATTTCATATAACCAACTTCACATTATAAGTAAATTTCCCTCGAATGTGGCACATTATCCAAACTACCATGTTTCTCGTACTAAATGTTTTATTTTCTGTTAGGTGCTGTAGCCAGCCCCATGGTGAGGCAGAAACTTAGGGAGCATTTAATTATGAAGAATCAGTCCACACATGACAGGGTCACACCAACGCACAGCAGCCCTACACAAGGATACAGGTGAGAGACTCAAACAAGCAAATATTTCATGGGCCAACTCTTTATTTTTATTAGAAATTTAAAACAGTGTAGCTGCAGACAAGAAATATGATTTAAAATTTGGCATTTCTAAAAAGACTTTTAAAAAGGGTTTAGGGTGTTTACAAAACACTATTAGATACTTTATAACACATAAACCAGTGGTTCTAAGCTGGGATAGTTCCAGGACCTATCCGAGCTTAGAACTCTGTAAATAGAAATCACAACCAAAGTATCTTAATTTTTCTGTCTTTTTTTGACATCTATTTTTGGGCATTTATATTTCATTTAGATAGGAAGGACACTGAATAGAGGCAAAAAGTTATCTTTTTAAGCAACTGGTTTCCTCAGTATTCTAATGTTTTAATTAATCAGATTTATCTAATTAGAAATAGTACAGTCAGGACATCAGACGTACAACATGTGACAAAAATATTAGGCTGGGTTAAAAAAATACTACTTTGTAGATTCTTCTGGAATTTTTTAGAAACATTTTTAGACCAACAAAATGGCATCATGACCCCCTTTTGGGTACTGACACATCAGTTAAAAACCACAGACATAAACCATCCTTGCTTTTTGTCCTCGGCATCTGAGTTTAGATTTTGGATGAGCTTGCTGAACTCAAAAATATTGTCCCTTTTTATACTTTATTTTTTAAGGGCATTTTTTAAGGAGGTTGCTTGAAATCATTGCTAAAACCATTAACAAAAGAGAGACTAAAAACTAAAACAAACTCTTAGACTAATAAAAAAAATCACAAAATAAAAAAAAACAGTAAAACCAACAAATCAACATAAAAAATTAATTTATACTAAACATTTTAAAGTTAAATTGCATTTGAAAACAAAAAGTCAAAGCAAAAGCAAAAGCTATTTAATCAAGTAAATTTGTTTTTGCCTTGCTGCAGACACATTATTTTCAAGCAACATTTATATTTGGACCATAATGTTGTTCTTTTTAAGCAGTGATCTAGACGGCATTTTTAGCTTATGCAATACCATTGAACCTCTTTATTTTGATATCTCAGACTCCCACTTCCTGATATGTCCCCAAGTCCTCAGGCCTCCCCTTGTGACCAGCGCAAGGACCTGGCCCTGCGAAGAACAGGTGAGATCCCTCTAGCTGTTTGTGTTGGTGATGGGGGTCCCTTCCTGTGGCTAAAACTGTGAAGCTCAGTAGTGATTTTCCATTTCAGATCTCTGTTGCAGTGCGCTCTGTGTAATTTGAGTCACACTCAAAGTCATCTGACTGCATAGCTCAGTGGGATATTTTGTTCAGCATGATACTTTTCAGTGTCTCAGCAAACTATCATTATGTTGCACATTGTGGACAATAGAATGGGACAGTGAGGGAGTCATTGAATGTACATGGGGGTGTCCTTTCCACTGAGACAACCAAAACTCATCAAGCAGCAGGCCTGCAGGGCGAGAGAGAGACCAAAAACAGTAATAAAAACACAACAGTGACTGTGGGACACAAAGAGCAAGGCAGTTACATAACTCACTCAGGTATGTGTAAAATGAACTGCGTGAGAGTCTGAAGCAGATCTCCCTCACCCTTTGAATGAGAGTAGGAGTGGTTTTGTCTTCCAGTACATATCTACGACTACACTTGCAATTCAAAAAGCCAATATTTATTTGTGCTGCCCAAGAACCCCAAGCTGCCAGCACACACACACACATACACACACACCCTCTGCTGCTTTCTTGACTCAGTTTCAACAAAAACCTGCTTTTGATCCGCACTGATCCAGCCTCTGATTGATTGTTTTGTTAGGACTTACAGTATTGGAAGCTGACCAATGTAAACATGGAACCTTTTTATGCTGCTGATTAGAGTTAAGCTGTTTGCATTGGTCCAGCTGTGCAGCAGATTGCTGCCATTCAGTTTGGTTTTGCTTCATTTTTGTATGTACCCATGCTGGGCAACTCATCAAGTGTCATTTTTAATCAAGATTTTGACCTCCCACATTCAGGAAAATAAGATAATTAAGATTACATAAAGAGTAGACTAGCACTATGTTGCCCTTGTCTTGTCCATAGGTTTTACTATGCATTGTAAATAGATATGTGCAAGGATGGAACATTTTTGTAGGACAACCAGGAAATAAGCATCCAGTGGTTCCCAAAACTTAAAACTAATGGGATTTTTTCATGTGTTTTTGGATAACTGTTTATATTGTCAGTAGCAAACAAGAGTTAATTAAACTTACAGGTTTTGTTCATCATGATAATTTTCAGGTAGGAAAATAACTTAAACAAAAAAATAATGACTTTTTAAGCAGAAACATAAAAAAGCAATTCGAGGCTATTATGGAACTACAACATGGTAGTACTTAAAAAGTCTGCTATCATACTTCCAATATAAAATGTCATGCTGTGTCCTCTTGTTTAAGAATTTCCTCCTAATCAAATGCCCTGATCAAGTTAGTGCTAATGGCTGTGACTATCGTATATGTATTACCATTTATTAAAAAATGATAAGAAGTTATTTAATTAAGGTCCTCAGACTTTTTTGTAGTCCTTGATAGCAGTTTGTTAGCAACTGTTGTTTTAAACAAACAATAGTTGCTTTAATATTGATAGGTGGCACAATTTCAGATTCATTTCATGTGGCAAAAAGAAACATTCAAGTTTTGTATGCATGCATTCACCACAGGCCTTATTTCAGGCACTTATCTGAAAAACCTTTTCTTAAATCCCATTGACTTTGGCACAAACAAATTGCCAGTGCTAAAATGCTACCTCATTTCTTTGTTCTAGGACTTGTTCTTGCACCACTCTATGGAGCACACCCTTTCTTCTTGTACAGCCCAGCATGTGCTCTGCCCCTCTCTCCCAAACAGCTGTCATTTTAATGAAAGTGAGGTGAACAGGGAGCCATGGCACGTCCCCGAGTTAGTTTGAAAAATTAGAAAGTTAAAAAAGATGACAGGCAGGCAGCTTCTAGTAAACAAGAAGGTTAAATAACCTTAAAATTTCTGAACCACTCTGGATTTGAGGAGTTGGCCAGTGCAAATAGACCTGTTCTAACTTAATTAATTTTATTTGTAAATGAATCATGGAACACAATAAACTTTAAAGTTTCCATTTAACATTGTTCCACAGTCATCTTAAGCTTATTTACAGCTGCAGTCAGATAGCTTTTAGCCAAAGTTGCCTTGAGAAGGCTGCCTCCCAAGCAGCATGATGAAATTATTTAACCATGTGAAATTCACACACAAAGAGGTTCAATATATTATATCCATAAACTTATAGGGCCATAAATTAGCGCTAGTATGCATATTTTTAATATTATATTACTGTAAACCTGGGCGGCATGATGGCACAGCAGGTAGTGCATGTGCTTCACAGCAAGGTCGCCGGTTAAATCCCCGGGTCAGAGTTTGCATGTTCTTCCCGTGCATGCGTGGGTTCTCCCCGGGCACTCCAGCTTCCTCCCACAGACCAAAAACATGCTCTTTAGGTTAATTGGTGACTCCAAATTGCCCTTAGGCATGAGTGTGAGAGTGAATGGTTGTCTGTCTCTCTATTTTGCCCTGCAGTCGGCTGGCAACTGGTTCAGGATGTAGCCCACTTCTCACCCAATGTCAGCTGGGATAGGCTCCAGCTCCCCCCTCGCGTCCCCAAAAGGGATAAGCGGTATAGATAATGGATGTATGGATACTGGATTATTAGCATTATATTATTATTAGTTATTATTACTGACTAAAAGTATCTTTCCTGATAAAGATGTTCAAAATCACTTAGCTCAGTTGTTCCCTATGAAGGGTTTGAACTCCCTATGGGGTCAAAGAGGGTTTGCATATTTTTTGAATGGTAGGTTTACCCATTATTGTGAAAAAAATGCATAAAGACAAGCAAAATGAGTTCAGATCAAAATGAACCTAAGTCATTAGATGAGATTTATGCTGAAATTGAAAAAAAAATGTCTTACAGCAGATTTCTAATACCAACACAATGTTTTTTAAACTATCGTATTCTTTTGTGTGTTCTTGTGCCAAGCCAGTAGTGAGTAGCATTGCGCTAATGAAAATGCTTTAATCGCCTTCAAGGACAGCAGAGGTCCCAAGCCCTTTTGCACCTTTGTTTATGGGTGGTGGACTGAAAGTATGATAACCTATGTTAAGGATTTATTTGCCCTTTAGGGCACCCATGGGATGAATATTACTATTATTATTACTTATTGTGTGTCTGGATTCATTTGTTTGTTTTTGTCTTTGTGCAGTCTCTGAGCCCATCCTGAAGTGGAAAATTAAGAAGCTCATCAGTTCAAGGCCAAACCCACTGCATCGAAAAATCAGTGCCCCTCCCACAATGAAGTACAGAACAGAAACTCTGGGTAACGTGTCTGAAGTGTCATTTAGCCTGGACACTCCTGTGATCTTGTGCTACTGCTTTATTTTCACAGTTTTGTGTTAATGATAACATCATGGAGATTTCCTGTGCTATTTCTTGCTCTTTCACAAGATGCACTTGAAAGATTTGTTTTTGTCATGAATGTTATCTCAAGACATACTGTGCGCTACAGCTTGATCAATTTTCAAAGCTGTCATGTGCGTCATTGATGCTTTATGAAAACATCTCTTGTAACATTGTCAGTGCTCATGAGTCGAAGGGTGTGTCTCAATTCTGTCACACAGACTCGTCCACCAGCAGCAGCAGCAACCCAGCGTCAGGGTGCAGCTCCCCCAACGACAGCCTCCATTCAGACAACGGGGCCCTCCCACTGAATCACGAGGTAAGCCTTTCATGATATTTATATAAATAGCAAAAGGGCAGACTTTTTTGTCCACGTCAGCACACAATGCAGTACAGTAAAAATCATAACACAAGGATTAAAACAAAATATGTAAAGTATTCAGCTTGCGTGCTTCTTTGTTTTATATAATTATTAAATATAAAAGGTGTCCAAAACCACAGCCCCTCTTATTGTGTGATTATGCAAGTATTTCTGCAGTGTTTTACTCTCATTTTTTCAATTCTTCATCTTAACTCATAAAGGAACCATTTGAATAATCAAATGTTAGGGGTTTGGTTTTAACAAAGAGGTCTTTAATAGTGTTTTTACAGAATTCATTTAACAGTTAGGGTTGAAACAGTTAAGGTAACAGTGTGTTACATTTCCACTTTAAAATAGAAGATTCAAAGTCAATCTAAAAGTGAAATAACTATCAACGTAAAGAATTGTGTCTACCCCATTTCCTTCAGAGCACCCCAACTTTGCTATTGTTACTGTAAAAGTTTGTCAGCGAGCCTCTCACATGGTGCATTCACTACTATATTGCACTAGTTCACCCTTCAGTCCCTGAACTAATAAAAAAGACCTCATCTGTTAGCTCATCTCTGTCATGTTTGAAACAATAACCCTTTCACAGTGCCTTTACACAAAAGCACAGCAACAAGGCTCTGTCATTACACCTAAAGACATCACATTAATTCCATGAGGCTGTAATATCTGTGTCAGTTAATGCTGCAATATGGCTTGGACCATAGCACGTGCATGTGTTTAAAAACGAAGTACCAGTTTCTAAATAACAGGCAAATAGGCCATAAGAGTTGCTACACAATAGAGATCAGTTTCATTTTTATGTTTTAGAAGAATCATTTTTGTGTTAAATTACATTATTTTCCATTAACACACCTTTTTGTGTGTATGTATATATGATTACCAACTATATATATATATATATATATATATATGTATATATATATATATATATATATATATATATATATATATATATATATATATATATATATATATATATATATATATTCCTACTTGTTTTGTAACAAGTTAACAGCAAAGAAGACCAGCCAGTAAGTTACTGGATAGTTTTTTAGCCATCAAAAGGTACTTACACAAGGCACTAACATGTCTCTGCTTTACATCTGCTAATTTCTGTAATAATTGTCTTTTTCTCCTCCAGGCACAGAGGTTGCTGCTGAAGGATGGTAGTTTGGCTCACTTTACTGTACCTCCAAACTCCACAGCTATGCCAAATATCACTGCTGGACTCCCTGCGCAGGTGAGCAATAGTACCTCTGTGTTCACTATTCAGAATTTGTTTTTTAATGAATTTCTCTATCTTGCTTTAATTCAAAAGATTTAGTAAGCTGTTAGTCACAGTGATAAAAATAGATCCTAATTCATGCTGTATATGTTTGTACTGTATGTTAAAGTGAATGCTTCAAATACTTACTGCAGAGTTGAACACTTATAGAAACATGTTTCATAATCTGCTTTTCACTTCCCTCTTGATCTCTGTGGTGCTTTCATATCTTATGAATCAGTCATGTTCTAGTTTACTGTCTTAATGACATTTTTAGTGTTTGATGAGTCTCTCTATCTACATGGCTAACAGCCTGTTGAGCCACACCCAGCACACTAACACAGTGCTGGTGTGTCTGTGTGTTAAGTTGCATCTCTAACAAATTATTTTTTTTATTTACTCGTGAAAAATCCATCATTTCTCACCTTTCCTCTGCCCAGGCTGATCTTCGATTAGCAAGGCCATTTGCAGTTTCTGCCCTGCACCAGGTTTACCTCCCTCAGGAAGGAAGCAGTCCAGCTCTGGTTCAGCGCCTTCAGCCGGTACTCATACTGGAGCCACATACTGGACTGGTTCATTCACAGCTTGTCTCTCGTGAGTTTTCTTACCCAAGCTATGTTCTTTAGAGGAAAAGGGAGACATCTCAGTATGCTAATGAACAGGATAGATTAATATGGTCATGCAAGGCAGAACAATACAAAAAATGTTTTAACAACTATTGTGCAATTTAATCTACTGTGCTCAAAAGATCAAGGGAGTTTGTTGGCAAAAGCTTTTATTTATTAATTTGTAGTGATGGGTCAGGTGAAGGGATCCATAGGTACTGTGCTGAAGTTAGTCTGTGATCAGAAAACAAGATAGTCAGGGCTTTACCTCCTCTACATATTTCAATTTTGGCATCAGTTAACAAATCTGTGAATGAAAATTCAAAGATACAGTAAGGCTGGCAACACAATAGATCAATTCAATCATTTCAAGTCATAGGACACCACAAGCAAAAGGGCAGTTTCAATGGACTTTTAACTTTAAATCCTCTCAACAGAACACACACAAGGAGACCACGCACCTGACAACAGACACAAGGGGCATTATTTGATGGCATGAAGCACATTGATTAAAAGCCGTCAGTGCACAATGGTTCAGGACATGTCGGTCTATAATTTGCTATTTTGACAATGTAAATTCTTGTCACAAAGCCAGGTGCTGGGCACAAAGAGGGTGGATTATGTGCCTTGATTATATATGGGTGTGTGTTGGGTGTTACGTAAATCAGGGTGTCAGCTCCCATTCCCCTTAAATCAGTGTGTGCCAGATGGCTGGCGTTTTGCCAGTTACATGGCAAGTTTAGTTGTTTGGTCATAAGTTTAGTTGTTTTGTCATAAATTGGACCGTATTATTTAATTCCCCTCTTTGTTTGTGCCACTATGCTCAAAGAACACACACAGAACACTGTATGAAATATGCTAAAGCTCAGAATAAATTCCCTTTGTTATGCATCCAAAGCATAAGAAACAGTCAAAAAGATGAGTCAGACACCTCTTCATGAGCATAAGAATGAAACTTTATTACTCATGGTAATCTGATAGGATCAGGCATGTTAACGTTTCTGATAGACTTGTTACTGTACTTCATTTAAGCTGTTAATTTTTTATTTTTTCTCGAAGGAATCCTTTTCTCTATTGCATAATGAAAACACACTGGATAGCCTGTTTTATTATCTGTGAGATTCATGAGTATGTATACAAATATTATAAATGCACTGGAGCAGTTGGGAATAGCGCAATGAGGAGCACTGCAAAAAAAACCTTTCTTCTAGTCCTATGGCCAGTAATAAACTTTGAACTGACTCTTTCAACAAATTCTCTAATATTTAGTGGTAGAGATGTGCTGCTGTATATCCAAAATGAGTGAAACAAGCTCAGTAAAATGTGTGTTATGATTTCATGATTTTTTTGTCAAAAATCGTAAATAGACCTTTGTGAAAAAATCTTGGATTTTATTTTTAGTCCATGTTGCCTAGCCCTAAATTATACATTGCTCAATATTTAGGGTCAGAGATTTAGAGGCTTCTACCAATTAGGAGAAGTAAAATAGTCTTATTGACAACACTCACTTGAGGGTTATTTGGACAAAAAATCAGCTGCAACAAGCCTGGAATTGTGTTACAAATCCACCATCTTGCACCCATGGTTGTGGATCTGGTATTTGTCGTGAGTGGATCTTGGAATCTGCTTGCTGGACAGCTCTACAATTCTTTTGTTAATCAAAAAACAACCTCCAAACAATAGACTGCGTGTGAACCACTTATGACACTGCACTGTTTTTTAAAGTGAAGGATGACTTCTTGGAGTTTATCCAAGAGTCATTAGATAACCATTGCTCTGAGCTGTCATCACTGAAGACTGTACCCAAATAAAGGTGCCTCCCTCTGTTTGTTGTCTGTGATTCAAGAGCTCGTTACAAAAGCATGTCACTAAATCATGTCAAGGGTCAACCAGGGTTAGAGGGCACCTCACTAGCACTGCTGAAATTTGGCGTTTAAACTTGCATGTAGCTCAAAGGAACAATAATGCTTGTACTTCAGCCTGTAGTTTCGGAGAAAACAATGTGGATGGCTATGCTTGGATTCATTTATTTATTGGCATACTGTTGACCAAAGCAAAGTACAATTCAGTTAAAGGCCACTGCTCATCAAAATGAAATCGAACCCTTGACAGTAGGGGAACTCTCAGCTCCAGATCTGATGTGATCTGAGTGCCACAGGTTTATAAGAAAATCCAACACATAAGCAACAAATCATTGAAGGATATTTATACAAAACATTGTTTGTTCATTTGCATTTAAACAGCAAACCCCCTCCAAGATTTTGCAATCTGTGGATTACACAAAGCAGCTGATGGAGAGAAAGACTTTGGCAGTGAGACTCTTCCGCCTTTAGACTTTGAGATTTGCTGGAAATTGATAATACCCTCAAATCATCACTGAAAAAGTGTGGACTTGAGGGTGCCTTAAGGAGCACACAGAGCCTGCTAGTGTACTACATCAAGCTCCAAAACATTTTTTTAATTAAGTCAGATATCATGCATGCCTGAACTCAGAGGCCTGAGTGGATAACATCTTATCCCTTATTCCTGCTGTAAGTGATGTACAAGTGAAGCGTAGCCTTGTCCACCTAAAGTTTGATAATTGTGACAGTCTTTTTTGAAACATTTTAATGCCAGAGTGACAAAAGCAACTTCACTGTACTGTGTTTCCCTCCTGAGCTTAAGTGCACCAACTCAAGTTGCCATTGCACTTCTCTGCCAACATAGGCTCTACATTTTTGATGCAGTTGTATTTTTCCTTTTTCCAAGTTATTTCCAAAAAAGATGTCAGTATGTAAACTATCAGACCTCAGAATGCTGACTTTCTCTAACAAGGCATTTGACTTGTCTTGATAGAAAATTTCTACTTAAAAAAACAGACTGATTTTAGACTTATGTGCAGAGTCAATACTTAATAAAGTATTAAATGTATTTCCTGAGTAACATTTTCACCACACCTTGCATATCTAGTCAAAGTATCTTTTTCTGAAAACTATCATTCTCTAATCATAGACTACAAGTTTATATTGATATCCTTTGTTTAGTCTTTATTTCTGTATTTTGTTTGCTTAATTTCTTACACAAAAGACAAGAGCGCCCTCTACTTGATTTTTACAGTGCCATTATTTTCTAACAATATGGGGCTGTGCTGCAAATGCAAGTAACAACCTTATCTCTGGTCTACCTCAATAAACCACTTAAGTAAAAATCCAACTTTTTTGCATTTATATTTTAACATGTTCACTAAGGTCATCCTCACTATTTGAGACTCATATGTAAACAGTTGATATTAATTGTTCTTATGCAATTGTTAAATGTTTTTTCTTGAACCAATCATCCCTCATTTTCTTTTCACTGTCCCTCATCTTCTTTTGTTGTCCTCATTTTCTTTTGTTATGATGTTATCCTTCTGATCTTCATTGAGTGTTGTTTCTTTCCCCCGGCCTTCTTATCTTACCATACAACTTGCCCCCTCCTCTCTGCAGTTCCTGGTTTGACCTCACCCCCTCTGCAGCACCAGCAGCAGTCTCTCCTGTCCAGAAGGGAGGGTGTAGTTTCCCTGTCATCCCACAGACCCCTGGAGCGAACACGCTCAGAGCCTCCACCCTACAGCCATTCACCTCTCTCTCTGCATACCAGCCATCAAACACTCATGCAGACCCAGCTGCCTCAGCAGTACACCCGCGGGGTGGAGAGATATAAGCAGAACGCACCCCTGACCAAGGTGAGAGTCTTTGTGTAGACATTTTTCAATGTTTTTTCTTTTGTTATTATAAAATACATATTTGATTTTTACACACTGTTAAACATGTACATTACTCTACATCAACCTACAATCCTTGACCAAAATAGATCCCATCAGAGGAGATGGACCTGGAGGAGACTGGATCAGAATTTGGTTCAGGGGCTGGATCCATATGTGGGTCAGAGCCAGGAGAGGAAAGCTACCGCAGGAGACAGAGCAATGCCAGCACGGACTCAGTTTACGACACAGAGTCCACTACATCTTCGAGAGAGAGCCTGATAGAGCCCCCACACTCACTTAGTCAGGTAGTCCCATGAAATAAATACACACAAACTTAATAAATTTACACCTGTTACCCATAAAAGAATAATGGGTAACTGTCTCCCTAGTGCTTAAATTCTTATTTTGCTATTAAAGTAAAAAGAATGAGTTATCATATCAACAAATCTGGAAAATATAATCAATTTCTACACGTGAAAGATATGTGTTTTTCTTTATTCTCTCTTTAAACAAAAGGTATTACATGAGTAGGAGAAATTTATACATACAGCTTTGCAATGTCCATTCATTGTTTGAACCATGTTTCTGACAGCAGAGGGCGCTGCAGCCTCATATTACAACATGGAGCAATAGAGAGATTTAGCATGTTTCAGAACTTCCCTCATCAGCTGCATATTTCAGAAAAAAAATTTAAAGATCAATCCCAACCCATCCCCTCCAAAAAATGTGTAGATGTTATTTTTAAATATAGTTAGTCTTTTTTGTGCACAACCTAAAAACTTCTCTATTACCCTCCTCACATACACACTCTGCTCTGTGAACCACAGAGGCAGGTTATCCTGAGACAAGGTCACCAGCTGGATCATCTGGGTGTGCCTGCAGTCATTTGGCCTCACCAGCCTCTGGTTCGGACCCAGTCATCTCCACCCTCCACCTCCTTGCCTCCTACCCCACACCCACCCACCACCATGCCTTCCCTGTCTCTGTCGGGCCCTGCTGCAGACACACAGCTGCGCTACACCACAGGTGAGGAACATTTACCATCAGGAGACATTAAAAGAAGACTTAGGTTCTTTTTAATTAGTGAAGTGTAATGTGAATATTTTGTGTATTGTACAATTGTGAACAAACACATGATCTGTTTTTGCACACACATCTGTGGGTGTGTATGTGTGTTTAGGTTTGGTGTATGACCCTCAGATGCAGAAGCACCAGTGTACTTGTGGGGACAACAGCCGCCACCCTGAGCATGCTGGGAGGGTCCAGAGCATCTGGTCCAGACTACATGAAAGAGGTCTCAGGAGCCAGTGTGAGGTATGGCTCACACACATATGCTGCAATATACTCAAATTTTAATTGAGGTTACAATAACTGTCTTTCACAATTATGAAAACTGAGTAATCAAAATGAAGAGGTTACAGTGCCTCATGGCATGTTGAACTTTTTCTTTTACCATTATTATTATAAGCTTTATTTTGAGATATTTGTCTAATTACTAGTGCATTTATGTGCATTGTCCAATCTTTAATGTTGAAAATGATAGTGTCAAAGGCATATACATTCAATGAAAGCATCTGTGTTTTAAAATCATTGAGTAATTATGTTTCATAATTGTGATCTGAATACCTATTAAAATAACCATGATTGTGATTTTGGCCATAATCTCACAGCCCTAACGAACACCCTGAATAACCCTCTCAGAGGGAAGTCTGTACTCTGAAGAAGGTGCAAGCAGATGCACATGGATGCAATTTTTCATGTTTCTTATGTATTTATTTGATTTAGAATCTATTTTACCAGGAAATCTGAATGAGATTTACAAGAGTGTCCCATCCAAGACATGCGACAGCACATGTAAGAAGTTACAAGCATCAAACAGTAACAAACACAAAACAATCAGCATTGGGTCGCAGAGCTTGAAGTGATTTGTTTAAGCATCTACAACTTGAAACATCTTCCTCCAGTGCCTTTAATCTACTTTGAGAAACAGAAAAGTTTTTTTTTTTAAACTAATCTCTTGCCTTGTCAAGATGTACTTTGGGGACAGATTGTAGACGTATGTTTTGGGACTCATATAGCCTGCAGCACTTTCACGTGAAAGCAATGACACAAGCAAAGGAGAGAAGCAAATTAAGTATAGCATTATAATGACTGGGAAGCAAAGGCCAAACTGTTTGATCCTGCAAAGCACAACAATGACTTAACACCTCAAGATTTGCTATGAGCCTCACTGCACCTTGATAAACAATGTCCAAAGATTCAAGGCATTGGGGAGATGCTTTCATATATAACATAAACATCACTGCAATCAATCAGATACATAAAAGTGGTCTCAACAAGTCTTTTTTGCAGCAAAGGAAAACTTTGACTTATTTCTGAAACTAAAACCCTGCTGTACTTGTGACACAAGCTGGTTAATATGAAGCTTAAAAGAGAGTAAATCATTAATTAAAAATTCAATGTATTTATAAGAAGATACAGACTCCCTTTCCTGTACAAAATGTAATGAGCCTTGTAAAATACAAAGAGTCTGATGCTGAATATCAGCTGTATAATAAATAGCTGTATCCACTATAAAAAATTAAAATTTTCTTTGGAACATTTAGTCTATACCAGGGCCACCAACCTGTCGATCTTGACCTACCAGACCTACCACTCATACTGAGTGCCTGGACCTGGCTTGGTCATGCCAGTGATTTTTGACCCTAAGTTTCATATGTTATGGATATTTTTGTGTGTTTTGTGCAGCGTATTCGTGGCAGAAAGGCAACTTTAGAGGAGCTGCAGTCGGTTCATTCAGAGAAGCACGTTCTCCTGTTTGGCACCAACCCACTCAACCGCCTCAAACTTGACAACCGAAAACTGACTGGTATGAAAAAATGATAACAATAAAATGAAATTGCATTACGATTAAAAGAATACATTTGTTTATTTACATATACATACATTTTTCTTCTGCAGGTATCTTATCTCAAAGGATTTTTGTGATGTTACCGTGTGGAGGAGTTGGGGTAAGCACCACACATAAACACTCACACACACCACAGATCTCTTCTAAACAAAGGTCACATGGGAATCTTTTGAATTATCTAATAGCATTACCAAATAGTTAACATAACATGGCTGATTGCCCCATTACACAATTAAGCTAATAATACCACAAATTGCAAATGCTATTGTTCTTGGCCCGGATGACTTAAAACACAATCAAAAGCAGTACAAAGGTGAGATGTGATGCAGGAAAAAACAGAGGAAGGGGGAGAAAAAGAGAGTGCACTGGAGACTTCACTCTGCAAGACTCGTGACAGTAAAACTGTATTTTATTTAACAGGACTGGGAGTGGGAATGAGAACAAGAGAGGGAAGGATAAAATATAAAGATAGTGGAGTAGAGAAGATGAAATTGCACAGAGAATAAGAAAGACACAAAGGCATTGTCGCCCTGTTCTGGTGAAACAGATCCATAATGCCCAAGAGGAATACTATGGTGAGGGACAATGAAAAGTGAGGAGACAGATATTAGAGATGGTGAGGAGAAAAGAGGACGAAGGAGAGGAAAAAGGGGGCTGGGTGTCAGTTGATAAGGCGACTGATCTGCCTGGATTTCCGGCCCTCGACTGCTCTGGTGAAGACGGATGATTGAAACAAGATGGCAGGGTCTGTGATAAAAGAAATTCCTCCTCTTTCATTGTTCCTCCACGGCACATCACCAATGAGAGTGTGAGACATGGGGTTACACAAAAAAGGCCACAGTCAATAAAGGGAGTAGATGCAAAATGAAAGAATGTATATGTGAGGAAGTGAATTTTCTCAGTAGTTTTTGTATCAATAAAAGTCAGGAGTACAAAATTGTAAAACGTAAATGTAAGTATAAGGGGGCTACTGTCCCTAAAGCAGGTGCCCTGTGACTCTCTGTCCCTTTGCTTAACTAGAAGTGCTAAGAGAGCACAAACCTCCACCAATGCATTTGTTGACCTAATTTTAAGCTAAAATGTAAAAGAAATGCCCTATCTCAACATGTAAACGAATCCTTTGAAAAAATCCTGAATCCAGATTTGGAGCCCCACCAGAATCTAATCACTTCTCCTTTGTGCCCAGCCAACATTCACATGAAACTTTACCCAAATCTGTTGATAACTTTTAAGTTATCCTGCACATAAATAGACAGACAAACACCCTTGTGTCAGGAGCCTACTATGAGATGCTGGGATGTGTGAATGTTGAAAGCAAGAGTGTAATTCTGATGCAGGGCAGAGCTGGCAGGGACAAAACAGCATAAGTAAATGAGAAAACTTGCAGCTCAACTGGCCCTCTTATTGGTGGTGAAGTACTTCATTATTGTCGTCTTGTTATGAAACTTTGGACCATCTACTGTATATTGTACTTCAAATGTTTTAAAGACTTCAAACATTTAAAGACAGAGCCTCAGTGACTGATTCCTTTTTGGTGACTGCCATTCGTTCTTTAGAAAAGACTGTCGGGAAAAATTTGCTAACTTTTCTGATGGTGTAAAGGTGCATCTTTTTTGAATTGGGTGCTGTAGTAAAATGAAGGTAAAATATGCAGGAACTTGCCATTTATTAAAGCACAAACCCTTTGCTGACCCCATGTTGCTGACCTGTGCTTTACACACAGGTTGATATCGATACAGTTTGGAATGAACTTCACACGGCGGCAGCGTCCCGCATCGCTGCAGGATGCGTCACAGACCTGGCTCTCAAGGTGGCACAGGGCGAGCTGAAGGTGTGGCTTTTTTACTAAATACTTTATTAGTAATAACCTTTGTTTTTTTATTTTTTTATTCCTATGATTTTACTTTTACAGTACAACAGGTTTATAAGTAAACAGATTTTATGTACAGCATAGCTTTGCTTTCTCAGCTTCATTGATAGATTTTTTTCCCTAAAAGTTCAAGGAAACGTTCATATTAATTATCTCAGATAGAAAACTCAGAATTAATTTTCATTTCTGATTATGACACTAACAGTTTCTGCTAAACAACGGCACATAAATAGGTTTTACACAAACCATCAGCATGCATTTTATCATGTAGAAGATCAGCAGCAACTTGTTTTTAACATGGACAAAATAAACCCACCCTCTTAACAACTTTTAGAACAGCAAAAGAAACTTTGTGATTGTTTTAATACAGATCGTTGTTACTGTATCTTCTTTCAGATACTAAGGGTTTTTATAAGAGACAGCATTTCTCTCAGGGAACATAATTAGTATGTTGCTAAAAGCATGAGGTTTTACTGGGAATAACCACAAAAAGAAGCACTGAATCTCTATTGTCTCAAAAAGTGGCCACTAGTGTCCTCTTATTTTATTATTGTACATGAATGCCTCTGCTCTTAACATGCTGGACAGTGTATGTCATGGTGCACTGAGATTTATCATAACTTTTGGTTTCTCACTCATCATTGTCTTTATATTGTAACGTCAACTGAACTGCTTTGGATACACAAGGGTTTACACAATGATATATCTTTATTTATAAAAAAATCTGGAAAAGATCCCAGACTTCCTGTCCACTCTTTAATCTTTAACGATAAATGCACAGCCTCTATTCATTGCACACTGTGCAATTTGTTGTTCAAGTCTGAAATGAGTAAGAAAGCTTTAAGCTTTTCTGCACTCTTTGCATGGAACAAACTACAGACTAATTTTCAACTGCAAACCTTAGTTATCCTGATTTTTTCAAGCCTCTCTATAATTAATCTTGTCCAGTATGTAACCGCTTTGACCCGTGTACCCTCTCTGAATGATTTTATGGTCATTTGAGTTTCATTTTCAAAGTTTAATTTCACTGTGTTCATTTAAAGGCCTTCCTATTTAGTAGAAATTAGTTGTTTTTATTGAAATTAAAATTTCTAATCAGTTTTCAAAACAGCTTTGTACTCTTCAATTTAGGAATACTCTGGCTAGCAGTTGTCAGATTAACTTCCAATGTAAACTAGTGTCGCACTTATCCTAAAAAACTGGGGCGATGCTAATGTTTAAAAAAATTGTTTAGGCAATTCTGATGACAATACTATACACTTTTTTTTTTGGTAAAATTCTCTGATAACGCCAATTTTTTTTCTCTCATTTTTGACCATGAAAACAGATTTAAGTTTGTATAAAATGCTGTTTTTTTCTGCCCAATGAGAGATTACATTGATATAACGCCACAAATGGAGACCTGAAACTTCTATCTTTTCATCCCAAATAAATTATCTAATGTGTAGTTTGTAAAAAGGGCCATAACTGGATGATACAGATGTCAAACCAATGCTGATGTGCATCCCTACCATAACCACATTGTTTCATCTTCAGAAGATTAAATTAAAATGATCCTTTGTTCTATTCACCATGGCATTTAGAGGTGCACAGACATGTATGTATGCTTATATACATGCACCTGCAAATGACCTTAAGCCTTGGAAACAGGAACTCTGTGATTTTCATTTCTATGGGTCTGATCCATGCTAGTGCACCAAACACAAAAAAATACAAACTGTTCTGAAAAAGGGGAAATATATTGTGAAGTAATCTTTAGGACTTACTAAATGCATCTAAATAAAGCAATTAAACTGACAGCTCTGAAGGCGAAACGAGCAAATTATTACAATTTAACCAGAGAATATCATATTTTTAGTTAAAGAAGGAAATCGGGAACTTTTCTATCAATTCTCACATTGAACCAAAAAAAGCCCAGAATGTTTTATGTTGTAGGTGATCACTGTCACATGTCAGAGTATGATAAGAGTTAAATTAAAGTAATGGTATCTGTTTGTAACTTGAAAACATATTTATGTTTTCTTTACAAATGAAAATTACTGGAGTATGATGAAAATAACAAATACAAAAGTTATTTATAAAGTGCATGTTAAGCTGAAAAGAATGGAGAAAAAGGAGGACCTGTAATAAAAAGAAATTACTCACATGGTCGCCCCATTTTGTAATTGTAAGAAATAGCTGGGGCTGACATTTTGGCCAACTTTTGCGATATACAGGGAAATGTTGAGCCGTTTTGAGCTAAGTCAGACCATGCAGAACTAAATTAAAGTGAGTTAGGCAACACTGATATCTGTCTGGTACGTGGAGGGAAATTCTACGAGTACTTGAAATTTCCGACATATGAATCAACACGCTTGTAAATGACAGCACGAGTCGAACTCCACTTTCCTTCTTTACCCTCATTTACAGGTTCATTCATCTGTGTCGACTCCAGCTGCTTCCTTGTGAGACCTAGACTCATGTTGTACGACTTGAGTTGTCCTTTTGGGGATGGCCCTCTTTGTCCTGTAAGCATAGTGTGGGAATACATAGACCAGCTACAGCTGCACTTGGTGAAATGGCATATACGTCCACTTTACATGACTTTGGTTAAGTGACGTCACAGTACGTCCTTTCAACGTTCAGCAGCGCAAAGCTACTAAGCCAAAGTTCCTTAAGTTGAGCGTACTACTCGTGCACTACCTCTCCATTGGCAAAAATCATCGTACTCAACAACGTTTCTCTCAACTTAAGATATGTCGACCTGCGTATCGAACGCACCAAAATTGACCCCAGAAATGTACTTTCACTGAAATTTTGGTGGTTGGTTGGTTGGTCAACGTCATCTGCCATAGGTTGATGTGTGAATGCCTCTTTACTCAGGAGTTCGGAGGACTGACTTGTGATTTATCATTGTTATTTTTTTTTTTTTTTTATCTATACCGTATGAGTTTTTGTGTTTTTTGTTACCGTAACTATGTTGCTGCCATTCTTCGTCAGGCCCTTGGAAAAGAAAAGGGTTCTCTAAAGTCAGAGGGCATAAAGTTGCTAAGTACAGGTGAATTAAATAAAAAAACAGGTGTTATGCAGAGGCAGTGGTAGTCATAGAAAGCTGCTGAAGTTTTGTTTCTTCTCTTGCAGAATGGCTTTGCAGTGGTTAGGCCCCCTGGACACCATGCAGGCCACTCCTCCCCTCTGTGAGTATAGCACCGTAAACACACACACATATTCACATACACATACATAAACAGAAACTCACAAATTCTAGGAGTCAGGAGGTCTCCGCACAGTGTTTCAAAGGATTTATTACTGATCACAAACACTTCTGAGAGAGAGAGTGAGAGAGAGAGAGCACTTTTCGTCTGAGTGAGTGTCTGGGTTTTATGTTTGCTACCTGCCTGAAGCCTGAGGCAAACCTTTGTAAAGTTTCTTCTTTAACTTCCGGTACACCTCAAAGAGAGCTGCGAGTGTGTGTTTACGTGCTTGTGTCTGGATTTGTATCAGTCTTTGATCGGAGGCATTAGCCAAGTAACCATGTTCAGCTGGGACTGTGTGTGTGCTCAGCAGTACTTGTCACTGGTTATTTATGAGATGATAATGACTTTTCTTGATGAGCGAAGTTTAGACAGCATATGATATACCGTCCACACAGATACACTTACATACTCACACTCAAAACATAAAGACAGTCAGAGTTTACGACCTGTGCTGACGCTGCCACTTCCAACATTCCTTCATTGTTTTTCATACGTCAACACTTTTTTTTTGCATACCTTCAGCGTAGACAGCGAGCGTTTAGGGAAGCTACAGTGCCAAGTCGTGAGTTCACTCCCCTGAAATCATCTCACACTTAACGCCAGCGATTTATTTTGTTATCATCTGGAATGTGCAGAGAGTTTTACGATAAGCTCGGTTTTCTGTTTGTCACAAAATGTGTGGGTTCTGCATTTCTCAAGAGGTGAGATGTCATCTCGGCACAATGTTCTCATATGAAAAGCAATTTTTTTGTCTGCAGTGGAAGATTAAATACTAAACAAGTCGACATGAAACATTCCTATTTTAAAACACTTGAAGAAAATCAGGGATGGGCAGCTTTGGCTACAGAGAGGGCCTCATTAACTGTTTACTCACTGTGAGAGGGAAAGATTGTTTTTCCCTGTAGCAGAAATAAATGATATTCATTATGTAACCATTATTATAGCTCATGAATTACCAACAGGAGCAGATAATTAAGTCTTGTCAGAATTAGTTATGCAAAAATGTATGTTTTCAAGCTTAATACAAACACTAGTGTTCCAATTAATGAACTAATCACAGAATTAGGGGTTTGTACCTGTGCTAAAATCCTTTAAAATGGCTTAACTTTAGTGGTATGTTTCATGGTTTTAAAAGTGATATTGTTTGACATCGTAATTATCTCTTTCTTCCAAAGAAATGACAGACTGATCAGTTTGTATATTGATAACTGATGAAATAATATTTGAAAAGATCACAGCTTCTCACTTTCGGGTCATCACATTCAAGTTTTCATAAGGAGGTTACTCAAATTAAAGTTATTTGTTTGGGCAATTATTCTATGTTGACTATCTGGTGCAGTGGTTTTCACACCTTTTTGGCCCAAGGCACGTCCAAAATGAAGCCAAAATCTCAAGGCACGCTATATTCATAGCCCACTATAAAAAAGGCCTTGTAAAAAGGTTTAACAGCATGTTTTCAGGATGTACATATTTTTTTGTTTCTACTCATGCCAAAAAAGTCATATACAACTGTATTACTGTTCACATTTTTACATCTGGATTGGATTTAAGTTTTTTAGCAAAACAGATTTTTCCCCTTTAATTTGAAATCAACATGATGACATTTACTCAAATTCACCTCTTGCCAGTTTCTTGAGCTGATGTTGAACATATAACCATGTAATAATACGTTAGCATGTTAAGTTAGAAAACTAGCCGAACTAATAGAATAATGTTTTAAATAAAGGACTCAGAGTTGTCTGAGTTTTTCTTTTGTTCAAGCTGACAGTCCAAAGCAATGTCATGTTGGTTTTATTTGATGCTAAATGTTGATTTTGTGTACTGCAAAACTGATAAAGGAATTGTAAAAGTCATTAATTAGTTGTTTTCATCCGTGCATATATGATAATGAAACACAGTTCCAGTTGTTAATACTAAAACATTTGTTTTATATAATAAAGAAGTGAAGTATTAATTTTAAGTTAAAGGGGTAGCTCATTTTTTTGAAGTGGGGTTGTTTGAGCTCCATATGGCCACTAAGTACATTAGATGCAGTAGAAAATTCTCTCCTCTCCTTCAGTAAGCCACAATTTGTAAAAGTTTGTGACACAGAACCAGCCACAAACAGGGAAGTATTGTACCAAATGCAAAGGGTATTTTCTCCCCCTACAAGAACTCCCATCAAAAAATAATACCACAGTTTAAGAGTACGCTACCTAGAAATTTTTTTGAGTGCATTAACTTTTCAGAAAAATAAAGTTTATCTGGAACTACGGCAACGCTGTGCGCAGGAATATATGACGTGAGTCGGTTAGTTCCAGATAAACTATATATTTCCGAAAAGTTAATGCACTTAAAAACATGCACAGGTAGCGTACTCTTAAACTTTGGTATTATTTTTTGATGGGAGTTCTTGTAGGGGGAGAAAATACCCTTTGCATTTGGTACAATACTTCCCTGTTTGCGGCTGGTTCTGTGTCACAAACTCTTACAGACTGTGGCTTACTGAGGGAGAGGAGAGAATTTTCTACTGCATCTAATGTACTTAGTGGCCATATGGAGCTCATATAACCCCACTTCAAAAAAACTGAACTATCCCTTTAACTTAAAATTAATACTTCACTTCTTTATTATATAAAACAAATGTTTTAGTATTAACAACTGGAACGGTGTTCATTATCATATATGCACGGATGAAAACAACTAATTAATGACTTTTACAATTCCTTTATCAGTTTTGCAGTACACAGAATCAACATTTAGCATCAAATAAAACCAACATGACATTGCTTTGGACTGTCAGCTTGAACAAAAGAAAAACTCAGACAACTCTGAGTCCTTTATTTAAAACATTATTCCATTAGTTCAGCTAGTTTTCTAACTTAACATGCTAACGTATTATTACATGGTTATATGTTCAACATCAGCTCAAGAAACTGGCAAGAGGTGAATTTGAGTAAATGTCATCATGTTGATTTCAAATTAAAGGGGAAAAATCTGTTTTGCTAAAAAACTTAAATCCAGATGTAAAAATGTGAACAGTAATACAGTTGTATATCACTTTTTTGGCATGAGTAGAAACAAAAAAATATGCACATCCTGAAAACATGCTGTTAAACTTTTTTACAAGGCCTAATGTATTTGTGATATTACATAACTTGCCACATTCACTTTATTTTAACTTTAAACGACACAGAAACAATTTTACATGCTTTTATCTCATCACACCTTGATTATTGTAAAGGCCTTTTACTGTCCTGAGCCAGAAATCAGTCGATGTGCTCCAGACAGTGCAGAACTCTGTTTTACCCTCTTTAAACTGGCTCCCTGCATGTTTTAGAACTATTTTCAAGAATTTACTGATGTTTTTTCAAGCCCTCCATGGCCTTCCTCCAAGCTACATCTCTGACCTTTTAAACATCATATAGGCCAACTCGAACACAGAGATCCCCAGGCAGAGATCCTCTGGTCATTTCCCACAGCAGACTGAAAGTAATAGAGGAACAGAGCATTTTCAGTGAAGGCTCCAAAATTGCTATTTTAAGCAAGCCTTTCCTGATTTAAATTGAGTTTGATTTTATTGTATTTTATTCATTTTGTTTATAGGCATTTTATTCTATTTTTATGAGCTGTAGTTTTTAGAATTTCTTTTAAAATAACTGTATTTCTTGAAGAGTTATTTCAAATTATCTTTATATTTCAAATGCTTTATGATATTAAAACTTGCCTGTTGTGTTTGATGTTTTATTTTGTGTTAGTTTCCTTGTAAAGCACTTTCTAACTTGATTTTGGAAAGTGGTACATTAAAGATTATCATTATTATAGCTGTGTGCTGGAAAACTGGAAAATGCACCACTAAAGTCTTTGAAAAACTGCTTGAATCTGACCTTAAAAAGCTCAAATATCAGGTGATAGTCACTGGGGTTTTTTTAGCGTATACTATTAAAATCCTGTTGCTCACAGATGCAGTTAAAGATGCATTTAAAATAGTTTTCAGGAACAATGCTGTCCAATAAAACCTTTGAATTTCAAGCAATGAATGAAACATACCATTTATCAAAACTTATAATGGGAATACTTCCTTTTAGTGTCTTCACTTCAAATTCTGCCACATTTTTTGTGTAATCATTAGTTGATAATTAAAATTAACTTACAGGCTGCACTGAGTGAGGAAGAGGACTGCATGTCAACCCTGGGCCGCCTATTAGCCACCCCTGCAGTAAATATTCCTCTGGCAGAATTTCCTTGCACTTAAAGCCAGAACTGTTATTGTCACATCCTGGACTGAAAAGCCTCACACGAAAAGAGAATAGGAGACGTCTCAGAGGTTCCAAGGGTCCATATGGTGATTCTGTGATATTAATTTTCTGAAGATGCTCTAACAAACACATGTGTCTGCCTCTCTTCATGTCTATTTGTCCACAGGGGCTTCTGTTTCTTCAACTCTGTGGCAATCGCTGCCAAACAGCTCCAACACAAACTTAACGTTAGCAAGATCCTCATCGTGGACTGGGTAAGGACCTGTTGCATTATTAGCATCACTGGAAACACACAAAAAATGACACACTGACGTATCAAGGAGACAAAACATGCTAGAAGCAGAGCAGCCATCTACAGTAGCACCCCTATTTATTATGTAGTTCATTCATATCGCTGGTCTCCATGTGTGACCTGAACTGTCACCTATTTTTAGCGAAGACACGCACCCATATAAACACGCACACATGCAGATATTGATCCCTAGCCAGGTGGTCGTCTCTGCTCGCCATGTGTGTGTATATGAGCCTGCACCATGAATTTAAACATAACCCTGCTGTCTGACAGATCACTGCATCAAACACTGATTACTACCTGCTTCAAATGAAAAGTTTGATTAAAACACATCTGACATTGACTGAGGAAAGTCTTTCATAAACCTTGATCAATCCAATATGCGTTCTGCGTTGTTTAGCAAATGACTTTTTTTTACTGTTATCATTTAGAATTTTGTTTCCTTTTCGTGAAAATATACATAGACTGTGGACAGTATGAGGGTCAGGCATAACAAAACACAAATGATAACCACATTTTTATTTCATTTCTTATGTTGAGAAAAAAAAAGGTCAAAAATACTGAATTAAAGTTTTTACATTGTTGTTGAAATGTTTGGAAAAATGACTTTTTTGAGGAAAAGCCAAAATAATTGTTTTTTTAATAAGTCAAAAAAATATAAAAGATAATGTAATTGCCTCTATATATTCATTGTGCTGATGGATTGTTTAACTGTTATTAAGATTGTTTTGAATAATAAATATTTTGAAGTTTATGAATGTAATGTAGTTATTATTCTTTAGACTTTATCACAATAGTGAAAAATGCTTCACCTGTTCAGAAGAATAAAACAAACAAGCTTGATGAAGGTCAACTTTTATTTTCAAAATTTTGATAGTTGTCTTCAAGCACGTAAAAGAATATTTTCCTTATTATTAATTTTTCCTCACTGGCTGTCTGTGATCATCTTATCAAGGAACATTTCAGTAGTTGATTCTGAAATTAATAACAATGTTTCTGCTGTGCTCTAGCTTTAGATTTTCATTTGCTTTAATTTTCATTGATTCAATAAATAGATCACATCAGTAGATGTTTCTATGAAAGAGCAATTTGTACAAATACATTATTTTAAAATGTATTGTATTGTGTTACTTCGGACCAAAACTACCCATATCATATGGTTCAAATTGTGATGACAAATGAAGGAGCTTTTATGCCACTTTCTCTTTTATGATGTAATTTTTTTAACAAAAAATCCCACTTGTGATGTTACAAAAAAATAATGAAATAATAATTTTTAAAATAAGAAAAATCTGATACTTTGGACGTAGTGAATTAGGCTTGACATGTAAATGTTCCAACCAGGATGAGATCATAGGGCAAAATAAATACATTGATGCATCCATTTCAGTGCCATATACAGTAGTTGAGCTCCCATAGTGGAGCAGCAGCTGGATGCTACTCACTGTACTGTCTCTCTGCTTTCACAGTGATCAAAAAATAAAAACACTGCTGCTCCTTGCAAACTTGCAAACAGCTTAAGTGAACAAGTCATGAGCAATTTTGATCTTGTGATATAAAAAATCCCCTGTTTACTGCTCTCATCAGCTGTTTTCATTTACTTTTCATTCAACAACTTGTTTTTTATTCTGTGATTAAACAGATGTCATAACCCAGCAGACAGTCCAGACGGGTTTTCTAAAACAAGAAGTTATATCCCCTTAACTTAGGATGATAAAATTTAAACATTAAAGGTATAAATATAAAATATTTCTCATCTTAATTGTTAGCCTTAACTGGGTTTCTTACCCAGAGAGAGGAACTACAGTGGGACCCCTCAAAGGCATAAATGCTGTGCCCTTAACTAGGAGCATTCATTCATTTTGCATATGCATCCCTTTATATAATTTTTTTCTAATTCATAGCAGAGTTGAACAGCATACTTGACATAATAAAAACACTTAGGCTGGCTTAAACCTCTAAGTCATGGTTTCAGACCACAGTGATGTTGCAGGGCATCACTAGTTTAGATAATAAATGTAAAAGTCAGGATCATGAAGTTGGTGTCTTTGCATTCTTTTGATTCCTAAAAATAGAAGTTGCTTCACAATGTAAGTATGGGGGGCTGCATGGTGTTGTGGCAGATTAGTGCTCATGTCTCTCAGCAGTAAGGTTTCTGGTTAGACTCCAAATTAGTCCAGGCCTTTTTGTGTGCAGTTTGCTCTCCATGTGCATGTGGAGGTACTCTGGTTTCCTTCAGTCGACCAAAAGCATGCTTGTAAGGTTAATTTGTGACTCTTAATTGCCCATAGGTGTGAGTGACTGGTTTTATGCCTCTATATGTATGTGCAGTGATTGACTGGCAACTGGTTCAGTGCATGCCCTTCTTCATTCCTAATGTCAGCTGGAAAGACTCCAGCCCCACCAACCCTTAAAAGGATAAGCAATATAGATAATGGATGTATCTTAGTATGGAGTTAAAATGTGTTTTGAAATGCAAAATAAGTTAGTCAATAGGAAGAGAATAATAAGATTCGAGTACAATCAAGCCTCCCCACCCCCCCACCCCCACCCCACCCCATGGTCTCAGAAAGCATAATCACCTAAATGTGTCAAAATCAGATCCCAGATGGAGCTAAATTTGTCCATCCTGTCGGTGTCTTTCATAATGTGCAGAAGAAACCAGTTTGGTCAATGATGGCTTCCTAACCTCTTATCCAATCACTGTCCAGGATGTTCATCATGGCAACGGCACCCAAGAAGCTTTCTATAATGACCCGAGCGTGCTGTACATCTCTCTTCATCGCTATGATGACGGCAACTTCTTTCCTGGTAGTGGACATCCTGGTGAGGTAGGTAGTCCTCTGATGTGCAAACTCTGATGCCTGTTTTTGTTTGTGTTGCTGTGGTGACATCTGGGTGTTTGTGTGAGTTTGTTTGTGCGTCTGGGCATCTACGTCGACTCTTGTGAACACAATGGCCCCAGAACAACACATGAGAAACTTGTAGAGCAGGTTTCTTTCTGTGATAGAGAGAATGTGAGCAGACTCTGTTTATGTAACAAACTTTTTAAGGGCCTCCTCAGACTGCAGAGTTCATTATTATACCACCCACGTCTGTTGAGAAGATAGATATGTTGGCATAGAAATACTTGCTAATTATGTGATTCCAGCAGAGCATTAGGGAGCTTAAGAGCCTAGTGTTTACCATATACTTGTCAAAACAAGAAGACTGATTGTAACAATAAATCCCAGATTAATTTACATGATTTCAAACCACAATTACAAGCTCAATTTGGTCATGATGACTGATTTTCATGAATTACAGTCTGTACTGCACACAGAAAGAAGACTTATGGTCACTCTTAACAGGGTTTTTGCAGTACATGACGTTCAGTATCTGAACGTAGTATCAGTATCAAAAACAATGAACTGTCCTTGACCCCAAACTTTCCCTTTCTTATGGGTTCTTTCTTTTTAATACATTATACAACCTGGACATTTCTTAACAATGCTTAAAGTATGTTGTGAAAACAGACACAAATAAATTAATTAATTAAAAAAAATGTCAGACAAGTTGATAAAACAAAATATTGGAAAATTATTAAGAAGGGAAGGCCCAACATATATTTGGCAGTATCAAGTGAATCCAATAGATCAAATGTATTTTTCTTACATAACTGGATTCTGAGAATTATGAGCCTTCAACAAAGGTGGTTAACCCACCAATCTAAACACAGAGTTCCCCTATATGGGTGCAGTAACTGTGACTTCGTAGACACTTTGTTCATACGGTGCAGATTAAAACAATAGAGACTGATCATATGTACCATTTTGTTTGTACTGTGCCACAGATCAATGAGGTTAAAAAAGATCACAGATAAAAAAAATCAAAACACACAGAGTTTAAAAATCCATCACACCTGTGCAAAAGAAATTAATACAGCAACATAGTACTCCTGGCCAATGCGTGTTTTGATTTGACAGACGGCAGTGACAGATTTTTCAGATTGATACAGCCCCAAACGCTGTGACGGCAGCTGTGATATACAGCTAGGGTAACATCACCCATCATTGTAGTTCAAAGGAGGCACTTAGAGCCAAACTACTTAATGTATTGTATATTTTTTAATAACTTTAAAGATTTGAGAAGACCTGAGTTTTAAATGTCGGAAGTTGTAGCATCTGTCAAACCTTGTCCTTGCTGTTTTTGTTTTTGCAAAAAGAGCAAAGGTTAACAGGATTTTTTATACATTGTTTTACACATGGCCTCTGTATCTTGTCATGAGGTTGCTGGAAATACCCTGACCAACTGGAGACTGATCAGCTCTCTCTCTTTTTCTCTCTGTTTCTTTTTTTTATAATGAGGACTCTGCTCAATAGATACAACACTATATAAGGTGCATTTACTAAATGGCAAAGCAGTCTTTCTATTCAGTGGATAAATTCCCCATAATGAGGTTAAAAATCTTTTAAAAGTGAACTTCCTGGTTTGCGTTGTCACTTTCAAAACATTCAAGGATTGCTTGCAGTGTAAACCACAATATGTACGTTTTACAACTTTTCTCCCTCGTTTTTTAAAAACGGAAATGTTGCTTTGCACTTTCTAAAGTGCCATTTTCATCTAAAAGAATCCTCAATTTAAAACAAGAGGTAAATAGTGAGAGGTGACAGTGGGCCTCTGCTTGGCTAAAAATGTCTAATTTGGAGTAATGCACTTGAGAGAGTAGTCTGCGACAGAAAAACAACTACGTCACAAAACATGAATGAGACTCACAAACAGGCAGGCAGAATTGAGTAGCAGGTCCCACCTACTTGGCAGCAGCCTGTGGCGCAACAATAAACTTGGTCATCTGCGTTACCACAACAAGACTTGTCCCAGTATAACAAGAAAAAAAGTTTTCTGTGGCTTTGAAAACTGTAGGAAGTATTTGAGGCAAGTGCTGAACTAAAAATATATCAAACTGAATTATGTCCAGTATATTTTTAATCAGTACAATATTTCTAATTTTTTTAAATTCTATATATTATACTGTATTATAAATTAATAATGCAGTACTAAGAATGAAGCAGGAATCATGTCATGGATATACAGAAGATCAGCAAAACTGTTGCCTGTTACTGTGTATTATACATCTTTACCACTTCACAGAACAAACAGAAAGCTTTTTCTTTTTTCCAAGCCAAAGAGAGTAAGTGTAATGTTTGACTAAATAATCATCTAATCAGACAATCCTTGTTTGTACTCATAACAGTTGTTATCTCCAAACACTTTATAATACACTTTATAAGAGTGTAGATCAAAGCTATAGTCTTTCTTTTTAAAGAACTAAATTACAATTTCATTATATTATTCTACATGTTATTTTTTTAATCCAGACCCAACAAAAATCAATTATGAGCACACCACTTTGTGACATTTATCAAAAGTTTCATTGGCACAGAAAAAACCCCTGTTAAGCAGGCAGGAATCTTGAGCAGAACAAGACTCATGTTTAACATTCACTGAGGCCATGTTAGGTGTGAGTTTATAGGGATAGGTGCAAAAAGACAGAGAGGCAGGCAGGGACAAAGTAACTATAATTAGAATTAAACAACAATGAAAAATGATATGATAACAATAAATAATTTCTAATATTAACATGAGTTTAAATAAGAATGAAGATACAAACAAAAATATGAAAAAGAGGATTTGGATTACGGTAAGTCCAATTTCGTGTAGTTTTGGTATTATTTTTGTAACTTTAAATGTCCTGCACCTAAAAAATTATTTACAAGTTTTTCACAATGGTCATGCTTTGTCAGAGTGTCATTACAGAACATTAACTCTGATGTTTGGTGTATAAAATATAGTTTCCGTATGTTACACATGTGTTTATTCAGTGAATTTATGGTAAGCCTGTCACAGTTTGATTTTCTGTGTCAGCCTTACGTTTATGTCTCTTGTTTCAGTTTATTTTATCAACTTCATAGCTCTTGAAGTCAAATCTCCAAAACAGGATGTGTATGGTGGAATTACATGCCTATGTTTGAATACCGGAAATTGAGATGCCTCTGAAAACTGCCTGCGGTCTCACCAGAAACCAAGTGTGATGACGATCCCCAGTCGGATGACTTGACCCCCAACCCATGGTGGCATTCACCAGCCGTTCAGTCCCTCGCATCCCCCACCCCCACAATAATGAGCATAAAATAGTCAGTGTTTTCCCATAAAATCCCCAGATGAGGGACGCTACATTAAACGTCTGCGGGCTTGGATGTGGTTTTGCCTTAAGTGGCCCCTCAACCTCTGTTGAGATGTGTGGTAAACCTCTGGAGTCTTGCTGTCCCCCATGTAGGTATATAACGCACCATGGGGTATTGGTGTGATGTCATAGCCATAACAGAGAGAGGCGAGCAGAGCACAGAAACCAGCGAAGGCCTAATGCAGTCCAGCAACTCTGGAAACATAAAATAGAAAGAAAAAGGACAGAGAGGAGCACGAGAGACTTGAAGCTTAAGGAGGAATTGCTTGTGTGCGTGTGTGTGGATGCTAGCGTGTATGTTGGAGTGCATGTGCGTGTGCATGCGGGTACATTACCAGTTGGCAGAGGACAGAAGGCCTCATGTGTTTTTGGTTTACCCTGTGAACATGCCGTCCACTGAGAGAAGAATGGAGACAGACGCTCTGCGATGCTCATCAGCATTTCTTCAAACATCCTCTCACACCCATACACACATTAACACACACGCACACACACAAAGGAAATTACCACACGTTCTTGCCAAGAGGGTGTCAATCATGCTCCTCATCGCCCCTCAGACTGACACATTGACTGATGGTGAAGGGCTTTGAGAACAGCTAAATGGTTTCTTGCAGGACTACAAAGAGAGATGCAGGAATCCTTAAACCTCCTTTCCAAAAGCTGCCCGGCCTCGGCTCACTCTGCCCGGAATATGTGAGGTCAATCTGAGTGAGCCTCCTCAAACTCTGCCTGGCATTTTGTGGTACACGTCAATCTGGAAAACAACTGTATAATCCACTTAAAATCATTTACAGTATGTGATATGATTAGTAAACGTGGCATGTCATATGTACCAAAACTATTTACCTTCTATATACAGAACCAGTACAGTGCTGTTAATCCCAGTTTGAAAATATTGTTTTACAAAACATTTTATGACATGCACACAGTGATTGTGATGCTTTGTTACTTTATATATCAGGGGGTGTTTGCCAAATGTGAAATTCTTCCCAGTTCAGCCGTAACTAAAGCCTGGACTCATAAACGGTGTGTAACTCTGTTGTGGCTCACAGTGATTTATAAGGCTGTTTGACAATTTGTATCAAAATCAAAATGGAGGGACAGGATTGTTGAATTGATCGCCATCCGTCTCTTATTTAGGAATCATAATCACTCCCTGGTGTTGGAGTCACTTTTTCCTGATTGTCGCAATGCAAGCTTTTGCAACAGCCTTGTCAATTTTGTGAATATTCCACACAAATCTGTCATCGTCACAGAGTTTCTCAACTTTCACTGGGACTCATTAACTCAACTGACATTCACAGTAGATTTTTTTTTTCCACAACTCATTCTCTGGCACCTCTCTCTCCTTCCCTCTACAGGTGGGTGCAGGTGCAGGCGAGGGCTTCAGTGTGAATGTGGGATGGTCCGGTGGTTTGGACCCTCCCATGGGTGATGCAGAGTACCTGGCTGCATTCAGGTAAGAAATTTTTTCAACTCAGGGTTTTTACATTTAATTTTAGTTACAGCCAAAGTATGCTCATAATTGCAAGTGTTCAAAACGTCTACCTGATTTCACATTCAGCTGCGTTTCCTCTTAGTGGTCTGCATTGGTTCAGGGTAGTTTGGTACATTTTGGTGCACTGAGCCCTAATCTCGCTTGCGTTTCCATTGCCAAATATAACCTCACCTGGGGGCGGGGTGTGCACTGGAATATGAGGGCTGTGCCAGCTACGTCCAATTCCCTCTGCACTTCCTTCTCTTCAACAAAGTCAGTGAGGGTGTGCTCCTCTGAGGTACTTCATGCAGCATTGTTCCTTGTGGCCATCCTTTATAGCAAAAGTAAAATCATTTTCCCTGATCCAGGGGTGATTTAAAGATGGCAGCGTATGTTGTTTTGGTTTTGTTGCAGGGGAAGTGACAACAGACTGCAGCGTTTTTAGCTCCATCCTGTGGGGTCGGTTTAGTATGCTCAGCACGCCAACAGAAGGACACCAGAAAAGTGGGATGGCAGTGGTCAGTTATTTGGGTGTCTTTCCCTATATTTGACAGTGGAAACACCTGTGATTATGTACCAAGCCAATCTAAACCAGACTGCTTGTTGGAAATTTAGCTTAAACCAACACTAAGTAGTTTTTTCCACCCTAATATAATATTTCTAGAATCATTGTGATGGTACATCACCTAACAACGGGTTGAATGACACCTGTCATGGTCTGAGGGGGTCTGTATCACCTTCACTGGCACTAAGTAACTTCGATGTGGATGGTACACGATGTGGATGGTAGGAACACTTCCACACTAAAAACTACAAATTTTTACTGCTTTGACTGCTTTACTGCATACGTCACTTCCCCCTCGAGGTGAAAGCTAAACGTTGGGAAAAGGAGAATATGAAGCAGTTTTTGAGTTTTTAAAACAGATTTAATAAACAGAATTTAGTTTAAAGTAAATATGCACTTATTTTCCTAATGGAAATAGGGACCTCTGGCTCACACTCCTGCATAGTCGGTGGTGGTAATGCTCCTCTGACGTTGGATGCCACCCGCCATTAAACAAGAAGAAGAAAAAGAAAGCTAAATGTAGAGTTTTCTTCATGGCGTAAACAGCAAAAACCCAAAGAAAAGAAAAATTTTATCAGAGGAGACGAAAAAAAGAAAGCGGGAGAGTAACAAGCTAAATGCCCGAACAGGGATAAACATTAGCCCGGTGTTCACTTGCTGGCGTGAGCTGAAAGATGAGGGGGGATGTCCAACCAATGCTGATCTTGCCCTGTTATTGTTGGACTTGTAAGTACATGATGATTTATTCGAAAAGATACATGGTCAGACTGTACCTTATCAGTCCACATGAGTTATTTGTCTCTCGGGACGTCCTGCCGGCTTGCTCCTCCTCCCTCTGTATGTCAACAAATGCACGTTGCTGTGAGGCGCTCTGTTTTGTGACAGTGCAGTTACACTCAACGACCATAGAGGCCCCTAGAGGCCCCTAGAGAGCTGAAAGTCGGAATCTTACATAGTGCGGCTTTAAGTACCCCTGACCTACTTCATTTCTCCTTCCGTCGAAGACGCTCTGTTGAAGCTCCTGTCACCATAAGGCCCCCTTCTCTACATGGGCCCAGTCTGCTCTGATTGGTTGACTGTTCACTCAGCGGTGGCTTGTCAGTTAATTCAAATATATTGACTCTTAAAAGTCTATGCTCTGAACTGGACTTGCTGCCATGAGCCAAAAGGCTTGAACCACAAATGAAGCAGTGATTGGACCTCACAGGTGTAGATCTAAAATTGAATGATCTGAATTGATGAAGAGTTACATATTTTTTAAGTTATGGTGAATTTCTATTGTGTGACTCCACTTTTTAAATTTAAACAATGCATTGTACCATGTATTATTTTGCTACCTCTGGTGAGGATTCAAGCAAGCTGAGCCAATGTCCCAACACATGCAAGCTAGTTCAGGCAAACAACTCAGACTGTATTGATTTCACATCTGACATGCATCATTATTCAATCACCCGACAAATATACCACCGCGTCATGGTCTATTTAAGCTAAAAGATTTCTAGTCTATTTTCTCTGCTTTGCCTCTGCCAGCATTGCCCTGCATCAGTACAACACTCTTGCTTTTAACTCCCCACCACTCCTGCATCCACTTTTATGTCCTGACAGGGGGTTTATGATAGTATCTTTCAAATTCTGTGTATAAATAAACTTTCAAAGAGTGGTGAGGTATGGTTCAAATTAGAGCTGATGCATTGAGTTTGGCTGGAGCTTTATGAATGATGAGTTTGATTGAAACTTTTTAGTGAATTAATAACAAAATGATCATTATCCACACTTATCTGAATCTGGTTTTGAGTTTCTCAGTCGAAGATTCAAAGAATGCGTACATAAATCTTCAGAGCGTGCATCCTTTCCAGCACCATCATCAGTTTAGTTAAACTGTTTTCCATTACCACAGAACAATACTGTACTTAAACCAATCTGCTTTTACTCAAATCAGCTACACGATTGTCAAGGGTTTCATTAACTGTCATTTAAACTATCAATGAGCTACAGTGATGCTAACAATAGCCAAATTTGTTAAACCACCGGAAACACCAGGACTTCAGTAAAGCAGAAGAACAAAAAAGAAAAGGCACAAACTGAACCTTCCTCAAGAGTAGTTTTTTTTTCCTCCCCAGTATGAACATCAACTTTTTGTGCAAAACAACAAGCCATTGTTCCTCTCCTCTTGGTTAAATCCATTCTCTGATTTTGGAGGGCAGAAATTCCTGTGTGGACTGGATACAACACCTGTAAACAAAGCATTTTGCCTACATTAGACTGCAATTACACTGCACCGTTTGGCACGCTTTTCTGAAACAGATGACCTGTGCTGCCTTAACTTGATTTTATACCTGAGTTCTGACTTCCTTTGGAAAATTCTTGATTGTAATTAATGTCAGAAAAGGATTTTATTTTAAGTACAAAAGGGTTTTTGGTCAATGAAGTGATTTTAGCAATAATGCTGCATTTGTTCATGAGCTAAAGCTCATACAGATGTTTTATTGAGACACACTTTTGCTACCAGCAGTCTTTTTGTGTCATTCAAACGTTTTTCTTGAATGAAAATATTTGAGTCCTGCCCCACACTGTAATGAAGTCACGGTGTTTCTGTTAGCAACACTGGCACACCACCAGATGATTAAACAAAGTGTGAGTTCTTAACAGTTTGCATGCACCAAACTCAGTGGGTGGGCCCCTCGTCAAAGGAAACATGCTAATGAGCTAACCCGTACTGGTATAAATCCATAGAGCCAATGGCAGGCTAGGAAACACTAAGTCCACTGTTTACTGCAGTACTGGATGGTAATTAAGAAACAACTGCCCTTTTCCTGAGCAGGCGTCTGGTTTTGGAATTTCTCATCGAGTTTGGGAAATGGCGAGTGTTTTCATGTGCAAAACTTCCTCACTCAACCACAGTGCAGCACTGTACAGTATGGTGTGTTTCCCCTGCAAACTCTTTCGTGTAACAAAGCTCTCTGGAGAAGAAGTGACACGGTGGTCCAGCGGTTTGAGGCTCACACCACCTCGCTCTGATGTTCGTGGTGTGGATTTGGTTAAAGACCTTTGTCACATTACGCCAATAGGGACAACCCCATATTTACTGCCTCCATCCACTATGTAATTAAGGCAAAACTCCCACAATTACAATAAAAATGTCATTAAGATTTGCAAGATAGTTGAGAAATTTATAATACAAAATGAACAAAACAACAAAGGAGGGGTTTCTATTAAAACTCAGCTACACAAATATTTAAATAACTTCTTCAGCCACCATTCACTGGTGTGGATAAAACCATAACACACAACATAGACAAAATTTAATGCACCATGAATTCACATTTTTGCAGTTAAGTATGAAACCTGGTGCCAGTCCTGTAATTCAATTTGAACCCATAATTTAGACATCAGGGTATTCCAGACCAAGCACTTTGGTCCAGGATGGAACAGAAAACTCGGCAAAGTGCACTCGCCGATGATGTGTCTCTGCTTTTTGGGTGTGGGTTTTGACGACAGGGGACATGCTGTGGTTGAGAGTGGTGGTGGGACTCCAGTACATTCAGAAAAAAAACTCAGCTGCGATTAAGTGTCATGACATAGCATGTCTGAATTTGTGGAGATTAACTGTGGTGGTCACAATTTAAGGTCAGTGTAATAACCGGTAGCACCACAAATGCATGCTGCCTTAAAAGTGCGCTTAGTGATTAACTTTTAAGAAAACTTTTTGAAAAATGTTCACTGCATGTTTATGTGCATGTACATGGGCATCTTCAGGCAGCTACTGACAAACTTTGGAGGAGAGGGGAGAGCAGGGGAGAGGAGAAGAGGTGGGGGGTGCATTGTTAGGGAATCCAAAGGCGGCGTAATTAGGCCCAATGGATCCCAGATGGCTGGCTGTCAGTGACGTGAGAAGAGGGACGAGCTCCTAATAGGAACCAGACGCTCACAAATGCCTTTGAACTGCCGCTAAGAGAGAGAGAGAGCCAGAGAGAGGGAGAGAGAATCAAACGCGGCATGAGCCGTACGCTCTTGCTAAATAACTGGCAGCGGGAGAGGAGAGGAAGTGAGGAGGAGAGCAAAGAAGCAAGGAAAGTGGTCTCCCCAGAGCAGAGTGTACAGTCTGTGGGCGTCTCGGTCCACAAATGTCAGGGGTCTCATTTTTATCTCTCAAAAACACAAACTTTTCTGTGTTTGCCACCTACATCAAGATCACTCAGTCTCTGCTTTAACCATTTTGATATTTATATGTATGCACAATAAAAAGGTTTTGGGGCGGCTCGTACTGCTTTTTTCCGTCAGAGCTCTGCTTCAAATTTAAACAGTTGCACACATTCACACCTGGGAGCTACAACACCTTCATGTGTTGGCCGCTCTCCAGGCGGGGATCAAGAACAGAGATCAAGCAGCTGGAACACGGCCTTGGATAATTTATCTTTCATCATTTTCAAATGGAGGAGGTTTACTATGAAGTCAGTGTTTGCAGTGAACAATCAGGATCAAAAGCTGTACATTGCACATTGTACTCATGCCCATGAAACAAATTAATCACCTCAACTTTGCTGTAATTTCAGTCGATTTTTCAAACTCTCCAGGCAGCTTTATTTTGTTTATTTCAATAACTTTTTAGTTGATCCTAATGCTAAATTAATCCGTCCATGACTTCCTTTCCACATTATTTTGTTATATTTATTGTTCCAAGTTTGCATTTTTCACTAAATGACAAACACCTGCTGAAACATGATTTCTTAGAGGTATTATTGATTTCAGATCTTGATTGAAACAAACATCACAGATTTGATCATAGCCTGTTGTTTCCTCTTTTTCCTCAGAGCTGTGGTGATGCCCATTGCCCACGAGTTCTCCCCTGATGTGGTTCTGGTGTCTGCAGGCTTCGATAGTGTTGAAGGTCATTCACCTTCATTGGGAGGTTACGAGGTCACAGCCAAGTGTAAGGCTGAACATCCTCTTTTACGTCATTCACATATGCCTCACATTAACAATAACACACAAACGTGAAAGAGTTTGCCTTTTAAAGTGAAGTCTCTAATTCATCACACTTTATCTGATCAAAGTTCAGTTAAGTTATTGATAATCTGGTATCATTTTTGTTCCCTGTTGGTCTCAGCTTATTATAACCATGTTTTTGTATTCTATTTTTAACTATGGAAAAAAACAATTCATTTCTTTCCTCCATCATACTTCAGGTCATGTCCTCATGTAGGTTGTTAATTATGAAACTGGAGGATTTGCTTTTCTGTCTTAAAAATAAGCCCATGTGCAAAGTAAAGTTTACAGAACTACAGAATCTTGGTTCACAGGAAAATTTCTAACTTAGTCAACATTTGTGAATGTAATAATAATAATAACTGTATTTATATAGCACCATCAGTTCAAAGTGCTTTACATAGCAGGTAACAGATAAAACCAAAACCAATGATTGATAACATTACACAGAAAAAGCAGTTTAAGTCTATTTTTTCCTTTGGTAGACCCCGAAATCAGACTACACTTTGTGCTGTAAACCATTCTGAATTGTTATTCAGATTTTATGATAACTGTGATTGATGGGTGCAGATCTGATGCTAATGTAAGGAAGTATTCACACCTATATTGATTGGTAGAATTGTTCCGACACAAGAGGGCGTTCCCTGTTTGGCACCTTTAGTTTGAATATATACATGTAAGTATAAAAACGATACACTTGATTTTGATTCTGACTCAAAACATGTGTAAAATCCAAATGACAAAAGCATCAGCACTGGCAATGAAGTCTTTGACTTTTATTAAAGTTTATACAGCAGCACAAAATGGACACATTTCAGCCCGAGGCTGTCATCAACGTTGATACAGAAACGCTTCATTGCAAGTGCTGATGCTATTGTCATTTTGTTTGAAGATATAAACAGTCGATCCCTGTTTCAATACAAACAACCATGCCAAGTTCACCTGAATGAGGTAGACTGGGTTTGCTTCCAGTCGACCACTGGAGCAGTTTCTTTGTAGAAAGGAAACAATTAACTGATTAACAAATAAACTCATCATACTGCTTTAGTACAATGAGCAAGAGTAGTAGCAATAATAATTGAATTAACTCTACCAAGAAACTGGGCTGAAGACAGTGCCACATAATAATAATAATGTTTTGGATCCCAAAGAGTCACCTTCTGTGCACAGGCACAACAGACCATGAAAATAGCAGTAGGTTGACATTTCTCACCGTCTCTACAGCAGTTCCCAGAATTTATTCCAGCTAGTTCAAGCAGGAGAATTTATCCTTTTTAAGGGTGCTCTCTGCCGTTCCGCATTACTGACAGTTTCTCTGCAGATACTTCTACTTCTACTCTCATCTGTTATGATGTGATAAGTTGCTATGCTATCTTGTGTCCCCCCAAAACCCCTCTTCTTCATGCACTAAGTTTTTTTACGTTTATATTATAAGGCTTATCAAACATTTACAAATATGTTCATCCGTATAATCGTTCATAAGACAATTGACCTCCTCTAGACTATGAAACAACTAGTTTTTCTGCTAACTTCATTCTTATAATGCAAAGCATGACCCACAGTCATAGCAATGCTGGCTCTGATGCAGTAACATAAGGCAAGCCCAGCTTTCTTGTGTTATTCAGCCTGCTTCAAAATACCAAAGTGCAAAGACAAAGGAAAAATGTAAATATGTGTCATTTTTATCATAGCTGAATCGGAACAAAGCCAATGAGTTGTAGGTGGGAAACCATCCAAGCAAGCCATGAAGCATCTATCTTTCCTCACAATAGTGCAAGCAGCATGTAAACCTGTGTTTGTGTCGTACTCTTACAGGTTTCGGCTTCCTTACCCGCCAACTTATGTCATTGGCAGGGGGTCGGGTGGTTCTGGCTCTGGAGGGGGGACATGACCTGAAGGCTATCTGTGACGCCTCTGAAGCCTGCGTCAGCGCCCTGCTGGGCATGGAGGTGAGATCTGTGCCAGTGTGAGTGTGTGTTTCTGTAAGGTCGCACTGTGTGTTTCACCCTATAACTGCTTGTTGTGTCCTAGGTGGAGCCTCTGTCACAATCTGTGTTAGACAAGAAGCCATGTGAAAACGCTGTCAAGACACTGCAGAGAGTCATCCAGGTTCAAGGTAAGAAGTGGTAGCATTCACAGTCCTCATAAGTACCTTACTCACAAATGCACATGCACAGTAAGGTTTGGCTGAATCAACAAATGTATTACAACTCTTGCAAACAGTAAACTGTCAGAGGCAGTACCTCGTGGTAAAAAGCACTGATACTGTATTTGACCACCTTATGACACCTACAGGGCCTTTTAATGGGATAATATATGAAGAGGTTATTGAACACACTGATGCAGATGTCTAAAATGGTTTCGCATTTTCATCTTTTGGCCATTGCTCTTACCATTTCCAGCTTTCCAAATCCACTGCCCACCTGCAAAACTAACCACCAAACACAACACATTATTCATTGTTGTCTCTAATTAATTCCAGGCACATTCAAATTTTGAGTGTTAATGTGTCCTGCAAGTATTTCTGGAAGTTACTAGCATTACTCAATAAGATTATTAGCAGTAAAGCAGCTCAGAAGCAAATCTCCAAAACCTGTTTCACAATGTTGCTGATTCTTCAGTCTCCTGGCTTTGATTCATTTTTTTTATTTCAGTCATTTTTTGACTTATATAACTTAAGTTCACTGGTGGATTGACAGCTCATAAACATTAATAAATGTTTTTTTTTTTATCAAAAAAACAACAAAACAACATCAAGACCAAAAATATGTAGGCCATAGTTATGCTATGTTTCAAAAGATCTTTTAAACCTTTTCTGTTTGTTGCATTCTCACCTCACTGTAGCTACCAGATTTCTCTGCAATTTCTTCCTCATTTGCTGCCTGTCTCTCATTTCTCTCAGGGTCAAAAACAAGATTTGTTAATATGTGAACAAAACTAAACCTTGTGTCCAAGAATGTTTGAAAACTACATTTCCATTCACTGGTTTGAAGTGGGATATAAGGCCTCAAGCACAAACCACATGAAAGAAGTCAACAGGAAGTAATTTGTGTTTGGCGAGACGATTTTCTGTTTTATATTTTTTCCAGCTCATGTTTTATTCTCTGCCCAAATTAAAGAATGCACCTGCTCCTGTTGCTTTGGCTAGTAGTCATGCATGTGCTGTAATAGGGAATCTGTGTATCTTTTGCTAAATGTTTTATGTTCATCTTTCCCTCACTAAAAACATACAATGGACAAATGAGTATCAACTACAGAAAACAGCAGAAAAAACAAGGGGTGCTTATTTAGGTGCCTCAAACAATTTATCAAAAACTTCAAAGACAGTCTGAAAACAAAAATAACTACAATAAAACAACCTAAATGCTCAAAAACACGCTTGAAAGGGATCCATTAAATCATTCATCAGAATAACAGGTAACGCTGGATTTGCACAGAACATTAATAACATTGTAGTATTGGATAATATTGCATATACTGGTATGACCAGTAAAGACAGGATGTTTGTGTATTTGTGCAGTATGAGGGTGGAGGCTGTACAGCTATTACATAGGAAGTAAAAACAGAGCATCTTAAGAGGCATTTTCTTTAGAGGGGTATAGAGCCTTTCTCCATGAACTGAGAGTTTAGTAAAAGGTGTTTCAAGTTTCACAATAAAATATTAAAAAACATGAATCATTAAATATTGACAATTCTATTTCCACTGCATCATATATTTTAATCAACTTTGGTCCTGCTTATAAATAAGAAAAATGATATTTATTTTCAGAGCGTTAACCTTTTTTTGACAGTTTGTGTTCTTTATAACAATGATATTTTTAAATAGAGAAACACATAAAAATGATTAATTTCCATATAGATAATGCTCAGAGGGATTTTTGGGGGGATAAACACAGTTTTATACATATCAGTAATTATCAACAAAATGTATTATGTTGCATGTTTATTTTTTGTGCTGTGTCTGTTCAAAGAAAAAGACACACACAGCACATCAAGTCCCAAAATTGGACTTATCCACAAATGTCAATAAAATTAGAATAATTGAACCTTTCTTGTACTTTCACTGCACTGAATATTTTCATGAGCATCTGTCCTGTTCACTTAAAGAGTGGCTGCCTTTATTTTTTCTTTTTTTATGCACTTCAATGTGTAAAGCATGTCTCTTCTATATGATAGAGCCCTTCTGTGAACAAAACAAAAAGACTGTGGTATAAAGACCCCCCCATGTGGTGCCAGCAGCTGCCTCAAACGTCTTCTACCCCCAGTTCCCCAACAGACCTACCAGTGAGACGTCCTACCATTGTCAGTTTAAACCTACTGTAGAGCAAAGACATTTGAATAAATGCAGAGTTGTTGACAACATTGCTGAACTGACCAGTCACCCCAGAGTTAACCTGTAAACCAATCAGAGAGCTTTAAAGAGGCAGGGGCTCTGACAGAGCGTCTCAGACAGAGTGAGAATACAGCACTATCAGGGGTTTTCTGTTTATGAGAACAAGACGTTTTTTTGAACATCGTGAATGTGGACATACTGTACCAGCTTTTGAAAATTAACATATGAACTTGAGGCAAAATTTGACCTATGTAAAGTATATTAAAATGATCTCTAAATCCAGCTTTTGTATTTCATGATATTTATTTGGAAAAGAAAACTCAAAATCATGATTATTTCAGTAACTCTTTATGGACTAACACAATCTAAGACATTTTAACAATATTTTCAGTACATTTCCAGTTTTTGTACCATGTAAGATCAAAGTGGTGCAAATTTCCCTTTAGTCACATGAAGAATTACCTGATTTGGCCCTGTGGTACTTACATGACAAAAAGGAAAATTCAGAAAATACAAAAATACAAATTTAAAGTCTAAACTGCAAATCAGATGTATTTTATCCTTTCACATTTTCATGCTGGAGGAGCCAAATCAAATATTACAGTTATAATAGTTTCAAATGTGTCTGTGTTTTGCTGTGTGTAATTAGTGTGAGTGTGTATTTAAGTGTAATTATTTTGATAACACTGGGCAAGGGTTGAAAAATTCTTGGAAGTTTCAGAGTTGGAAACTCTCCATGCAGGAATAAACCTGAAATTTACAAAACTGAAGGTTGGTCCTTCACAGGGATTTTTGATCTAGTAGGGTAAAATATTTTTTAGCATAATCTTGACTAAAACAATCAGATTTAATCCAAGTATACTCAAGAATATCTCTCCTATTCCTCAATCACATGTACACAGCATACTGCTTACTGCAGGAGTATTGAGACCACGCCCCTACATGCTCTGCGCACTCCTCCATCACATGACCAGATGACTCCTGAACCTTGGATGTGAACACAGAGCTCAGGACTGTTGAAGCCACACAATTAAGTGAATTTGAAATTGAACTTGATTAAGTTCTGCTTACAATAAGTCTGTTGAAATGTATTTTTTATTGTATTATTTTGCATGGATGCCTATGACAAAAAAAAGGTTTATATTTATGTTTAGATATGATACAGTTCATTTAAATTACCCCCAATTTCCAGTTATTTCTTATGAATCCCCATAATTCCCATGCAAAGTGTCCAATTTGGAACATTTTCAAAATTCCCCAGCTTAACTTCCCATGGAAAGTTTCTGGAAAGTTTCTGGAAATATACTGGAAATCGTCCACCCCTTTGCAACCCTACATGTGCCTGCTTTAACAGATGGTGCTCAAATATCAAAATGTGTAAAAAAAAAAAACCATGCATTTCTGCCATTTTGACATATCATGTATTATTTATGGAAAAGTAACACAAAAAAACAAAATTGTGCTCCCAATGCCTTTTTTTCCTTACCAGCCCCTCTACAGCAGCATCATAATTACAGAGATACATCCAATAAAACAGTGAAGTTTCTGTTTCTACCTCTAAAAGCTCTGCCCTTCAGGGTTGATTTTTTTCACATTTTCATATTTTCTTGCAACTGTTTGGCATTTTCCCACATCCCTGCTGCTCTTCTGGAACCTCTCCTCTTTCACATCTCTGTCCTCTATCCCTTGCTCTAGCCGTCTCACAGACAGACAGACAGACACACACACTGCTGCCCTGGCTCCAATTATCTTCAAATACTTCCCTGGCACACGACCTTCACAACATCCCCTCCTGATTGCACACAAATGTTGTCCCAACCAAATTAGATTAATTAAAAATATTTGCAAAGCCGCAAGAATGTTAAGCCCATAATTTAGGCCGGGGTGAAATATATGTGAGCTGCAAACACAGCCAGAACACACACGCTCATTTGCAAACACTGATTTTGTCTTCCACTGTGTGTGCGACAGAGAGCCTGAGAGGACACACTGCATTTAGGTTTATATGACTGGAATTATCAACATGGATTTTTAGACCACAGGCTGTTTATAGCGCTCTGAATGCTCACATTCACATCAAACAGCTACAACAAAGTCCTGCTTTTTAATAATCCAGTGCAGACGCTCTCCCCTGGAGGAATTATTCAGGATGAAAACAACTGAGACAAGTCAGGCCATTCATCTCTTCTTCTATTTCTCTCTCTCCTCTCTCTCCTCATTCTCTCTCATCCTCGTGTGTCCTGCAGGTGAGTACTGGCAGAGTGTAAAGGACTCGGCCTCCACCGTGGATCTTTCCTACCTGCAGGCGCAGAGACGACGGCTGAGGCGAGACTCAGACAGTGAAGCCGTCAATGCCCTCGCCTCACTCTCAATGGGAGCTGTCAGCCCCGACAAGTAAGACAGACATCAGTTTTAACCCTTAGATGCACAAGTGATTGATCACAGAGAAAAAAATAAGCAATGTGTGAGAAAATTCTTCATATTCAAAAAAGACACGAATTGCAATAATTTAACAGGAGATAAAGAGTACATAACAGTGACCTAGCCTATGCTATTCCCTTTGTTTTAAACAACACTTGCAGCTGCTTCATGTATGTTCATCCCTAAAAAACAATTCAAAACACTTTTTCTCCAATAACTTGGTCCAAATGAATTTAAAGATAGCTTAACACCTGTTTTAGCTTCATATGACTGCGCCAAAAGGAGTAAAAGCAGGGCCATTACAACACGCAACTTTGCTTGATCACACAGAAAAGTTGTTTTTAATTTATGGTGATAAAATTAGACTGCTGCAGTGTGCTTTTCACAAAGACTTATTACTTAATAATGATGGAATTGAAATTAATTAGAGTCACAAAGTGCATAGCAACTGTGCACTTACTGTATATCAAGGCCCTCCCCCAGGTTCAATTCCAACCTGAAACCCTTTGCAACATGTCTTCACCTACTCTCTCCCTCCATCCAAGTCCATTCACAGTATCTCCACAATTAAAAAAGCCCCAAAAATTTAGTTAAAATGGGATTAATTGCCCAGCCCTAATCCCCACACTCTTTTGTTGATTAAAAATGACCCCTATTAGAATCAGTGTGTTAATCTGCAATTTCTGACATTTTGATTTATCATGTAGTGTTATTATGAAGAATAATATTTTTGTCACCACCAAAATATTTTGTGTATTTCTTTTACTCTTAAACATTTAAGAGTTGGCAGAGAAAATTGTGTTTTCATGTTTGTCTTTCTGTAATGACACTTTTCTTCTGTTTCAAAGATTTTTAGAAAAAAATGTAATTTCTCAAGTGCTTTTACTATTATTTTGTACATTGAAATGAGCTTTTGCAATAGCCTGATCTCAATATCTAAGTTCTACATGCTTCACATGGACAGCAACAATAAATAAAAAATGTTAAATATAAAACAGCCTGGTTAAAAATCAGAGGCAAAGGAAAAATGAATAAATATGAAACATTGTAAAACATGGATTTCATTCATTTGAGAGAACTTTTGAAAACACAGAGCAACATTTTTTAGATAATTCTAAAAAGTATAAAACTCAAATAAAAAAATCAAAATCAAGTAAAATCAGAAAAAGGCTCACTCATAAAAGTGTGAAGAAAGGAAGTTAAAGGTTATATTGACTCAGCTGACATGATCAAACAGATTGGAAATACATTCTTTCACCCTGAGGCTACTTTGTTGTAGACAGACCTCCCACTATCATACACCGGTAATCATTTTTAGCTGTAGCCAGCCCGGGAAACTAGGTTTGCAGACACACATGCCAGATCTCCAAAAGGAGTATGTCAATGTAAAAAACTGCAGCGAAAGCAAACTCATATGGCCCTGACTGCCACAGCTGATAGTCAAATGTCATTCATATTCATACAGTCATTGATCCAACAATTTCTTACAGTTAATTAGCAACAAAATAATGTTCTCTTAAACTATGTTTTTCCACTTTTGGAGTTTCAGACTTTATTTCAGAACAGCGTGATTCTGTTTATTTTCTGTTCCTCTCTGTACGGCCTCACTGACTCCTCTGCGGTTTAAATGAAAATGGATTAAGTGACCCTTTTTTCGGCTTTGCTCTATTTTCTTTATTTTTTATTGAAACAAAATGAACTTGTGTTTTACAACCGAAGGAAAATAAACTTGTTTTTCAATCTTTTTTAATCACAACAACCTTTGTTATGTAATTATTTTGTATTTTTGCTAATGTTTTATTCAATCATCAAGAGAGACACAGACTGCCGAAACACATTTCTGATGAATATCAAGAGTATAAAGTGATTGCTACTTTAAGCAAGTACCACAAATATCTAGTAAGCTTATAATTGACCCACTTTTTCATCTAAGTGTTATTCACATCTGATCACGAAACATTAAAACAACCCATCAAATTTATCATTTAATATTTCTGTCTGTTTTTTTCAGGAAATCAACAGAAAAGCTGACAGAGTAGACTTCTCCCTGAAGACAGACTCACCTGACAGCTGCCTCCACCTCAATAGTAACACACTCAGTATGTTTACGTGCACAGCTGAGTTTTAAGCTCAGTCAGGCTCTTTACAATAGTTGGATTACTGCCTTTGTCTCAGTACACAGTTCCCACATACTGTAGAGAATTCATTTATGAAGAGAGCATGTCCTCCTCCACTACAGAAGGTGGCGATATGGTCCTTTTCAGTTTCTTATCATGGGCCTTTTTCACAGGGACCATGCTAACATGATAGCAAGCAGCAGCTAAGCAGCTAGATTGCATGTCCAACCTCAGTATATTAACAACATCATGACTCTGTATCTTTTATAAACTCTCTGAGCCCTACCTTTGGTACAAATGAGCTTAACGCTGTCCCTCTAGCTCATGGTGATCTGCAGTACAATACTCAATGTCCTTTAACCCTTAGCATTCCCTTAGCATTTATGCTATCGTACTAAAGTTAGCATACTTTTCGACCCCTTTGTTGAAACCCTGCATAGACACTGCAGAGCCTGTCCAGAGAGCTCAGTCCAGTCTGGTCAGACTAAGGTGTATACATGCTAGAGGAATCAGTCTCCAGCTGCATTATCTCCATGTGTTTGTCCACGGCAGAGCGTTTAGACACCGTACAATGTCAGCTGAATATGAAGATGTTTGAATATAATTTCAAGCCCAGTTTTATTGGATTAAGACTTTTGTTTGACTTTTTTAAAACTGCATGTAAATGCACGACTCACACACACACACTCAGACCTATGCATTTGGACCATCACTGGAAGCAGATGTCCTGAGTTTGACCACTGTACTCCCCACCTCACAAGAAGCCTCCACCTGCGTTACTACTGGCCGCCATCTGACCACTCGGATTCTAACACTGAGGAACAACAACAACCTGAGCAACAAGCTTTCATAAACACCTCCACAGACTCTTCTCAGAGAGGATATCGTTGTCTGAACTGAGAAACAGGCTGATGTCATGAAGGATCTTCACTTATTGTAGCACTGGGAGCCAAACACAGGAAGTAAACACACTTGACAAAGGGCAGCTCTGAGTCTCTGAACAGCCACGTTGTAGCTGACTCTGAAAACACCTGTGAAAGACAACGTGTTGGTTAAGGAGACCAGACCGTCTGCAGCACTTACGATGATGTCTTCAGTTTACATGTGACCAAGACAAAAATAATGAAGGATTTGATCAGGCATTCCTGATCGTATTGCACTGCACTGTCTGTAATGTGAACAGGATATGATGAAGGAGACGCAGCCACGTCAGCCATGGCAACAGTTAAACATCTCAATTGTTTTTTTATTGTTTCTTTGGATTATTTGTTGATTTGACCAATGGCACACTGTGTGAACATATGCAGATATTTTTCTTTGAAAGGCATGTGTGTTGTATGAGCATTTGTGTCTTTATATCAATGTTTTGAGAAGGAACATACCAGATTTTTTCATTTATTTATCCGTTACATCTTTCTCCATGGAGTATTGCCCATAAAGCCTTAATGTTTTGCCGTTTTATTACAGTTGACCTTAATGAACAAGTTACTGTAGTGTAGATCACTGGTCACCAAAGTGTGGTCCAGACCCCGAGAGGGTCTGGAGTCACCAAAAAAGGGGGCCCTCCGAATAAAAGAAAAATGCATAAAGATGAAAAATTTAGGGCAATTTGGAGCGATGCTTCTAGCAAAGTTAAGGGAGCAGGACCACACCTCCACCACCCCTCTTTACTTGTTCCTATCATTTCAGTCCAGACCATTTCCTCCCTTCACATGATGCAACCCCACCCCTTTTTCATTTTTTCTCTTTACACCTGTCGTTAGGGCCTTATAAGGGATCTCTCAAGAAATTCGCCAAAATCGATTTGCCAACATGTTGCACATTTCAAACTTCATATTCATCTTCTAAAATGACCAATAAATAATTGTCAAATTCATCACCTTGATCACGTATGGTCCTTGCCAGTGAGATTTCAGATGTTTATGTTTTGATTTAGAACACAGTAATGGTATCTGGGTGAGACTTGTGGCAATTAGACTAACGTGTTAAAACAGCCTTTGTGTTTTCATGTAATGAGTCCCATCAGTGATGCAGTCTGGGCATTACTGAGTGAGCGGCTGTGTGCAACATTTATGCTTTAACCGCTTGAAGCGACAGTCAGGGTACCCAGTCTGACAGTGTTTTTTGGTGGTCCTGGCTTAAAAAATTAAGGAACCACTGATGAAGATGAAGATAAAGGTGTGCACAATCTTTCTAGCAAGGGACAAACCATCAACATGATGAATTTGAAGGTTATTTAATAGTAATGTTGGAATGATGAATCCGATTTATTAATTATTTAACATGTTGCTGACGGTGAATTTCCAGAGGATCCGCCATAGCTTCCAGGAATGGCAAGCCCCCCTTAGGACCTTCAGGATAAGAAGCTGAGAAATAGAAAAAGGGAGGGAGGAAGGGGTGCGTAATACAAACAAAACAAGGGGAGAGAATGTTGAAGTCAGAGTCTATATGAACTCAGGGAGAGGCGTTGATGAGGTGTGGTCCTGTTCCTGAATCTTTGCTACAAGCATCCCTGAAAAGATACAGAGCAAAACCACTGCTATCAATACCCAGAGTGCATTGCTCAAGAATGGGAGCCCACATGTTTGCTGAAAACATGTTTTTCCAAATATTTCAGCCTTGTGTGTTTCTTTGCTCGGCACTCTTATAAAAGACACAAATGTTGGTCTGATCAGAACGCTCTGTCTTCATATGCAGGTTTTACTAAACTCCAGTCAGAGTGAAGCTACAGTGAAGTCTGACATACACATGTTTTATATTGCTCTTATGTCCACATATTTTCTTTAATCTTTTTTTTTCTCTTTCTTTGCCTGTCGAGTGAGCGCATGCAGCAAGACTGCAGATCAGTGCAGTCGTTTCAGCGCTGGTGGACAGATAAAAGACGACTCAGCGGTCTTTGATGGTCTTAAATTTTTGGACATACTGTAGTTTGTGTCAGCGGCGTTAAGTCTCACTGAAGAGATGATACCTTCCATCACAACTATGTTTGTATCATGCGGATAGACATCACTCTGAAAGGTTCATGACTTTGATTCTTTACACGTCAGCAAAAGCGGAAATCTCCCATGATGCTTCAGTGCAGTATGACCACTCAGACATGATTGTATATACGGCAGTGCAGATGAAATCTCCACTGTCTTTACATTTTTAATGATTTTCTGGTGGTTTTATAACCCTCTCAGCGCTGTACCTTCAGAATGAGAGGACCAGAATGGTTTCTGTCTTAAATCTGAATGTCAAAGATGTTTTTAAAATGTGTCCTTCCTGTGGATTTGCATTCCTGCTGTATTTTGTAAATGTTTTTATGAATCTATTTTCTTATTACAAGGTCACTCTGAAGTGCCCTCTTAATCTTACTGACATAGCATCGTTCTGTTTACTGTCAGCATCTGGGATGTTTTGCTCCCAGGACCAAACTCAGACATTTTAGCAGTTAGAATAAATAAAAAAAATACTGAGATAGCTCACAATCCACAAAGTGCAATTGGATACAGGTTAAGCACAACCAAAGTTTATAAGAACAATGTGCCGTCTCCGCGCTGGCATGGCTTTTAGAGCTTCAAAGACTTCTGAAGAGTTTGTGAATGTTTCTCTTTTTTTATCCAAACAGTTGAAAAGCACCAAAAGACCGGGACGCTCATGTGAACAAATGCATTCTTTAAAAAAAAATCGACATGACTGTTTCTTATACATTCAGCCTCTGTGCCTTTTGAAGTGCTCTTTGCATGTCTAACACAATTTCTATGGTGCTATGGATTTATTTCCTAAATGTGGTATTTTTGGTCTTTTTCTTTCTTTTTTTATGTTGTATTTTGTAAATGCAACTCAAGACCTGTCAAATGTTTGAAAATGTGAAGAATATGTGAAAAAAAAAGTTATGCTGAGAGAACGTGGCTCCATGTCACCTCTGTCGATCCTTCAGGGATATGAAGCTTTACTTATTTTTACAGCAGCATTCATGACAGTGAGCTGACAGAACTCACATTCAACCTTTTGTCTTAATTCATAAAAATGACTTATTTTTGTATTTGATCTAAAAAATGAGCCTTGTGCGTAGGTAGAGACCAAATAATCTGCTCATGTGCCTTAAAATCTGACCAACCTGTGTCAAGGTAGCTCTAAAATATAACTGGATTTTAATAAAGAGAAAGTCCAGGTGACTCAGATCTGATTTTGATTCTGTACAGTGTAAATAACATCTTTGTTCTCTTTTTTGTCTGCTTTTGTCTTTTTCTACTGTTGTTGTTTCTTAACAAATCTTTAATAAAGGTTACTGAGAGGCATTTGTGTGGATTTTTTGGAACATTTTTATTTATAAAGGCGCTGATGTGAACATCCTTTATTTTAGCTAATTTCATCCTTCATCCACTATCTATTCTGCTCATCCCTTTTGAGGCTGCAGTAGCAACTGGTCATATCCTTCATTTCCCTTTATCCAAAAAACATATACAGAATGAGTTTTTCCTTAGATATAGTAAAAAAAAAACATGTCACATCATATAAAGCTTCAAGAAAACTTTTATTGTCCACAGGCGTTGAAACCGTAAAGATTTGAAAAGCAAAAAAGTACCAAAAACACAATAAAACAGTAACAAGTCTACTTGGACTGCTCACAGCAAGTTTTTAAGAGATATTGCTTCAAGCTGCAAAAAAAAACATTATTCTAATTTTCTTGCATTTTAAAGTACAAAATGCTGCAAAGCTCAATGATTACAAAAATGAAACTGGAAGTCAAAACGTCATCAGTGGTTTTTGGACATTTACCCATGGACATTTGTCATTGAAATAAAGCAGAGTGTAATGATTATGAGAGCAGAGTTTAGGTAATACAGTGTGCATACATCAAATTCACAAACGGATACAATAAAAAAAATCCCAAAATACACACAAAGCTATCCAGTTACTACAGCACAACAAGTAAAAAAATCTGCGCCACATTCCTCGTGCTCCTCAAGCTCGTCTTCTGCCCACAGAGACGAGGCCTCAGAGAGCCCGAGCGATTAGCTTATTAGCATTTTAGCTGTAAACATTCATTGGCTGTGACCGCCCTCTAACCATCACAGTGCCATTATCATCAGTCTGCAAACGTCTGTCTGGCACAGCAAGTCACCCAAAGAGGAGGAGGAGCGGGTGGATGATGGTTATCACGGTGTGACCCAATAAAGGCTCTCCAACCAGCAGCCATTTTGTTTCATTGTCAATGCAGGCCAGCTGTTTGTTTATGTGTCATTGCAAATGTTCAGCGCTCGACTGACAAGTCAGCAGCGTTTCAGAAACACTGAATCTGTTTCAGTCGGGCTTGATTTTCATCTCAGTGTCCAGAGAGAGAGAAAAGAAAGAGAAGAGGAAAGACAGAAATGTGGGGATCATCTTTAGTTGGCAGGATTTATTCTTCCAGTTTGGAGAACTTTTCCATTTTGTTGGTTTTCTGCAAAGACAAGAAACACACGGATAAGTCATCACTTTACATTTAGAGAAGACATTTACACATCCAATTACAAATTACAAAGTATTGGCATGATGTAATGAGGAACTTCACTAACATCTTTGGTTTAGATTTTTTATATGCCAACAAAGAAATAAAAGATCTGTTTAGTATTTTCTCTCCGTCTTAGTTCTCTAATTCAGTTTAAAGAGCTTCATTGTCATCACTGCACGGTATTACTACCACGAAATTTATTAAAAACAAAAAATAAATAAATAATGTTATTTTAAAATTAATGGGAAAAATCCCATGATATATATATATATATATATATATATATATATATATATATATATATATATATATATATATATATATATATATATATATAGGCCTATGTTATGATATAACCTGGTAACATTATTGGCGTAAATGTTAAAAAAAGAAACACAAAAAACAATGTGTGTAGTTTTTTTTTTTTTTAGTTTTTATATTGTGTGTGTGCATGTGCGTTTGTTTGTGTCTGTAGTTGTGTGTTTCGGTCCCAATGGTTTTCCTCAGGTCCTCACACACTTTCATACATCTGGCTAGAATGAGGACTGAACAAGGCATCACATCCTTTATACCACGGAGCAACCAGCTGCTAAATAAACTCTGATCTCACAACATGAACTTGGCACACTGCACTTTTAAGACCACTTAATGATCTTTTTTTATGTACTAATTTATTATTATTATTACTGCCATTTTAATATTTTTATTCTTGACTAATTCTTAAATGTTACTATGTGCTGTCCTGTGTGGTTGTTGATGTCCTATGTATGTGCTCTCTGTGCAAGACAAATTCCCTTAGGGGGAATAAAGGTTTCATCCATTTCACAACAATTACTCCCAGTAAGTATGAGATTTTCTGAATATCAGATGTATTTTCAGTGTGCTGTTTTGGGACAGTATTTCTCTCTCACAGCCTGATATTTATGTCAGGATGTGAGGTGGAGCTCTGTCTCTACCTGTTGGGTGTAGCCAGTCTGTAGCATTGAGTCTACCTCATCAGGACTTTACAGAGTTCGGGTAATATGCCAATTTATATTCTCTGTTTAGGGCCAAATTACTTCAGTTTGCTTGTATTTTTTTTTTTGGTTGCTTCTTTCTGTTATTTCACATAACATATTTTATTTGGTTAATGACTTGATCTGGTCTTATTTGAGGGGTGCAGGGGTCCTGAGTCTGATTTGGTCATGGGGGGGGAGGGGTTTCTGAGGGAATTCTCTCTCTCTGTCTTGTTGCTTGAATGAGCAAACATTTAAACAGAAGTGTTCTTGTTGTTTCTGCCTTTTAGAAGTGTTTTTAATGATATAGTAAACTGAATTGTCAGAAAACCAGAAACTTCAATCTTTTCAATGAATTTCAGAATTGACTAATTCCTTGTACTGTTTGTTTATTTTTGAAACACTCACATCTCAACATTTTCCTAAAGTTTTCAAAGACGAAAAAAATCTTATTTTTTATTTTTGGAACAGGCCTTGTCCATCAAGGTGACTGAGACTATGGTTTGTTTATTGTTGCCATGAAAACGCACAGTATTACATCAATCAGTCTCTGTATCTTGTTCATATTCTGTGCTGCTTCCTGTGATATTTGGCATTTGATATTCTCTGGCTGCTCCCCGCACTGTTGCCTAAGCTCCCCCTGTACCGTGTGACTTTACTCTCTGACCACCGAGATGAAAGGGCCAAAACTACATTTACAAGCCAAACAGAAATCCACTGTCTTCCCTGACCGCCATCACTGTTTCATTCCCTTTTCCAGCTGGAGAGTCTGGTCAGCATCACCTACACTCCAAGAGGTGTTATCCCTAAACAGCAAACTAAATTTCAGTTTGGTGAACAAACTTCTCATAACACAAATGTTTACAGTCTACTGAATCACAGATGTAAAAAAGCTCCTACAAGAGATGTTTCTGATTCACTCTATGAGCAATCCCAGAATGCTCTGTGAAAAGCTCGTATTACAAACCATTCAGTGCTTTTACTAATCAGTTTTTGCTCTCATTATGTACAGTGTATTCACAAATTGGAAATGCTGATTTGTTATTCAGTAAGCACACCTCAGAAGTAAACAGAAGTAAACAGTGACGATGGGCAGAGGTAACTGTGGGTCACTTGCCATCTTTTTTACATTCTCTATAGTTTTGTTTTGGATGAGAGCCTCTTGACAGTAGATTCTTCTTCTATAAAAACACATGCAGCATGGGCTATAAAGCAGAATGTGGTTGCTTCTTATAATGTCTTCCTCTCTAAACAGTGGCCCACTAAAGGTGTAAGATCTCTAGGTTTCTTTCGCTTTTAACCTTTTTCCACCAATCTCTCCATGGTTGTTATTAATTATAGCACCATAATAACGACCTTTACAACCATATGGAGAGTAGGACCCTCTTGAAAACAAGATGCTACATCTCAAGGAGTTATCCCCTAATCAGTTTATTTTCAACAGAGAGAAAATTGATAAAGATAAATGTAGGATGTGGGCATCCATAAATGTGTCACTATTATACGTTCTCATTTTAGTCTGTTTGTCTCTTCCCACCTCTCTATCTGTCTAAATCTCTCTCTACCCGCTCACACCAGCACTGAAGCAGTGGATGGCTGTTCAGCATGAGCCTTACCTGCTTAACAGAAGACTTTTTCTTGCTACTGTAAATTGTGCAGACTGTGGTAAAGTGCTGTAATCATTCATGTTGAGTCTTTATTCATGAGAGAAAAATTAATAAGTAAGTATTAGAATATCAAAAATTTAAAATAAAAAAGAAGTTTATTAAAGAAAAGAGTATCACAGTTACCTATTCTTTAGTGAAATGTCCTGCAGTAACATTTGTTATGATTTGGGACCGAACAAATTAGATTGGCTGATTGATTGATTTTATTACCTCCTCTAAAGATGTCATGTTCCTGATGACGTTAGTTGTTAACGGGACAACTCAAAGTTATGAACAGGTTTTTTAAGGATAGGCCAGAATTTCTTTGATTTTGGTGGTGATCCGAATCCAGATTCAGGTCCTAGAATTGTTTAAAGCATTTCTCCACATTGCAAAATAGGGTAGTTTTCCACATTTTCACCAATTTACGGCCCTCCCACCTGTGCCCACCTCACTTTTGCTTTCTAAAAGTAAAGACAACTATCAGAAGCCACAACTTCTGGGTGAGGCTTTGAAAAGGCAGATGAGCCGCAGAGGACTTTACATCTGGAGCCAGAAGATTTGATGTGCACTGAGGAGCATCCAACAGCTGCTCAGAGCAAATTATAAAACACACACACACACACCCACACACACACATTTATAAAAATACACACACCAGAGGCATCCAGCAGAAGAAAGAGCAGTGGCAGGCATTTTATTATAATATAAACAGAAGGGAATGTGATTGCTTTTATTTCAGCTGAAACAGAGCGGTCATTTTATTTTTAAGGTCTCATCATGGGCCAGAAAACATCACTTTATTAAATCTGGTTCATGATGTGTTACCTGGCCCCATGTTTGTGGTATTTGTTAACTCTTAAAGTGTATATTGTAGATTACTCTGCAAGGAAAGAATCAAACATTTGGTCCACTTCCCCTGAGTAATTGAACTTTTTTTCACAGATTTCCTACATAAACAGTATTTTGTAACTTTTTGGAGAAACATTCAGTGGTTTTTACATTTTTGTGATGCGAGACAGAAAATTACTCATTTATTGTATTTTTTAGTTTGTGAATGATAGTCATGGCCTTAAAACAACAGGATATTAAAGATAGCATTAACACTGAAAGATTCTTTTCAAGTTTAACTTATTCTTAAAATGACGCACATATTCTATACCCTTTAAAATCTCACTGTGTGTAAAATGACTTAAAAATATTGAGAATAAATGTTTAGAAATGTCTTTCTGGTTCAGGTAAAGTCCCCTTTCCCAGCCCCACCTGCTCTGCCCCTGTTACTGTCTTAAAGTCTCAAAAGAAAACTTAAGAGAAAACTCTTGATACTCAAACAGAATATATATACAATGACTTAAAGTCCTTGTGTGTGTGCGTGTGTGGGTGTGTGTGTGTGTGTGCTTGGGTACATGTGTGTGCTTGAGTGGCTGTCTGTGTTAAATGTGGGTTTGGAGGGTGGGTGGGGTTTTGTATTTTATTCTGTATCCCATGACTCTGATCTGCTTGTGTATTTTAACGTACAGAACTTTGTGCTACATTTTATGTATGAAAAGTGCTGTATAGATAAATAAATAATAAATAAAGTTTGATTGATTGATTGATTGATAGAAAAACTATGTTCAGCTGACAGAAAAAGGTTTGCCTGGTTATTTACTTTAACAGAATAAATCATCATGATTCATATAAAAATATGACTAAAGATTAGTTTTTTTGACAAAGTCTCAACAAAAACACTGACTTTTATACACAGATGTCACATTGGGCCAGAAATTTTTGGCTGCATGAAAAAATCACGTCAGGCTCTATCCCATACCAGCAAATAAGCTTCAATCAGTGGAGAAAACACTCTCCAGTTGAAATATATTATACAGAACTTTCTGACATCGTCACCGATTGAAGCATTTAACATGTTTTTATTTATCATATAATCAATCCACATGAATCTCTGATCCTTGACCCTGTAAAAGTTTCAAACTTGTGCAAGTTTTCTAAAGACTAAGATTATTTTGACTAATGTCCTTTTGTAAATGTTTAAAGGAGTCCTGTTTTTTAACAGAAAATGTTTTTTATGAACAATAACTGATGCAAAAAATGCCTGAATTTTACTTTTTGCGGAAAAAAAAACACAAGACAAGCATGGTATTTGTTTTAGGCGAAAAGAAAAGAGATCTTAAAAGACCTGTGTCAAAAAGTAAATACATTTATTAAATAAAGTACTGATAAAATGATATTTTAGGGACCTCTGTCAGTCGTTTACCCTGCTTTAAAATCCTGATAAAAAGTCAAGTGTTGAATTTACTTATTCCAACCTTCAACAATAAAAATATTAAGACCTCATAAAATTGATTGAAGGTATTAGATCATGATGATAATCATTATAGTTTATCCATTTCAGTGATATTTTTTAAACATTAATTTTTCTGTTTATAGATTTATTTATCTATTTGTTCATCGACAATTTTAAAATCACATTTCATCCTGCCCCTTAACTGTGGTAAGGGCTTTAATGGGACAAAAAATGTACCCCAGAAATTATGCATAGACAATGTAAGATATAATGAAACATAAAAATTACAAAAGGTTTGTGACTTTTCAAAAATATTTTTCAAAGATGGCTGCATAGAGCTTCCTACAAGCAGAGCAGACTATTTAAATCTCAGGACTCTCTGTCAATCATGTTTCTTTAATTGTTAAAAGCCAAAACTTTGATTAAAATCTAACAAATTCTGATACCCTGACATCTACTTTTGGATTTAAAAGCTTTCATAAAATTTTAAAAAGTTGCAAAATAAGTGTAATTAATATTTTGTGCTTCTTAAGTGGGTCTATCTACCTGTGTATGAATGATGTCATCAAATGCATGCGCACACTGTTAGAAATCAGGCACTAATGCACGCCCTGTCTTTGATGCTCCTCAGACTCTCTGACCTCATCCCTCTCCTCAAATTAGTCATTTCAGGCCTTGACTTTTCTGGCACTTTCTGTGGCGGCCCCTGCAGAGAGCTTGATAACAGGCAGAGCAGGCGGGGCGCTGGGTAATAACCACCATGCTGCATTCAAGGACGCTTCACTCCACGTGCAGGGGCCTCGCATTCCATCCCTCAATGACTGCTGCAGACGCCACTGGAGCTTTAATTACACCGCTGCGAGGAACACCTGCAGAGCGCACATGGCCAGAGACTGCATGTGTGTGTGTGTGTGTGTGTGTGTGTCTGGATAATGTTATGTATGTGTGGATGTGTGGAGACTGTGAGGCTGTTGGAGCATGAGCAGTAGCAGTTGTGATGTGATGAATCCTGCAGTTAAAACATAAAGCTTTTACTGTAAAGTCACAGAGCTTAAAATGTCCTGTAAAATGTTGATCTGTTAGTGTGTCCATCTGAAATCTGCTCAACATGATCTCACACATGATCAAACTTAGGGTTTAAAACTTGATCATGTCAAGAATCACCGTATAGCATTCCCTCTTGCAATTTGTTTCTCATTTTCACAATAGCATATGTTAGAAACTGACCTTTAACTTCTCAATAATCCACACTCTTCCTTATTTATCATCTTATTTCCTTCATTTTTACAATGACCCCCAGACTCCACGTGGCAGACCCCATCTTTTTTTTCACGCACTTTGAAAACACTGACTTAGCTGTTAAAGCTGTGCTACTCTGTCAGCTACAATGATACCTCATAACCTTAAGACATTACAATCAGGGTTTGAGGAACTAGTGGCCTGGGGCCTCACCCAGCTCTCTTTGTCACTCATTGTGGAGGTCAACTTTTCATAACTGTGATCATCAAGAACACTTGACAAAACTGTCATGAAGAATTGAATCCAAGTCGTCATTTCAACACCACGCACAAAGCCCAAATGGAACTGAGCACAAAACACAAATACTCATTTAAAAGCAATTAATTGCTATGAAATATTTTCAAAACATTAGTTGATATAATTTGCTCTAAATGTTTGATAATGCCTTTGTTTTGGGGCCACACATGATCCTGAATATCAAGCATAAATTCATTTATAAATCAATGATGAGGTGTAAGTAATGAACATGTGGGCAAACTCACTTCACTGAAGTGTTTTACTAATCATAACTCATTCATTTTTCAGACTGCAAAGCACATTCATCTCGAGAAGAATTCTTCTTAAACTGATTCTGTCTTTGGTTAAAGTGGTTATCGTCATTTTTGGTCCATTGGTCTGAGCAGAGTCAGCCCCCAGTGTTGCATCAGCGTAGAGGATTAAAATATAACAGATAAAGGTTCGTTTGAACAGCGTGCGCACCTGTTTTCTACTGAATTCTTATGATATGTTAATGAATATAGTTTTTATGACGTGTTGTGTATGTATCTGAAACTGTGTGCTGTTGTCTTGGCCTGAACTCTGTTGTAAAAGATCTGTTTATCTCAATGGGAACTCTTCTGGTGAAATACTGTGATGAAACTGAATTAAAAGATGTAATGGTGAGGTAACCATGATCACAGAACTTTTATTTCTATGACAGTTGTCATTTTTTTTCCTAATCTCAGTCCTTTTACCTAAAATAAAATCATAAAAATCACAGACAGTATGAATGATTAATGAATTATGATGACTTAAACATTTTATCAGGTCATGCATAAAATCAGGAATAATATGCTTTTGATACTTATATTTCATCAAGAGTCCATGAATGTTTGTTCTTGGATGATTTCATTATAGTTCACTGACTCTAGTTACTAATATTTCTATAAAACACAAACAATGTAAAAAAAAAAAGAAAAAGAAGTGCTTTAATAATTTGTAAACTCTGTTCATTGCACTGAAAAATTAGACTTTCAGACATTTAAGACTTTAATTCACCATTTGTTATAATGAATGACAGTTTTAAAAAGGGGATAAAAACTTCTGCAGAAGTCTTTATGACTGGTGCTTTTGCTTAATTTGAGGTAATTATAATCGCCAAGTTGATCGATTCTAAAGTTTGTTGTTAATTTTCTCTCTCACAGTGAGAATAACTATGCAGCCCATCGCTGATTTACATCCTTATCTTTCATGTTATAATTCAGTTTTCTTTGGACTTTGTGACTGCTGTCGCACAAAAATAAAATGAAAACTTATTTAAAACAATAAGCAGGAAGTCAGAGAGATACAATCACTGAAACAACGTCTGCTGTTGTATTCATGTTTACTAACGTGCACAGGTCTGATCTGTTCGTGCACTGCTGCTGCTGCTGCTGCTGCCGCTCAGGTAATTAAAAATCAACACACACACACACACACACACACAAACACACACACACGACAGTGTACACACCTTGCACACACATATGCACGAGCTGACACACACAGGCCTGTGTGCCTGACCCTAACCCTGGTACACACACCTTCCTAATACCACACAACTGTTTCCAATCTAAAGGTTCCTGCTTGTCTGGGCCCCGGCGGGGCCTGATTGCACGATACAAGATCCTGAAGAAAGAAAGAGAGAGAGGGAGAGAGATGTGCCCCTGATTATTTCTCTCCACTTTCTCTCTTCCTTTCATTGTGTACCTGCTCAGGAATCTGCTATCTGTTAACATAGTTTGATGGACACATCTCCAGTGTGAGGTGGACCTTAAAGATTATAAGAGACAACATTTGTCTAGAGGACCTCAGAGGTCTGTTAGGGTCTGTCAGGGGCCTCAGCGTTTAGATCACAGGACCATTGTTAATCTGATCAAACAAAAAGCTTTAAAGGACTTTATTGATGAAAACTCTTTCACAACACTAATCAACCTTTTCTATGAATTTTATTGTATATTATGTTGTTGCTGTCATTTAATCAGCTCTCCTTACAGTCAAATATAACTGTTGTTTTTAGTAATGGAGTATTTGGGTTTTCAGAGGATTTCTGAGTCTTTAAAGGGTTCATAAGCAGACAGGTAAGTGTCTTTACAGGATGGTTTTGATATTTATGAGTAATGCCTTCAAATACTGGTGTACAGTTTTAGTATTTGATTAAGTATATAGCTTACCCATTATTCCTTTTATCGTATATTTACATTGATAGCCTGATATGAAACATTTTATATTGCAGTAATACAGGAGTGACTCCACCTAACTTATTCATTATATTTAAGGCAGTGTTTTTTCATACTTCAATTTTACAATTTATCATAATTAATATTTAAATATTTTGAAATTCCCTTTTTAACAGCAAAGATCTTTGTCATAAAGTCAAGGCAATGATGTATCCAGCCTAGCATTTGAAATGTTTTAATTATTTCATCAGAATTTTTTCTGAGTTATGAAATATTTTAAACATGTGGGATCATTCAACTTTAGATCAGATGACAGTTAAAACTACTTGCGAAGAAGAAGCAATTACAAAGTACTTTTTTTTGTTTTTGCCTTTTATTACTATAGAGAAAAAGTGGAGTCAAAACTTGTTTGCATTAAACATTTATGTAATAAAATATTTAAAAACTGCGATGACCCTTTTTTCCAATGAAATAATAAACCTTAAGGATTTGGAAAATAATGATTTTATATTGGTATTTCTCTAAAGGTTTTGATCAGAATGTAAAACTTCAGATAAAACTTAGACACACTGCAATAAAAATAAACATTAATACGTGTGTACTAATGAAAATTGGAATAGATATACAAAGAAATATGTCACCTCATATTCTTTCATTTTAATACATCTGACATAGATGTCAGCTTCTCAGTTATTATTATATTCATTTAATTACTTTGTGATTATTTCATTGAATAGAACTTCACGTTTTGGATAAATGTTGGGTCTTTATTCATAAAATAATAATTATAAGTCATAATTTAATAAAAAGTATGGTGTAATCTTACTATTTTGTCAAGTGCCCTGATGTAAAATTTGTTGCGAATTGGTGATTTAAAATAAAGACTGATTAGCTGATTGATTTATTTAAGACATTTCACACTGACTGCAGATTTTCACATATTTTTGAACTCCAACACCAATATTTAGCTGTACGTTTTTCTCTTTGACTGAAAAAGTAAATATAATGTCTTTTAACACTTCTTTTATTATTGTGATTATAAGGAAAATTTGTGATGCGGTTGTGTTTACAACAGAAACATAATTGTTGATGTTTATGTTGGTTTATTTTCTGTATGTGATCGTGCATATTCCTGAACCTGATCATGAGAGTGAGTGTGTGTTTGTTGTGTATTTTTTTTTTTCCATTCATACCTGAGGGGCTGCAGTGTGGCTTCTCGTTGTTCTGGATTAAACTGTGGGACAGACAGGGGACAGTGGAGGAGACAGTGGAGGGCAGCTGGGTGTAGAGGGAGAGCAGTAAGACTGACTGAAAGAGACATGTCTGTGAAGGGTTAGGGTGGAAAAATAAAGATCAGACTGAGAGCAGAGAGTTCAGGGGTCAGTGAGCGGGTGCAGAAAGGAGTCAGAGGTGTTGGGGTTGAGATGTGGACACGAGAGGGTTTAGGAGAGAGCTGTCGATGGGGTCCTAGTGGCTCGCCGACATGGCCCAGGCCCCCTCCATCCTCCACACCGAGAACGCGTAGCTCAGTCTTTCGTGGGCCAGGTAGTTGCAGCTGGCCAGCTTGGCGTCCATCTCATCACTCTGCAGCACCTGGTACAGGAAGTCGATGTAGCGCGAGGCCAGCTTCAGGATCTGGATCTTGCTCAGCTTGTCTGAAGGTAGCGTGGGGATGATTTTGCGTAGTGAGGCGAAGGCATCGTTCAGGGACTGAGTGCGCTGGCGCTCTCGTACATTTGCGATGACACGCTGAGAGTGGAGGTCCTCAAAGGGCTGGTCCAGCCGGGGTCCCAGGGACGTGGGGGCCAACGAAACGACCGTTGACGGGCTTTTCTTAAGCCTCTTCGGCCCAGACGGCAGCAGGCTGTTGGGGCTGCCGGTGCTGCTCTCCTCCGCCTGACTGAGGCTCTCCTTCTTTGGGTATGGCGAACGTTTTCGATTTCCTTGTTGGTGACTCTTCTTTGATCCTCTTTCCAGTTCCTCTTCGCTCGCTCCCAGCCCTCCTTCAGGGGAGTTGGTGCAGGACACCTCTTCTCTCATTATAACGTCCAACAACAGCCTTTAAAAACAAACGGTGAGACTCAACGGCTAAGCCTGACAACCACGTGTAACCAAACTGTGGTCAGACAAAAGTTACGACTGCTGCAGCTCCATTAGATTGGTGGTTCTTGATCTCCTGTTTCCTGGTTACCTTGTTAAACTTCTCACTTTCACATCCCCCCTCGCGACCTGGCAGACAGAACAACAACAAACCATCTGACAGGCAAGTCCACCTCCACCGCTTTTATAGTCCGGGCTCAAACCCCGGGCCTGCGGGCAGTTCTCTTTGGCTCAGCAGACTTCCAGAGGGCGTGGTTCAGCCTGAGCCAGGCAGAGAAGCAGGAAGCGCGAGTTAGCTGGGCGGGCGGTGGTGGAAGGGGGTAAGTGGTCTTCTCGGCCAATAAGAAGAGCTGTGTCTAATGTTGCAGGGATGTCTGAGGCTTTATGGGTTCCAGATTTGAGGCTGGAGCGTCAGTGCACATGCACCCCTCAGTCGGCACTTCACATAAGAATTTACTCCAAACCTTTGATTTCTGAATGATGGTGAGGGAAACGGATGTTTTGGACTTTTATCAGGTTCATTGAAGAACACAGTTGACTCAGATTTGTTTTTACTTTGATACATTTGAACACATTAATCTTGTGCATTGATATTGTGCTGTTCCTTTAGGTTTTCTCTCCGTTGGATGTGAACAAATTTGAGCTCACACAAACATTTGTATGACGTCGAACTTATCACACTGACATCCAAAGTAATTCTGTCACACCACAGGTCAAGACTCGTCTAATTCCATGAAAATACTCTAAGTAAAAGATAAAAGAAAGATTCAGGGGCAGAATAATCTGTATCTAGGCAAAGGAAAAATATTTATATATTGTGTAAAAGAAAATAACTTAAAAAAAAAACAAGTCAAACCTCTGATTTTAAATGTTAGGTTGGGTAAGTAGTTATGTTTAAGGCTTTTATCAGGTTGGGTTAAGAACACAAAAGACTCAAAGTTTCCACTTTAAATTTTGTGGGCTGAGGTTGTGCTAACTTTTTCTCCCTTTAGCCTTCGTACCAGCTGGATAAGAAGGTTATTTTTTTCTCCACATGACCACAAAATGGTCAAAGAACCTTTACAATCCAATTTTCTTTAATTTTGATCAGTTTGTTCAGTTTATTTTTCTCTTTGGTTTATATTGAAATGACTTTGGGTGATTTATGCAACTGTGAATGTAAATATTAAAGCTTCACTAGCCCAAAAGATTTGAAACATTTACAGCATGCAAACAGGTGATAAAGTTATTTAACTATAATATCCTCTGTCTGATGTAGGTTAATTAAGAGTCATAAGAATGATATTGGTGCATGTTTGTTGTTGTTTGTTTTGTCTTGGTTTGTTTGTGCAACCTCATATTTAGCAACAAAAACATCCTCCCAAGACCAAATTATGGTGATTTCCCCTTTCCTTGTTAAAATTACAGCGCTTGGGTCAATTCAACCACAGTGTTTTTGCATAAGTCTTTTTTGAAAATGATTTTAATTTCCATCGCTATTCAGTCAAATATTCTCTCTTTATGTTCCAGTTTGTATGATATATGGTGAGAAAAACATACTAAAGCATTTTTATATATTTCTGATAAAACTATCCCAGCGTTTTCATTTCAGTTTTACATTGGTCAATAATAACCCACAACGCTGATTTTTGTGCTCTGTGGTTTATAATGTGATAAAGTATTCAAAAATCTTGCTTCTTTTCCTCCAACATCAAACTGTGGTAATGTCAGCTTTACCTGGTAAAATGTATTTTTTTTAACAATTTATTGAGAGCTTTTTGTTTAATTTTTATAATGATATTGTCTCATCGTCTGGCCAAAAGCTCTTAACTCCAAAATTGCTACTTTTAGTAAATAAAAGAAAGATTAACCTTGCATGGATAAACGCAGTTTTTCCAAATGAGATTTATTTTTTGTTCTTTTAATTGGTTTAAAATTCAGAAAACACACTCACCAACATGGAAAGTGACCAATAGCACTCTTTTATGGAGAAAAAAGAAAATCATTAAAAAAAATGGAGCTAGGTGGTTTTGGCCTGACATTGACAATATACTGTATACCCCTCAAAAAAAGTTATTTTGGTCGATCAGTTATACCAATTGGTATTGTATCTTTTGTAATTGTTGGAAAGCCCAATTAGTCATCTTTACAACGTGGTACAACTTGTAAAGATCATGTATTCATGGAATTAGAAACACAGCTAAACGAGTGGGTAGCACAAAGGAAATGTGCCAAAATCCCCTCTTCCCCAAGAAGAAAGTCTCTGTTTCTTTAGTGAAGCAAGGGTGAGGAACCAACCTTCTTGGGATGTTGTTTTCAAGGCCACTTTATGGTCTGTCTTTGACTTCACCAGTGTCACGGCACCAGGGCCTGACACCAAATAATGCTGCCACTCTGCATACTGGAGCACCAGCATGTTGCAGGGGAGCTTTGGTACATTTCTTTTGGATGTTAGCCTCTCATTTGGCTGTTTTGAACGTTCCATAAATGCACAATCTTTCCAATAATATAAAATACAATACCAACTGGTATTATTAAAAGGGAAGAAATAACAGACCAAAATATTTTTCCAGACTTTTTTGAGGAGTGTATTTTGTCGACCTTCAGTGATGAATTAATCAAGAAAATAGACCTTTACATACATATATATATGTCACTTATGTGTATTTGTGTGCAAAAATATGCACTCCAACATTTTCAGCATATTTACTGGTAATGAGACTACAGTATATTACTATATTTTACACAACATTTATTAACGTATGCTATGGATCAATGATAAACCACTGAGCTGATTTTGGTGCATAATGTTCTTAAAATAGTCAAAATGATCTGATTAACCGCAGTGTTGAATGGTTATGCATTTTGCTGTGAGCCCCTTAAACCAAAGAAAGGATCTTTTTAAAATCTATTTGGCCATAAAAGCTTTAAGTGGATCCGAGAGAAAACATGCAGTTGTGCAAGCACAAATAGAGGAAGGAATTGCACAAGATCTTTTTTTCTGAAAAATGATTGCTTCTGTACACGCTGATTTGCATCGAATGACTTGACTAAGGACTAAATGATCATTTACTTTGGAAAAGTTCTCATCACAGAGTGACGCAAGCACAGACAGGACCCTGAATGACCTCTGACTTCAGTGCCCCTGTGACCTCAGTCTGCAGAGGTGAGAGAGCACCTAATTGTGCCATCCACAGCCTCTAGGCAGCATCGACACATGTTCCACCTCATGTGCGTCTGCAGCCACTTAAACACGTTTTCTACATGCTGGCTGTCGTGACGCAGCAGACTGGTCTTCGTGAGAGAATGGCAATACATGGCTGAGGGTCTTCTTTATTTTAAACTTAAGGTAGAGCGCTTTTCAACAATCTCTACTAATGACTGAAAGTTGCATAAACCGTTCCTTTGAATCCGGAACAGTTTCCCAACACTGGTTTCTATTTGAACTTCATGCGTCACGACATGAGTGAGTCATGTGTGGATCACTGCAGAGAAGTCTTGTGGGAAGTTTTCCACTGCTGTAAGCTGTAGAAATCTGGTACTTTTTGATGACAACATACTGTTGGTAGCTTTTACATTTCAACATCTCAAAACTATTTTTTTTACCTTAGTCCTTGTATCCCTCATATTTCCAGGGCCAGGGATATACATAATAACACAGCAAAATGATTTAAGTCGGATAACAAAATTGTCAGAAACAGATATAAGTGTTATTTAAAGTAGTTCTTTATTTATGTCTTATTTACACTGGCCCAACTGCTACTGCAGGTACTAAATGTACTGAGATGGTCGGATCTGCTCAGGTCTTACTTTTACTGGAGACATTGTATCATCTGACTGACTGAACATTTTATTACAATTTATCACATTGTGACTGGTTATGTGTCAGAGACTTTATGGATGTATTTTTCATGTTTTTTTTGCTGGTCTTGACAAATAGTCTTGTTATATTTTAAAGCAATAGCTCAGTATTTTTAAAGTTGGGTTGTATCGGGTACTTAACGCTAGTCAGTGAAGTGACTGACAAGGCTTCCAATGGCACTGTACCTTTAAGAAGAGTTATCTCAGACTACCAGTAAGGTACGCTGCTGTAGGAATGTAGTTATTTTGCTTAATTTTGTGAGTTTTATGTAAAAATAAGCCACAGAACCATGTTGTGTCAATTAAGCCTCTTTGAACTTTGAATATATATGATTAAATTTGTTTTCTATTACTTATAAAGGGCAAAACCCTGTTCCACTTCACATCAGCACACAAATACAGATTATTTTAAATTTAATGAAGGAACAGTGGTGCAGTAATGCTCAGAAGTAATCTTTAGCATTGGAAATTAACCTCACAGGAGCCTGAGGGCCTGCTCTACAAAAGGTTTGCATGTATCAAAACGTGCAAACTTAATAACGCTCACAAAGCTGATCTACTAACCGGGTGAACTGAGGATTGCATCTGTCAAATAACCAAAATAGCACGCGCAATCCATTTAGCGTGTTTGCCTTCATCAATATGCAGAATACATGCAGATAATCAGAATGCACAAAATACTGGGAGGAGGAGGTGCAAATATAATCATTTAGCATCTGCAGTGTGATTTATCAAACCTCAAACTGACTGGTCGATGTTTGTGCATCAATATTTAGCACGTTTGAAAGGCAGGTGCAAACTGGCACACAAATGGCTGCAGTCATTGTGATGAGAGGGAGGTATAAGTGCAATGACAGACGACGGAGAGAGAGAATCTTCCATGCATTTGTCAACATATTTGGACTGTCAGAAATAAAAATAGTAGAGACATATCGTCTATCCAGCAATGCAATTTCTGAGCTGCCGGGTGACCTAAGGGCTGATTTGAAGCCAATCACAAAAAGAAGCCATACAATGAGATGCTTCTGCTGGAGTTCAGCAGTGTGTTTATTTGCATCCTCCACCAAGACCTCCAATTCCAGAGCTTCAAACTTCATTTTTTGTTTACAGTCACTCTGCTTTCCAAACTCTCCATGGTGACAGCCGGTAGCACACACAAAATCCTCATTTCAGTTATGTCCCTAACTATCCAAAACCAGAATGAAATAAAAGCAGGTGGGTTTACAGTGTGAGACATAAGAAAGGGTAAACATTTAGACCAAATTTGATGTTGAACCAGGCTGTAAATGATCATTTCAACTGTCTGTTCCCCACACGCAAGCATGTAACTTCAACTTTTTCAGCAGCTAACCCCATTACACCCTTGAGGACATGCAGTTTTTGGCACTTCTGCATCTGCTTCATTTTTTTTAGTACCAGAGCTTGCCACTTGGTCCAGCCGGATTTTACTGTATGGCTGATGTAGGACTGTTACAAAATGTAACATGATCACAAAAAACAAGGAGTTTAAAAGTATTTGTGTTATTTTATGACATACTTTCTTCGGATGTAACTAAACGTTGTATCATCTTGACATGCAGCCCAACAACTTATAGCTGATGATTATGGGTGTGATTGCTGCAACCTTTGAAGCAGCATTTCTGTGTGGAGCAGTTCAGAAGATTTCTGATGAGCCCCGTGATTGCACTAGTTTACATTTCATTCAAAAAGAGACCCTGAGCGGAAAGAAGCCTGATCCCAGTTGGGTTCAATCAACTTGGAAGAAAGAAAAAAAGTCATCTGGACATTTATGCAAGCTAGCAAGGCCTTGGACAGAGACAGGTTGTATTTACATAACAGGCAAAGTCAACGCCACAGTTCGAATGGGGGCTTAGAGGAAACTTTGGCAAAGACAGCAGAGGGACAGGAAAGTCATTGTTACGGAGACTAATCCTAATGCTGCTGCTTACCTTTGGCGAAAGCATGGCGTGGTGCCACCATCATGGAAAAAATGAGCTAACAAAGCAATTGGGCCTGGAGGAATATCGTGGCGTTTTGGAAGAACAGAAAGAGGGAAAGAATGAGAGAAGAATAAGAAAAAGGGAAAAGAAAAGAAGAAAGGAGAGGGAGGAAAAGGGGAAAAGAGTGAGGCTGTCCAAACAGAACCAGATGCAGGAGTGTGGAGGCCCGTTTGATCTCCGTCCTCATAGGCTGATTGATGTTGCACATTTCATTTCCTTGTCAGAGTCTTGACATAATGTTTCACTAAACGCTCAGGCCCTGCTCTTGTCTTCGTTTTATTTCCACAGGGGTTCGTTATTAACCCTTTCTTGAGCTGAAAATAGAGCATACCCATATCAATATATATCAATATATACTGGCTTACATACGCACATGTGGGGGGAGCTTGGATATCAAAGGGAGCCGATGTATTGTCTGTTCCTGTCTCTACAACATGTGGTTCAGTCCTGAAATACTGCACTGAGGAGCATGTTGAAACTTTTGAAGTCCTCTGAGGGGGAAAAACAGTTTCTTTAAGTTCTTAATGCAGTCAATTCAATTACCGTCACACACACAAAGGTCGCAGCACGGCTGGTGACATCATTGGCTGGTAGGAAGCGCAGCAGTGTGACCAATCATAAGTGACGTGTTTGGAAATCCGCGCAGGCTGGACGAGAGGAACTAATCATTCAGTTCCTCCTCACCTTCACCCTCGGATTTTCCTCACCCTCCTTGCTGCTGTTATTGATGTTTGCGCACAGAACACTGCACCCCTGAACACTCCCCAACTGCACACCCACCACCCGTCCATGGCTCCATCCCTCCTGAGGAGCCTATAGTGGCACAAAGGCAGACATCTGGGACCCATTTCCCCCCTGGAGAAGCTCTTCCTGTGGGGTATCCACTTAGAGGGGTTCAGGAGGAGTGGGAGGGGGGTGAAGGTGCATGGTATGTGGGGGATGGAGGAGATGGGACCAGGGAGGGGTGTAGTTTGGGATCTTGAGAAGTTTTGTGGAGTAAAGGTGTTAATGATAACAAAATGAATAAACAATGTGCATCTTGAGGTAAAAGGTCATTTATGGCATTGAGTCATACTGCGAGTGAACAGAATCACCATCTGTCTTTTATAGATCACTCTAAGATGGTTTAAATGAATAAGAAAATATGTTTATGATTATTTTTGTTGCCTGGACTTAGATGAGAAGATCAATACAAATTTTACTTCATCAATCATCATATAATCAATAACAGGCAATGTTTGTAAAGTCACTGGACCCTCTCACAGTCCTGTTTCAATATTTACACCCCAGTGACATTTAGGGCTGAGAATCAAAATCCAATTCCAGTTAAGAATCGATAGCTACTCCCTTGACAAATTGATGTCATTTGTCATTTTGCTATGTAATTCCCTTATCAAGTCCTTCCACTTTGTTCTGTATGGCTTGGAATTCCAAGATGTCGTGCTCTCATCAGATGAGTCCACACAAACAATCACACAGAAATAAAAAACTTAATCATGGCAAATGAGGAAAGGTGCTCAAATCTGTGGGTAATTTTTTTACAAAACGATGCCTTACTGCACAACATTTAGTGGGTGGAATCAACAGCTTGCAGAAGCATTCATCTATAGCATCTGTATCATGGCACTGAATATCAGGAGTGGCGTGTTTGACTGAAAAACTATTTTGCCAACTTTTGCCCAAACAGAAAATCCACAGGAATTGACAAAATAATCAGTAAAGAACCAGATCGATGAGCAGAATCCATAATGGCTTTGGTATCAATGAATGTTTATTATTTTCCATCCTTAGTGACCTTTCACCTCCACTGTGAACATCACAGAATGGGGAGATGAGTTGACCTCCTATTTGCAGTCTCCAGAAGTGGTTTTAGAGGCGAAATATTCGTGCAAGGGGGTTTATAGTGCTGAATGTGTGTGAGACTCCCTACGTGTATTTGTGAAACATGTGCAACGTCACACTCTCTCACGCTCCTCCAAAGTCATTTAGCGCTGTAAACTGACACAACAATGACATCCACACCTCAAGACATTTTCAATGCAAATGTCTTGAGGTGTATATATATTTATCCATTACTGCCATTATTCACATCAAATTTATGAAAACAAGGTATGAGTCCCTGGCAGGAGCTTCAAGGTATTCCCTAAAACTACATACCTTACTAAATAATATATGGATGACTCAGAACTGAATTAAGATAAAATATTTGTTGTTCTTCATTCAGAGTAGGTTGCAAAAACATTTAAAAAGCCTCTTTAAAAGGACTGTGTGCATGTGGTTTCCCAATATTTACCTCCGTCAAAGAGGTTATGTTTTGCCGGTGTATGATAGTCTGTTTATTAACAAGATTACATAAAAAACTACAGGACAGATTTTGCTGAAATTTTCAGGAGATATTTGTAATGGCCCAACTTACAAATTAATGTTGTGTGTTTGGTGTACAAAACTATCTCATTGTAAAAGAGGGAGGAGAATATTTCTGTTTAATGCATAACTTTCAAGTAACAAGGAAAAACGTGCCTCTGGAAGTGGACTTCCTGATCACATAATGCTTTGTGAGTGCACAGTGGAAACCAGGAAGTCCTTTTTTTTAAAATAATTTACTCTCTTATTAAGTTTAATTTTTCAACAAAATGTAAAAGCTTTTTTTCTGTTTAATACACACACTTCACACACTGATGTATTTATTAAACATAGTCCTCAAACGACAGTAAACAGTGAAGGAGGACGGGGTGACTGGGGGTTTCTATACACGAGGGTCTTGACTCATCAGCATTTGTGTTGTTTGGTTGAGAGCCCTCTAATGACAGAATTTTACATACCCGGCCTAAACCTGAAGGGTGGTTATGTGAATTTTATGCACTTTTGATTTGTCCTTTTTTTATATATATATTTCTGGCTGTGTTCATGTTTATGCCATTTGCAATTATTGATCTGACTTCCATTAAAGCATAATCCATGCATTTAATTGTATAATCTGGGTTTTGCCTTTGAAATGATCATTTTTACTACTCTTCATCAGATTACATCATTTTATCCATATGAAAATGAGTGTGTGTATTTGACACTGCACAAAAAATAATGCACAGAAATCAGTGTTGCTGATAATCATATCCCAGGCTGTAATAATTCAATACAAAAGCTTTTACGTTGCATGTATCTTATTGAAAATGATTCATTTTTTTCTGTTTAAAGCATGGTGGCATTATGACAAACACCTGGAATTTAAATGGTTAAAATATTTCAAAAAATGTAAATATTTAATGTGTATGACAACAGCTGATGTTGGTTTAAAAATCAAGCCTAAAAAGTTAAAAATGATATTCATGTATATTTTCAATAGTTACTTTATTAAAAGCACATTATTTTTTGCTTAGCTGTGTGAGTGTGAGTATTAAAGTATGCATACAAGTCAGTGATGTTGTCAGTAATAATTATGATGATTTTCATCTGAAAACATGGTGGCATCATGACATAAACCTGGAATTCATAGGATTAAAATCTTTAAATAATGATAAGTATTTGATTTCAATATACAGGATGGATGTTGGTAAAAAAAAAAAATAAAAAAAAAAAAAAGCCCAATGAAAGCAAAATAAAATGTAATGTATGGTAGAATAATTTTCGATTACTTTCTTTATTTAAAGCACATTTTTTGTGCTTTGTGTTATAAGTGTAACTAATTTTAGGGTCGAATGGCATATTTTTCAACGGGGAGAAAGGAGTCTATCCCATTTCCGCAGAGCACCCCAGTCACCTACTTTCAGGGCTATGTAACTCGGCTGGTCGTGTTAGTCTCACAAGAAGTTAGCATGGCCTTACATCATTGGTTCACACACCAGCCTTTAGCTAAAACAAAGCCAGTTAGTCTGCTTTGGGGTTGTTTGATATAATGGCTAAGGCTTAGAGACAGGGAAAGATGATGACCAAGCAAGAAGTTGGAAAAAAATAGACACCATTCTCTCTATTGAAAGTTATTCAAAAGTAGGTTCAACTGGCATCTATAATTCCAAGATGTTACATATCATTGCTTAAACTCATTTTTGGTTGTTTCCCTGATGTCGATTTTGGTGCCCTCTGTGGACAAACAAAAGGCCTTATCAAATGCAATGTTGTTGTGCATCTGTGTAAGGAACATTTGTTAATACAAAATCTCACATTGCATTCATTTGACAGTCTAATCATTCACTTATTTACAAAGAAAATGTTCAAAGACAATTCAGTTTCTGCAGCATGTTATTGATTATGTTGTCTGACTCCTATTGTGCAGCAGCATTTTCAAACATTCAGAATAACCATTAACCATGTCCTTCTTTGCTTTGGAAGGTGATAGAAAGACATCAGTTCTGATTTCAGACTGATTAAGAACTACCTAAAATCTCCTCACAGGAGCTTTTAGATTTTATCTAGTGTTTTTTAAGGACTAAGAGGTACGATAAATACTTGACTGCATACAGTTCCACAAAACTACAACTGTCTTCATGCACTGATGAATTATATGTGATGAGAAGTGATCTCTGGGACAACTAAATGAATCTTTTAGTGAGACCCCCTTAAATAAACACCTGTATCATGCATGTTTTACATACAATATAGCAGCGCTGCATCAAGAACCCTACTCTCCCCCCACTGCGTGCAAGCCTCTGTTTTTCTTCTTTAGCAGTGACTTATCTTCCCATATTAGAGCGTAATTTATCATAATATTTAGTGCTCAAGCTTCCTTCAAATGTTTCTGCTTTCATGTGTAATTTAGCCAATATCCTGCTCTGGCTCTGATTACAGTGTTTAAGTGCTGGGGTTTGTCCATGGCACATTACAAACAGTCCCGGTGGAGCTCACAGCTGAGATGAGGGAGACATCCTGATGGGCAAGAGTATGCTCAGCAGGCCGGGCCTGATAAAGACGGCATGATAAAAAAATTATGTTCTATTCTTGGACAATTAAAGAAGCAGTTCATGGTGGTTCTTAGGTGACTGTTATGACGCATAGTGCAAATTAAGATATTCCTGTTTCTTTATCTTTTTTTTAAAGCTCTAAAAAGTTTTTTATTATAAGATATATTTATAATCAAGTGGCAAAATTTAATTTGAATTTAAAATTAGATACAATATAATGTAATAAAATGTGACACAAATAAATGTATTATATAATGTATTAAAATTAAATTATTTGACACAAGGTAATACAGTGAGGTACAATATGTTTCAAAACTCCAGTATAAAATATAATACTGTCAGTACTATGCAATACAAGTCAAGACAGACTTCCCTTAGCTTTACACTCACGCAGCCTCAATATAACTATGTTTTAACATTGTAAAGACAAGTAAACAGAAACTAATCAGATGACCTTAAGAGATGCAAATGGTAGATTAATGCTGTCAGGGGCTCCATGTCTCTGAAGTTACAAAGACAGTAGTGCCAGAAAACGTCTCCTTATCTTCGCATACATTTCTTGATAGCTTGAGCTAATTTCTTTCATAATAAAACTACTGCCCCAAAAGAGGCAGCTGATAGTGGTCTAGATACTGTCTGTTCACTTATTTCTCACCAATGTCTTGTTTCTCTCTGCCCAACAATGGATCCAAAACACATCTAGAATATTTTAATGTTATCTCAGTAGATATTTTTACCTGGCAATGATGGAAGAGTAAAAATTCTTCAATTTTCCCGGTATATAGACATACTTAAAGAGATATTCTGGCGATGTCTGAAGCTTTCAGTAGTTTAAATAGTATCATCAGTGCTGAACAAGTGTCCAAAAGGCCTAAAACTTAAAGTTTACATTAATGTGTTTGTGTTTCTGCAGTGTTAATGGGATTGTTATTGCCATTTATTCATGAAAAAATATTCTTTTTTTTTGTTCTCCTTATTTCATCTGATCATGCTAGAGCAGCATGCTTACTTGACAGCAATTTAGCCTTCAGTTGATATTGGCTGCCGATTGGCTGAAGGGTGAAGCATGCTGACAGAGAGAGCCTGATTGTTTTGTCAGAAGCTGTGAAGCTATGGAAGAACACTGGTCTATGACTATGCTTTGGGATGTGCTTTAGAATACATATTTAGGTTTTTTTGTAACAAGGTTTGTATATTTTCTTAGTAAATATTTGAACAAAGAACATCAACTGGAGATTTTTTTAAGAAGCACAAGTCAGCCATATGTTTTCAGCTTTACAGTTTTGTGTGCATCATTTTGCAAATAAGACGGAGTCACACTAACAAGGATGTCAACATGAAGTGGTATGTTTGTATGGAAATTAAAAAGCATGTCTTGCAGTTTCTCATGTTGGTCAGTGCTGACACTCTTTTGCCCTCCATCCCTGTGTGCTGGTCACATGACAGAAAGCTACCATAAGGATACAGTATGATGCATTGCAATACCATGTAATGTGAAACAATGAAATATGATATGATAGGAGGTTATACAATGCAATCAAATCTTATACCGTAGGATGTAATTTAATACAACACATTACAAAATCAATCAATATAATACAATAGAAAAAAAAGTGTGATTAGATTTAATACAGTATGGCACAATGCAGTGGTTTAATACAACTGATAAAATAACATACAGTAGACTACAATATGGTATAATATGACACACACAGTTCAAGTTTCTTTCTCAATAAATAGTAAAAAAAAACTTGGCACAGTACGTTGTTTTTGTTGAGGACGTCATTTGTAACATTATAAAGAACTTGTGTGTTTTAATAAACATAGTATTGTATTCCTTTTCTTACGATTTATTTTGGGGCATTTACATCTTCATTTGACAGACAGTACAGTGGGCAGAGTTGGTGACAGGGAGAAAGACAAAGATTAGAGAGGGGAGAGGGAGAGATATGGCATGCAGGAAAGAAGCCGCAGGTTGAATCCCACGTCACCCGTTTTAAGGCCAACATCCTCTTGCCATGGAGTGCACACGAGGCCACCACCAGGCCATCAGCACCTCATTTTGTGGAGTCTTTTTGAAAAGTTAATGTGATTATGAGTGAGTGAAAAGGGTTGCTTGAACATTGCATCATATCACGTCCATATGTGCATGCAGTAAGTCATATGATCACCATGTGCACCGCCTAAACTTGTGCATCAAAAAAAGGGGTATATTTTGAATTATTTGCATTCCTTTCTAAAAAGAAAAATAAAACATGCATTTTCAATTTTCCTCTGCTGACTTTAATCAGACAGAAAGATAGACGCTGACGTGATGGAGTGCTATATATATCCATCATCACATGAAAGTCATTTTCACAGCTGAATCAGCATTTTAGTGTGTTCGCTTCAGTTTCTTAGTAAACATTAATAAGACTGCGAGTGAATCAGCAGATTAGAGCTGACTGTGTGGACACACAGGTCGCGAAAATCTGGTTTCAGCTTGCAATGTGGAAACGAACACAGCAAATCAAAGAAAGCCTACCAGAGAACTTCTGACAAATGTGTGCAAACGGAGGCAAAGATCAGTCTTGATGAAAAATTATGATATTTGAGCATTTGAACAAAAGCAGCCAAAGGCCAGGAATTAATAAGAAAGTGAAATGACTTTTTGGATATTGCAGATTACATTAATCTTAAGTAATTGTTTTATATTTGGTAAATCATGCACTCCTCTTGTTTTTCTGAATATGACCTCAAAGAAATCATACATGTCTAAGATTTTGCAGTTGGCTTTCTGGTTGGATCAAGATTTGCATTTCAGGTCACAGATTTCAAATTTAACTGGAAAACTGCTGCCTGATCTTGGTTTTCTTCACAGGAAAAAGTCCCTAAGAACGGTGAAAAATAGAAAAAAAGAATGACCAAGTTGTGATATTGCCAGTTTCACACTTTAGAGAGTCTCTGCACACACAACTGCATCTGTTGTCAAGCCATTGAGAGCCATACATCATAGCAGTCTTTGCTTCATCAGAAACACATTTTAAAACCCATCACTGTGTGCTGTGGAACTGGCCCTTTGTGTTGATGTAGAAGCTTCATAGTATCTTAAATATTTATAGTGTACTTTGATGGCCTGGTTCGTTCCTGCCTACAGACATCTGAACTCACACAACCAGACAACCAAACTGAGAAATGTGCGAGGGCTGATTGATAAGTTGTGAGCCTTGTATTGAAGAAGAAAAGCAGGGATGTCCTTTTTCAGCTCTACTATTCCCTGACTATTTAAGGCTGTGTACCTGAAGACTGGTGTCATTTGGTCAGTTTATGTCAAAGAGGTAGCACTCTAAAGTAAACAAGACAAGTGACTTTTGCAAAATGGACAAAATGCCCCTGTTCACAAGTCTGTCATTGCCATGGCTGCCATTAAAGATTGTGGCTTTGAATTGATTGAGCATCCGCCTTAATCACCTAGTCTCGCTCCATCAGACTTTCATCTATTTCCAAAATTGAAAAAGGCCATTTCCGTTACCCACTTTCGGTCAGATGATGACGTCATACATGCAGTGGAGGACTTTCTGAACGGTCTAGAAAAGGACTTCTTTAAAAGTGGCATTGAGGCCCTTAAACATCACTTGCAAAAGTGCATAGATACTGAAGGGGATTATGTTGAAAAATAATGCAATATGTCCACTTAAAGTCAAACCCTTAAATATGAGGCTCACAACTTATCAATCAGCCCTCGTACCAAAGATAAATCGGAACAAGACTACTTTTGGTGTTGCCGCACCCGTTAGGTATAATAATATTAATATAACAACTAGGCTGCCCTCTCTGGTGTTTCTCATGGCGTTTTTAATCTTTAGATGCATAATAACGTAAAAATGACTTCATGAGGTTGTTTTCTGAAAATCTTATCAGTTGCTGTAATTAGTTGTTCTTAAACACTTATCATCAAGGGTTCTCAATTTTATTAATTTTATTGGCCAAGGCGCAGAATACCCAATTCACTTTTTATTCTACCAATGTATCTGCTTATGCCAAGCAATGCATGCTTTGTTTTTTTTTATTATCTATTTGATTCTATCTTTGTTTATATTTTTCTATTTGTTTTGCTTTTTTTTTTTAATTATTTTTCTTTATCTTGTTCAGTTTTGTATTATCATATGGTTTCACCTTCTGTTTGGTGCTGTTTTTGTTATTTGCTGATTCTCTCCTAAGATTATATACATACAAACAAAACTTCTGTCTGTTTGTTTTAGTATGGTCTGTAAATGTTTGATGCTTACAAAAGTAAATAAAATCCTAATCGTATGAAAAGTTCTCATCTCTTTTAAAGCTGTACTTACTTCTTTACATATATTTCGAGGCATACTTTTAGTAAGCTTGTCCTAAGCTTCCCAAGTGGGTTAAAAGTGGTCTGCATCAATTTATAATCTGATCTCATGGGAACCCTTTATTCCAACTTATGTGTCTATCATGGATAATTTATCAGTAGGCCATAAATAATATAGATAAATATGCAAAAACTCACACTTTAAAAAAATATTATTTGTAGAATTTTCAGAACAGTGGCAACAGATTTTTTTCAATGCAGTGTTTAATCACCTTACACAGTTTCTTCTTGTTTTCACCCTGAACTATTTAAACTTTGCAGAGTGGCGGTGGCCCCATCTGCAGCAATATATAGCTCAAGCTTCCCTTCTGGTTCTTTCTGCACAGATGCAGTGCTGAAACCCTTCACTGTGACTAATTTTCAGGCAAATGTCATTTACCTCGTACAACCCCACTCCCAAAATCCTGAACTATTCCTTTAATAATGGTGCTCAGACGGAGAGTCATTGTTCTTCTCTGCTGTATTCATCATTTTTGAGTTACAGTATATTGCTCATAGTCAGACAGATAGACAGACAAACAAACTAACAAACGCAAGATAAAATAACCTCCCTGGCAAAGGTAAAAATGGCGCAGAGTATAAAGGACACTTTTGTCTCTTAAATGTAGGGAGTTAAAAGTTAAATGTTTACCCAACAACTAATAATCAAGTACAGATACTTAAAATATACTGAAGTGCAGCACTTCAGTAAATTTACTTTGTTGCTGTCACCACTGGTCATCATGGATGTGTCAAACAGTCCATCTGTTGTGCTCATTTTTAGTCTCTTGCAATCATTAGCCCTTATAATCCTCCTAACTCTTCTCCTCCTCAGGGTTTTAGAGGGTTGTGCTCGTGGGACTGGAGAAAAATTGTCAGGAAGTCTTTGATGCACTTTTTTAGAATAATTTGTTTTGTTCTGTCTCACTGCCATGCCATGTGTCTGTGCTGTCTGAGATCCAAGTTGCATTTCTTTGACAGAATTAATTTGATTGATTTAAAGATACCTGACATATCGAGAGTCACTTCTTATTACACAGTTGTTGGTGGGGCCTAAAGTTAGTTGAGAGCCACTACAACAAGGGCTATGAAACACCTTCACTCCTCTACAAACACAGCTCTTGTCAAAAAGAAACATTTGCAGATTAGGTGCCTGAAAGGGACCCAGACTCCAGTCCCCAGATAATATCACAAATAATAATTAGCAACTGGAAACATGGTCTAGCCATTGGGCTTCATCACTCATCCTCTCCAGTCAAAGTTTAATTGTGTTTTTGTGTCTGTAAGGTAGAAAGGAATGCGACAACATTAGACATCAACAGGGCTGTCTTCAACAAGTTAGGTCTTCACATTGAATCAATCCTTACTTCCATTAGATTAGTTGAATTTAACAAAAGTTACATTGCACTAACATCGCTTTATGGTTCCTGAAATCCCTCGCTCTGGTTGTTGTTCCTCCTGTGAAGCCACTTCAAACGTTCCCTGCCATGGCAGATCCCTTTGTGCTCTAAAACAGCAAATATGTGTCTCTCTAAAATGTTTCAGATGGAAGCTCGCAGTGGTCCCAGAGGCACAGACAGCATCACACACAAACACACAAGACAGAGGATAGAAAAAACAATAGCTGTGTGTAAAGGTAGAGCTGCAGGGAGAGTTTGACTGACTGTTGCATGTTGGGTGGAGATGATAAAGGCAGATAAATTCAGGGAAAAACAAGAAGAAAGAAGAGGAAAAAGGCAGTGTGGGAGAAATCCAGCAGCAGTAAATCAGTGTGGTAATAAGGAGAGACGGGAGGGGGCGAGGGGGGCTGCAAACATATGTTTCAGTTTGTAAATAAAACAGTAAATTGCTATGGATATTGCTTAAATATCTGTGGGCTTTGTACCACGCTTTGCGGAAGTTCCTCGGAAATCATTCTGGGACGGCCTTCTTAAAATGCCAAAGCGGCTTCTTAATGTCAAAGAGGCCATCTGGTTCTCGACCAATTCAAGATGTTTGCTTTTCATTTTGCTTTTTCTTCCCTCCTCATGTTTCTTTTTTTAGATCAAATGCTGCACTTTCTGATTTTTTATTATTACCATTGTTCTTATTTCACAATGGATCTATTAGTGAGCATGCACAGACAAGTCTAAACTGTGAAGCCATGTTCAGCTTTTACAGGTGGGTAACTTACTACATTACATTTACATTGTACATTTACTTGAGCATTGAAGTGTAGTCATCTGTCATACATTAACTTTGAGCTCTTTGTGTGTTTTTCCCCATGCCCACAACAACTTGGACTCTTATTTTCACCTTAACTCCCTGCTTTAGGTACAAAAACACAGGTTAGGTCATGTTCATACATTCAGTCCTGAAATTTCCTAGAAAATCCTATGGTAGCCTTCCAAGAACAAATCCTGACTTGCTTGTTCACATTTCTCCCACAACAAGAAGTCTTCCAGCAGTTTGCATATCAGCCTATGGTAGGGGAGGGGTAGAAGAGGGGAAAGTACTATTCACACATGCAGAAAAAAAACATGAAAATTTCCTGTATTTACCCAGGTGAGCTGTATAAGTAAAAACAATCAGCAGGTAGGTAACCGTAAGTCCCTTCTTACTTACTCAGGTGAGCTGTGCCCAGGCTTTACCCTAATATTTATCTGCTGCCCCCCAAGTATTTGCCCCTCTCCCATCCCTCCATTGACTGGCATACAAAGTGCAGGGAAACTTCCTGCTGTACGGGGCAAAGTGTGAACAAGAAGGTCAGGGAATATTTTGGGTTGGTTACCAAGGTATTTTCTATAAAATATCAGGGTGTATGTGTGAAAAAGCTCATGAACTTTACTACAAAATGTCAGGATTGTGTAGTGACGTTTTTTGTGTTTAATGTTTAATAATGTCAGAAGGTAAGCTGTATTCAAAATATAATGGGACAGGAAGAACAATGGCAGTTTAAATAAAGTTGAACCAGACCACAGATCTGTCCATTTATTAAATAATAAGGTAACAAATAAAGTTACTGAGGTCTTTCTCTGGGCTTTGCCTCTGTAGTTATTCATGAAGGCAGGTTTACAGATTAGATCGGCAGAGTTATGTTTATGTGTGTCTCATTGTCTCTACAGACAGTACCAACAGGCAGAGCGTATATGTGTGTCTCAGGAGCTGCTGGTAAGCACATACACACAGGCCCCTGCTTTCATGCAGAGGTATTAGCAGGTGCTTTATCCCGGGCTTCTGAAAGATTTATGCTATGGCTCAATCTGCAGTCATTCCCCTGCCAGGACACCTCTGTTGTTTTCCACTCTGAGACACGGCCTTCGGATCTCTGAGCAGGACCCCCCCATGAAGCTAAATATCCGAATGCATCCTTAAAAAGGTTGCAAACCTTCTAAGAACCCAATTAGTAGGGACTTTCCATGACCTTTATCTATTCGTCTCTGCCCGTCAGTCTCAGACACAAGGTGGATGTGTATGTTTTGCATGTTTTTTGAGACAAATCTCTCCCTATATGATACAGTGAACAATATCTCTGTAGGATTTGTATTGACCTCGTAGTTGCACATCAGGTCGGAACATTATCATCTAGGATTATCCGATCATGTCATGGCACAATTTAAACCTTTCAGCCAGAAATATTTTAAAGACTAGAAAAGTACTCAGAGAGCGCAGACCTCCGCCAAGCAGCTTCAGTCCACTTTGGCGAAAATGGTCCTATCTGGCAGTGTTCCGGATGGTGATCCAGATCAATTCCAAAATCTAATCATTTCTTCCTTATCCCATTCCACACATTTCCTGAAAATTTCATCCAAATCCGTCCATAACTTTTCAAGTCATCTTGAACACAACAGACAGACAAACAGACTAACCAACGCTAGCAAAAACATAACCTCTTTGGCGGAGGTAAAAAAAGGGGTTTGTTTTTTGGATCCTGTGTAACCATGTAACTTCACAAAATACACTATAAAAATGCTCGCCTTTGTTTAGGTGAGTTGGGTCTGCAGAGTCAACTCCACCCTGCCGATCTAAGCTGTAAACCTGCCTTCCTGAATAACTAAAGGCAAGGCCCAGAGAAAGACCTCAGCAGAGTAACTTCATTTGTGATCTTATTATTTAATAAATCAACAGTTCTGTGGTCTTGTTCAACTTTATCTAAACTGTCATTGTTCTTCCTGCCCCATTATATTTTGAATACAGCTTATCTTCTGATATTATTAAACATTATTAAATACCAAAAATGTCACTACAGTTGCATGTGTTATACCAGGAGGCCAAAACCCTTTTCAGACTCACACAGACCCCTGAAATTACCCTGAATTTACTGATGTGAGCTGTGTGAACATAAACTGCAGGGCTTTTTGTCCAGACTTAAAAATAAGGTTACTGTAGCCAGCTGGCCCCCAGTATTTTCCCTCCCCTATCCCTCTATTGACTCACACGTAGACTGCAGGTAACTTTTCTGCCGTGAGGAACAGGTGTGAGAAGCAAGTCAGGAAATTTTCTGGGTTGGAAACCCAGGTATTTTCTATACAGACAATACAGGTTTGCATGTGTGAAATGGCATTTTAAACTTGTCCCTTCCAGCAGAACATTTTTCCTGCAGTTACCATATCCCATCCACACCTGCAGAAAAAGCCTGCACTTATCCTGAAATTGCCCAGATGAGATGCACAAACATCCAGATCCAGGAATGTTTCAAAGGATTTGTTAACATTTCATGACAAGGCAGATTTCCACATTTACGATAACAACTCAGCTGACAATGTCAGAAATGCCTTGTCAGTAGTTTATGTTCTCAGAGCCCTTCTTTTGCATTTTTTTGTTGAGTTGTAGTTCTTCTAAGGGGAATTGGGAAATGACTGAAACGATTTCTATTGTATGTTCTTGTTTAATTAAAACAATGAGTTTAAATTTGAGCAGTTAAATAGTGAAAAAATTCAACAGGTCAAAAAAGTGACAGCTCTCTGATCATATGAATTTTAAGCTTACAAGCAACAGCAACTAAAGTCAGGGATCAGGCAGCTCCTCAAAAGTCTTTAAATGTCTTCAATAAGATTTTTGAAATGTAAGGCCATAAAAGTCCTTAAAGTTTTATTCTTATTTATATAAGGTCTTTGATTTTAGATACCTGAAATGCCTCTGGAAAGGTTCTGCCCATTCCCAAACATTTTCTAAGGGCACTTTCCTAAATAGATTTGTGAAATATATTGAACGGTCTATCAGGTGTGCCAGTGTAATTTTACAGTCTTTATTAAAATCATTTATTTTAATAAAGACAGAGAGCTGCCTGCTATGAACAGAGATGATCTCATGTCTGTTTTCTCTGATTTAACAAGACCCCACACCCACTGTTAGTCCTCTACAGGTCTTAAGCATTAGACCTGTAACAACAACACACTGTAGAAACAATATTAATATAATCTTATTAAAGGTGGGCAATTAATCAAGTTTCAATTTCAACAACAGGTACAGCCTCCTACAATTATGAAAACAAAATAATCAAGATTAAAATGTTACTGTGCAACACAACATGTTTCACTTGTTTTGTCTTTTTCCAGACTTTATTTTCAGATGTTTTTCTTTGTTTCACATGTATTGTTATTTGTTTTGTTCTTTGACAGTCAGAACGATAGAGCTAAGAGTGTTCAAGCTCCCTGACTATACGTGAAGTAAAATCAGTGAGTTTTATAATCATGATCTCAGTATCCATCAAAATAGTCATGATTATGATTTTTGCCATGATCAACAGCTCTACTACTTTGTAATTTCCAGACCTATGATTCAGTGTAATTTGTATGTCAGTCCTTTGAACTATATAAGAAACTTCCACATGTACAGAAAAGAGCGAAGCAATAAGAGGTTGTACATGGGAGCACCAAATACACACAAACCAAAAGTTCCTGACAGTAGTGAACCATGACTGCATCAATTCATGACTCCTTAAATCAGAAACAGCTCGTATACAACAATGAAATTAAAAGTACTTGGTTATAAAGGGCAGGTGATTGAATAAGTTTGTGTCCTTTTAGATACTTAAACGCTGACATCATCTGTATAACACTGTGGCCAATACAAACTATGTAAAAATATCCTCTGCTGGTTGTTTGTTGTAGCTTTGGCTCTGCTGCTGTTGCTCTTTACTTTCTAATTGTTCAGGATGTTTAGGATACTTTTGTTATATGAATGTATAAACTATTGTTCCCAGTCTCACCGCACTCTGCCAGACTGCCAGTCAACACTTGAGACAACTTCCTTCCTTGATTTGGGGTAGAAAGGAGTCCCATAATTGAATAAAACCAGACCCCTCCCTCTCTTAACATACCACACAAACACACACACACACACACACACACACACAAACTCATTCACGTTTTACAGGCTGGTGTATAAACTTAATAGGACGCATTTGGTTCCAAAGCCGCCGGCTTGCTCAGTGGAAAGTGAGCCGGATTGTTTTTCAGTTTCTTAATGTCGGAGTTTATAACAGCCAGATAAAAAATGTTGCCATGGTGATTTAACCACAACATTGCAATTACCTTGATGCAATGAGACTCTGGAGGCTTACAAACAAACCAGCGTAATGTAATTAAGATATAAGTACCACCAAAAACGTCCTTTAGACAGGAAGAAGGGAAACAAAAAAGTGAAATAATGATAGTGGGGTCTTGATCAAAGTTAAGATTTCTCTTGTAAATAATGAACGCTCTGAGACAGATTCACTTTCATTTAGACTTTAAACAAGAGGAGTTACTAAACAGCTGCAGGATGGACTTTAGAAACACATTTAGTCCTGTGAAGTAACGTCTTAAGGACCTTTAATGCTCCACACACTGATAGTGTGACAATAATTCAGTCACATATTTTCTCACATCTGCTTCAAAGTCTTTCAATCAGCACCATACACCCAAACAATCCTCTGCACCCACCCCCCAGATCTCTCCACTGAAGGACAAAATAAAAACGTGGATGGATGGAATAATTGCCTGACTTCAAAGTGCAGGTTATTGACTTGCATTAACTGTTGCGATTACATAGCTCGGGGGTATTTTTTTCTTCATAAACGTGGGTCAGAGTGGGTGGGAAATGTGGTTTGTTTCTCTTTAGGCACAAATCCTACTTAAATGCCTGACACTGACCCTTCTGACCGAGGTTTAGCACGAAAAAGAACAAATACAAGCACATTCATCTACCCATGTGTGTGAAGCTAGGAAATATCATTTTTTTAAGATGTGGGGTGAAGTCTGATTGGTTGAGACAGATAAAAGAATGGATCTTTTCTTACACAATAAATTATGATAAAAAAAAAAAATCTGTTATTATTTGGTATCAGCCCAAGCTGATACCAAATAATAAAGATGGCTTCCCATAAGTGGGCGTGACACATATCAAACTTGAGACAAACCATAAAATGTATTAGTTAAGGAAAATAGCATAAGTTGTTGCTAGTTTTCGTCATGAGGTCATAAAATTGTTTAAGCTTGTAAAATGCTTAAACTTTTGATGTAAACTTGAAAGTTTCTAAGGACCTGCAACAAAACCAGAACAAGATATCTATTTCATGTTTTTTTTTTAATAAGAGAACACCTTTACAACAAGTTTAAACTGATCCCAGATGTCCCCAAAAAATATTTTTTAAGTCTCCTGCCTAAAAACCCTTTCCCAGACACTGGATTTGGGCATGCTGAGAAACCTCCCTGTTTCAGGCCTGCTAAGAACAGGCTGTTTTAGTGTAAATCCTGATGAGCTGTGTCTGACCTCTCTACTGTACATAGGTTTGGCTTCAGCATTTCCAGCGCTGTGCTCCAATGTCTACTATGGCAGCAGAGATATGCTTCAACATGTTTCTTCCACTGGAGCTAGTTGTGGGCTGAACAAGCACCTATCTCAGAGGGTGGTCTCAAGTAAGGGAGGTGGCATACCCCAATGATATTAGGGGAAGTTTTTCAAACAAACTTAATACATATTTCCCAAGATTGGAGCATGCAAAAGAGGGAGAGGGATTTAAGCAGAACATGGACACATACTTTTGTAAAAAATATCAATAAAAACAACAATAGACACTGTTACAAAGGCTTTTAGTATAAATAAAAATATTAACCTTGCAATAGAAAACCTTTGTTTTTGTTCTTTATTTTCCCAATCTCTGATTGCGTGCAGACCTCCCATCAACCATAAAAATATTCATTGATTACTCATGCTGAATGTTAGTATTTTGCCTTCCCACATCTTGAAAAAGTTTGGGATTTAATTCCACAAAAGTGTTAACGTTCCCTTTTCCCTGAAACAGAAAGGAAACAATCTAAGGATTACAGAAATCTATCATGTGCTGGACTTTTGTTAATTGATAGTAAGAAAGTTAATTGAAGACAGATAATAAAAGAGTCACAAAAAAGTGTAAAACTTCTAATTAGATGCAGGGTGAGTCAATATTATTTACACTGATGTACTTTAATTTCTTTTCTAAATGATGTAGCACATTTTCTCTGACTTCATCAGGCAATTGGTGAACACATTACAGTCAGGAGTGAGTTAAAATTTCAGCATAATTTTGTCGCTTGATTTTTCTTTTAACAATATATTATTTAGAAACAGTTTGACTTCTAAGTAAAAATCAAATGTTAATGATATCATTATCATATCAAAAAGGAGAAGTCCTCAAAACCCAATATTGGGAAATGGGTCTCTCCCTCTTTTCCAAATGTTGCCAGCTAATTTGTGAAATGAAAACAGTTCTTTTTCTCTGTTGTGGTCAGTAATATGACAAAAGACAATTAAGTTTGTGCACATTTTTTAAAGTCGCTTGTGTACAGTTTTAAAGGAAAATTTGGCATCTTCGATGTACAGACATTTTGACAATGTTGCTGTACATTTTAGACTGAGATTAGGTGTTTATAAGCAATTTCTGATCATAAAAAACGTAAAATTGCCACCATCTATTTCTGTTGCCTTTGGATCAAGATCTATCGGTGCTGTTAGGTTTATATTATAATCAAGCTCATTAGTCTTGTATTGAAACTACTGTTTATTTCCTCACAGATTAAAAACATGTCATTGCTGTTGGACAAAAAGCTTGTTTCTCTAAATTTTGTTGTTTTTTTTTTTATCTCTGTTATTGGTCAATGTCAATGCCTAAGTGAGTTTCTTAATTTTTGAACCTATCAAAATTACCAGAACCAAATGCCAATTGTGGCAATACAATTTTTTAATTTAAATACAATATTTTTCTATTTTCTGGAAATTAGTGATTTTAGAGATGGGAGGTTTGGATATGCAGCTAAAAAACAAGATATGATTGTGGCAAATGTTCAAATTGTCCAGAATTCCTGGAAATTTGAGATTGATAAGAAAAAGTACAACAACAAAAAAGAACAAAAAAAAAAGTTCCAAAAAAAAGTAAGAGGATATGGTTTTGGTCAGTATTGCCCACATTTTATTTTTACAATTTCTTATAATTTAGGTTTAAGACTTTATTTCATTCTGTTAGTGTATAAAACATTCAACACAAACAAAGGAAAATCTCAAATATATTTTTATACAGCTTATGAAAAAAAATCTTTTTTTTTTTTTGCTGGTGTCACCCCTTCTGAGAAAAAAGGAAACCAACGCTGAGGAGGAACTGAGACAACACAAAAATCACTTCTTACCAAAGAAGGACCTTTATTTACAGGCGGACATCTCTATTTTCAGATTACTCTGCAAAAAAAACTGCACCATTACACAGCAGATTTTAAAAAACAGATTTATTACTGTGATTCTCAGACACACTGGTATACAAACACACTCGTACATTCAATCAGGTGATACACATGGATACACGATGCTTCATCTTAAGTTCTGAAATAATAATGTACATTTAAATGAAATATGGCAGAATAATCTCATTAAGCAACAACATGAGTGATATACATAATTCATATGAGGACAATGAAACATAAAACATGCATGCACATTGTCGGCAACACTACTGGTGAATAAAATCAATAAATGTTGCTTTATCTCAAACTTCCTCTTTAATTTTATGTCACAAAAATAAAAGAACATATATGAAAGTCATCCCTTAGATTAAAAATGCCCGCTCATAGATCTGAAATACATCAAACCAGAACATGTGGTTCTTATTTGGACTTGCACATGAAAAGGATTCATGTTGATGCTGCAGGATTTGAGTCTGACCTGCTCCTCTGAAAGACCCTGACACAACTCGTCAATGATAACATGCTGTGTTCACCAAAAGGTTTGATGCATTGTGAAGGGCAGATTTCATCACTTGACCATGTGTGCAGCTTGTGGTGGATAAAAAGTGTCTGCCTCATTCGCTGAAAAAGATTGAATATAGTGTGTGGATGCAAAGGAAATCATAGTGTATACAGAGCCTGGTATTTTATTGTTTAAACCACGACTCCCTCTAGTGGCTGTTATGAATATTGCAGCCGATGACTGCCTGAGGAGTGTGTTAAAATGCAGGAATTCCCTTCTCTGAGTCATGGTAAATAATGGCCATGATAAAGCAGTGCAGATAAGTGAGTAAGCAGGCTGTTAAGGTAGTGAAAGTCTTCATGGGTTATTTAAACAGGACTGTCAAAAAGATGGCACATCAGAAACAAACCCTGCACACACAAAAAAAGAGGATGTCTGGGGAGATGCCGTCCAAAGATCAGGGTGCATGTCCACACCCCTTCTGTTTCCACTTAAATGTCCCTTGTCACTTCTCGCAGGAGGGTTGGCAGTAAGTGTACTCCAAAGTCTGTGTACTTACAAGACGTGGGGTAGTTAAGTGTTTTAAAAGTCACTGAGGATGCTGATATCAGCAAACTCTTTGCGATAGCGATGAGCACTCAGGGAAAGTAGGAACGACCACTTTAAGGACATGAAACTCCACACACAGGACAGGTACAGGCTGGTGGGGTCGGTCAGGGCTGTCAAGAGGGAGACACAAAGGTCAGCATCCATACTTACGTTTGCATTTACTGTTTACATTTGTCCAAACAAAAAGGAAATAGTTTTAAGAAGTCTTCACAAAACTGCTGCTCTAAACTTCTGTGAAGGCTAAAAAAGATGTTGGGACTGGGCTGCATGGGGGTAACACACCGACTTCCTGTAACAAAGGGGATGAAACATTTTAATCTTAATCTATTAGGATTACAAATAAGAAATCTTTAAGGGGCACCAGTAGCCATTGAGTTCTCTGTGTGCCTCATTTACAGAAGTTGTTAACCTTGGAGCAGGCAGCGTGGGTTAAATCATGAATGACATTTCCATGTCTCTCCTAAGCTTACAGCTCTATCCACCATCTTGTCTGTATGAGTGCATACAGACCTAAAAATTCTTCTAAAAAGAGTTTTAAATACCCTACCTCTGTGATTTAGCTGTAAGAAAGAAGAGAGAGAGGTTTTTTTTTGCTTCTCTGTTTTATTTATTTATTTTTAGGGCTGTCAAACAATTAAAATTTTAATCAGATTAATCACAGGGTTGCTGTGGATTAATTTTGATTAATCAATATTAAGTATCATTTATTTTTAATCTGTATTAATTGCGTGAGGGTGGTTTGTTGCAAGCTGGACGACTCATTAGCCGAAGTGCTAGCAGGATCCCTGACTGATGCAAGCTTAGCGTTAATGTGGTACTTTAAGCAGGAAGTGCTTCGGTGAAAAGAAAAGCCCTTCCTGCAGATTGTGCATATAACTGTATGTCGGTCTACTGTTCCGTCTTGCGTGTTTTGTATTCAAATATCCCACCCAGAGCCAGGGCCACCATGCTGTTTAGCGTCTTCCAACCGAAGTTGGTTGGTTCTGCCATCAACTGCCCATTTGCACATGTGCGGCAGCATGCGCAACAGTAAGTCTCCTGGGACAAACTTCCCCGAAACGTGTTGCCAGAGACATTTAAGGGATTTTGAGTCATTCTTAACCACGTTAAAATTTTTGAGCAGATTAATCACTATGATGGATTAATCCGCATTAACACGTTAATTTTCGTTTATTTTACATTGTTCAAAAGATTCTTATTTATACTTACTGGCCACTTAAAAGGGTACACCCCTTCAACTATTTGTTAATACAAACAGCTAATCAGCCAAACACACAGCAGCAACTCAATGCATTTAGTTACATAAACATGGTCAAAATGTCCCACTAAATATCAGACTGGGGAGGAAAGGTTTTTCAACTGACTAAAAGTGATAAGGGGGTTGGTGCCAGAGTGGCTGATCTGAGTACTGCAGAAAACTGCTGATCTTCTGGGATCATGACGCATAACCATCTATAGGGTTTACAGAGAATGGTCTGAAAAAACAGAAAATATCATTTGAGCGAAAGTTTTCATAAATGCCCTGTTGATACCATGAAAGGTCAGAGTGGTTTAAGATAAAAGAAAGGCAACAGTATCTAAAATAACTACTTTTTTACAACCAGTGGACCATTCTGAACAATAAACAGTAAGAGTTTGTAGTGCCATACAAGCCCTTGACATCGCTGCATTCCCAAAATGCTACTCGTGGTACCATCAGTCTCTAAAAGTAGTATGGGAGGTAGAGCTTTCAGTTATTAGACCCCTATTCTTTCTTTCTCATAAAGCTTTCAATTAGGGCTGGTTCAGGCCTGGACCAGCTCATAGTTAAGCTGCAATAGGCTTAGACTGCTGGGGGATTTGACACACTGAGCTCCTCCGTCTCTGTCTTTCTAAAACTCTCTCTCCGTCCTCTCTCTCTATATGTCTTTGCCCCTGTTTGTTTGCTCTTGTACTCTTCTCTTGTTCTTGTAAGGGTAACCCCTAGGCAGCCTGGGATCATTGGTGGACGGCCTGCTGCTGTGCTTCAGCTACAAATATTTGGCCTTTCCTTTAGCTCCAAATCATTATCATTATAGTTCAAGATATTGAATTCAGAGAGAGCAATAGAATTAAATACATGGTAGTTCCTGCAAACAGCACACATATAATGTATGACCATGACAAACAATCATGAATGACCTGCTGTCGTGGACCCGCTTGACTCCATGTGCTTTATCCTACATCAACCATCAACAGAAAGGACATTTCATATAAATTCATACTTTTAGACAAGTTAAATCCAAATTAATAGCAGTTCAGCTAGATGCTGCTACATTATCAATATCAGTCCCTTCCAGTTTATAATCATTATAAATGTTAACCATGGATAGAGAAGTCATTCTAATGTTAACATTGTTACTGATTATACCTCCATAATAAATACCTTTACAGCCATATAGACATGAAGACCCTCTTAAAAATGAGATGCCACTTCTTAAGGGGCTAACCTTAAACAAATCTATATTTAGCAGAGACAATCATGATGAGGACAGATTTATGATCTGGGCATCCATGGGTTTGTCGCTGTCATAGATTCGTATTTTTAGTCCCTTTGTCTTTGCCTGGATGTATACATCTCTGGATATATATATAGTGGGTGTGTGTGGGTGTGGGTGTGCATATACTGTATGTTTATCTATAAAACAAAGGGTATAGCTTCAGCCTGCTCTACTGCAAAGTGTCCTGAGATAACACCTGTTATGAATTTGCGCAATACAAATAAAGACTGATTGCAGAGGACCAAACCAGGTGCTACTCCTGTAAGCTTAGAACAGGAAACTGAGACAACAACTCACACAGGCTCACCAGAATTAGATAATAGAAGAAATTGGAAAAATGTTGAGTTTTGGAAAATGAGTGTTGATTCCTGAAGCAAAATTCAGATAACAGGTTCAGAACTTAGCATAAACAAGATGAAAGCATGGATCAATCGTTCAGGCTGGTGGTGCTAATGTTATGGTGAGGGGGATATTTTCTGGCACACTTTGGGCCCCTTAGCACCTATGAAGTTTAATTTTAACACCAACCTGAGTATTGAGTATCGTTGCTGACCATGTCCATCCCTTTACACCACATTGAGCCCATCTTCTGATGGCTACTTCTAGTAAAATAACTCACCGTGTCACAAATCTCAAATTAATCTCAAAATGATGAACGTGATAATGAGTTCACTGTACTCCAGTGGCCTCCACAGTTGCCAAGTCTTCATCCAACACAGTACCTTTGAGATTCAGTGGGACAGAGGATCTACACCATGGATGTGTAGCCAACAAATGTGAGACGCTATCATGTCAATATGGACCAAAATCTTAGAGGACTGTTTCAAGCACCTAGTTGGATAAATGCCACAAAGAATTACGGCAGCTCTGAAGGCAAAAGGGGATTTCACCCAGCACTTGGGAAGTGAGTGGACATAGGTCTGCTACGAGTTACAAGAGTTGACTAAGGCTGGATATACGCTTGCTGTTAATTATGCATACAAAAACGAATCATGGCCACCACACTTCCCTTGCATTGCTTCCACAAATCACTGCTAAGTGTAACTGGCAAGGCAGAATTAAGTATCTATAACAGCAATACCATAAGCAAAACACATTGATTAATATTAAGGCTGCCTTATTAGTCAGTCTTAAAATAATACAATAATCCACAAGGAACTCTGACTTCATGTTTGTGATTAATATTCAAATAATCCTTTGCCTAAGTTCAAAAAATGTCTGATCAAGCCAGACAAAAAATTAAAAATAAAGAAAAAAAATGATGAAAAAGAGAGAAAAGATTTTTCCCTCGCAATTGTAATTTTTGCAGGAGTAAAAACACAGGATAGGCTGTATAATATCCAAGAGAAATATCACCTGAGCACACTGGAGTAACCACCTCTGCTTCTTCCCTTTATGGTTTCAAAGAGCTTTCTGGCATATTTAGGTCATTTGCACAGAAGGTACACACAAAAAAGTTCAGTAAAGACAACGAGGACACACTAACCACAGAGGCACTCTTCAATCAGGTCATTCCAGCTATTACGGGTACTTTTCCCTGACTTGTCCTTTATAATTTATTTGAACACCTTCTTGTTGGGAAATTTACAGTGTGTATAAAATGCTTGACCCTTATGTTTTGTACTTAGGGTCTGCCAGTGAAGTCTGCTAAGTGTGCCCACTAACAGAAACTAGTCTAAGTGTAGCTGGTTTAATCATGTCAAACAGGTCAGCCGTGCAGAGGAACTCACTCTGGTTGTTGTGGACGGCAACAGATAGGAAAGCGAAGAATGCAACGACTGCCAGGACAGAGAAGAAAACCCCCATAAAGAGGAAGAACTTGAGGCCCTTCAGCCAGGTCCTCCAGTAGTCCTGCAGGTACATGACATGGGTGATCAGGGTCCAAAGAGCCAGCACACCTGTGGGACAAGCACAAGGCTGATTTACAACAGGGTTTAAAAGCAGAATACTTCTGCTCCTGTGATGCTTTTTCTTGTGATGGTTAATATAATTTTAAGGTAGGCATAGAGTAGAGCAGTGCTATGGGGATGCATAATATTAGTGGAACAACATCACTATCTGTAGATAATTGCCTAAAACACTGAATATCAGTATCGGCAGATGTGAACATTTTTTGCCAAGTTTTACAGCTGATGCTTTGGCCTTGAATACTACCCATGCATATCCCATACATTGGCTGAATCATAGAGTGGTGCAGGGATGATGCATTTTGGTGGGCCAGGAAGTAAGCTTCGCGCTGGTTCCCTCGACTGCCTACTAAAAGCCTATGAGATTTAAACCGTGCTTTGGATCACTGCTGATAATAAACTCAAACAAGCAGCAAACAAAAACAATGGAACTTAGATGCTTTATGTGATAATCTCAACAAATTAACCTACTTTTCATGATATTTTAAGCTTAAACAAAATCGTGAGAGTGAAAAGCGATCAGTAAGCTACTATGAAATTACAACATGGCAGTTCGACTTAGAACTACAATATTTCCAGTGGATAACATCTCATTGGGACCTCTTTATTGAGAGTTTCCTCTTAATAAAACAACCTTATCAAGCTGGTCCTCATGGCTGTGGTAATAGTGTATGGATTAATGATTATTAAAAAAAGATCAGAAATGCTTGCTGTCTGGTCCCCGGCCATTTATGTAGTCCACATTAGCAGTTAGTTAGCTACCATCGTTTTAAACACACAACAATGGTTTAAGATTCAAAAGCAGGAATCAGATGCAGTTTATACTTCCCAATAAACATTAAAAATCTCATATGCGTGTGTTCACCACAAATCTTATTTTGAAACCGGTATTTCAAATCCTATTCACTCTGGTAGGTTGGGAAACAATAAGTGCTAAATGCTAACTGACTTCAGTGTTTTCAGACTCATTCCTGCACCACTCGATTGGTTGAATGTACAAATTTACCATAATGGTTAACTCATCATCATCACTGAATATCAATTTTTAAAAATCAAAAGAGCTATTTACTAAAGAATAAAATGTTGTTCTTCTTGCCTTATATCTGTTTCAAATACAAATAGACTGTCACCATGAAATGAAAACATCCATTTTAGTGAAGTGGAGGATTTGTGCTCGTTACCAAACAAACATCAGGGCAGTGTCAGTACTGGTGATAATGAGTATGGAAATATCAATGCATCAGACATACTGTGCAGGATTTTTTGTACTTTTCAGACAAAATACCCAACAACCCAGAAGTAAAATGATGACCAAATAAGCGTTGTTAAGATAAATAGATGGCATGGTGCTTGTTTGGCAGCTTTTTGATCTAACAAATGGAGCTCAGGTCTTATTGCTCTGTTACTCTCACACAGTCTTGACTGAAGAAGCGAGTAGTCACGTCCAGCAGAGAAAAATGGAAGTATACAAAGAGAACTGAAGGTTTGCAGTGCTAGAAGTGCTACCATCAGCCGTTATGCAAACCAAATTCCTATATTTATCCAGCCATAAAGAGTACTCAGTCTTAATTGTTCCTTGAGAGCTCTGTTACCTTGTTTTCATAACATGATGTTTACCATGACAACCACAATGCAGGGCATACTTTTTTTTAAGAATGGCACATATCTTTGGAGATTTGATTTGGCTTCTACATTCAGAGCAGTTTGAAAACTAACTTTTAAAAAATCTCATTCATCTTTGTCAAAGCCATGTTTGTATGGTGTTATGCAATTGCAGCTATAATAAGAGCCCACAAATTCTGAGGACTCAGAAAAACTGCCTTCCTGTTATTGTTGAGAACAATTTAACAGCTTGTGGAGTTATTTTAAGACTCTGAAAGGACCCGAAGGCTTCAGAATAGAAAGAACTTGTTGGGGCATTCTTCTTCTTCTACTTCTTCTTCTGACTGAATGGCGGATCGCTTTCTAGGTGCACACCGCCACCCACTGCACCGAAGGACTTTCAGGCCTTCTACTACTGAAAAATAATTTCTAGTATGTCCTCATAATATCATTAACTCTTTATTCTGTCATTAGCTCTTTATTCTGCTATTGGTGCACTGGTGCATTGCTGGAAATGAAGCCTTTTGAATTTATGGTTAAACAAATGTCAAGAAAGAATTTGGAGGGGGTTATCACTTTGTCATTTAACAAAACATTATCTCCAAAAAATATTAGTCATCCCCTTGACTCCAGGATTCTATAGTATGTCATAAAGCTGTGTTCATAAAAGTTTATTTATCTTTTTAACTTTTGTTATTCATTTCATGTTTTATGTGTTTGTCAGGATTTTCGCTTATGATTTTATTTTTATTTTTTTGCTGACATATATATATTATGTTCCATATTCTTATGCACTTTAGTATACCTTCACATAACTGCCATTTAAAATATGTAAATGTGCTTTTGTCCCATGGAAAGATAAATATTACCTCTGTCTACAAACAAAAACTAAAATGGAAAACAAATACATGCATTATCATATGCTTCAGGATGTGTAATGAGAAGACAATAACACAGAGACAATAAGAATGTTGGTTTCAGGCTTTTAAATGTTGTCTCACTGATTGTACATTTAAAGAAAATATTTTTCAAAACTCTTTCTGCTGATGAATGTTGCCACAAAGTCTTTGGGTATTAATTCATTTATTTACTTTCTTTAATAAGCACTACATCAGCTGCAAAGCTGCCTTTTACAATGATACACTCTTATGTAACAGCTGCTGACCAAAGTGGGGATGATCATGAACTTAAGCAACAGAAACCTTAATGACACAGCATTTTGCCAGTTGCTGGGTCAGTGAATCACACTTCTTATTTTCATCTTCTTTCTTACATTTTAGCCGCAAAGTCACATGACAGTGAGATTTTAAACCAACCACCAAAAACACAGAGTGAATATTTAACTAACTAACTAACAGTTGTCAACATTTAGTTTTGCCTGCAGGTCAGGACACAACTGTTCACTCCTTGCCATCCTGGAGAAGGAAAACTTTGATATATGATAGATGGGCAGTTTTACGATATTTACCACTGGTGTTTGTGGAAAAACATGCATGACACTTTTATTATCTTCTGAGGGTATCAACTACATCTCAAAAATAAAAAGAATGTCTGTGGCCAGTGTCAGTGTGATTTCTAATTGGTTACACTTTATATGGGATGGAGCTGTACAGTATGTAAGTCTCTTATCCTCACTGAGTCAGAGAATGCTAACATTGCAGCTACTATGACCTTTTGACTCACTTCCCCTTCAGTTTTATAACACATAAAAGTTAACAATCAATAAAATCAATTACAGTGCACCATGAGGACATTTGAGTCAGAGGCTACAGATAAAACCAAGTAACCACAACCACAGCTCAAAGGGCGTCTCCATGGTAAAAGCCAGCAGCATACTATTACATAATTCTGTGAAAAGAAAGCTTTTCTAAAGAATTTCAAGACCACTGTTTTAGCAGTGAAATTAACATTATGACTGAAACACAGTTTAATATCAGTAATTTCCAGTAAGTTTTCTGTGTTGTACACCGGTCTACTAATCATTGATCAGAGTCAGCAGGAAGAGACATAAAATGATTAACCAGTTCTGACAGGCACAATGGTTACACTTAAAAAGGAAGTTTCATTGACTTATTTGTAGTTTGATACAAAAAAAATATGATGCGATCCTTTAAATGATCCCTTAAATGATCCCTTAGTTTTCATTTGTTTAAATGAGACAGTTACATGATTTATATGACCCATGTGTGGCACATGCTTTGATATTTTTGCACTTAGAAAAACATTTTTACCTCAGATGTTATAATCTGCTCTTGCAAAAAGAGCTGGACAATAAATTGAGTTTTTTATATAAACCTGTAAGAGATTAACAATATCATTGCTATGATATTGTTACAGAGTAGTTGTACTTTTAAAAGTTCATTATCAGTATTGGCAGATATGCAAAATTCTGCCAGTATCTACGGAAGATATTTGGCTGTACATAATGGCAGAACATATGAATGTACCATCATGCTTCTCCTTAATGTCCACATTTAAAAATCAATAGTATCATGTACTGTGTGTTAAATTGAAATGTTGCTTTCCTTGTTTCACATACTTTTCTAACACAAACAGTCAAAGCAAATGAAATAGGTCTGCTTTAGTACAGTAGAGAGTTTGTATATTTGTCAAAAAGTATCAGTACCAGTGATTAGGGGTACGAAAATATTGACATATCTGACATCAGCAATATCATTTTTATTTTTAGCATTGTTTTTTATAAAATATGGTACAATTCAACATTCTTGTATTTACATAATATTTTGTCAAAGATCAATTAAAAATAAGGTGCACTTTTAAAGCCATAACCTCTGACAATAAAGTACAAATTTTGGCCAAATTCTTATTTTCTATAAGTGTCACATTTTAAAGGTAATTCATCATTGATCATTAAATTCTGTTTTAAATAGGGGCCATTTAATCAAAAGCATGTAGTACGTTTATGTGTCATATTGTATGATAGTGGACAGCTGGCACATTGTGACATTTTAGATTTAGGTATTTATGAACTTGGCTTTCTACTGACTTTTTTTGTTGTTTTAATATAGAGGAAAATGAAGATGTATAGTTTATTTATTATCAGAATATTTTTGCACTTACCGCTTGCCTTTTTGCACAATGTTAGCTAGCTTTTAGGACAAAAGCAAAGAGAGTTTAAAGCTTGTAATTACTGTGTTAAATAAAACACCGCACTGCAGCTATCTCAGTTTTAATTGTATTATGGAGAATACATTTGAGCTACTATTCTAATTACTACACTGACCTGTTATTTAAAAAAATATATTAATTTTGAGTTCTTATTCTTAATTTAATGTAAATATTTCATCTACATTTAAAAAAAATCACTCATTTGTTCTTGTTTTTTTTTAATTTGTTCAATTTTTTTAGTTTTCTATCATTTGTGGTCTCACTGATTCTTTTAATAAATGTAGTATTTTAATGTGTTCTTCCCCTTTGTTATTGTGTTGTGATGTGTTGTGTGAAACACTTTGAGATGCCTTGTTAAAAAGTGCTTTCTCAATAAACTTGCCTTTAAGCTTAATAACACATAAAAGATCGCCCAGCTCTGTTTTCAACTGTACCTGAAGTTTGTGTGCTCACAGATGGGCCCTCGTTCACAACATGGCGGCTTACTTTACTAAAATATGCAATTAATACATCCCCGTCTTTAAAATGATACTATCTCGACTTCCTTGGTCGACTCTGTTGACAAGTTGACTTTCCTGTCCTTCACAAATCTAGTCTAAGTTGAGCTTTGTCTTAGTCTGGGACACTCAGTGAGAGGGACACTATTCTTCATACACAGGAGGACATAGGTGACCCGCTCACACAGAGGTTGGCTTTGGTTATATTTAGGTCCATATTGTTTACATTACCTGACAGTCCTCCCATGGCTGCAGTCCACGGCTGCTTGAACGCGATGTTCCACACCACGAACGCTGAGAAGCCCATAATCATCCCTATAGACGCGTAGCCGATACTAATATAAGTTTTATTGATCGCCATGATCACAAATAACAGGAAGGTTTAAAGACACGAGCTCGACTGGACGACAAGCGCGAGCGGGTTTATGTGAGCGAGCTGGGTTTAGAACAACAGCATCCGGTTGCCCCACAAACACGGGGACGAGGTGTCCCTAACTCTGGGTCACGCCGTCTAATGACTGTTTTCCCACACATACGAGGAGAGTGCGAAACATGACAAAGCTAATATCAAGCGTTATCTTTTCCAGTCCAGCAGAAAGAGAAAAACACATCGCCTCATCCAACGTCACCTGATATTAACCAAAGAGAGTCGGCTCCGTGTTGGCCTGTTTACCACACAGCGCCCCCTGGAGGGGCCTGAGATACACTGCTGTTCAGGTTCAGTGACAGACTTCTTCTCCGTTATGGTATCAAGAGTTCCAACGAAGTTGGGAAGTTATGTAAAACGTAAATAAAAACAGAATACAATAATTTGAAATCCATTTTGATTTACACTCGATTGCATACACAACATACACATTTTCAAGAAAACTTTCAGGCAAAATGATCACTTTTTGGTCAGTTTAAATAAAGACTTTTTCGATGATATGACTCTTAGAGGCTTTTCCAACCAGGAAATCACACTGGTTAATGACTTTTTTCGGTTAGATATCCACTTTCAGTATTTTGCTATAGGGTCAGATTTAAAAAAAAAAAAAAAAAAAAAAAAAACATCATGCAAAATAGTGATTTTTTGTCCTTCTTGCTGAAGATTTTTTTTTCCCAACTGGAGAAGGACCCAAAATTCATGTTTTGGAAAAATAAGCTGACCAAAATGTCATCAATTTGTTTCCTTTTTTCATGGCAAAATGCTGAAAAGTGGTGTTTTAAGTGAAAAATGTCCAAAAAAGGCACAATACCAACATGTTTTCTGCAGGGAAACAGTCCCAAATGTCATATTGTGGAATGCGATGAAAACTGACCAAAAAGCCATCAACTTGCATGACGTGTTTTTTTTTTTTTTTTTCGAATCTGACCAAAAGGCAAAATACTGAAAAGTAGTGCTTCAAGTAAAAATTGACCAAAAGTCATGTACTAACATGTTTTCCTGCCTGAAAAGGGCCCCAAAAGGTAGAAAGTCGAGGAGTGCTCAAAAACACCTGTTTGGGATATTCCATGGGTTAAGGGGTTAACTGGATACAGGTGATTGTCATGACTGGGCTAAAAAGGATTGTCACCAAAAGGCTCAGTCGTTCCAAAGCAAGGATTGGGCAAGGCTAACCACTTTGCGAACAACTGCGTGAGCACAAAGTCCAATAGTTTACAAACAATGTTTCTCAACATGCAGCTGTAAGAAATTTAAGGATTTCATCTTCTACAGTCCATAAAATCATCACTAGAATTTTTGCATGTACTTGGGCCAAAAATTAGCTCCAAATCTCCATGACCTTTGATACCTCAGGCAGCACAGAACAAAAAAAATAAAACCGTAGAAGTCACAGATCATAAGGCAATGTGTCTCCTGGCCATCTTTTGCTTAGAATGTAAAATCCCAAGACAGCCTTGTGGGATTTCTGTCAGACCTTGCACCTTTAGCTGCCCTGACTGAAAAATGAACATGTCATGTCAGAAAATACTTCCAAGGACTTTCTCCAAACAATGTGCAAATTTCATCTGCATTATGACCATGAACTAAATATATTTTTAAGGCTTAATGTCAAACGCTAACCTCACTGAGTCTCATATTCACTCCTAATCACATTCCTTTTAAATGTACTTGACAATTGAAATACTGGTCTTGATCAAGGGTTTGTGTCAGATTCTGCCAAAATGATGGTTTAATATTTTTCTTAGGTAATGACTTCCAGTTTTTAAAACATGGAATTTGAACACACTTTCAATAAACTCGGAAAGATTTTTTTTTTTGTTTTCTTACACCGAATTAAATTGTGCCAGCACCTGTGTTATTTAATTTCCTATACAAATTGCATGAATGTTATTTTCACATGGTATAGCATCAGAGGCTCTTGAACATGATGTACTCTTTTAGAGATAATGAAAACCCAGTAGAAGTCTCCGTGCTCTACTGTTTAAAGTCAGCAGTAATGCATACAAAATCAAATTCTTATAGTGTTTGGTCACTGAGAGAGATTTTATTGATTACGGCACAGCAACCTTGGAATGGCAGCCACTATAAGTTTTATATCTGGACTCCTTTCATGACTCGTTTTATTCATTACAACTAAGCATCCACTGGCAAATAAAATGAGCATAGAGCAAACAAGTGAAATAAAAGGCAGAGTCATTAACAGTTTTGGTTGAGTTGACATGTAAGCTCTTAACAGTTTGGGAAAATCCTGGACAAACAATTGAAGTTAAGAGATCGAATTGATATGAATTGACAGGGGACAATTTGAGACATGAATCTAGTTAACCTGTATGTCCAAGTTGAATACTACCTAAAATCATTAAAGATAGCTCCGGGATTGCAGAAATTGAGGTAGCAGACATGTTTATTAGCTGTGCTTTACCAAGACTTTATTTCCAGTAAATACCAAATTGAAGAATATATAACAACTGATTTCAGTCTTGGCGCAGGACACACCCGGAGTGTTGCACATTTGTTCAATATGGTCAGTAGAACCTTTAAAATTGTTTTTTTAAATTATGTAAAATAAGGACTGCAAGTTATTATAAGCATACAAATACTTGCAGATAAAAGCTATAATAGTTATCAGTATCAGCAAATATTAAAATCCATGCAAATGTTTACAGTACTTAGTATTTAGTTTGCAGAGTTTTTGAACAATATGCCTGAGTATTTAGAAAACTGACTCTGATTTGGAATAAAAAGACCCTTTATATCTTACTTTGTACATGTCTCACCATCGGTCATCAGGCTTTTTGGAGGTAACCTTGCAGTGCAGGTGGATCAGCCTGATTTAATATCTGTAATCATACAGATCTATCTTGCCAAGCTCCAATCTACGATTGTGAGATCTTGACCTCATTTACTTATCAAATGACAAATGATACTGAAGACTTCACTACAGAAAGGATATCTGCACTCCACTTCTGATGTTTTGGCGAGAGTGTGGACTGTGAAGTGGCTGACATTCTGTCCTTTACACCACAGCAGCAGTGTCCACCTACTACAATTTCTGATTGGCCTGTAATGATTGACGGAAGGATTATCCAAACACCTGTCGTTTGAAAGGGTCTGCCCATTCCCAAACACTTTCTATGGGCTCTTTCCCAGATGGAATAGTGGAATATATGGGACGGTCCATCTGGTAAGTCAGGTTATTTTCAAGGCGTATTAAGCTCAAACCTTGGTTTTAATCAAACTTAAAAATACACTCTGCATTTAATTAACCCGACATGCCAGACGGACAGTTCCATACATCCATCATGGAATTATTTCACTAGTCTGGAAAAGAGCTGTTCGAAAATGTTTTCAGGGGCAGAACCTTCAAAAAAAAAAACTGCAGCAGGAGACTGGACGATCGCTCTGCCAGTCACACTCATCACAGACCAATCCACATCAAGCCACAGTATGACGTAACAGCTAGACCCTTTTGTTAGCCGTTAGCTTAAACTACGTTTCAGTCCTTAGACTCTTATCTTACACTGAACTATACAACACAGGTTATCATTTACCATCTATATATGTGACATGAACCTCATCAACGACAATCCCCATCAAGTTCTCCTGGTAAACTTCTGAGGACAGCATATTTCGCCAGGCATCGCTGAGTGACCACGACTACCATAGACTACCCGGCATCGTCCACAAAGGATTTTCACATTCTCTCCCAGTTTCCCAGCAGTGATCCCCAGCTTCTCAGCTTCTCTGATTTGATCGTCCATGAGGGCAACCAGCGGGGACATGATTATCACAGTGGGGTTTGGAGTTCCTCCAGAAGAGCCAGTTGGTAGATCAAACCCTTACCAAAACCGATCGGGAGAAAAGCAAAAACACTGTTTCCCGTAAGAAAAGAATTAAGTGACATTCTATGCCCTTCTTCTAAACAAGAAATTGAGTCACTTCCTGCTGTCGCCACTTCCGCAGCTCCCACCTCTTTCCCCTGATTGGGAGGTTCAGCTCTTAGCCGAGTTAAGTTGTAGAGGATTAGAGCTTGGCAAGATGGACCTGTGTGATTTCAGACAATGAGTCAGGCCGGTCCATCTGCTCTGCAAGGTTAGCATTTCATAAAATACAAACAAATTGCCTTCACTTTTTTATTACTGAAGATTTCTATAGTCGAGAGATCAAGGTTACATTAGTCATTTTCTATAGAATCAAACATGTTTTTCTTGTCAATGTGTTTCCAAAACAAATAGATTATCACAGGAAGAGTAACATATCAAATCTAGTACAAGAGACCCTATGCCCTTGACAATTATTTTAAAAAATGCTTCTACATCAGTATTGGCTTAAATTAGATAGGAAACAATGGCATATCAGATAACAGCAAAAATCTTATGTTGTGCATCCGTATGTATAATATAACTTAAGTTTTTATTTTTTTAAGAAAATAGAACTATTTGAACATACTTTCAAAAGGTAGAAACACTTTAGGAGAAAGGTTACAGAATATTGATCAAAACAAAAAATCCTCTTTAACATTTATTGTAAAACCATCACAAAATATAAGGTTCGATTATAAAATGTGAGAAGACATCTTAAATGGTTACAATTAAACATAAGATCAACCTAAAGAAAAAATCTGACCCACCACCCTATGGGGAACAGCATGTAAGCGAATAACTACTACATTACTTCAGATGAATAAATTTGGCAGGTAGTGGTAGAAGTAGAAGTCATTCAATTTCTTCTGCATGGCTTCGATGAAAGCCCCATCTCTGTAGATGCGCTGAACAACCATGCCTTCATTTGAGACCACGAGCAGATCGCACCATGACATACCTGTGACCATCATATCTCCTTGAATGTGCCAAAACAGAGTGCTGGCCTTATTCAGCTGCATCAGCCCATTTCGATGAACCAGGAACGTGCAGTCGACAAAACTACGGGACTGAAGACATTTGACGTGAACCAGCCCGAAGTTGGGCCACTCCTTTGGGTCATACACCAACCCATGAGGCAGTGCCCCCAGCCACGAGGCATTTGGGTGAACAACCAGGCCACAGGGGTACCAGTTGACACACATGTTGCGACAGTATTCCCGCAGTGCTTCAGTCTTCATCTCCTCATCTATCTGCGACGTCTTGCCTCTGCGGCCTCCTGTTGCAATCTTATGTACCAGGTGCTTTGCGTTACTCTTTCCCGGTTTGAGATGGCAGATTTCCCTGAAGTGGCTGGTCAGGCGCTGCTTCTGCAGTTCGTCGCTTAACTCCTTTTGTCCTTGTGGAGGGCGGGTCGATCTCTCCAGGCTCTGTGCTGTGTCCCAGGTGATCTGCAGGGCCCTCAAGTATTCAAGCTCTGAGGAGCTGAGTGTAGGAAATGTAGATTCTGGCTCCAATGAGTGGTGAGACAGGGGAAGCTTTGGGCGAGGTGGGGTATCATCATGAATCTGGTAATCTTTCTCTGATGGCAATGGGCACTGGTAGGACAGAACAGAACCTTTAGGGACTCTTCCAAAAGCACACTCCACAGTTTCCACGTCTTTTGAGAGACCCATTTTGGTTATTACAGGTTGTTTGTCTTCAGGGAAGTCTCTGAAGGCTTCAGTAAGCCTTTCCAAAAAAGCCTTGCAATCACCAAGGTTGGGAATGGCAGATTTGTATGGCATCATCCTAAATGAAAAAACGAGTTTGATTATTATTACTAATAATAAAAATAATAATATTAATAATACATTTTATTTAAGGGCGCCTTTCATGACACTCAAGGTCACCTTACAAAAAGTATGAATAAAAGTGCATTAAAACAGGCGTAAAACCAGGCATAAAAACAGGTATGAAAACAAAACAATACAACAGACAGTGCAAAAGCTCAGAGGGAGTAGGAGAGCTTAAACAGATGGGTTTTGAGTCTGGTTTTAAAGAGGGGTAAGGACTCAGTGTCGTGGAGGTCAGAGGGGAATGAGTTCCATAACTGGGGAGCCGAGCGGCTGAATGCTGCGGAGGGAGGACGGAGTCGGGTTTAGTATAGATGTAGAGCTAGGTGTCATCCGCGTAGCAGTGGAATTGAATGTTGTGTTTACGAAGGATGTGTAGACATACAAGCATAAAGGAAGCTTTGGGAAAAAAAAAAAAGGTTTTTACTCTTACCTTGGTAGTTCAAGCATTGTTTTCTGCAACTGGCGCCTCCTCAGCTTTGGAGCAGGTCCACCCAAGGAAACACAAAAAAATGCTTTACATATTAAAAACAAGCCACACTATTACACAACAAAAACATTATCTACAGGAAGGTGTGAAAAAATGCTGTGAAGGAAGAATGCTTTCATAGGAAGAATGGCAACACTCTATCTAATGAGGAGTGGCTCATGTTATGTCAAACACAGTCCAAAGTTACAAGTGTTCTATCCTGGAGAGAGTTTTGCTGGAAGAGTTTGGTTAGATTTTTCATCACCCCACATCAGAAGCGTCATGGGATGACCAATACAGAATGCTAGAGACAATGCCAGACTAAGGATGCAAATCATTTCCATGTATTTTGGTCATGCCCTTTGCTTGGAGAGCATTGGAAAAACATTCATCACGCTGCAGTAACCAGATCCACTATCCCTTTCAGATTTGATGTTTTACATCTCTGCAACATCCGAGAAGAAATGCACTCCAATGACAGAACCATTATCAAGATCGTGTTGGCCACAGGTAAAAAATCCATGACATGTAGGTGGCTAAAGCCTCAAGCACCTTTGGTTGATTAAGTCTACTCAATCTCCAAACTAACATACTTCATATGATTGCAACATGACAACTTTGCTAATATATGGTCACGCTGGATAGAATATATAAAACCCAGTAGACATGAATTTGATGAAGTTGTAAATATATGAGCTAGTTAGGACCTCTTTGTCAACTGTATGACACCAAAGCCTACATATTTGTGAGTCAATGGAAAAGGACGTTGATACTTGTGTCTATATCCTGTCAGTACTGTTGCTATTGGTTATGCTTCAGGTTTTGTTTTTTGTTTTTTTTTTACTTTTTGTGCGGTAAATACAGAACTTGATTTGGTAACAACCTGAAGAAGAGTAAGAAAATGGAAACCAAACATGCTGTAAAATGTTATGTGACATGTACATTTTTATTTGCCAATAAAAATAAAATTACAAAAAAAACAAGCAAGAATACTTTCAAAACCATACTTTTCAGTTGTTTATTCTAATCTGACTTCTTGTCTTTTAAGCATCATATTGAGCAACTTGTAAAGAAGTTAAAATTGTGACTGGACTTTCATTTCAGAAATCATCGGGTGAATACCGTTTATTATGGTGCTTTAATTATCATACCAAATCTTGGGTCTCTGATGCATCACTGTTCTCTGTATTAGTGGGTTGGGTAGCCACCTTTTGACCATCCATAGACTGAATCAATGGCACATCCTCATTGTAAGGCTATAATTGGACTACTTTCTATCATTCTGTGACTGAGTTGCAAAACTAACTTTTGCTATCTGCCCCCAAAGTTTGTCTTGAAGTGGGCAAAAAAAGTTTCAGATATGCTGCTCCTGCAGACTGGAATCTGCTGCAGGACAAACTGGGTCTTGGAGAGTTGGTCTCCTTAAAGCTTTTTTCAAACAGATTAACACTAGGACCGCCAACACTCTAGCACCTCCTACAAGCGCCGGAGCTGTCTGTGAGACGGTCATGTAGGATTTCATTAGTTTACATATTTCTTTTGATTGTGTTACTTGAAGTTCTGATGATGAAATAATATATCAGTGAAAACTGGGCATGATTAAAACATGATTAATATCTTGTGTGAATTTAACTTACAATGTTCGTGATTGTGCTCATCTCATTCTATTTTTACTGCTGCACCAGGTCTCCAGTTGAAATGGGCAATTTATTGAAATACACTGAAAAGTACAATCATCGGTCATCTGTAACTGCTTTTCTGCTATATTGTTGCAATATAATGTAACAGAAGAAGTGATACAAGAAAGTGATAGGAAGCTAAAATATTAGGTTCTGGATTTCGCTCACTCGCCCTCTCTTTCGCTCTCCGTCCTTAACTCTCTCTCTCTTTCTCACACAAAAAAACAGCGCTGCAAGTATTGCATGAACCCACACTCGCATAATAAATAAATAAATAAATCAAACAAGGATGCTAGAACTGGCAAACGTGAAACACTGAAAAACAAACTAGCGCAAAAAAACTGTAGAACTGCAACAATGAAAATGACACGAACAAATCGATTAGTAAATACTCAGAAAATTTTACTGACAATAGAACTATGAGTGCAGCAGTGCAGCTACAGCGCACAAATGGGGCAAAAGCTATCAACCCTCACAGCGCATTTACCACACACAGGTCGGTGGCAACCTTTGCAGGCGACAAGAGTCTTATTTTTTTTGCAGTGAGTGTTTATTTGGCACTGCCTCCTGTTTGCTGGTACTTGCTGCTCCTGTGGCACCATCAGCAGTGGTACTTTACATCCGACGTGTTCCTCCCGCAGTTCTTTAGCCAGCTGCAAAATGAAGGCTCTCCTGGGGGCTGTATAGTCGATGCAGGATTTAAATAATATGTGGGCATTTATTGCAGCCAAGTCCAGCAGGTTGTAAAAAACCGCAACAGGCCACCTTCTTGTTGCCCCCTTCACAGTGTAGAGCCGAGCCATCTGATCCAGGGCGTCAACTCCCACCTATGACAATGGGTATAAGCAGGCAACGCTTGTATTAGAAACAATAATAAGACAAATACTAATAATATAAATAGTCTAACCTGCTGCAATGCCTTTCATTTCTAAACACCCTTCTGGTAAAGCAATAACATCAGAACAAAAACTATAAATCAGGTCACATAGTAGCATTTAAAAATAAAATACAATTTTAAACCATAGTAAACAAGAGATCACCATAGTGCTGTGCAGAGCTGTATCAATTTTTATCTACCAAAAAAAAAAGTTAAATTATACATTTGAAACCTCCAGCATACCTTGGTGCTGTTGTAGAAGGTGACGGTCTCCGGCCTTTTCTTCCTATCACCCCCAATGGTGACAGACGGGTGCATGGTACTGAGGAGAGCCACATTTTTTCCGGGTTTCCCTTGGTACACCGTCAGGGTGGCACAGTCGTGCTTGAGCACCTTTGTGGAGAACAGCTCCTCTTGCTGCTTTTGCACCGAAGGTGGAAGCTCACGCCTGTTCCTGTTGCACGCACCAACTAAGGTGGTTTTTTTTTGTTGGAGATTTTTGGCCAAATTTAGTGAGGTGAAGAAACTGTTCATGGTGACAGTTCTCCCCTGTCCCACATAGGGCTCCAGCAGCCTCATCACCACCCTCTCTCCCAGGCGTTGGCGTGACGGCCTTGCTTCTTCTTTCCCTAGATAAGGGAACCCGTTCAAAAAATATTTAGTCTCTACATCTGCCACCAACCAGAATTTTATGCCAAATTTGTCAGGTTTGCCTGCCATATACTGGGTAAAGCGGCATCGTGCTTTGGTGGGGAACAGCTGCTCATCGACCATGATGTAGGCTCCGGGTTTGTAGCTGGCAGTACAGTTCTCTACGAAACCACTCCACACATCAGACACCAAGCCAAATCTGTCTGTGCACAGACGTGTTCGCCTGTCTTTCTTCATATCAAACCTCAGATAGCGCATGGTCTCCCTGAAGCGGCTCCTTGGCATTGTGCTCCGGAAGAATGACAAGCCCCATTCCTCGGACCACAGGCTCTCCATTTCAAGATTTTTGCTGTACGTCCCCCTCACGTACAGCAGGGCAATGAAGGCCTTCAGCTCAGCAATGGAGAGATCCCATCTCTCATCAACACGGCGGGCCTCTGCAACAGTGCAGTCCCTTATGTGCTGCAGCATCTTCCTGTCCACTAAACACAAGAATGCGCTCAGGGCATCCTCGATGTTTTGCTTTGCATTATCAGTTGGTCCCCCAGACTCAGTGAGTAAATTTTGGGACTCCGTTCTCCCCGATTGTGCACCGGGTTGGATGACCTCCCACACCGTCCCATCTTTCGCCTGCTCACATTGCCTCCGGCCTGTAAAATAGAAATAATAGTACATATACCTAATAAGAGGCAGCAAAATTTTCAAACTTTAAAACAGTTAAGCCATAAACCTAGCCTACCTGTATTTGTAGACGATGCATCTGGCGAGGTGGAAGCCGTCATGTCAGCAGGTGTCTCTGCTGATGAGAAATGGAAAACAAGTTTTGTGCTCGTTTGCAATATTTTCTTTTGTATTTTAAATACAAGAAATATGTGTAAACTGCCTTACACTGACTACTGTCCTACCTGAAGACGAAGGCTGAGCACTGTCGGAGTCCAGTACGACATCACATTGTTCTGTTGGGATGGGTTACTGTTTTTATTCCTTGTAAGTGAGGATGATTATAAATATTGTTTTATTGTTTGCAGTCTATGCTAGGCAACAAGATAGGGTAGGTTTAGTTTTAGACTATATTCACAGTTCATCAAACTGTTGTACTGCACTATAGCCAATAATTGTGGCGCCATCAACTGTAAATATGTATCTAAAAACAAATAAAAATTAGACAAATAATTCATCATTCCTACCTTGGGTTGATAAAGTAGACTGGGCAGCTGGCTGAAAAGGTTTGAATTTTTTTGGCCGTGGTAGTTCAGGCTCAGACTCCGAACTCTCCGAAGAATCCTCCGAGCTCCAGTCCAAATCAGCGCCGCGGATCTCTCCACCGTCAGACTCCCCCTCACTTATCTCCTGGATTTTGTCCAGAGCCTCTTCCAAAGAAAAAACTTTTAGGAAGTCTTCTCTGTTTGTGTGGAAACATGTCTCACTATGTGTGTGTGTCTCTGATTGTCTGTTTGTTTGTCTTTATATCTGTGTATGCCTGTTTACTGTAATCTACCTCTTCTTCCTTCTCGCGCAAAACAAATCAAATGTACACACACACACACACACACACATATATACATGTATACATATATATATACACATATATACATGTATATATATATTATATATATATACACACACACACGTATACATGTATATATTTATATATATATACATATACATACACATATACATACATATACATATATACACACAAACATATATATATACACACACACATATATACATATATATACATATATACATATATATATATCTACATATCTATATACAGTGCCATGAAAAAGTATTTTCCCCCTTCCTGATTTCTTACTTCTCTGCATATTTGTCATACTTAAATGTTTCAGATCACAAAACTTTAACATTGGACAAAGATAACCTGAGAAAATACAAAATGTAGTTTTTATATGATGATTATTTATTAAGAGAAAAAGCTCTCCGAACCTACAAGATCCTATCTGACAAAATAACTGTCCCCCCTTGTTAAATCATGAGTTAACCACATTTTTTTGAAAGCTGAGTTCAATTTCACTGACCACACACAGAGCTAGTTAGTGCCAGACCTGTTGAATTAAGAAATCACTTAAATAAAACTTATTTGACAAAGTGAAGCAGGCTACAAGATCTCAAAAAGAAACGCATCATGCCACGATTCAAAGAAATTCAAGAAACAAATGTGAAACATAGTGATTGAAATCTGTCTGGAAAGGGTTGCAAAGCCATTTCTAAGGCTTTAGGACTCCAGCGAACCACGGTCAGAGCCATTATCCACAAATGGAGAAAACTGGGAACAGTGGCAAACCTTCCCAGGAGTGGTCAGCCTACCAAAATTACACCAAGAGCACAACGACGACTTATCCAGGAGGTCAAAAAGAACCCAAAACAAGATCTAAAGAACTGCAGACCTCACTTGCCTCAGTTAAGGTCAGTGTTCATGACTCAACAATAAGAAAGAGACTGAGCAAAAATGGCATCCATAGGAGAGCTCCATGGAAAAAAACACTACTGACAAAAAAAACAAAGACTTGTCTCACATTTGCCAAAAAACATCTTGATGATCCCCAAGACCTTTGTAAAAATATTCTGTGAACTAAGGAGACAAAAGTTTCACTTTTTGGAAGGTGTGCGTCCCGTTACATTTGATGTAAAAACAGCACAGCATTTGATAAGAAGAAGATCATAGTAACAGTCAAACATGGTGGTGGTAGTGTGATGGTCTGGGGCTGCTTTGCTGCTTCAGGACCTGGACGACTGGCTGTGATTGATGGAACCATGAATTCTGCTGTCTACCAGAAAATCCTGAAGGAGAACATTCGACCATCAGTTTGTGACCTCAAGCTCAAGCTCACTTGGGTTATGCAACAGGATAACAACCCGAAACACACTAGTAAGTCCACCTCTGAAGGGTTTAAAAAAATTAAATTAAGGTTTTGGAGTGGCCAAGTCAAAGTTCGGACTTAAAGCCAATTGAGATGCTGTGGTGCGACCTTAAACCTTGAAAACCCTCCAATCTGGCTGAGTTAAAACAATTCTGTGCAGAAGAGTGGGCCAGAATTGCTCCACAGTGATGTGAAAGACTTATCACCAGTTATCGCAAACGCTTGATTGCAGTTACTGGTGCCAAGGGTGGCACAACCAGTTAATAGGTTCAGGGGGAAATTACTTTTTCACATAGGGTCATGTAGGTTTGGAGAGATTTTTTTCCTTAATAAATAAAATCATCATTTAAAAACTGCATTTTGTATTTACTCAGGTTATCTTTGTCTAATGTTAAAATTTGTGTGATGATCTGAAACATTTAAAACCTGTTCAGCCCCTTTTTTAAGTCTTCTGCTCGAAACCCATACCCATAAAGAAAAGATTGTGTTTCTGCAACCAAAAGGTGTATTTGAATAATTTTGGTGTCTTAATAAAAGTAACACTTGAGAGATTTGTCTGGATGTGTAATTGTAAGTATATGTGTTACTGGGACAGAGTAAATGAAGATAGAAGTCAGAATAATTTGAAAATTTTATCCTCGTCTTAAACATAAACAATTTTTTATTGTGAATATCTCTCTTAGAATGATGCTGGAGTGGCTGTGAAACTCTAAAAATGAATAATAAAATATGTTTACATCATCTCTACAATGGATTATTGTTATAAAGTGATGCAGAGAAAAATTAAAGAGGTTTTATAACATTATGGTCAGGCGAGGATTTTGAAAAACAGTTCATATTGAGCCAAAGGTCAAAAATATATGTATTTGGGAGGTTGGCTACAGTCCTGAGGACCTTAAACTTCTGAATAATATGTGCAACTGTAGTCACAGGAACATCAAGCTGATTGGTGATGGTCTTATAGCCTTTACCTTTAACATGCTTGTCTATAATTTTCTTTCTGATCTCCTGAGACAACTCTGTCCTTAGCTTTCTGTGGTCCGTGTTCAGTGTGGTACACACCACGATACCAAACAGCACAGTGACTACTTTTCAGCCTTTAAATAGGCAAACTGACTGATTACAAGTTTGAAGACACCTGTGATGCTAATTACAGGACACACCTTAGTTTAACATGTCCCTGTGGTCAAATCATTTTCAATCTTTTCGTGGGGTACCATCATTTTTGTCCATGCCGGTTTCATTATTTTGTTTTTTAAAATTATTCTGTTGAACCACAATTCAAAATCAATGTCTGATTTTCATTTGTTAATTTTCAGTAAAGTTTTATTTATTATTACTTTAGTCAGTTTCAAGTTTTTTCAGTGACCATTGTGGGTTTTTCTTCCTTTACAAAAAGGGTACCAACAAATTTTTCCACGTCTGTATATATGTAGGGTAGAAGGATGTTACCAGATAATTTTTGGCATTATATCAAAGACAAAAAAAAAACAACACAATAGCGGCAGACATAACATTATGTCTTATGTGACAGCAGCAGCAGTTGGAGATATAAATGCATAGAAATCTTTAATGCTTCATTAGACAACCTTTAAAGGCTTCAGAAAACAAACAACATATATTTAGGAAAACTCATGGCATGACAGGCTTGTGATTTTGATTTTAACAAATTTATTGTTTCATGTCTGTAACTTAGTAAATCTGCTGCTGTCTGTCTTGGCCAGGACACTCTTGCTGATGAGATTCTTTTTTCTCAATGTTTTTCTGGTTAAATAAAGTTTGAATAAATAAATTAAAGTACTTAGCCAAAGTTGCCAATTATTTGCAACAAACGACTTGTTTGAAATCAAAATCACTCCAGTGACAGTAAAAACATATCAAGGACAAAGCAGTGAAGGCAATTTGGGGTGTAAGTGTCTTGTTTTATGGACATGAGGACATAACTGCTGGATCTTAGGACTTAACCCTTGACCCACAGATTGAAAGATGACCAACTCTACCAATGAGGCACCATCACATTTGTACAGTTGGTCATTTTGATAGTCATCAATTTTCACATAAACTCTGAATATTTTATCCAAATATGCACTGACCGTATTTGTTGAAGCAATGAATATAAATCACTTAAAAAAAGTAGACAATGACAGCCTGACACATCCATCAAATGTGTTCAGTCACACTGATACATACATACCTTTTTCCCAAAGTGTCCATCTTGGTCTTGAGTGTCCAGAGTTTCATCTGCATCGTCTTCATCCATGGATCCACATGTAACCGTATCATCTGAGAAAGCACAATCCCCTTCATCAACAACCTCACCGGATGAGTTGGTGGCTGATGTGTCCTGGTTAACCTCCACCGTTTGAACATGGATTGAGTCAGACATGAAGGGCATATCTGAGTCTGGGTCCTCTTTAACCTCAAATGAAGTATTGTTATGATAAACCTTCTGCACAATTGGCGGTGGTGGTTGTACTTTCAGTTCTATCTGCGATGGTTGCTGGTGCTGCTGTAGTGGCTGTGGTTGATTTGGTTGCTGATGTTGTTGTTGCTGCTGCTGCTGCTGCTGCTGCTGCTGATGATGATGCTGCTGTTGTTGATGGACTGAATGCCAACGTATTTCATGTTCAGTTTCCTCTTCTTTCGGACAAAAGTGGGTTGGCTTGGATATCTCCTTTCTTGCATCCCTGGCTTGTTGGATATCATCTATGTAGAGGAAAAAAAGGGGAAAAACTGTTGGTTTTTTGTAATGAACCACACATTTCTCATACCAGATTGGGCACAGAATTTTATATTCATCCACGATCAAGTAACCAAAATATAATTTCAGACCTTTAACACACAAAGTTATACCATGAAATTTCCTGGAAATTTTAAGGATAACCAACCCAGAAAATCTCCTGATGTGCTTGTGCAAAGTTATCCAGCATTTTGCCTGTTAGTCTATGGCAATTTGACAAAGTTGGGGAGGGGGAAATAACACAGCATCAGCAGATAAATTAAGGGTAAACTCTTCCTGGGGTGTTCTCAAACACACACCTCTCACTTTCGTAAATTCAGAAAATCTAAAGGATTTTCTCCCAGTGTGCATGGGGTTTACATGAGGCGCAGCAAGTTAATTTTAGGGTTAAGTTTGGGGGGAAATCCCTTCAATTTGTGTTCACATATGAAGCTAACTTTAGGACATCAGTTCTCTCCTTCCTGTTCTCACGTTTTAAACCAAGACAGAGGAAACAGGCACACAGAGCAATCACTTCTTTTTTTGTTTTTGGTGTTAAAAAGTTAAGAAAAATAAAATAAACCTTTTCCTGTTTTTTACTTTCTTGCATTGATTTTATGGTGAGTAATAAAGGAATGAGTGGGGGCAATCACACTGCAAGAAAACAAAGATATCGGATACAAGATTCAACTTATTGTCCCTCCATGCACATCATGAATTCACTGAAGCAAATGCTGTTCCTACCAAGGCTTGGCATTATGGACCAAAATTTAGATTAGCTAAATGGGGATATTCTGTGTAAATCTTGATACTGGAGTCCCAGATAATTCATTTTTAAAAAAAACACAGGCTAATGAAGCTCAGAGTACGATTGCTTTGACTACAGAAACTTGAGGTTTGTAGCTGCAGCTTACTGTTTTACATAGCCATTATCTGTACTTTGTGGTCTATCAAGAAGTTTGGAAAACATTTATGATGATCAAGCTGTTGTTTCCATCTGTTTTGGCATTCTTAATGGGGTCTTACTTCAAGCCATTTTAGCACATCAACTACTACATCGATACAAACAATACTGTCATTTCTAATCCTGGGGGTCATGAATCAGTTCAAAATTGTGTTTTATTTGAAACAATTCATAGTTAACAATACATTTCCTACTTGTTATACAAGGCTGAGGGTCTGATTGCAGGATTGAATGTCTGATACTAACTAGAGGCCAGTGCCTGGACTAGAACACAAAACAAACATCCAGCATTTCCAATAAGTATTAGCCAACAAAATATCAATGTCATACTTTTATTACCATTTAACAGCACACTTTAAACAGTATATATAATACTCAAGTACAAGTAAAAGTAGTCCTGTTCAACTGAAATGTACTAAAAGAGCTGAAGTTTCAGGTAACCCTCTCTGTGTAAAGCAGAAAGGACAACCACGAGGGTGTAATGAGTCCTGCTCATTATTTTAGCATGAAATAGTATAGTACATAATATCTGCCCCAATCAATAAATAGTCACTGGGTAATTAACATTACTATATCAAATGAGATACTGACATCAGTTAAAATGTGTTTTACTCTCTACACATAGTAAGCAATAGTTGAGACAGAGCACATGTTGTATTGCATCAAATAAAGAATATGATAGAATGCCTAAAAACAGGTTTGTATTTTGGGCTGATGAATGGGAAACATAAATGTAAATGCAATTTTACCCTATACATTGTTTGTAAACTGTAAAGTTAAAAATTATGTGATATGTGATTAATTCTGTTTAGCATACTGTTTCTTACCCATGAGGATTATAACCTTGTGTGGCAGCTGGCCTGCCTGATTCTGTGTCCATTATCTGGCAGATCCATCTTGCTAAGTTCCAATCTACAATGACTCTGAGCAGCGCAATCAGCGGCCTTTGGGGCAGGAAGCAGTGGAAGTTAAGAGGGGGATGACAGCAGGAAGTGACTGAGATCAGCATAGATGCTAACAGCCTCAGCTGCAGTTTTATCAGACCACATTTCTTTATTAAATTAAGAGCAAATAACACTACAAACTGCTTTATGGTAAGGACATTTTCACTCCACTCCTGACATATTTTGCAGAGAGATTGTTCTACAAAGTGGCTATAAGCTTCTGCCTAAAACATAATCGGATTGGTCTGTAATGTATGTGATTGGTGATTGGCCAGTCACCTGCTGGTACGGTTCTGAAAGGTTCTACCCATTCCCAAACACTTTCTATGGGCTCTTTCCCCGATGGACTGATGATATATATATATAACAGTCCACATGGTGTGTCAGGTAAGTGAGTAGGGATGCACAATATGGGACTTTTTTTGCCTATATCTGATATGCTAATATTTCTGAAATTACAACTGAAGATATCAATATAGATGCTGATATTTTTGGTCAAGACCACAAAGTCTTCACTTTACTAAGAGGACCTATTCATTTTATGGTGACAGTCCATTTGTGTTGACACAGACATGAAGCAAGAAAAACATTGTATTCTTTAACAAATTAAACTTTTGATTTATAAAAGTGGACATGGTGATGAAAAAGTAAATTATAGTTTATCTGTAAATTCAAACAATATTACTACTAGTGTAGGGGGTATTTAAGGCAAAATTTCATGACTAAAATATTGGTTGTGGATATCACGAAAAAAAAAAATTTCAAGCATTTATCTGTCTATACTGTTATTGTTCCTTATAATCCACACTTCAGTTAAAAATACAGCATTGTGACTAAGGGTGTCAGAAATAACCTTTTTAATTCTTGCATGGAGATGCAGACATAGATGAAGATGCAGAGACAGTCAATAATCTTGCAGAGGCTGCTGCTACATTGCAGTATGAGTTTTGATTTTGAGGAAGAAAAAAATCACCAATGGGAAGATGAAACTTATGAAGTTAATTCAGATTTCAGCTACAGTTGTTCTTAAAAGCAATTTCTGATTGATAAAATTAGTTCATATTTATCTGACTGCTTGGATTTTTTTTTTTTATCAAAATAAGTAGCCTGGTGCAGTAAAGTAAACAATCAAGGATCCTATTCACTGTGTTGCGTCGTGATAAGGAATTGAACTGAACGGTTAACTTAATAATAGTAATCGAATCGTGAAGCTGCACAGCTCTAATTGTGACATCAGTAGATAACAGAACACTGAGCTTTGGCTTTTACTTTTCAGTGACTAAGGAAAATAAATCTATCAGTAAATATTCCTCTAACAGGAAAAAAAACGTTTTTAAAACTGCTAAAAAATGTCAAAGGTCACAAAGCAGCAGTGGCATCTTAATTAAATGTTGTTAATTTCAAAGTCTGCCAAAATGATGCCATCAGTAACAGTAACATCAGTAAGTTTACAGTATTATTCACTACAGGCCTGGGTGAAAACAAAGCAACACGAGATCCTGAGCCTCTGCATGGTTTACTTCGTGATGCATTTTCAGAAACAGCTAACACTTCACAGAGTCTTTCATGGACAACTTAAAGAAAACTGCAAACGTTATACAACATTTAGGGCAAATATCTGTGCGGTTATCAGCGTCAAAGATGGGGTAACATAAGTTAAGCAGCAGAGACACACCTATCCTCGGTAACTTAATCTCAGGGTTGACCACCATGTGCAGGATGTTCCGCAGGCGTTTGTTTTCCTCGTAGTAAGCCTCCATGATGGCTTCAGCTTCTCCAAAGATTTCCACTGCCACGGCCGTAAAGCGTTCAGTCAGAAAGCTGCGGAAATTCTGGTGCCTTATTTCCGTCATTTTGGACACTAACTTTGGAAAAACTGTTGAGAACAATAAGTATTTAACTTATCGTCGACTGCAGCAAAATACGCGCCCAAGGTATCTTGAGGAAAGTGAAATTTGGCTCCCGCTTCTTGCTCTTCTTCCCTTATGGAGCGGGACTGTCGGCCAACACCGGATGTTCGCTTTTCCGCCACCTACTGGTGTGGAGTGTGAGAGCGGCTCCGATCATATCCAGCCACGTTCAATGCTTATTAAGAAAAAGGAGATTACACTGATTTTATTAGAAATTAATGTACTATCATTTACATTTAAGATAAAACCATAAGACTTTTTTAGACTAGTTCAACGATTATAGCAATTTGGGATATGTTTTCATGCTTTTATGCAAAGGACAGACTATTTATTTGTTACTTACATTATGCATACCTGTCTTAACATGCGTTTTTTTTGTCTTTTTATACTAATACTTTACAACAGTGTTAATAAAGCCATAACAGCCTAGGATATCTAATAATCTTTTTAAGATAACAAAACATATGCAAGTCATTCGTGTTCGTTGTTCAAATTGGTATGTTCCTTATGGCTCAGGAACCAATTTCAGCCCAATGTCCATTTTATTATTACAGCATACTGTGTCAAACAAAGCAGCAGTGTTGGTTCCTGTCAGAGCAGGTACAGCTTGCATGTCCTATGATCACTTTTGTCTAAGCCCGAGTGTAACATCTCGATTTGTCTATACTGATTGTCCCCAGTTAGAGTTTCAATGGGGCTGAAGCCTATCCCAGTTGACATTGGGTGAGAAGTGGGGAACACCCTAGATGCTTGCCAGCAGATCACAGGGCTGATATGTAGAGACAAACAACCGTACACAACCACTCGTGCCTGAAGGCAATTTGGAATCATCGATCAAATGGGCATTTTTTCGGTGTGTTGGAGGAAACCATGCAGAGTACCAGGAGAAGAACCCATGCATGCACAGGGAAGACATGCTCCTCACAGAAAGGCCCCAACCAACTTTTGGAGTTGAACCAGCAATCTTCCTGCTGTGAAGCAGTAGCTCTACCACCACATTTATCATGAATAATTGCTTATTGTACAATAAGGTTGCCTTGCAAAGAGACTGGATTTGCTTGAGCTCATGTCATTGGGAAAATCAAGTTTGCAAAGCTTGAAGTTGACACAATTTTTTAAACCAGAAATTGACCAAACCTTTCGACATTCTTTTGAGGTCAAAGAGGCAAAGCAACGGCTGTGGTTTAGTTGTGTTATATATGTGATATGTCCTATGGTTATATGAAGAAGTCATGTGGTGTGTCAGGTTATGATAAAATGGCACAATGTTTCTCTGGTGACTTAACACTCAAATTGATAACCATATACTGCCAAATGATGTATTAAGAGACTTTAAAAAATTACTTCATAATCTGATACCAATTAACCTAGAAAGTAAACGAGAAAAAAAGATTTAGCTTAAATACATGTTCCAGAGCAAAGATTCATACTGGTAACTGTCGCAGATCATTTAACATGCAGCTCCAAATTAATGTACACACAAATGAGAACATTTTTGTGTCAAATGTGACAAAATACACCTTTTTTTTTTACAAAAAGAATACACAGTCATTATTTTTCCAAAAAAAGGGAGATACCCTGAGGAATCAAAAATCAAATATGTTGGCATTTGTCTTAACTCACAACAATAATATGATCACATAGCAAAATTACACCAGTTGTCCCAATACACCTGATCTTCACCCTATGACATAGAACATTGTCCTTAAAATAGTCAGTTGAAGACTTTGTGTACCCCTCACATAAACAACATTTTACTTTTTCCATTATAGATTTGAAGAGTGCATCTTTTGCTTGCAGGACTAGGCTATTTGAATGTATTTATTCAATCAACCTAATGGCAGGTGCTTTACCACAGATGAGTGGTTCTCAGATGGTGTGGCAGGGCACACTAGTGTGCCTTTAGGCAAGTCTTGGCGTTGTCTTGGGGATTTGCACAATCACAAGTATTTACTATTGCCACCAATGAAACTGATCAATTTTATTTTTTTACCATCTGTATTTAGTTGCCTTAATCTTCTTATACAGTGGAGAATTCTGAAACTTTTAATGATCCTTACAAAACCTTTGGGGGATCGCCATCTTTTTCAGGGCAACAGAATTTGAATGTGGAGGGACTGTATAAATTTTCTGACCTATTTCACTAAACTGAAAACGTATGACTTGCTTAGTTCAAATATGTTACTGTATTTATAGAATCTGATTGACTTCCAAGTAAATTATTACATTCTTGAAATAAATATTCCAAAAGTAATGCAGTTGTCTTTCAGATTTTATAAGTCCTTAATAAATATAAGTGACCTTGCACAGACTGATAGGATATGGCAATCCTGTCCTGACAGACTGGATGGATTGTTTTAAGTATCTATGGGATATTTTTCAAATGCATCTGGGAAACATCTCATAGAAAGTGGTTGGGCAGGGCAGGGCAGGACTTTTCAAGAAAAACTGTAGGGGAACTGAGGAATGTTTTGTCTGTAATTCTTTCAAGAATCAGGGGCTGAAGGTCACTTCTCCTTTTTGGTGTAACTAAACTAGACCGCTGCTTTTTTGTCCTTAAAAGGATGCTGAAAAGGACAAAGTTGTTTCAGCTTGATGCTTTGCAAGATGGATCTGCCTTGTGACATAAGTAAATTTATGTCTGGTCCATCTTTACAAAGTTCTCAACTGTAAAGGGTGAGGAGGTTATAAAGGCTCATGTAACTAATCAACTATAGGGGCCCCTAAAAGTGTCATAACACTAGAAACACCATGCCATCAAGGTTCTAAGATTTGTTAACTCTTCCCTTACAAAAAACTTCTTTTGTTTTACACTACATAGGCAAAATTCTGGATTTTTTTTTGTGTGTAATTAATTATATCAAAAAATTATTTAAAAATGACCCAATCAATAAATCTGAAATAGATTTGAATCTTTGACAAGTCAAAAAGATTAGAGATTCAGGTGGACTGATTATATCCTATAAGAAAGTGATAGATGTTTAAAATGGAACAAGTATTAGGAATTTCCTCAAAGTGTATTGTTAAATTGATTATTTAATGTATACGTTTCAGCTGAAGAATGTTTGCTCCACTGTTATCTGTGTCTTATTGCTGTTCCTTTTTTCCATCATATTAATTGATTTATTTGCTTGACAGACGCTTTGTTCAAGAGACTGTGTAGGTATTGGGATAAGGCCCAAAGTGATATCTTCCATGGGGCCCAGTGTTTCAGGCAGGCGTGAAGAACATGCACACAGAGAGGCTCTGACCGGCATGGGAATGTAATCATCTTGCTGTGAGGCACATGCACTACCTGCTGCACCGCTGTGCCACCCTTTTTACCTCCGCCAGGGAGCTTATGTTTTTGCCGGCATATGTTTGTTTAACAAAGATATCAACATGATTCCGATTGCTAGGTGTGTGTTTTCAGGGTCATGAATCATATTATGATGGCTACTTTATCATGGAACTATTGCTTATAGATGTAACAGCAATATGTGAGCTACCTTGTTGTAAGTTTGCGCTCTCCCAGTGCTTTCTAGTTGTTTATTTTGTCAAAGTAAAAAACAGTGACCATATTTTATTTTAGGAGGTCTAAGATGAAATTTATGGGGATCTTCTGTCCCTCTAAAAAGGGTCTAAAATCGCCTATGGATCTCTAGATTGTTTCCAAGGCAGATTCATGACTGTTTTTAGTTGATTATATTTAATTCACGGCACACGCCATAGGAGGGCGGTAAAACAGCGCCTCCAACAGCCGCTGCCATAGTGATGTAGAAGAAGAGCGGTGGGCAGGCAGCTGGTGACAGCCGAAGTGAACCGCTCCCCCAGCAGAGTAACCTCAATCAAACGGAGACAGAACCGGACAACTCGTTGGAAATATTGTTGTTGCGTTTACTATCGTTAAATGTCGACGGGAGGGAGGCTTTGACAACTTTAAAGCGACTCCAGCTCCGGTCAGAGCAGCTTAACAGTAGTCAGCACATTGAGTGAAGACTATTGACTTTAGTTTTAGCAGAAGTACCGTTGACGTTAGCAGTAAGGCGAAGCTATCGGGCAGCCCTTTGCTCCAGACTATCACTGTAACAACACGCCAGGTTGTCGGCTACCTTGTAAAGATGGGTGACATCAACCCATCGACATCCAACGCATTTCAGCCGGAGGTAAGGTTTTCCTGTAACTGTTGGTATTGTGCAGTCAGAGCTAACGCTGCTAGCAAACGTCAACTTGTTAGTACACGATGTAGCAGCTGCTGACAAGGTAGCGTTAGCATACGAGGCTAATGTTGACAAACCGTTAGCAACTGGTGCAGAAATACGATAAGTTTTCTCACGCTTGGCAGTCAGACAGACTTTGGTTGACTTGATAATTATCAGTACTGCAGCTTCTCATAACTTGTCTCTGTGACTTTTGAATGGCCCTTGTATTATCGCTGTGTAAGTAAGGTGCTTAGCCTAAAAGAAACATTCCTTCATCATTGCGGAGCATGCTAACCCGAACAGAGGCTAACTAAGCATCACAAGTACGCAACATACCTCATCTGTCAGCCCACACGCACGCTATTCTGACTTTCTGTGATTTTTGGTTGGTTTTAAGTAGATTTGAACTTGAAAATTGTGGTTTCGTTTACTATCAAAACTCTACAGTTAGCGAACTAGCCTTGTAGCAGTAGTTACTTATTTGCAGTGTGTAGTTAGCCGACGTAGCTAACATTAGCTGTGGTTGTAGTTGGGATCATCGGTGGGGGTTGGTAAGAAGAATCACAAACCAAACACCAGAGAGGAAAGTATCTGCGAGGTTGAATTAATTTCAGAATCCGTTTATGTTACGGTAATGAGGTTAAGTGTAGTCGAGATTTGTTGATTCGTGTTGTTGTTGCGGTGAGTGTCGGATTGCGTGTGTCGATCAGCTCTCATTAATGTCAACGCCATGTCGGGATGTGTAGATCCGATGCAGCCGATGGTTCACTGACGTTTTTGTGTTTCAGGGATTCAGTCCGCCGTACAGGAGAAGAAGGACAGTAGAGGATTTTAACAAGTTTTGCACTTTTGTCCTGGCATATGCCGGCTACATCCCATATCCACAAGAGGTAAGTGACTGAGCACTTGTGTTGAGATGGGGTGATTGTGCAACACATACAGTCAAATCAGAAAGAACATTTAAACACACCTCGATTGTCAAGCTTAAACTCTAAGTTTGGGCGCAATCGGGTTGATTCAAAGTGTTTGGGATGCTTGTTGTTTACTAAAATAATTATATTTAACAATAAACTAAGTAAATATCTGTGTCACTTGTAGTCCTATGGTTGTCATAGACTTACACACTTTTTGATACCTCAACCTAAATAGCAGTACAGTCTCCCCTGTTTTTGTGATTCAAGGTTTCCCTAGACTTAGACAATACTTTGGCCACCCAGGTATTCTTTTACAGCCCCTTGTGTTTATTTTCAATCTTACACAGAGTGATTGAGTATTGTCATGTGAGAGATATCCACTGCTACTTCCCTACCACAAATGCCAAACTGCAAGAAGTGTGTGATGTTACAAATAAATATTTCTTATCCTGTTGTTTAACTGATCCACACCAATGGATGTACAAAAAAAATGTTCTGGAATGTTTTTTATATGAGTAACTTCACATAATCTTAACCTTTCTTTAATTTCTATTTCTCAGCCTCTGTAGCAGATGGAAACATGAATGAAAAAGCAGAAAAAATCATTTGACATCTTTAACTGTAGGCTTTAGCTGTAAATATTTACTTTGCCCTAATCATCATATCATTATATGTTACACTGCTCTGGTGAGAAAACAAAATTCAGAGCATACCACTTCAAAACACACATATTGTTACTTAAGCCCTTTTTTTTTTTTTAAATACACTGCTGATGAATTATGGGAAAAGACACAAAAATCTTCTTGTGGCTTCATGGAAAAAATTGCACACTCGTCATCCCGACTGCAATATTTTAAACCAAACACTTTTGCAAAGGAAGGAGAAGGATCTTAATAGAGCAGGCATGAAGGTAAACATCCAGTGCTGAAACATTGCATACCTGTACAGTTTCCACAGTTTGTAAGACTTTGTCTGCTATTTGTGGTATTTTAAAACAAGAGCCTCCAAAATTTCAGGAATCAAGGGCTTGTATTTTTGTTGTAGTATCAAAACCAGTGTCATCGCTAAAACAGAATTTTACAATTAGAGATTAAAGTAGAACAAACTGAATGTTATCAATACCTGCATCATGTCCACGGCAACAAAAGGTGGAGTTTTTGGCACTTATTTTAGGTGATTTCTTGTTTTCTATTGCTCAAAATAAAATCTTAACTGCAGATCACTTTCTTATTGCTCAAAAAAAACATTTCCAGCTATTTCAGCAGATTAGACAGTGTTTTCTTTAGGGCTGGGCATCTTCACTGGTCTTATGATTCAATTTAACTATGATTATTCTGTCAGCGATTCAGTTTGATTTGATATTACTATGCAGAACAGTGGGTAGCATCCTTTATTTTGTACTTTACTGCAGATTGCTACTTATTTATCTATGAATACAAGCAGCTGGATAAATAAGAAGTCTTTTTGTTATTTAGAAATTGCTTTTCAAATCAGTTTTGACAAAAAGATCTCTTCGGCATAAACCAAACATATATTCTATTGGTCCAGCCCGTCAACAATAGAATTTTTCCTCAAAAAAAAAAAAAAAAATACTGAAATCAAGTAGCAGTTTATAAAAAATGTTTGAGAAAGAAACCCTCCTAAATGTAGAAAGCAGCGCAAACAAGACTTTAGCTCATCTACTTACTCAACCTGGGTGTTTATGACGTAGAAGACTTTTAAAGCACCAGGCTGTAAAGTTGTTTATATCATGCAGTGTTGCTCTTCATTAATGAAAATACTTAAGTGTTGATATTGTTAATATGTTATTACATTTATTTTGGACACAAGCAAAATCATATTCTTGAATTTATTGCTGCCTCTGCGTCAATGCAAAATGATCTACGTCAACATCACAATGCATCTATCAGAGGATTATTTTAAAAACCCCTGGTTTTCTTTCACTGTCAAGACCCAATTTTGAAAATGTTAATGAAAACTGTTCTTTAAACTCTTATACCTCTCAATGGGGCCATTCTGTAATGGGAAAAATGGTTAATTTGGTTGTTTTAATTGATATTGAGATCATGGTATCAAACACCAAACTAATTAATCTTGCAACATCTGTATGACACATACTTCTTTAAAACACAAATCAAGCAATAAGTATGAAGAGAGAAGTGAACATAACATTTTCAAAAAGATCATATTGTAGCTTGATGAATCAATAACATAATTATTCCATTGATATTGTTTTCATGGTTGTGTGAAGTCAAAATCCTAAATACATTATACCTCAGCGAACTGACAAGCACTTTTCTCTGTTCCTGTCAATCATTGAAATTTGTTTGATTGTGTTGCCTAAATACACAGTACTGAAAGAAAAATGACACGTACCAAATTTTGATCAATTTTATGTAATTCGTTGCCCAAAACAAAAAATGCATATTTGTTATATCCAGACTTATGTTGATGACAGTCATTTTCTGAAGACATAAAGTAAAACTTTTCCTTCAGAGAGGGCCTCAAAACCAGAGAGCCTCAAAACTCTTCTGTGTGAAATTTTGCTGGCTGTGCAAATTTGGTACTAAATTGGAAACAAGATACCACACATTGACTTCTCTTATGCTCATTGAATTTCATCCTCTGTTTGTGAACAGGGAGGGCAAGAGTCAGACAATGAGATTATCTGAAGCAGATTCTTTTGTCTCTGTAGTCTCCCCGGCTCTGTTTGGTTTGGGTTCAGCTCACCCTCTTTTACAAATTAACCTTGGATTTTTTCACTATTCATATGCAGGTAGACTTTTTTGCACACACAATTTCTGGTATTAGTGTAACAAATGTCTTTCTGTCTAATTTTTAGGAATGCTCTGACCATCTGAAACTTAAAACCACTTTTGCCAACAAAGCTTTTTGTTATCTTCTTAATAGAGCTGTTTGTTCTGTGGCAAGTAGTCCTGGTCACATCCATGTTCCCACCCATGTTCTTCTCATTTTTGCATGCATTTGTTATGTAGAAGAATAGTAAGGAAAGATGTCCACCTCTGCCTCCCAAAACATTGAAGTTGTGTCCTGTTATCAGGAGAGGTTGCTCTCACAGCTTTATCCCATCCACCTTTTTCTTTGAAATCAACAGACAGCCAATTGTGACATCTTTTTCAATGCAAGCGCAATTCCTTTAGTCAGAGCTGATGTTTTGAACCAGCAGAATTTGTTTCTTTCTCAGCACTGAAGACTGAAAGTCTCTGACTCATTGTGATCAAGTTGTGGTTTTGCCTTCGAAGGTTACTCTTTCTATGTGTCGCTCTTTTGTTTATCACCCTGCTTGATTTATTTTCATTTATGCCCACACTGCCTGTGCACGTTTGTCATGTGGTGCGAGGCTGTGTTGATTAATGACTGGTGGTATATATTTCTGTGTTAGTTGAAGAATAGGGCTAAAAGTTTTCTGGTAAGAATGAAGGTTCACAGATGTCTGATTTCTGACAAAAATGTAGCTCATTCTTAATTACAGCACCTTGTATTTTGTTATAAGCAGAAAGGAAACTTTTTTTGCACAATCATGTTTTTGATATCTACAGTTGTGAAAGATTTAATTTGATATTCAATTAGCTGTCCAGTAGTTTTTGCGTAATCTTGCTAACAAACAGACAAACACATAACCTCCTTGGCAGAGGTAATTATATAGAAACCAGCCAACCAAAATTTGACAAATTCTTGATTTTAATTACCACAAAATTTGGGGGAGGCTCCTGTTGCTCACTGATTTCACAAGAACATTAAAATCATTAGGATACCACATGGTTGCCAGTAGCTTTTTGCTATTAATTATGCTTTTTCAATTGTGGTATCTGCTCAACATAGAGGGCGGGAGGAGTTGTCATCGAGCAGCTGCACAAAACTGCTGTGATGTCAATAGAAAACATTAAAGGAGGAAATAGCAGTGATACTGTCACTGTTCTCATTGGCCTCGTAGTGACAGCAGTCTAAGACCATTCAGTGGTCACCAGTATCTCATTGTCACAGTTAGGTATCGGCTTACTTGGAACCTTGCCAGAGGTGATACAGAAAAGCATGCCATGCACTGTCCATAATGGTAAACCAAAAGGCAGAGTCCAAGTGAGGTGAGCTGATACCATGTAGTTGAAATGCACTACGACCTGATAATCTGTCTTTGTGGCGTTCCGTACACGCTGCGCACTCCACAGCAAATTCCCACCAGCCTCTTCAGTCCATCACTTTTCATATCCTGTGCCTCAGTATGTCTCTTACGCATGCTAGCAGTGCAGCTCTGCACTTGTTTGGCTAGAAATAACAAAGCAAGTCTTTTTTTTCAGTGGGTACTGCTTTCAACCCCTATGTCAAGATCCCCCAAGCACATCGACCCAAAACAAAAAAATAAGCATTCAGAGTTTCAGGGTAATTTAAAATACAGTGTAAGTTGTGGAAATAATATTGATGCAGTCAGCAGATCAATGTCAGGCAGTCAGTATATCTGCTGTCTGCATGTTGCTCCTCCTGTCATCTAATGAACTCACAATTACCTCTTGAAGTTGTGTTGATTTGCCAATGGGCCACACAATAAAGCTTATAAATTTTGCAGAGAGCATGCTGTATATAAATAACACTAATTAGATGTTGCATCTTAATGTGTACAATATTGTGAGTTCTTATTCATTTAAATTTTTTTATTTTTTTTTTTATGAATTTTAGTAAAACAAATCGTGATGGTTGCCGTTTTTATAGTGTCATGATATATCATATCATCCCCCATGTATTGGGATACATACTGGATCACCTGATTCTTGTCAGTAGACACCCCTACCCACAATAGGAAGTTTATATCTGTTATGGAAATTTAAAGTGTCCTATCATCCACTCTGTCATGCTGTATGATTCACTAAACTCTCCTCTTTTTTTACTGGTGTTATTTTGCTGTTTGCACCCATCCCTGGAACAGTGTCAAAAAAACAAAACAAAAAAAAACAGATCAAGAGCCAACCACACTATCCTCTGTACTTCCTCCTTTATTTTTCTGTTTGGATGTCACAGCAGTTTAATTGAACTGTGCAATAAACACTGTGCCCATGTCGAAGTAAATACTGTAATGGAAAACCAAGGGCCTTGAACCAAAACCCTGCAGCTTCAAGTTGAGTCGACTTGGTACCACAAATGGAAAAACATCATTAAACTGATGTCTCTTTATTTCGAGATAGTGTTGGATAAATTACCACAAAAAATCTGAGTTTTTTATCAGGTTTGCCGCCTTTTAATACGATCAGTTATTGAATAAATGAGATTGTTAATTTTTTTCACAAGGTCATTTTTAGGGATGTAATGGTATGAAAATTTCATATCACGGTCTTGTGACCAAGATTTTCACAATTATCATTATTATCACAGTTTTGAAACATGCTCAAAATGTTCAAAAAGTCCTTATACACACACTTGAAGTCATTTAATCCTTTTAATACTGTAATTTCAGCAGCCTGCCTGGTCTTTTTTGTCTTTTTTGTCAACAAATGTGTCAGGAATTATCCTTTGAGTAGTTTTTTTCACCCTTTTTTCATGAGAAATAAAAGTAAACAATTCTGGCAAGTGTTTCCCTGCCTCACTACACTTTTTCTGCAGACAGGGTACCCGTCTTTAATCAGTTTCCACTCGGCATTCTTGTAAAATCCAAAATCCACATAGTTCTGGCTTTTCCAGGCAATGATCAGGATCACAGTGAGTTATTGACAAAGTCTGGTAATCAAACACGGTTTAACGGTAATTAAAATAGGAAGCGGTAATAGTAACCATCTGAAATTTTACTGCTGTCTATCATTTTACCGGTAACTGTTACATTCCTAGTCATGTTTGAAGCAGAGGATTTTTTTACACATTTTGAATTGGTTAATCACCAACATAGTGCCCCTCAATTTGACTTCTGTACTTGTATTTTATTTTTAGGACTCTCCACTGCGCAGTAGCTCCAGCCCCCCAAACAGTACAGGCAGCACAGCTGACAGTGATGGCTGGACGCCTGGACCCCCGACCTCATGCCCTCAGCGTCCTCCTAAGACTCCCCAGGACAGGAGCAGGAAACGTCCACAGCCAGGAGCCACTCTGTCCAGTCACACCAAGAAAGATGTGAGTAGAACCGAAGTGACACAATCAGTCAAATACATGCTTATGCTCATCAGATTTGACCTACAAGCCCTGTGTTTTTTTCCCCTGCAGCACACATTTACCAGCCTGCATCCAGACGATCGCAGGAAAGCTGACAAGCTGAAGAAGAAGAAAAGGAGAAAGGAGAGGGAGCATTCAGGTGGAGAGGATGATGGGGTTCAGCATGCTCACTCCACTGTCCAGGGGTTGCAGTACCCCATGTCCTTTGGGGGGAAAATGATCAAAGAGGAGCCAGAAGATGATATCAGCATTCCCCTCCATCCCCAGCACCTGCACAGCCCCACCCCCTGCAAAGAAGAGCCCAATGACGAGCACCAGCACTGGGAAGGTCAGGACCTGGAGGAGGGTGTGGTAAAGGTACAGAAGGTTGAGGGCTTCGCAGGAAACAGAACGGTGTTCCGCCAGGGGAAACAGGTGGTGTTCAGAGACGAGGACGGATCAGGAGAGGATGAGGACATCATGGTAGATTCAGGTAGGGTTTGCTCTCGGTGTATCTATCACTGTGTTGCTTAAACATCATCAGCTACTACCAGTGATGTTCAGAGTTGTATTTGAGCAACGTGATTAGCCGATGATTTTAAAATGAAACAAAAACTCACCATGTTGAGCTGCCCGTGGCTCACCTGCAAAATACATCATCTGTGCTTTAAACAGATCGTAGTTTTGGCCCCAGCATCTAACTCCAGGCACAGGGACAAGATGCAGCTGATGGCACACTCACTGAAGATCAGCCGCAAAAACATCTGTTTTGTGCCTCTTGTCTGCATCTCTCTGATAGAACTGTTTATTCTGCAGCCTGAATGTACTTATAAGAGACACACAGACTCTGCATGCACAGTGATCAGTGCCTTGACTACTGAGGGTAATATCAGATAGATTTGATCAAAGATAGGGCTGGGCGAAATTGACCAAAATTTATATCTTTTTTTTTTCTGCTGAATGGCAATATTGGATATGTATTTTGATATTTTTTCCAATAATTGAAAGAAAAAATACAGATTAATTGAGCTTAAAATCAGATAGTCTTAATGCAGAGGTCTGAAAAGCTTAAGGTTTGGGGCTACAGCTCACAATGTGTATAGTCATCATAGTGGTCTTTTTGTGGTACTAAAATAAAATGTGAAAAAGGTTTATCATGCTCAAACTGTTTTACCAACTGTTTAGTCATCCTCAACAAGAAACATAATTCTGCAGAAATTCTAAGCATAAATCATGGAGCAGGCATTTTATATATGTCCATCCTTGCTCCCCATCTTCAGTGGTGTTATGCCTGTCTTTCTTACCCTCCATCTTAGTGCTGCTGATGGAACTGTTGTACTATTAGTAAGCAGGGCATAAGGTGGGCTGCTGTGTTTTTGTAATTTTTGTTTTTATGGAGCAGAAAAAAGCCAAACAAATAGTCAAGAGAGTTATCTGAAATCGTGGCTTGCTAAATGCTTTTTAGGGCATCAGCAACAATATCAATATAAATGATGCTGTCTAAACGTACAAACCTTGCAGTGCAGATGGATCAGCCTGATTCAGTGTTTGTAATCAAACAGATCCGTCTTGCCAAGCCCCAATCATAATGATCGTGAGCAGCCCAAAGCGGCCAATCAGCATCCTGTAGAGCAGGAAGAGGTGGAAGCTATGAACACGAGGACAGCAGGAAGTGACTGAGCTTGCAGAGATTAGCATAGATGCTAACGGCTTCTGAAGCAGTTTTGTCAGATCTGGACCTCATTTCTTTATTACATGAAAAATAAACAAAAGCACTACGAGGGTTTCAGTTGAAAGGATATTTTCACTCCATTTCTGACATGTTTTGCCAATAGTCTGTTTTATGAAATGGTCCACGTGCTGTCCTTTGCATTGCAGCAGTAGCACCTTCCTACTGCATTCTTTGATTGGCCTCTGATGAATGTGATCGACTGAATGATCATCCAATAACCTGCCAAATGTGCTTTTGAAAGATTCTGCCCTTTTCCATTTCCAAACACTTACTATGGGCTCCCTCCCAGATGGAGCAGTGAAATATATTGGTATGTCAGGTTATAAACTTACATCTTGTTTGAAAAAAATTTATCAATTTTTTTTCAAGAACTGGAATCTTCCGGCACTAATTCAAGATTACAAGTCAATGTGGGAAATCTGGCAGTTGTGGTCTCATTAAACATCACAGCAGTAGCAGCATGACATGCTTTAGGTCAGATGACTAAGATTGCACAAAGCAGTTGTGGTGGGAAAACAATATAGTTGTTAACCCCTGTTAGCTTCCCTACAGAGCATAAATCTAAAGGGCAGAGGGCTGTTGGATGTCTTCCAGTTGTTTGTTTACCTTTAGTGGCAACCTTATAATAGATGAAATGCTTGTGTTAATATAAGCATCAGAACTGCCTTAAGTGTCTGTCAACTTGTCCTGCCTATCAGCCAGTGATCTTGAGAGACAGCAGGCCTCAGTCCTTTGCTACGCTGAAAAGCAACTCCATTTATTGTCATTAACTCTGATAGGTATTAAAAGGTCCAGAATCCAGATATAAGACAAATCCATTTCTAAGTGTGATTCAAGGAAAAATTATTTATATTAGGGCAAAAATTGTAAATAGTATTAAGTTTAACAAAGTGACCAAGTTCAACTGAAGATGTGTTTTTCCTTTCTCTTTAGATGATGACTCGTGGGACCTGGTGACATGTTTTTGCATGAAGCCATTCGCAGGCCGCGCCATGATCGAGTGTAACAAGTGCAACACCTGGATCCACCTTTCATGCGCCAAGATCCGCAAGAGCCATGTGCCAGAGACATATGTGTGCCAGAGCTGCCGAGAGACACATGGAAACCCAGACACACGCCGCTCTCACCGCTCGCGAGTTGGCCCACGCAAGCATCTGCTAGACTGACCCCAGGCCGAACCCTGAACTCTGACTCCTTCCACTCCTGTGCCCCACCCACCCACCTGCTGGACTGACCCCTTCCTTGAATTCAGGTCTTGCACCCTTCAGTCTCTGTCCTTCATGGTCAGCCACATTTTCTAAGAACTCTTTGGTGGACCTAACCCGAGCCTTTCTCCCGTTTGTAAACAGTTTGAGTGCTATTTTAGATTTCCTAAGGTTTGTTTCTGCTTCCCTACAGACTCTGTGCGCAAGGCAATCACTGAACAGATGTCTGTCTGTAGATGACATTAGCTTAGCAGCAAACCGCTACAGACTCTGTGTCTCGTGAACACTGGAAACATTTGAACTGCCATATGTAGAGAGAATAACCCCTCAAAACTGCCACCCCCTATGGTGCATGCTGGGATTTATGGGAAAGACGGTTTGCACTTTTTGTCCTCACGTTTTGAAAGAAATATCCATCAGACCGTTATGTCGCAGGGGACAGGTATGTCTTTCTAATTAAACTGGATTTGATTTCTTTTAGAAGCCTCCTGTTATTGTTACACAAATGACCATTTCAAAAAGAGAAAAACAAGTAAAGCCTTGTGTTACTTGCTTCAGACGGTGCTGTAGTGTAGACCTGAGGTATAATTCATTAGAACAAAGATGTAGGAAAGAGTAAAGTCTGCATCTGCTTCTTCTGTTTTCCTGTTTTGTTTTTGTTATTTAAGACATTATGGGACAGTATCAATGTGGCTATAAGCCTGTACAGCTGGAACAAGCTCTCATTCTCTGTCTTTTACTTTATAAAAAACGTCTTCCAGCCTCAGCCTTTCCTCTGAATCAAGATGTTCACTTGGCCAAATGTTGAGCTTCTACAAACTTTGTTGTTCAGTGTTCTTAGTTTACCCGACTTCTGTTTCTAAGGATTTTTGTCATAATTGATGACTTTGTTATATCACATATTTTAAAAGCCAGACAACGTGGAGGTCTCTTGGCAATTTGTTGTCAGAGTTGTTCCGATATCAGTACAAAAATGATGCTAAAAACACACAATCAGGCTCCTACAAATACTTAAAAATCGTGCCTGTTTTTTCATCCAAAAAGTTTGCTGCTGCTTGATTACTAATGTGAACATATTCCAGTGTGACGTGCTGAGACATGCACCATCATGACCAAGAGTGCAGCTGCCACATTCGCATAGTAAACACAACTCTATGCTTTGACAGGCTGCTCCCATTCATTGAGTCTGCAAGCACAACAACCCTCACTTGGCAGACTGAGAGCTCAGCTACTGCAAAAAGGGTAACAGAAGGGCAAGCCAACATAAAGAAAGCTAACAGTACAAGAAATAGCAACTATGTGGTTGCACAGAAACTGAACACTTCGGACTAATATGATCAAAGTTTAAATGATTAAGCAATCAGACAATAAAACCCCCTTTCCCTCTGGGAGACTCCTAAACACTTACTTTAGCTCATGTACCAGTGATGATGGATTTTACGATGTGGCAGTTAGAGCATCAATACATAAACACTATCCCCCAGTTTGACATTTTTCTTTTCTTTAACAAATGTCCTTACATGTTGTCAAATATCAACAATGTTGATGTTTTTCTCCAAAAGATGTCAACAATCACTGTATTTGATGTTGATTTAATATTTTTGTTATGGTTTTTAACAAAAAGACAAGCTGTTTTAAAAATCTGTAGTATTGAAAAGTACAAATTATTTACGAAACAAATGTTTTCAGATATATCTAAAAGCTGCCATAGGCAACAATAGACCACTTCCTACACTGCAAAAATGGTATTTGTGCTTCTAAGACAGTGTGCAGGAGTTTGCTCGCAGGTTTAAACTATTAATACCAGGAAATCCAATACTGCCTGCTGAGGACCTGCATGATTAACTTTTTAACTGCTGCTTAATCTAAATGTAAAATTCAGACGGTGTCTAAAGATGAGACTTTTTTGTGCCGAATGCACAGAGGCTGTAGTTCTTAATGCTGGCAGCCTGGATTTAAGTTAAGTCTTTTATTGCATATAATTTCTGACTCTATCTTTACCCTGTTTGTGTCAGTGTCCTCGATCAAAATAAAGGCATTAAAGTCCAGAAATCCAAATATATAATAATTCTGGGTTTGTGGCAACCCTAGTTTGAATTGCAGAGGGGTCATAGCCCACCCAGACTTCAAACTCAAAGGACCTGAGCACGTATCAAAGTACACTTGAGGTCAAAGGCCATTGCATTTAATAGGTGTGAATGCAAACATACCATACCTGAGTCCATTTTTCGAGGAGGTCCCTGGAACAATTCAGGTGTACTTGAGTACAGCTCATAGAGGAAGTAAATGCAGTCATGCTGGAGTGTGGACTACCTGCTGTACAGTCCAAGGACACTGTAGAGTTGTAACATTTTTTCTCTCCTCACATTCTGCATTTCACAAACTGCTGCATCTTCTGCACAGCATGGGCTTGTTTCCTTCTTTGAGCAAAGAGGGTTGCTGCTGACCACACAAAATTGATAAATCATCCTTAGTATATCCATATGGATTGCTTCTTCCTTCTTTTAGGGGACTCGTAGGTTGACTACATGCACATAGCTACCCAAAGAATCTGAATATACATGTACAAGTGTGCTCTGGTATGAACTATACCTCTAAAGTAAAAGTGGGGGAGAGAGGAGGGGGAGGCAATTGAATCTCGGTGACGTACTGAGTTATCAAGCCAATTGTGAAAACGCTTGAAAACACAGGCAAACCCAGCACACTGTCTAAAGTGCTGTCAATGTTTTGATGTCAGATTGTCACACAATCTCAAAATGTGTTCTCTTTTTACCTTGGGAAAAGGCTGTGGTTAAAATTGTGAATTAGGATTAGATTTAAAGTTTATGTAGGGCTGCAAACTTTGCTGTACTATCAGCCACTGAAATAACAAAGACTATCGAAGTATTGAAAATTTGGATGTATGGTATTGTAAATATATCGGTATCTGCAGATATTTGCCTGAAAAGTTGATTTTTGTTATCAGTAGATTTGGATATTTTTGCCAATATTTTACCCATACATAATGGCCCATAAACTAGCAGAATTATTGGCAGAACATACAAATGTACAAGAATTGTTTAGCTCATCACCACTTAATGTCCACTTTAGATAAACCAAAATTATAATTTATCAAAGAATAAAATGTTTTCCTGGCTTCACCTGTGTTTCTTAAATAAATAGAGGCTTTGTGAAAATTTATTTAAAATAAATAAATAGGCTTTGTTCTCTTGGCAGAAATATATCAGTATCAGCGATAACAAGTTGGTAAATATTGCCATATCGGATATCGTCAAAAATCCAATATTGTGCATCCCTAAATGAAAGCTTTCATAACCCTCTAGTGTCAAGTGTTATATAAAATGCTGCTGCTAGCAAATATTGTTTACAGCTGCAAATAACTTATGTCAATGAACAACAATGTGGTCAGAGAAAACAGTTTGTGCTAGAGGAAATGGCCAGGCCTGTAAAATGTTTTTTTTTTTCCACTAATGATCTAACTTTATTTTTACTCGCACTGGAGAATTACTTGAAAAAGGCTGATGAAGAATATAAGTATCAGATTCTGGCTGATGTCTGAACAACTCATTTTCTTTAGTCTGCTAGTCATTGTTGCTGCATTTCTTGACAGAAACAAGCAGCCCTAATGTTCATGAACAACTGTTTCATTTCCAGCAGTTTCATGCTCAAGTTTTCAGATGTGAGCATATTACAGAAGGGAACTCATGGCCGTCCTGTTTTAGGTAACAGCAGAGTTAAAGCTGTCTTAACTGGAATAGTGTTGGAAATAGGCTCCAGTTGGAAATATGCATGTGAGTGAGTGTTTGTTTGAATGGTTTACACTGTGTGAGAGTGTAGGCAAATGCATGTGCTGCTATGAGTTGTCTCAGCTAAGCTCCCTGTTTTTTGTCTATAGTGAGATGGATTTCTGCTCAGAACCACGGGGAAGGTTTGGGAAATATTTGGTCTTGTCTCTGACGGGTCATATCTGGAGAACAGATATCATTCTCTCATCACCTCTCACATTTTTACAGCAGTATTTAGTTGCTTACATATGCAGCCGATTTATTGGGAAAGAAGTGTTTTTTAGGGCACATTGCAAAAGATTTTAAGCTGTTATTCATGTGCCATCTGCTGTTGTTTCTGATTATATAAAAGCCATACTGTAGAGTGACATATTTTAGACTCAGAGCTTTGGATATTAGTCCAGGAAGGGATTTAACAATGCAGAATCAATGACTCGGCCAGGGATGACTAACACACACACTCACACACACAATGAATGTTTGGTTTGCAAAGAACACAAGACTTTTTCAAGAGTTCGAGCTAATCTCTGTACTCTTATATTTACAAATGTTAGTTAACTGCTCTGTACCCAGAAAACATCCAGGTTTGATGTTTCTAAGACCCCCAAAATGACTTCTCAGGACGTTCATGTCTTGAAGAGAACTCGAAGATGTCTTCAGGCACAAAAATCAGATTTTTGTGTGCGTCTTTAAGACATTGGTGTAATTATTGTTAACAATGCTCATTGTGATACAGTTCATTCTGATCCTGGGTTGTCCTATCCCCTTATTGAGAAAGCGTTGTCTGTACTGTGGTGCAAACTGTTTCTGTGAAACTATTGTAAACTATTGTAAATAAAGAGTTACCATTTTAACACACGGCTTTTCGTCTTCTATAATACTGTGCAGGGCCACGTTTTAGGGATTTTTGTCAATGTCTAATACACCAATATTTCCAAAAATATTTAGTTGATACAGGTCATTCTTGGACATTAGTGACCTGTCAGTGTGCTTACTTGAGTTCAAGTTTCTTAGAGTTAAGGTACTCTGTCATGCAAAATATACTATTTAATATTTTTATACAAAAGTGTTGCATGTGTTAATCACCTGTCCTCCACCTACTCTGCTCCTTCCTCCACCTTTTGCAAAATGTGTACTTGAACAGGTTTTGATGACAAAAAGATCCCCTTATCGTGCTATAAGGTAATATGCAACCTCCCCCCTGATGGAAGACGCTCCCTGAGCCAGGTGCTTTCACTGTCCACAGCTGGCTCCAGTGAAAGAAACATATCCAGGAATGTATGCACTGCTGCTGCGGTAGACATTGGCGCACAGTGCTGGACATACCCAGCCACATTAACTTCTATACTACAGTAGCCTGTTCTGGTCAGGGATGAGTCTGAGGGATTTATAGGAATGCCACAGTGTCTGTATGTGGAACTGTAGTGCAAGAAACTTTAAAAATATGTTCTGGGGTTGTCTTGGACCAGAGTTAACTTTTTGTAAAGCGGTAAAATAGGTGACGTTTAAATCATATGAAGTTATTAATCCATAAGAACATGAACTAGTAGAGCACAAGTAACTAAATCAGGGGTAGGCAACTGACAGTCCTCCACCTCACTCAAATCAGTTCATTTCAAAAAATCAAGTTTTGAACATGAAGAAAACATGATTCAGCCGGAAATAACAACACATGGCCATGCCTGAAGTAGGATATGTGCCATTTTACACTTCACCTACATTGCTGGTATATGTTTTGTCTTTTTAAAAGTCTATATAATAAAAATAACTTGATTTTATATGATGTCACTCTAAGCATATTCTGTAAAGCATCAAAATATAATAAAGTATAAAAAAGATGTGAAGCTCATACTTTAATGCTTTCAAAATGGTAAACACTAGTTTTATTGCATTTATAAAGAGGCTTAAATTGGTTTTTAATCTGTGATGGTCATAAAATTGTGCATTTTTATTTGTGTTTGAGCTGAAATTTATCAATGTTAGACTTTTTTTTCAACACATTATATTTCTCATTTAGTTTATTTGAGTATCTGGCAATATGTAACATTCTGGCCCTCAGGCACATTTGTGTGGCCTTCTAGGTAATCAAAGTTGCCTGTCCCTGAACTACATGATTATTGCATTGCATTTTGTTATTGGATGGATTTTTACTTAAAATAAAATCAGTCTTTCCTGTGTTTCCTATCTTTACATGGATAACAATACGTTTCAACAATTATACGAAATATGTGATTTCAAAAATACATTGTTTACTTCTGTCAAGAAGTAAGCACAACAGGAGAAGGACACATGGATAAACAAAATAAATATTCTTATAAAAGACAGAAACTTTTTTCTCCCTTCACTTTGCTCCACAGAATTTCTGACCAGACAAACGCTGCTTTTGTACAAAGAAAATCACAGAAAAAAGTGACAAACATGATTTTATTGCTTTCACTTTTTTGTTGCGCTTATGCTAAAGACGTAAAACTTGAAAAAGTAATACTGATGAATTTACACATTTATTTACTTTGAATAACATATAGAAGTTTTATACTGGGGACTGACATATCACCAAGCCAAAAATCACCCAAAAACACAACTTAAAAAAAGTATTTTAAAAAACAATAATAATAATAATATATTAAACGTGTAACAGTGTCTATAAAAGGACAATAATAAAACAAATCCAGACACTGTGAACATAACAAAAGGATATTGTTCATCTTTTACGCTGGGCAGATGTACCTAAATAACAACACAAAACAAAAGCACTCTCCTGTGCTATTTACATGGCACGGTAACTGTAATGCTATTTGTTTTATGGGCAGACATAAAATAAAACAATCATTTGATCCACGATAAATGATAGATACTATTATTTTCTAAATACAGAGATTAAGAAATCTCTTAGAGAGTGACTAATAGTACTGTGAAAACCTGCTGACAAACAGAACTGCAGTACATGAAATAAAAATGTTTTCCCTTTTTAATGAAGTCAGTTCTTTTACATTAAAGTACATTTCTCTTTTTAAACAGCTTTGAAAGTGGTTTCAAGGGACAGACATGACAAAATGCAGGAAAAAAAAAACTTAATAAATGCAAATACTTAATATATTGTTGTTCATACCTTTAACTTAAGTCCCTCTCACACCTTTAAGTTCAAGTAATCATGCAAAATAAAAGAGCTGAAGTGAGAACGAGGGTTTTTAAAACTCCACAAAGGCGAAAGGTGATCTTAGTTTCAGGTTTGGATATAGTTTTTGCAGTCTATCATACCATTCACTACAGACAGAAAAAGAATAATCAGTCCACTGACAGAGTTGCCCCCTGGCATGTTGGAGCCCCTACGCGGCCCTCTTTAGTAACACAGTCCCCTGGTTGAAATAAACCAGCACTTTTCAGCCTTTCTGAAACCATCTTATGGCATGCTTTCAGACAGAGATGGACCACAAATACAGCTGACTTTTTCGTCTTTTGGAGGTGGGCAGATACTCGACTACCAAAATATAGTGCAAAATTCATAAGGTGCTTTTTCATCGTATGTCCCCTTTATTACTATATTCTGTCTGACATATTGGCTGTAAATATCAAAAGTTCTTGTACCTACCTCAACAACAAAAACCACACCATGCGACTTTTTAAAGGCACCAAATAACATGGGTAATATGCATCTCTAATACTGTATGTATTGTTTTTTTGTTTTTAGCCCCTAAATTCACCACAAAATGAGACAAGAGTCCAATAGGTTCATATTTATTGTAGTCTTTACAGGACAGAGAAAACAAGCTCCTCAGCTTGACAATACATTTACATACTAAGATGGTTCAGTGAGGACGGTGAGCTGGAGTTGAACAGCAGGATGGCAGTCTTTGTGCTGGCCTCATGGTGGCACAAGAGCAGAGGTGACCAGCTGACCTTTAAGAAACACACTTAGGACAAACAAAAGTGCAAACAGAATCAGCGCAAAGTGGCTGATGAAACAATGATCCCCAGTGGTAAACTATAATGAATCTCAATGCAGAGGTGCAGACATCAGATATACTCTAACAAAAAACTCCTTAATGCTGCATGATGCTGCAGGTCAGTTGCACCAACAGCCAAACCACAAAGTATCATGAGAAAGAAAACTAGATAGTCTCTGTAGGTTATTCTAATTATTAGCTTCAGCACCTCTTTCATGACAACATAATGTATTATGCTTGATTTACTGTACATTTTGTGCAAAATAAAACATTTGTGTTCCATAAAATATCATCTGTGTCCTACAGTGGGGGGGTTAAAACCTTTTCAGGCCATCACAGATTCACTCCAGAAACACCCACATTTCACCTTCAAAACAGGAACAAAGATATTTAAAAGGGGTTTGCTAGTAAAATGAGTATTCAATGGGAGAAATGTTTCTGTGCTTTTCCAACTATTCATATCTGAACAAAAAGTGCAATGCCATTAATTCAATGTCCTTATGTCAAGCTTATCATTAAAAAACAGCTGAGGTATATTACGGTTAAAGCTAAAGTATGTACTAGCCTAATGTGTCATTAAATTGAATTAAAGTAACGCATTTTAATAATCAAACAGCACTGAAAGCAAAATAAAATGTTCCTTTGATTAACAAATATATTTGTGAACGCCCCATTTATTTTATGTATTTGTTTTGAGACTTATAAGTTCTGAATAAAGCCACCAATCAGTGGTATTAGCCAATCTTATCACCTCTATGAAGAGAATGTTTGGGTGCTTTGCAATGTCTTAAACTAACATCATCTGGCCACTATGGCTGAAAGCACATACTTTTCCATGCTTCAACAGTATATACTCCATTTGTTACTTCCGCCAAGGAGGTTATGTTTTTGCCGGCGTTTATCTGTTGTCTGTCTGTCTGTCTGTTTGTCTGTTTGTTTGTGTTCAAAATAACTTGAAAAGTCCTGAACAGATTTGGATGAAATTTTCAGGAATTGTCAGAAATGGGATATGGAAGAACTGATTAAATTTTGGGGGTGATCCGGATCACCATCTGGATCCAGGAATTTTTTAAAGGATTCTTTAACATTGCCAGATAGGACCATTTTCGCCAAAGTGGACCAAAGCTGCTTGGTGGAGGTCTGCGCTCTCTGAGTGCTTTTCTAGTTATACAAGTGGTTCTCAACTAGTGGGTTGAGACCCAGAGGTGAACATTTGAGCTGCAGTGGGCCACAAAAGAGAGGCAAAAATCTGATTTACAGAAGCCCAAAACAAAGATAAATCAATGCAATTTATTTTACTTTGTTTGCCATAAAATGAGAGAAGATGAATGCTAATCTCAACCTCTTATTCTCCTTTTCTCTGTACAACACTGTTTTTCTCATTTTCACGTTCATTTCTCAGTATCTCTTAAAATGACCACAAGTGTTATATTAGCACAGAAAAACTGAGTTCATTTTCTGAAAGTACAGTTTCTCTCATTTTTATTCTGCTTGTTGGCTGGCAAATAAGCTCTGCTACTGGATAGTCTGAGAGCTGCATTTCATTTATAGACGGTTTAGGTAAACTATTATGCTTCCTTTGTTCTCAAAAGTCCGGGCAAATCTAATACACTGTGGAGGTAGATCAGTGCTCATGTATAAAAAAAATCAAACATGAGCATTTTGTACCACCTCTTTGTTTAAAAACATCCAATGTCCAAACTGCAACTTTTTCTGTTCAATTAATTCACAAGGTAAAATTTTCTTGCACTGTGGGTTGCTACTTTTCAAAAACAAGAAGGTGGTGGTCCTGAGGCTAGACTGGATGAGAAGCACTGCCAGAACTAACTCTGCTGCTAGAATGACATTAGAAAAAATACTAAGCTGTGGTCGCATTACTTTGAGGAACACATATTTCAGATTTGAGCTTTTTCTGCTTTGCCAACAACAGGTTAGTATGACCACTCAGCTGTGAATGTACCAGAATGTAACAACAATAAAAAATATGCTCGATACAGTTAAATAATTATTATTAATTATTATTATTATTTGAGTGTCATTTGAAAACATTCACAATGTACCACAGTAGTTAATTTCAATTTTACGTTGGCATATAAGCCTAAATATTGGACAGTCTGAGAGCAGCTTTCATTTCTGGACAGTTTAGTGCAACTAATGGGCACCCTTTGTTCTCAAACTTACTTTTTAAATTTTTAAGTAAATTATTGTTCTCAAAACAAGTTCCACAATTTCCCAGCTTGGGATCAATACAGTACATCTATCTATCAATCTATCTAAAAGCCCAGGCCAATCTAACATACTGTGGGGATGGATCAACACTAATGTTATGTGTAAAAAATACATTGGCATTGAAAACAAATAATGAAACTGAAGAAAGAAATGATGGTGTTGAAACTTCGGTATTGTAAAAATTGTAGTTGGATTGGCATTATAACAACATTGGCAGCAATTTATTTTTAACACAGAATGAAAACAGAAGTGGACAATTGTATCATTTCATTGCTTTTTTTTAACTGATAATCCATTTAACTTCTCTTTTATTCGACTCTTTTCAACGACAGTTTTGCAGCAGGTTTGACAGTGCTCCTGTTGACGACTATATGTCTTGAGGCAAAGTGTAGCAAAGTCTCGAGCTCTATAATAACTTCTATTCAGGAGCTGGAGGACAAAGTAACTGCTGCAGCAAGGGACATTATTGACATGCTAATGTGATATATATATATACATTTATATACAGTGCTTTTTTGATCACCACCCAATGTAAGTATATGCCACAGCTGCCCTAAATTAACAGCATTGGTAATTACCAAAATCACTCCTCGTATTTCTGTAATGGTTAATATGGTAATAGCTCTTAAACAGAGAGATATTTTTAAGGCTAACATATCATTGCTATTTCTATCAATGCATTTTCCAAATTTACTGTTTTACAAAAAAAAATGAAAAATAGTAAAGCACATTAATTTTTCTTGATTAAGATGTCAAATTATAGTTATTTACTTGCATTACTGAACAGAAGTGGCTCAGAAGTGGTTGAATGTTATGTTTGATTAATTACTGACTTCTCTGAGAAGTCCAGTGAGTCAGTTCAAAAGTGGATATAAAAGGTGAAGTCAGTCTGAAATGTCTAATCCCTGATCAAAATGTATATCCAATGTATGTTGAAAGATTTCTAAAATATTTACGTTTTCTTGTTTTTATGATAGGTAGTCTAAAAAATTTGTTAGGCACTGTATATACAAACAATGAAGTAGTATAACTTTGAATGTGTTTTTATTATTTGATACAACTTTTGTCATGACAATCATTTATTTTGTTGTCACAATAACTTCTAACAGAACAAATGTTTGAATGCAGAAGTTTCAGTTTCAGGATTTGTTTTCAGTGACAAAATTTCCAAAGCAGACACAGTTCTGGCTCCGTAGTAAACATCCAGGCATTTCTTGTACACTCAAATTTGTATTCACTGGATCTGGCCTGTAGTGCATACTTCATATGATCTAAAATTTAGACTGAAAAAACTAAAGGCATTCAGTTTCAGGTACAGCCTGGGTGATCTTTTAAAAATGAAATTTTAATGTTGCTTACTGCAACTTAAAATATTATCACCTAAAAACATGCAAAAGTTTGCTCACATGTATGCATTGCACATGCTTTGCATTGCATTTCAACCACCATGTGATACAAACTGCATGTTGGAAGTAAAATTCAACCTAATATTTTGTAATAAAAAATCAGCGGGGTACATATCAAATATATGGCACAAGATTGTGTGAAAACCACACCTAAATTGTGAAAAACAAACAAAAAAGACTAATTCTAGTCAGGTAAATGTGCCATTATAATTAAAATAAATAAACTCTGAAATGGCTCAGTGAATGGGAGGAGTGTACCTCAAGCAGCGACTACCTTCATGAGGCAAAGCATTGATCTGCACCCTCTAGTGGTCATATCCCAAAATTACAGCCATCCTCATTCTTTTTCATATCTTTTCTGAATTATTACATCTAACATCTGATATACAAGGTGTGCAAATCAAATCCCACTGGACATCAAGGCTGGCCTGAAATATGTTTACCTGTGTGAAGAGCTCAGGCCTGCCTCTTTTATGACCATCAAAACACGTCTTTTCCTTGGATTAACTGTAACAGGAGTGTGGAGCACCAGTTTACAGCTGCTGACGGGCACCGCTCTGAGCAACCAGTGTCTTATTAAAAGGCAAAATAATAACAGTAATAACAAATCCTCTGTCCTGGTCAGCCTCAGTCCCTGAGGCACGATCCTGCATAGTGTTACTCTAAACATTAGCATGATTTAGTTTAATGATGGGAATGTTAGATCATTATTAGATTTCAAACCTACCAGGGTGACACAAATACAGGACAAAGACTACAATGATATGGAATAAAACTACAGTATGGTTCATTCATATATACTTGACTTAATGTCAAGTAACATCTGTAACTCTCTCTGTGCACCTTTAGCTTATCAGTAACAGAAATGATCAGTTCTTCTGTGTAGTGCATATATTCATCGATGTTTGGGGGTCTGGTCTCCTGCAGTAGGCAGAGACTCAAGTAGACTAGAGACACAAAGGGTGACATCCCATAGAAACTTTGAAACCCTCCCTGCTTGGTGCTGAACCTCTGAGATGATCCACAGGGGAAAGGGAGGCAAGGTGGATACATAGATTCGCTAGGATGATGAAAGAAGAGGAGCAGAGGGGAGGAAAGGACTTATTGTTGATGCGTCTCCTCCAGTCTTGGGTTCTTCTGATTTGAGATAGTCTGTTTTTATCTCTGCTGTTCCAACATCTGCTGGGCTCCTAAGACTCGGACTCAATTCTGTGAGCTGAAAGATAAAAACAAACAGAATATTTTGTTTAACACATTCACATCCTCTGGGCTGTTATACCTGGTTGAAAACAGATCGGACAGTTCATAAAATACCTTTAAGTGTTTTATTCTGGACAGAGCAGCTACCCACACAGTAGGAATAAAACAAAAGACTTACTGACGCAGCCCATACCTCGCTATTTTGAACATGATTATCCTCTTTTTGTTCAGTTAAATGGTAAACAGATTCGAGCTTATATGGCACTTTTACACCATAGCTCACATCTACCCATTCACATGCATTCATTCTCACATTTACTCATTCACTTGCAGTGGTGGGAGCAACTTGGGGACAAGTGTCTTGCCCAAGGGCATGTCAACATGTTACAGCTGAAGCTGGGCTCAAACCAGCAACCTTTCGATTCAACCATTTTTTTACAGGAATAGCAAGGTGTTATTAAGGAGAAAAGGCAATTTTATCCAACTCCAAAGCAGTGTTTTCATTTTACTTTTAACAAAACTGAAACATCCTTAGAGTATTTTATGATATAGAATAAATACAAATATATTAAAGAGAAAAACGAGGAGCTAGAGGAGAGGAACCTAAGTGCATGTAGGCTCAATGATATTATACTTTAGAGCGGGACCATCCTAACAATGGCCAAGGGGCCAACTGCAGCACCTCCTTTTTAATCAGCCCCCCAGAACATGAAAATTGTGCTTGACTGATAAGTACAGAAAAATTTACTTTGTCAAAAATAATAGCATAAATTGTGCTTATTTGCTCTGTTAGCACAGCCTCAAGGTCAAATATACAGAGCAAGAAGTGCTACTTATCTCCAAGCAATGACGCTCATTCATAGTTTAGCAGCTTCATGCAGTTTTCTCATACTTTGTAACTAAACTTAAAGAAGAACTGTTAGCATCTGCCTTCTCTATTACACAGACCATTTTCACTTTCCTATTTTGATATGGGGCAGACAAGTGGACCTGTATTCTTGTATTTTTTAGTGTGTCGCCCATGAAGCAGAAGGTTTGGACATCTTTACTTTACAGTTTGCCCTTCATTCTGTAAAATATAGGCTTCATCCTCACTATCAACAGAGCGTTATGACCCCAAATGTATTTAATTAGCTGCTGATCCAAACGGCCTGTGGTGGACATTGTCAAAAAAGAAATTCCCAAAACTTGGAATTTTACAGAAACATTGACGGCTTACTTCACATTGATTGTGGTTGCCAGTCTCTGCTGTCTGCCACTTGGTGGCTGGAACTCCACTCAGTCGTGCTGACTGTGATATCATGTGCATACCCTCCATGTTTAAGTGCTCCATGCGACGCATTAAAACCAGTGAAGCGCTGTTTGAGCTAAAGATATAGGTTTTTGCTCTGACAGTTTGTGACTCATATGCAATAATTGAGATTTAAAAATATGAACAGTCTAAGTGTCATATAACTTGTTATTGCTGCTTAATTCAGACTTCCATTGTCATGTTACATAAACCAGTTTGATGAGGATTTGAGCTTTGTGACATGGCGCATTGTATTACTAGAAGTAGCCATCAGAAGATGGGCACAGTGTGGTCATAAAGGTATTGATGTGATCAGCAACATAGCCAAGCAGGCTGCAGCATTTATGCATTGCTCATATGGTACTTGGAGATTCAAATTACACCACTGCCAAAAACATCCTGATCCATTGATACAAGGCAGGATGGATCCTTGCTTTTGTACCATCTGAATTTCACATGAGAAACCAACATTCACCAGGCAACATTTTTTCATTCACCTACTGTCCAATTTTGGTAAGCCCGGGCACTGTTTCCTGTTCTCCCTACCATATCTTGTTTGTAACAAGTGGTATCTGACTTACTGTTGCTTTTCTTTCATCTCAAACCACTCTGGCCATTCTCCTCTAACTCCTGGTACCAACAAGTTATTTTCGTCCAGTGAACTAGCATACTCTGTAAAGCCTTGAGTTAGATCTGAGACATCTGAGTACATCAGCAGTTTCTGAAACACTCAGAACAGCACTTCTGGCACCAACAACCATGCCACTTTTAAAGTCCCTTAAATCCCCTCTGATGCACAAATCTAATGCTTGGTTTGTCTTGACCATGTCTGTATGCCTAAATACGCTGAGTTGCAGCCATATGATTGGCTGATGACTAATATGTGTCAAAGATCAGTTGTACCTAAATAAGTGGCTGGTGATCGTAAGTCTATTATTTATCTTCTGCCCCCCTCTTTCTGTAGATAGTATCTTTTATATGGAAATATCACGTGTAAGAGATTTACAGTCAAAGGGTCATTCCACTTCCTGTAAAACTGGCACTGCTCATTTTCTGCAGCAGTAGGAAGGCTCTTTGCTGAAATTGGTTCTTTACTTGTTTAGGACACGGCTGCTCTGCCAACAATAAAATTCATGAAATCACATTCTGTGTGCTGACTATTCCTATTTGTGGTTGTATACTTGAAGAGTTTTATCGCTTGAGTGTGCTCCCTTTCCTCTACTTGTTGTAATTAGTGTGCGGCTACATGTTAATAAATCACACTAACATTGCTTGGGTATCCGTAGCGGCTCGGTGTCTGCAGAGATGACTTGGTGCATGACACCTCTGAACTGGTACAGCAATTTCAGACTCTTCTCCTCTCCCACACAGGGGTCGTAGAATCCTGGCAGTCCAGCCTGAACGCAGAGAAGGAAAATAAAGATTATTCATGTATACATGCAGATCTGTAGGTAGTCAAAGGGGACACGTAAACCCACGCACCTTGGAGGACTCTGTGAGAATGAGTTTGGAGTCTTTGACCAGGCACTGCAGAGGCACGGTGACGTCGATCACCTTCGCTTTCTCCTGCTTCTGGCTGGTGTCAGACACAAACTTTCCGTACCAGGCGTTCAGGATGATCAAGCCTTGACAGAGCATCATAGAGTTTATGCAGCATTCTTCACAGCACTCTTTAGGGGATAGTTCAGGATTTTTGAAATTGGGTTGTATGAGCTAATGCCATGTACCTCATACAACCCCAATTAAAAAATCCCAAACTATCCCTTTAAGCTTGTGAACAACTGATTTATGCCTTTAGTTCCTATTGTATATTATCTTTGTTTAAATTACTTTAATGAGACAGGCAACTGCACCATTACTCACTGTTCACTGAGATCAGGATAGAAAAAAAGAATTATGCTGTAGCTGATTATGTAGCTCAACCATGACATATGTGTTTGAACTCCACATTTTGGATTTTACCATGCTTTATCTGTCTGCAAGCTAAAAAAAGTCTCCATTTCCCACCCTAATGTGAGTGAGTGTGTGAGAATGTGTGTGTTCTCTTACCCATTTTGGATTCTTCCGCCTCTATGATTCTCCTCACAGACTCCTGCATCAGCAAGACCTGCAAAGGAGCCGAGGGAGGAAGAGAAGCAGGAGGAGGACAAAATAGGACAGAAAAAGAGAAAGATTTTTTTTGGGACAAGACGACAGGAGCTGAACCCGGAAACAATGATCAATGACAGTTTGAGTGTCTGCATGTGAGCATGAGTACTCACGGCAGACTCTGCCTCCTGCTTCTTCTTTGCGATGTCTGTGGCAGAGCTCTTCCTCTGCAGCTCCAGCTCTCTGACAAACACAGAGACACATGAAGTAGACATCGACAATCAGCCAATGGGGGTGACTACGAAGGCTTAATATGAAATGTGAAGGTCTAAGTCTGAAAAAAATTCACTGTGATATCTAAAGCTCCTGTGAGGAGTTTTTGACTATTTATTAAACAGACTGACATTAATACTTATCCTGCCACACACCTTACAACAAACAGTCAGTACCATCAGGAACAAGGCTGATTATTACTTTACTACTGATATTATAGATTAAGGATGCACAATACTGGATTTTTGCCAATATCCAATATGCTGTTACTTCTGAACTCATTATCGCACAAAGTCACTACTTAACTAAAACTGAACTGCTGCTTTCATGGTGACAGTCTACATGTCTTACAAGCAGATGTGAACAATCTAATTCTTGATAAATGGCACCTTGATTTATAAAAGTGGACATTAAATGATGATTAGGGAAACCATATTGATGCATTAATATTCTGCCACTATTACAGCCAATATAAGGAATTTATGTGGCCGATATGTACAGCAGGAATATTGGCAGAACATATTTGCATATCTGCAGTTAAAGATGATCAACATTTGAGGCAATTATCTGCTGTTACTTGGGATAGGAATCAAAAACCAATTCCAGTTGATGATCGATAACAACTCCCTCAAGGAATCAATATCATTCGTCTTTTTGCTTAACAATTTCCTTATCAATTCCTTCCACTTTATTCTGCATGCCTTGCAGATCAAAAACACAACACTCTCATCAAAGGCAGTTGGTAGAAATTATAACTAAGATGTAATCATGGAAGACAGAAGACAAACGTGGTCTAACTTGTAGCTTAATTTCCTTTGCAGGAAAAATACAATTACTGCTATAAGGTGGAAACACCAGAAACTTGGAGAATTACAATTTGCAGCCTGGCATTGAATATTAGGATTGACATGTGTTTGACATCAGTGCAATAAAAAAAAGGCTGAAGGCTGAATTTTGCCCAAATTGAAAACCAGTAGGAAGTAGGGAAATCATTAAAGAATTGGGCCAGTAAGCAGAATAGATAATAGAATTGGTATCAACAACACCTTTTCAATTTCTATCCCTAGCTAATACCAATATTGTTCTGATAATATTGTGCATCCCTATAACTTGTGCCTGCTCACTCTGAAGGCCTTTAAACAAAAAGTTTTTTTGGGGGGGTGCATATTTTGCATCCATAACCCAATAAAAAAAAAAACACAACACAAACCTGAGCCTGATGAGGTTATTTTTCTATCAATTGTAAAAAGCTACAGCATGGGATAAAACACTACGCAGTCATCAAACAGCAAAGGTGATTTTGTGACAGTTCACTCTATAACTGACTACTGTGTGTCCATGTCAAATAAACAATAAATAAAATAAATAAAAAAAGAAAAACAAAACTCCCTGTCCATCCTACAGAGACATCTTGCTTGTGCATCAAATCGTTGTGCAAAGTGCAGAAAAACTTGTCAAAGAACAAGACTGCATACTTCAGTTCAGTCTGCAATGCCTTATGCGGCTGTGAGCACAAGTTTTGGCCTCATGTTGTGTTTTATGGCTGAAATTCACAGAGAAGCACAGCACTGTGTTTAAGGTGAGGTTTCTGTGCAAGAGAACGAAAGGAGCTGCAGCCCCAGCTCTCGTCACAGCCGCAGCTCTGAAAGGCCAAATAGCTCTCTTCAATCACCTTGATGTGTGTAGAAACATGCAGGAAATTTACTTCATCACAAAACACACAGACCTTAACAAATTTAATAGACCACCTGTTGTAAAAACTGAGAAAACTTAAATATTTTAGAAATCTTTCAAACGCTTCTTTAAAACTGAAAATGTTACTGTTATTAGACAAACATTTTGAACAGGAATGAGGAATTTCAAACTGATTTTACCTTTTATACCCAAACATGAGCCGGCTCACTTGGCTTCTCTGAGAAGTCAGAAATTAATCAAGCGGAACATTCATCCATCAAAACTATTTTTTTACGTTCTGGAATGCAAGTAAATAAATATAATTTCACATCCAAATCAAGAATTTGCTTTACTTTTTTTTCTGTTCTGTTTTGTAAAAAAAATCATGGATAAAAAATAGTAATCATATTTTAGCATTAAAAATGTAATTTCCGTTAAAGAGCTTCTGCATAATGGTGTATAAATTATTACAGAAACATGAAAAATACCAATACTCTTAATTTAGGGTAGGTGTGGCATAAGCCTTATATTGGGTGGTGGTCTATGAATTTGTTTAGCACTGTACATCATATCAGTCAAATGATTATGACTGACGGAAGTTTCGTAGTCAGTGTACTCACCTGACTGACAAATGTAAGATCATATTCTTTCTAAATACTCAACAGATTCAAACAATTAAAATGGACGCAGTGTACAAAGGCCCAACCTCTTGCAAAAATCCACTGAGGGTTTGCCTGTCTTTTGTGCAAATACACCACATGGAGTCTGGTCTTTACTGAAAACACTTCTTAATCAAAGAACCTCAGCGAGCAGTGGAGGGTCAGGTGTATTGGATTGGTGCAGTGGGCCTGCAGCATCAACAATTGTTATGAAATTATCAAAAGAATGACAAATTAAAACTCTAATAACAAGGGTACCATCCAGTCATGCAGCTATCTGATGGAAACATCAAGGCTTTCATTTTGTTAAGAAGCCCTTCCAGTAAACTTCCGATCCAAACTTCAGTGAGTTGTTTTAGGTCTCCCTCCCCTGCAAATACTGGATTAAATTTCTGCCTCCTTCTTCATGTGATTCACCGCCTGGGTGTCACATTTAAGCTGAGAGAGGGCCTGACAGAGGAAGTGCTATGCAGGCCTAATCACATTTTTCATTGGAAAGTTACCAAACTATCCTGCTTAGGGCTCTCGTCATATGAAGACACTGTGCATACATGTGAAGAAGAACAAGTGTACTGACTCTTCTTTCTGTGCCCGAGTATATGGGATGATGATCAGTCTGTGGACAGCCATGTAGAACAGCAATGGTCCAACAGTGGCATAAAAGACAGCGCTGGGCAGCAGCTGATCTGTTAAGTGGACCGGGAACAGGTACGTCTGACTGGCACGCGCCAACCTGCATGGAAACAAGGGTACAGATTTACACTCACACGCACGTCAGATAATTACGCAGACAGACAAAGACCCACAGAGGAATGAGCTCATATTTTGGGTTTGGCCAGTACTTGATCTTGAGCGTGACTCCTTGAGGGACCCCGATGCTGACAGTCGCTGACAGGACACTGTGTCTGCTGATCTTTCTCTCTGCTCCATATTCCACCACCGTGCCGAACCAGCCCGATCTGAGGAAGAGGACAAAAATAAACAGAGGCCATGACAGTACGATTGTTACAGTGAGACAGAGTCTGTTTTACAGCCTGTGCAGCTAAAACCACAGAGGGATTTAATGCAATGAAATATGCTGCAGAGTGGACCTTAGATCAAGCAAAACAAGTCTGAAAAACAGAGACAGGACAGGCAAACATTATTAAAAATTGAATAATTATAGAGGCATTGAGAGGACATGCATGCAAATAAATTTGTTCACTTATCATGGGAACATTTGACTTGTTATCTTAAGAAAAGGAGCCAAGTAAGCGGAAATCTTAAGAATGTACTTGTATAGTTTTGCAATAAAATGTATGAATGTCCACTTTGGGCTTCCATACATCAGTGACTCCTTGCCACATGATTTTTTTCAAATTTGCGTAAGCACAAGGAAATATATACAGATTGTGTTTTTTTAAATCAGATTGTACTTCAATCATTTTTTATATTGGAATGAATCACTTTTTATTTTTTATTAGAAAACACTATAACCTGATGCCAGGAGAAGTTGGTCAAAAAATATAAAAACAGAAAATGATAACAAACAATAGATTTATGGCTATTTAATGATGCATCCACTTCAGAGATACACTTTGCTTAGTGTGACTTTTTTCAGATGGCTTTGACACATTTACCATTTTCAAGTCCATCTAATGTGATATGTCACTGGCTTTTAAACCTTTTGCCAAAGGCACACCACAGAGGCAAGCCAAAATCACACCTTTGCATATTTGCCTCACTGACAAGAGCTACATCATCTGATTATTCTGTGCATATTTATTTTATTGACCAACTTCATAAAAACTGACAAATTATATAATACTTAAAAACTTAAAATTGGGTAAATGAAGGTCTCTGCCCAAAAACAGACTTTCTTTCTCTTGATGTTACATTTAAACATCATAATGACAATTGTTCAATCAATTTTCTGAGCTGACCATGAGCATATCAAAGTGTAACCTTACAGTTTAAGTTAGAAAATTTACTTTTATCCTGCTATTTTCAAGACAGATTTCATCATTGTATTAATATTTCTAACAAATATTATTCAGATTTAGGGCAGCACGGTTGGTGCAGCAGGTAGTGCACGTGCCTCACAGCAAGAAGGTTGCTGGTTTCAATCCCCATGTCGGTCAGGGCCTTTCTGTGTGGAGTTTGCATGTTATCTCCATGCATGCATGGGTTCTCTCCAGGCACTCCAGCTTCCTCCCACAGACCAAAAACATATTCATTAGTTTGACCAGTGACTCCAATTTGCCCTTAGGTGTGGGTGAGTGTGTGAATGGTTGTCTGTCTCTATGTGGCCCTGCCATCAGCTGGGGACTGGTAAAGCAGTATAGATAATGGATGGATGATTTAGATTTATCAAAGTTTATTTTTTTTCTAAGCTGACGGTCAAAAGGTATAGTATTCAGTTTAACTGGATGCTAAAAGCGGATGCACTTGAAGCTTGATAATGACTGGATATTGATAAGCTCAAACATTTTTGAATTTTCAGGTTAGACAATACTTAACAGGGACTGAACTAAAGCACATCAAGTTTCCACTTGATATGTATTAACATATGGTATAAGTCACACACTTGAACTTATCTCAAGCACACAAGTGTGCCCCACCACACCATTTGAGAACCACTGTGCTATATGACTGTTTTTAATAGGGCATTAGGACATTGGCCTTATAATGTTGTTTATATTGTACATGTCAAAATAATAATGAATAATTAATAATGATATCAGTGAATCCAACAAGCTGGTTTCACACAGAAGGTAAACTGAGACATAAGGAGCAGACAGACATACTTCACAGAGCCTTTAACTTTTGTCTGATCTTCATCCTGGAACTTGTACTGGTAGCTCATCATCAGGTAAGAGTGAGGCACACCAAGCTGAAATAGTAAATGCATACACACAGCAAAAAATCTCAGGGGCAAGTAGGCTAAATTTCATTTAAAAAAAACATAATTACTGTAAAGACTGCAGTACAAAAGGTTACTGATGATTGTTACAACCTGCAAAGCCAGAGTGAAGTGGCTGCTCTTTGTGTCTCGAACCAGGCTGGTTGTCATGGCGCTGTTGGGGCCCCAGCGCCACTGGAGATACCCCATGGTGTTCTGGTCCAGGTGGCGTGCTGTCATCAGAGAACAGCTTGGCCGCAAACCTCGCGGAGAAAACTGTAGGCCGCACTGAGCTGTCAAGAAACTGGACACAGGGACAAGAGAGAGGTAGAGAAAAGAGAGAACATGTCTGAGAATATGGTTCACATGTTTATACAGTTTGTGTTACAGTCACCTGTTTTATAGTGTAGACTTACCAGCGTGTGGTGACATTACGAAATACTTTTAATCCGATGAGAGGTCCGAGAATATCCCCTGCACCAAACTCCACCTTCAGATAAGAGTGCATATAAAAACAGATGTTGTAAACGGACCTGATTACTGTAACACTAGCAAAGACATCTATAATTTCACCCCACAATTTAATAAAATGCATGTTTAAACTCTTGTTCAATCATCTCTAAGCTCAAAGGAAGGTTGAGAAAAACATTACAAATATCACTTAAAGACATAATTTTCAACCTCTCATCAATTGGGATGAATTCCAAATGCACTTATCTAAAAAAACAAAACTAAGTACTAATTCTAAAGACAGAGTTTTGCTGCCAAGAAGACAACAACATAATATGGCTTAAGGCAGTAACTCCAGCCAAAGACTGGTGAGATGTTATTTATGAAATTTATGTGATGAAACAAATCAGCTATTCACTGACACGTTAAGGGAATTAATTTCAGCAGCTACGATGAATATGGATATCCTTTGGGTCGAATTTTGACGATGTAAAGTGTGTTGTCCTTAAGCATATAGTAGTTTGGGGGGTTTGTCTGTTTACATTTTGCTGACAAGAAGGCGTACAGTCCTGGCACAAAGATGACTGCTTATATGCCTTGATTATACTTATGTTTGTTTTGGGCATAACATTTAAACCAATCGCCAACATGCTGGACAGTCTGTATCAATAACTGAGGCGATGATTATCGTTTGCAACCATTACCATGTATACAAATATTATAAATACTATGTTTATAAACATTATAAATCCAACTCCCTGTTGCATGAGAGCTGTTAAATGTGTGTTTTTGCTTATTTCAAGGTGTATTTGGTTGTGTGCTTGAGAGCATGTGAAGGGAAAGAAAAAACAGGCATGCTGTCTCTTAGCCCTCAGTCTAATTCAACACTTGATTCTGACTTATCAAACAAATGCACTGACATCAAATTCTGGAGTGTGTATGCTCAGTATGAGGAACAAGTTTAGTAGTAGGAATGTGTAGTGATCCTGAGGATGTGTGTCTCCTCTCTGAAGAGAGAACCGCTATGGGAGACAGGCTATGCATTGTTGCAAATGGGGCCAAGAGCTTCCCATAATTTGATTGGGTTACATTAAAATCATAAAGGAGCATTGGGGTGACTGTACACTGCATTGAACACAATTACAATGCTTTACTTTTCTGCTAGCAAGCACCTTTGTTTTGGTACAGCTTCGACGTACTACATAGCCTACCTGCCCTTCACCTAGAGTGAACTAGAACCAAAGCAAAGGGGCTTGTTAATAAAAGTAAAGCATTGGTAATGTGCTCAGTGCAATGGCTAGTCACTCCAACTCGTGTTTTAGTTTGCCTTCACCTCAAATTCGCCAGAATAACAGAGCTCTTGGTCCCATCTGAGGGCAAGTGTCACCTAAACTCTGTGTTGGTGCTACATCTACAGGAGAAAAGTTGATCAAAATCACTGTGGCTTATGTAATTGCTATAGGAATTAAATTAATATAAATTCATATCAAAAATACTGAACATTTCCAATTACAATGTTCATTTGTTATTTAAACAATATGAGGACAGGAGGTCAAATTGAACACTGTATCAGTTGGAATATAGGAAAGACACCTGCATCACATGCCAAAACTCTTTGCACTGCAGGTGCAATAGGGCCTTTTATCTTCCAAAAGTGTCCATTATTTGTTTAAGTGACTTTATATTTGTAACAAACACTTGTATGTGACTCATTTTGTAGTTTTCCTATTAGTGCTAAGACACACTATGTCCTAAATTGTGTGTATTTCCTCTTATTTTTATGGACAGATATTATTTGTTTTATAAAATATTGCAAAAAAGAAAAAAGAAAACCGGGATCACTCTGGAAGTTGTATGATCAGTGTAAACTGTACAAGTGTTTTTAAATTTGTATGATTAAAAATAAAATCAAAATAAAATCTGTATGTTTTAGAATATTTTTTGACTTTTGAACATTGCATTTTCTTTGTGGAGCATACCTCTCCCCATCCTTTGGCTGACGTAACCCTTCGTACTGTCATGTTAATGTTGCCCCCTCCATTTCCATTGTGTGTAGAGAGGGAGCCTGACAGCACTGCTGTATCAGAGTTTGTCAAAGGAGCCTGTAAACAGAAAAAAAAAATAAATAAAACACAAAGTATTACTTTAACCCTGCTAGTGCAAGCAGCTGCGCAAAAGGTATGCATCAAGAGTGACTGTGTGTATTTGTTATACCTCTATGGATTGGGAAATGTGCATCTTGTTGATTTCTATATGAGGAAACCCTCCTCCTGGCATCTCCTCAAAGTCCTCATCATAACGGTCAAACAGGTCTGTTGCGTCCACACCCACGCTGATGGTGCCCTGAATAATGATGGATTAAAGGAGAGGATTTGCCAGAGTTAATAAATAGAGATGGAGAGGGTGAGGGACATAATGAAATGAATTTGAGAGCCATCTATTGTGAATTGTGAGACAAATTGTTTTTCAGCAGTATCTGCATGACTAGGTGGCGAACGCAATAAACACACTTTAAGTAGTGTAGTTGACAATGAAACATGAAGTAGCTGTGACTGTGAAAACCTTGGGGTTAGTTCTTTGTTGCAGTCTCCTCTCTTCTCTTTCTCTCTGAAGCCTTTCATACTCCTCCCGGATTTCTGCTGGAGTTCTCTTTCTCTCCACAACCTGCAAGTCATCAACAAGATAAGACATATGAAATAAGGACAAGATTGCATAGTTAGTGTAAAGCAGCAGCAAGACACTCAACTTTAATGCACAATATTAGACAGAAAACATACCTCCCAGCCCTCCACCTCCAGCCCTTTCTTTCCAAATATGTCATAGATGGCTCTGGAGTGTTCATCGCTCAGCACTGCGGGTTAAGAGAGTCAGAGTGGTTCGGTTTATGCTAATATTTTCAATTTGTAAACTCAGTTTTACATTAAATAAAAACAAAAATGCTGAACTTTATATTTGCCATTGGAGTTTAGTCCTCACCTTCATATGCTTGGTGCACCTGGTTAAACAGTTGTTCTGCTTGGCTTTTCAGCTCTGGATCTCGATGTTTGTCAGGATGGTAGAGCATACACAACCTGCGATATGACGCCTTCAGCTCCTCTAATGTAGCCTGTATCATGAGAGAGAGGCGGTAATATGCAAGAAAATAAAGTATCAAACAGCAAAGGTAAATGGTTTTAGTAGAGCTGGGCAATCATTTTTTTTTTATTTCAGTTGCAATTTTAGCTTCCCACAATCGTGAAAACACAATAATCAAGAATAAGGAAGATTTATACTGAATGCTGTATTTTGTTGCACTTGTTTGTTAATTTGAGGGCAATGTAGTGTACCTTCTCTGCTTTTACAGAACAGCATGTGCTCTGCCCCTCCCACCAAAACAGCTCTCACTTTACAGTTTATTTATAATGTGCAGGGGGAGCCAGAGTTTGAACACTTTTCAGCTCAAAAAGCAAGAGAGCCAAGGAAGCTGACAGCAACTTGGCAAACAAAAGAGGTAAAGATCTTCACCATATCAAAGCACAGTTGTTTTGAGGAGTCACACTTGGAACAATACAGAGTAACTTGCCAGGGCAATAAAACAAATGTAATTAATTATCTGAATTTCATGCACAGATGCAGATGTTATAAATTCACTTAGTAAATGAGTTTGATTTCATGATCGTAAATTCAGTAAATATAACTATTTCTATGATTTGCGCAAGGGATGCATGATACTATTGGACCTTAGAGCTGTGCCTCTTTACTTGTCTCATGATTTGATTTGGTTACGATTACTGAGTAAACTATTCAATTCGATTCAATATAATGATGCATAATAATTCATCACAATGAAACACAGTAGTAATATCCTTGATTTTCCATAGTACTGTACCAGACTACTTTTTAGATTAAAAAAATACAAGAAGTCAGCTAAATATCACTCCTTTTATTAAAAAGCTTTTGGTTTAGTTCTCACCTTCCTATACCTGTTCTTTTCTTCCTCCAAAACAAAGTTGATACTGAAGTCGAGCAGCAGCCTCTGCAAGATTAAACTTTTATTGACTGTCTCTGTATCGATATATCTTCATCTACAGCTGCATCACGATGCATTGATTATACGATTATTTGACACCCATATTGGGCCAATATCAGTATTAGCCGATTATTGCCTAAAATGGTGATAATATCAGCAGATATGACAGTTTTTATAGATATTTTCAGAAGATATTTTGGCCACACAAATTGGCCATATATATCCCATATATTGGCTGTAATCTTGGACAAATACACAAATGTACAATAATGGTTTACTCCATTATCAATAAATGTCGGCATTCATTAATCAAAATGATCATTAATTAAATAATAAAGTGTTGTTTTTGTTGCTTCTTATCTGTTTCTAAAGCTGGGGACACACTAGGGTTGCTCAATTATGGCAAAAATCATAACCTTGATTATTTTAATAGAAATCGAAGACAGGATTATAAAACAAGATTACTCACCGATTTTAAAAAAAGACCCATCATTCCTTTATTGAATGAATATGCTTTTGACACTATCATTTTAACATTAAAAACTGGCAATGACCCCAGTTGCAGTCAATCAAACATGTTTGAATATTTTTAGATGAATCTGGATGCAATCGGGTAGTGTACTCTGATTACCACCCCTGCAAACAAGTGCTGCACACAGCCAATGAATAAGTGAAGATGGCCTACAGAGAATAGCGCCAGAAGACAATGGGAAGTAGCAATGATTTCAAGACAAACTTTCATCCTTGCATGATGCTTGATGGGTGGCTTTAGTTGGTTTGACGGATCATGCAGTCTGTGATTCCTCATAAGGAGCAGTTGTTAAGTGTGTGATCCCCGGTTTTTCATTTATCATACAAACATCTGCTGAAACCAGTCTGTAAGTGCGTACTCCTAGTCTTTTCAAAAGCTGTAAAGTTTGTGAAAGTTGTGTAATGTGTCCCCAGCTTGACACAAATGAACAGTAACCATGACAGGATCAGGCCAATGTCCATTAACTGGGCACTCTGTGCACTTCACAACAAATAACCATATTAATATCAGCAATAATAAGTTTAGAAATATCAGATACCGGCAAAAATCTAAAGTCGTACATCCCTATTTTTTATCATGATCAAGCAGCTGCTGTTGTGAAGCACCGATATTTCATTGTTAGCTGGCAAATTAAAACAGAAATGTTAACACTGGGACAGAAATGATCATCTTTGCATCATTTCACATATAAGCAGTAAATCAGTTGCTGAAAAAATATTTAGATGATGGCAGAGCAGTACTGCCCTCAGGCACTGGCTTTGTTTCTAATGAACATGTAATTACGAATACTTCAGTGACAATGAAAGGGCAATGGAAAGATTTACGCTATACTTCCACTAAGACTGCGGTATCTTTGTCGGCATGAACCTATTGCTACCATACCTAACGCGATCTAACTGAATGTCCGAGTTTAAGTCCTTTAGTCAGGCCTCTCACTGAACACAGCTTAATGCAAATAAGGTTTGAGAAAGTGGTCGTCGTCGTTCAAGCACAAGCAATGACTATGCACCTGCTTCAAAACGCATGTGCGGCATTATTTAGGAAAAACATATTTAGATATATCACAAATTCATGCATCTGCTGCATCAGCCGGTATCAATGCACGGATGATGGTGCAGATGAAACTCCGTTATTCAGTCTGGGGGATGATGCACTCACTGCACACCACCTCCCTGCTGAATATCCACCCACCGACCCTCACAGCGAAAGGTCGATGACTACTCCACTTCCTCGTATCCCAAAATGACCCCTACCTCTTTCCTGACGTTCAGTAGAGAGTAGTAGTCCTGGTTATTGGACTCATAATCATCATCTAAGGACGCCGCCATGTTTGCGTTCGGTCCAGTCCCGCCCCCCCTTCCAGTGCCCTGGAAGCTCATTGGGTGAGCTCAATGGGAGCGCAAGTGGAGCTATCGCCACCTCCTGGTTGAGTTTGGGCCCAACACGGAGGTGAAACTTGACAGCTTCAAGCCATGGGGTAAGACAGAACAGCAGGGTGTTTTATCACTAAGGAAGGCTCCAGTGTGACGACATGTCTCCCTTTGTTTTAATGTCTTTTCCTCTGACCAAGTGGCGGCTCCTGAAAAATTTCTCAGGGGGTCAACAGTTGTGGTGATGGCTAAGATGACCCGTTCAATGGGTAAATTAATAATTTAAAAAGTCAGAAAGCTAACTTTACAGTGTCACAATGCATTGTTTAATTCGGTTTTCCTGTTCAACCACTAGATGGTAACACCAGACATAACATGTACATACTGTACAGTATTTTTGTATAGCTATATCAAGTTAAATGTCTAAAATACAATAAATTTGGTTCCACAGAAAAACACTTACTTATTGGGTGGTCCCAAATAACTCTTTAAATACTGTAATTATAACAGGGTGCCTGGTCTTTTTCTGTCAGTAGATATGTCAGGAAATGTCCTTTGACTACTTTTTCACCCTATGTTCATGAGAAATAAATGTAAACAATTCTGGCAAGTTTTTGTCATTATTACCTCCGCCAAGGAGGTTATGTTTTTGCCGGCGTTTGTCTGTCTGTCTGTCTGTTTGTTTGTGTTCAAAATAACTTGAAAAGTTCTGAACAGATTTGGATGAAATTTTCAGAAATTGTAGAAAAATGGGATATGGAAGAACTGATTAAATTTTGGGGGTGATCTGGATCACCGTCTGGATCCAGGAATTTTTCAAAGGATTCTTTAACATTGCCAGATAGGACCATTTTCGCCAAAGTGCACCAAAGCTGCTTGGCGGAGGTCTGCGCTCTCTGAGTGCTTTTCTAGTTATGTTATAAATGCTTAAAACAGTGTGTAATTACAAGAAAAGAAAACTGATCTGAATTTTCAACAGGTTTCTCTTTATAAAAAAATGTAAATGAACATGTACAAATGTTTTTTGAGATGACAAAAAACAAACATAACCCATTAACATGCACTCTAACATTTTTGTTTGCCTTCAGCATTTAGTGTCCATGTGTTTGTTTGTTTTTTATTGACAATAAGTTCCTGAAGCAGTTCCTGTCCAGATGAAGACAGAGTCCAAGTTCGCACTCCTCACACATCCATGGAGTGCTTTTTCTGCACACAGTGCACTGCTTTCTCCCCAGGTTTACCCCCTGTCATTTCTCTATATGCTCTCTTTTGTTGTTCTTTGAAGGAGTTGTTATCGATTCTCAACTGGAATTTGCTTTCACTTCCCATCCTTAGTCTTAGTCTGTATGTTTATACGTGCACGTACGGCGAATATACGGCAAAAAATGGCAAATATACGGAGATACACGGCAAAAATATGGCAAAAGAACAACAAGGAAACACTCCAGAATGATACTAATGCTGTTATGTACAATATTTGTACATTATTTACTCCGAAAATACTGATAAACCACTGATAAGTCACTCACATGTCTCACTTTGAATCATCTCTGTCGCCTGCGCGCTGTGCATATCGTTTGGGCAGGCATCAGTGCGTATGACGACATCACATTGGGGCAAGCCCTCCCGGAGCCCATAGAAATGCACCGTAAGGTCCAAAATTTGAAAAAGAGTCTCAACATGTAAGTCTATGAGAGCACCTGGGGCGAATTTCAATCTGACTGAAATCGCCCCAAGGGGGCAGGGTTGCTTGTTGGACAGTGACATCGCAGCGATATTCGGGCTGCTGATTAGACAATAATATGAAGACTTAATATGAAGACTTAGACTGGCACAATGAAGTATTTTCTCTCTCTTTTTTCACATGGCTTAAGTAGGGCGGTGCATTATCGCCCACTATGGGCTAGCCGGCCCTGCTCTGACCTACAACACTAGAGGGTGAGCACCAAGTTAACACCTGTCCGTGATTCTGATTGGCTGAAACTCATTGAGAGACACGAGCGTCATAATTAGCAGAATTAGCATGGTGAAGGAATAAGTTAGCATTTAGCATTTCCTGGTTCTCAATCCTGAAACTCAATGGAATTTAGAATACCGGTGTTGGATAAGAGCCTGAAATAACGTTCGTGATGAACACACACATAATATTAAATTTTTTAATGGGAACTAATAAAGTGCATCTGAAGACTGCTTTTGAATCTTAAACCCTTTGTGTGATTAAAAGGACGGTTACCAACAAACTGCTAACAAGGATAACAAAAATGCCCGGGGACTCAACAGCAAGTATTTCTTATTGTTTTTTAATAGTCAATCATTCATACACTACTAATACAGCCACGAGGACCAACTTCATCAGGTCACTCAATTATGAGGAAATTCTTAAAAAAGGGGTTTCAATAAGATGTTATACATTGAAAATATTGTAGTTTCTTCAAAGTCAATCCACCATGTTGTACTTTCATAGTAGCTTACTACAAGCTCTTCACTGTTGCTGATTACATTTAATAAAAAAGAAAATCATAAAAAATAGGTTTGTTAAAATTATCACAAAGAGTAGCACAAGTATGATTTTTGTTTTCTACAGAGTTTATTATAAGCAGTGATCCAGAACAGTGAAAAACCCCACAGGCTTTTAGTGGGATTGCAGTCGAGGGAGCCAATGTGATGCTAACTTCCATGTTGGCCTATTGAAATGCATCATCTCCGCGCAAGTCCAAATAGTGGAAGTAAGTGAGCGTTTGGCACTTCCCGCTTCCCCAGGCCGAAAGTACATGGGATTTAGATTAGAGGTATCTTATATACATGCCTGCAAAAGGGTTTGTGATGAACACATACATACAGTATTTTAATGTTTAACCTGAAATAATAAAAAGTCTGTTGTGTGTTCTAAAGGATGATTGCTAGCAAACTGCTAAAAATGACTACAATGACTGATTATTTTTTAATAATAAATAATTCACACACCGTTACCACAGCCATCACTTGATTAAAGAGACGATCTCAAACAAGAGGTTACAACATGATGATATAAACTGGAAATATAGAGAGTATGCACTTGATGTTTCAATCAGTATGGATGAGTGGTATACCAGGCACTGAGTGACAAAAAGCACGGACTGACACCATTAGTCAGGGGGAAGTAAGCAGTCAAATACCTAAACTCAGCAGAAAAGTTTAAAGTTTTGTGTTATTACTATTTGATAATGTCCACCACGGGCAGTGCAGATTCTCAGCAGATGTTATAAAATGTCTGGAACGGTAATGTCAGATTTTTAACGAAGACGAAGCTGTGATGTTAAAGCGACTACTACCATATCACTGTGCATTCACACATTCAGGTAATGATGAATATGAACTCTAACTCTTCCTCTTTGTCTTTACTCTAGTTTTTGTCTTGAAGAACCTTTGTGACATTAAAATTCAGCAAATCATTCATAAAATTATACATCTATATCTTATATAATGAGGGTCTGAGGGCAACAGATTATGTTTTTATACTGGTAGCCTTCATAAAATCCACAGAAGTCAGATTACAGCAGCTGGTTTGACAGTAAATGATTTAGAAAATAGTTTGGCCAATGGATTTTACTCAAATTGATGAAATAACTAAATTAATATGAGTCCCATTCTGCTAATTATTGACATTGTTTTTGTATATTTTCATGAAATGAATGTTTCCGAAGAGTTCAAATGTCAAATATAAGATAAATGGAGGGCAACAAATGTTAAATGGATGCTAAAACTGTATGCTCAGAGTAAGCCTGGGTACATCAATCTCATTTTAGATGTACACAAAATTGTGCAAAGACAGATATATTGTCACTACAAGGCTACACCCTACAGCTCAGGTTGATAAATGCTGCATTTTAACCTAATTTTATGGCTCCAAAAGTGTATTTAGTCATCTTTAAACATACATTGGACTAGAATATACATTTTCTGTAATGAACATCATCAAAATAATGAGGCCTTCTGGAAATGACTCAAACATGGCAAATTTTTGGTTTCGCTGTTTCTTACCACCAATATCAATTACCAGACCTTCCTCTCTACCACTCAGTGAGTGAAACTGCCAGTCCATCACACAAATTATGACGTCAATGCGTTTGAAGCACAATTGAGTAAAAGAGTCTAAGTCGCTTCACTATTTAAAAAATTGCATAGAAGTCATGACTGAAAGAGGCCAATAAATTATTCATTAAATATTTGTTAAGTTGGTGTATCAATATTAAATATGGATGAAATTGAATAAATGTATACCGTACAAAGCAATAATCCTGGTACAGACTGTAAATGGAGAATTAATGTCATACTTTGAAAAATTCAGTTTTGACATTTTTTCTCAGCTGGGATGCAAAAAAAATACCATAGGTGTAAATACATTAGCTTTACTCGTTCCTCTGAAAACATACACTTTAGTACCTAATTGACCAAAATATGTTTATAGTTGACATGGAAATAAATTTATAATTTGAAAACTCAAAAATATAACAGACTTTGAAGATGTTTTTCAATTTTTTTGGAGACTTCTGTTAGATTCTATTTAGTTTATAAGTATTCCTGTCCTATGATGTTGTCAGTTGTTATGACCAAGGAAACTGAGGTCCAGAAACGAAAATTATTATGATCTAGTTTTGAATTTATCTCTACAAATCTTTAAAAAAATCACGTTGCACCGTCATAATCTCATTTTGCAGACAATTTGAGTGTAATAAAAGGCTGAATATTGTGTTGCCATTATTGTTGCCAAAATAGAAGACTTTTGATGTCAACAGTTTTTGCAAGGGCTCTTTTAATTTAAATTCAATCCAAATTTGTAATATTCAAGTATAATGACCAAATGCCTGAACCTTCATTTCTGAGATATATGGCATACAGTTTATGACTAGAAGTGATCAGGGAGCACAAACCTCAGCCAAGGCATTTCCAACATTGTTAGGCAATTTGTTGTCAAAAAATTTGGAAAACTGCCCTACTTTGCACTATTAAGAAACCCTTTAAAATAATTCCTGGATATGGATCTGGGTTCGGATCACAACCAGAGTCTTGTCACTTCTGTCTTGTGCCATGAACAACATTTATTTCAGCAACTTGCTTGACAATGTTGGAAATGCCTTGGTAAAGGCCTATGCCCTCCAAGCACGTCTTTTTTAAAATTATTTATACTTAATTTGCCATGATTCATGCTGAGTATAGGTTTAAGCTTTATTTTTGAATGAAATCGCCATTTTCTTACACAGCATCACTCTTTCCATCAAACAAAGACACACAGTTTGAAGGTTTAAATTGTTTTCTTGGCAACAAACAGTATGTGCACATCTCTTATTGCCAGTCATCCAGCCTGAACTATGTAGATGCCAAAAAACCCTGAGAGCCTCTGTGCTTGCATGCCGAGCATAAGTAGCTGAATATGAACCATTCAAAACCTCAGTTAACTGTGAAGCGTGTCTATGGAGACGATTGTGTGTGTGTCAGACACAAGGCTTTTTGGTGCAAAGGCGATATTCTACCCTGAGGCACAGAGTGACAGAGTGGGTTTGAAAAGAGCACATAATAGTGACGCTTAAGCTCTACTGTTTGGAAGGGATACCATGGTACAAAGCTGTACTATCAGAAGGAGTAGTGTTAGGGTATAAACTTCACTTTCTGTGTTAAACCAACGGTATCCTGCAGGAGCTGAAACTTGGCGTTTACACTGGAAGATGTAGAGTACTGCTTTTTTTCTGCCTCCATTTCATAATTGTCATAGTACAAATCACCAAGGGTTGGGAAATAGGGACTTTTTTAAGATGTGTATATATTTATGAATGAGATATGGGCTAAGGTGATATTGCTTAGTTTATTGGTTTATACAGGACAGCATGCAGTGACATAAATTATTCCAGCGAAATAAGAAGATGGCTGCACCAGATTTAGCTGAGAAGCTAATTTCTTATGTAGAAGTTGCATGACATAACATTACATTTTTCTTTCAACCTCATCTGGCCATTGGTGAGTACAATGTTGAATTCACTGACCTGAAATAATGTCCTATTGCTTAGTAACAGGACTGTTTAGTGTAAGAACCACAGACAGTAATTTGCTTTATGACCACAAGATATGGTACATTTGAATTGTTTATGCTAAATGGAAAATCATCCTATTATTACTATATATTTTTTTAGGATGCACCAGATTTAAATTCTTTCAGAGGTCTTTTTATTGATGTGCCTGCATGAACTGAGATAAAGAAACAAATTCCAAAACCCACTCCGCAGTGAACAACCCCTTTCCCCTTGCTGTCACTGATGTAGATAAGCCTGTTGATGGCTCTCTACTGTTACAGATAAAATAAGAAAAAATGAAATACATATATGTATGCATACAATAATAAATAATAAACAGTAATAATAAATAATAATAATTGTAAACAAAACAATTTGAAAGTTGTGGTATAAGAAATACTAAAAAAGGCACATAACTATTAATAAATGTCTGCAAACACTGGTACATACACACCAGCACACATGTACTGTCATGTACAAACCTACGCATAAATGTGCCATGTACACTGCCTGGCCAAAAAAAAAAGTCACCACCTGGATTTAACTAAGCAAATAGATACGAGCCTCCTGTTGGATAATTACTGCACGTGTGATTATCTTTCAGCTGGCAACAAGTCATTTAACCCCAGCTGATGCAATGAGTAGCTTCTCATTTCTTAAACAACCATGTGGAAAGACACATCCTGTGGTCGTGGAAAAGATGTTAGTCTGTTTAAGAAGGGTCAAATCATTGGCATGCATCAAGCAGAGAAAACATTTAAGGAGATTGCAGAAACTACTAAACTTGGGTTAAGAACTGTCCATAATATTATTAAAAACTGGAAGGATAGTGGGGAAGCATCGTCTTCAAATGTGGTTGAAAAAAATCCTGCATGATCGTGATCGGTGATCACTTAAACGTTTGACCAAATCAAATAGAAGAAAAACAACAGTAGAACTCAGGGGTATGTTTAATAGTGAAAGTAAGAGCATTTCCACACACACAGTGTGAAAGGAACTCACGGGATTGGGACTGAACAGCTGTGTAGCCTTAAGAAAACCACTAATCAGTAAGGCTTACTGGAAAAAAATGCTTCAGTTTGCTAGGGAGCATAAAGATTGGACTCTAGAGGACTAGAAGAAGGTCATGTGGTCTGATGAGTCCAGATTTACCCTGTTCCAGAGTGATGGGAGCATCAGGGTAAGAAGAGAGGCAGGTGAAGTGATGCACCTATCATGCCTAGTGCCTACTGTACAAGCCTGTGGGGGCAGTGCTATGATCTGTGACAAATCTTGTGGCATTGCAGAAGCTTATTGAAACAATGCCACCGCAAATTTGTGCTGTAATCAAAGCTAAAGGCAGTTCAATGAAATATTAGAGTGTGTGACCCTGTTTTTTGGTGGCAACTTTTTTTTTGGCCGGGCAGTGTACATCTTAAAACTTAAATAAAGTGTTAGCCATGCTGATTTGCATAGTTGATACATATAGCCAACAGTAATCATAATCATCATCATCATAATGTCAGAAAAAGAATGTCAAAGCTCAGCAGATTCAGCACTATGTGTATTTGTACAGAGTGTTCATCAAAAATGACATGGTCCCACTTCAATTTTTTTTTCAGAACCATGCATTGTTTATCTGTTGTTTTCTAGCTGCAGGTTAGCTTACATGTCTTTCATCCCTGAAAGACTGAGAGTAGGGTAGTGACCTTCCACTTAAATTAAATACAGTAAGTAAATTCATTTACCAAGGGGTTCTTAATCTGAACAATAACAATAGATTCAGCAAGGATAGCTGGAATCATGGAGGTGCACTCATATATCCACATGTGATGTGTGAAATCTGGTTGACAGAACGTGCCGCTGAAGCAAAGAATAATCATGATCCATCACCAGTAAGTGGCATAAAACATTAAAGAGACGCTGACACAGAATGGGAGATTTCTGCAGTTTGCAGTTCCTGCTTCCTTATTTGACAATCTCTGACTTAGCATCATGTGTTTCCATAACGGCCTGACATGTTGGTCTGTTGCTTTTAAATTCGTCAAAAATCAGCCATTGATTGCCATGGTAGTTTAAAACTTAACAACTCAACACTCTGATAAAATGAGATACTGTCCAAATACCTCTTAAACCTCTAAAATAAATGTTTAATATATGTTTATTCATGTTTCAATATTGTAGACTGAGGTTTCCAAAGTTTTTCACAGAGTTTCATCCATTATATCACTTATCCCTGTTGACTCTGGAGGGACTGGAGCCTATCCCAGCTGACATTGGGTGAGAGGCAGGGTTCATGTTGGACTGGTCCCAAGGCAACCAGGAGTGAAATAGAGAAACAGACGGACATTCATTCACACAATTACACCTAAGAGAAATTTAAAGTCGACACTTTACCAAACAAGCATGTTACTGTTCTGTGAGAGAAACCAGAGAAAACCCACACGTGCACAGGGAGATCATGCACACAGGAAGCCCTCTGAGTGATATACAGAAAAATACAAGGATGACTGGACCACTTTGAAATTCCTCACCTGTACCTTTTAACATGGAGAAGGGAATCTATCCTTTCCTTTTGTCTCACTCTCTGCTCAGTCCCTCTCTCCTTCACTTCTAAGCTCTGTCTGTCACTGGCATCTTCCATCTTTTAGTCTCAGAAAAGTTATCAAATACTACTGAGATAGGCGAACTGGTTTCTTCTTAGATTAAGGCTGGTGTGTGAACTAGTGTGAGCCATTTTTCCAGCAGAAAGTACTTCTCAACTTTACAATCACTATTTTAAGGCAGAAACATTACACAAGGTGTTTTCAGAATATGGGATTGTGGAATGGACAATCAGATATTTAAGGGGACTTGATCGGTCCTGTGTATCACTGGATGCATTCCTGGTCTGGATGAGAACAGCAGAGAGGGAGACACTGACGGCTTATCTCTACGTTCAGATACAAAACAAGTTAAAACAGCAAAACAGCCAAACTGTATATAAATGCCCCATTCTGAGTAAGCTTTCCTTCAATATAGCACTCTATTCTGCACATACAACATTGACAGAGAAATATCAGGCCACTGAGACATCAGGGTTCAAATTGCCTTAATTATCATTTACAGCTTCATGTACTGTGTATCACTGTTTAAAAGCAAAATATGGCCTTATTAGAGTTTTTTTTTTTATAAAATGTAAGATTTCATTTTATTTTCAAATACATATGCAATGTAAGTTAAGGTTGAGGTGACATCTTGGCAAGATAGCCATATTTAAAGTGCTGCAGGAAACGTTGTATTGAGCTGTAATTTCTGGAGCATGTCACCCAAAGTAACCTTGCTGTCACCAGAGCTTATTTGGGCTTGCCCTGATTCAAGTATGAATTCCTTCTGTTTCCCTCTGAGCTCTCCCTAATAAAGTAAAACACAATTGTTTATCCACAGGATGGACGTCCTGAGGCCTCTCAGGCATTGGCACTTTTACAGTGAAGCATCATCTCATTTACCTTGTTTGTAGTTTGTGAGAAGTTTGCCAATTCAAAATTAGCCTGGGGGAATTTTGTCAGAAACTATGCTTATGCCAGTGGTTCACAAATGGTGTGTCATGGCACTCTGGTGTGCCTTGAGGAAAGTCCAGGTGTGCTGCTGGCATTTGTACTTCCATACATTATTACTACACCAACAAATGAAAACATGTTTAGTTAGTCACGCAATACTTGATAAGTACTGATTTTAATATATAGTTTTAAGTTCTGGTCCTAAATATTGATATCAAACCATAAAGACAATGCTATTTTTGCCATTTAAAGTTTAAGTGGATGGGGATGTGTTTTACCTCTTTTGTCCCTCTCATACATCATGTCACCATAATAAAAGCACATATGTCATTTTGTTGAAGTTCCTCGTAGAATAATTGAGTTGTTTTAGTAGCAGATACTAATAAACATTTACTGATTGATAACATACTCTAGCGGGTGTTAGAGGCAGTAATTTAAAAGGCAGTAATTAAAAAACAACAAAAAAAGTGTACATTAACAAAATGTTAGCATATAATATTTGTAGATAAATAAGACTGAATCAGCGTTTTGTTTGAGATGGTGATGATCTACCAAAAAATGACAAACACATAACCATTCACTAAACTCATTGATAAATGGCACACAAAACGCCGACTGTTTGAGCTAAAATTCATGCAGGATTTAATATTGGCATTGCAGAGTGGGTTGCAGCCATACACTTGCCAAGTGTTGGGGTTCTTGCTTGTGCAGGCACCCTGGGTTTAGTTCTGTTTGTGGCTCTTTGCAGTGTCTTCCCCAGCTCTCTGGGTCTGTCAACCTTCTCTCAACTATCAGTAGGAACAAAAAGCCCCAAAAATATCTTAAAGAAAAAGAAAGGAATATATATACAGAGGGAGAGAGATAATGGGTTAAAATATATTTATCAGTGCCAATGATAGAAGTCACAGTTCTTGCACACACATTCTTTTGCAACATAGAAAGTGTCCTTTACTGTTTTATCATTTTATCATACCACCTCAAAGCTCCTTATAACCCCACCATAGACCCCCACCCCCACCCCCACCCTGGGACCAGACGCCAGATAGGGACTGAAGAAAGCGCAGCTGAAGAAACTGTGTGATTTGACATGCTGTCCTCCATGTGGCAGCCCAGTGTCATGAGATGATTTAGCCAGAGGAGAAAATGACAAACTTTAACCAGACTTTTTTCAGAAATAAAACAAATACCCTTGTAGGAAAAAAAAAAAAAACATTTAAAACACCCTTAAAATTGGAAAGTTTCTTTTTCTTTTTGGACGCAATTTGACATGATTGAAAGGAAATTTATAACACCTTCAGTTCATCACAGAGCAAATAATGATAATAGTATTTAGCTATGCCATCTATAGAATTGTGTGAAAATCATGCTTTATATTTGAAGAACCAAGTTGCCTCTTTCAGGCTTGTGTCCTTAGACTTAGTTGCTTGTTTCTCTCGCTGGGTCTGGCAACACATTCACCTCTTTATATTCAATAACAAGGCTCAAAGACTGAAAATAGTGAGCCTGTGTAGGCGCGTGAGGAGCTGTCCTTTCAGCACCGCGAGCTTCAGCACCACAGCCAATGACAGCGCCGCGCGAGCCCGTCTTCAGAATCTATATCGCGTCTATGTTTGGTGTCTCTGAAGCACTTCTGTGCATTTACAATCACAGGGGGGGTTCATTTTTTCACGCCGGGACGCGACCTTACATGGTGCTCTCTGCATGTGTAGAAACGAGCGCGCGGACGCTGTATATTTTCTATGAAGGCCTTGTATTGGCTGTGAGTGTGAGAGAGAGAAGACGATGATGAGCATGATGATGATGATGATGCTGTGGGAGGCTGTCAAGGTGTCCTCGAATACAGACGTCGTTCAGTGACGTGAGAGGAGAGAGAGTGAGAGAGGAAGAGCGCGCGTGTACGTCGAGAGGGAGGGCGGGGCTTACGTGCAAAAAAAGACGGAGGGATGGAGAACTCCGCGAGTCGCCATCACGGATCCCCGCTGTCAGTCCGCTCCGCTTCTGCCAATCGCGACTCTGAACGGGGCAGGCTCGCTTCCCCCCCACCTCCCCTTCTTCTCAGCCCCGCCCCCCTCCTTGAGCTGTCCTCTCCGTGCACGCGCTCAGATCACCCGCTCCCCCCCCCCTCCACCACCACCACCACTAGGTCGAGTCGAGGAGGAGGAGGAGGAGGAAGAGGAGGAGGAGGAGGGATGAGGCGCGCGGCGGAGGGGAAATGGCTGCCGAAAACAAGCCGGAAGGTAAGAGAGGAATATCGGGTTTTATTCGGGGCGGCAGAGTCCGGCATTTCGGGGTTCGGGAGAGGCGAGGTGGGGACGGAGGCATGGCGGTGGAGGGAGATAACGCCAGGGCTTTCCCTTTCTGCTGAGCCCGTCCCAAAAACACGGAGGCTGCTGGTGCTGAAGCAGCGGCTGTGAGGAGCTCGGTTAACCGACAGCATATAAATAACGGGAGGGAGAGTTGTCCTACCGGGATAGGGTAGTTTTTGTTTTTTGTTTTTTTCACTGTCCGATGCATGCCAGCGTTTCCACCGAGCAGCTGGTTTCTGAGTGCTTTCGGTCTGAAAGGATGGGGATGAGAGAGGATGAGAGTGGTTCACGCTGAAGGAATTCAGATGCTTTCAGCGTGCGTGCGTGTTAGTGTGCGTGTGTATTTATCTGTCCCTGTGTCTTTCTTAAGGCATAAAATACACCATTGAATTGTAGATTTCCTCGCCTGACAGGCACGCAACCTCCTAGACCAGCTGTGCTTTTATTTAGCCACAATCCAGTGTTGATGTGTGTGTGCGTGTGTTTGTGTGTGTGTGTGTGTGTGTGTGTGTGTGTGTGTGTGTGTGTGTGTGTGTGCGCGCTTATGGTTGCTAAGGCAGTGAAGGTGAGAATAAGGCTGCATTTGAGGAGGGGGGGGTGGAGTGTGTGTGTCAGTTTTAGGTCATATTATATATAAATCTAGTTTCAAATTTCCTTAACTAAATTCTTCTTATTCATTCATGAATTATTTAAAGGGTGACTTAAATCACCATGGCAATGTTATCCTCGCCTCAGTTTATTGGTCAATGAAATCTTTAATCCTCATTCACAGTTTGACATTTGTTTATAAACATCTGTATGTGGATCAGTGGGAATGTCATCCACAGAAAATATGTCTAAGGGTGTTTGCGTTCAACCATTTTACTTGGCAGAGATGATAACTAGCAAGGAATTAATCTGTTCCTGGCAAAATGCATGTTTTTTTCATCAGTCAGACAAAATGAAACTAAAATGTGAGGGATGGGCTGCTGGACATTTAAAATCCAAAATAAGTCTTTTGCGTTGGTGTGTGTGTGTGATGCTCACAAAGGTTATCAATAGGGGGTATCACTTTGTGGCGCACTACATTGAATTTTGGCTGATATCAGATACTGACATTTCAGAACTAATTTTACAGATGACATGACTCCATTGGTTCCCCGACTTACTTATTTAAAGGGTAAAACAGGTCCATTTTAAGCAAAAAGTAAAATGATATCATGGATATAGACAACTTTGCAGCCCCTAACTAGATGGCACTGGTTCTTGACTCCCACCCCTAACTGGTGCTTCAATTTACACAAAATTAACTGATTAAAATACTGAAAAAGCTTGACTGAAGGATTTTTACTGTAGGTGAAGAACTCACCATGATACTGATACTATTTTCCAACAGAACAAAGTCTATATGTCACTAAAGTCGACACATACCCGTGGTCGTGATGGTTTGTTTGTGCTAAAAAACAGTAAAATAACATTTCATTCCTAATTAATACTTTTGGTTTTTAAAGACCCCAATTTACATTTTTTATACACCATTTATGTCTCCCTGGCGTGTTTGAGTACTCCTATGCACAAGACAAAAACCCACAGCATCAATGCTTCTCCCTCTGTTTACAGCACCAGTAGCTGCCTCAGATGACTCGTTACTCTGCCCCCTTCCCCAAATAGACCTAACAGTGTGATGTCCTACATCCCAGTGCAGAGCATAGACTTTAGAAATATTGCAAAGTTGTTGAAAACATGGCCCAGAACTGAACTGACCAATTACCATAGAATAGACTGGTCAACCAGTCAGATGGGCCCACATGTGAAAGGGGTTCTTAAAGTGACAGAGGCTCTAACAGAGCATTTTGTCAGAGAGAGAACACAGGTGATCAGGGATATTCACTCAATGAAAACTAGAAGGTTTTCTGAACATAAGTGATTGTGATCATATGCTAACAGTCATTGAAAATAGAAATGTGAAAGAATAAGGGCTCTTGAAATGACCATACCTTAAGGTATTAAAATGATAATACCATATCATTTTAGTGATGATAAGATAAAGCCCTATGGTATATTTGTACATTCTGCTAATACTACTGCAGATGTGTGGGCAATATGTGGACGCTATGTACAACCAATATACCAGTTGTACATATCATCAGAAATGTTTATATCTGCCATGCCAGCACCGAAAATCAACTTTTTAGGCTAGTATCTGCTAATACCTATATTATGCCAATGCCAGTGCATCCCTAGTATCAGAGTTTGCTAAAACTAACCCACAGAGAGTAATCCACTACTAAAAGTCTTTTATTCAAACTTAATATTTCCATTTGTTCATTTTGCATAAATCAAAGCAACACTTAGGGAAGGGAATCATGGGCCAGTTCAACCTGGAAAGGGTCACCAATGATTTGCGTATCCTTAATATCAATTGACTTTTTGCTTCAAGTGGACCTATTTAACAAATTTTGCCTTATAATAAGTAAGTCAGAGAACCTATAGAGTACCTTTGTGATACTGTATGTGTGTGAGTAGCTTTAAAAAATCTGTGTCAGTCATGAAAACTCCAACTTCAGTCTCTGTCTTGAATCTTCCATTTCAATGCACTTATTCTGTAATGCATAACAAGTTGTAATTTGTAAATAAAGACCAGAAAAAGGATACTGGGTGATTTTGGAATGCCAGAAGATGTCAGACCTGACATAATGCTTGAATGCTTCTTCAGCTATGAGCTGGTTTAAGGTGCAGGGAGACACTTCAGGAGATTACTTAGACCTATCTTTACCTCATGTTTTGAGACTTTGCTTAGGTTTGGTATGGACATCCAATATTAAAACACCATATTTAAGTTTTGGAATAAAGATCACTATAATAGGTCTTATTTAACTATTCCCTTAAAGTCTAGCATCCCTTGCAAAACAATGACATCAACACTCTTACAAGAGGCAGTCGACATGAATGTCAATGATAGAGGTGAGAAGGCAATAATTGCAGATGGGAGAAAGAGGCTGTCCAAAGTCTGGCTTATATTTACACGAAATGACACTAACAGAGCCATGTGTAATGTCTGTGACTCTGGGATTTTAAATAAGAATTCAACATGCAAAAACATTCATCCAAGCAGCACAGTATTAAGATTCAGTAATCAAATCAATCCTCAAAACTAAGTATGTTAGTGCATTTACATCTGTGCAGAACAGCTGTAGTTATGATACAGATCAGGTAAGCTGGTTTTGAAGAGAACTAAAAATGAAACAAAACTTTTTAAAATATATATTTTTCACTCAACCAAAACTTAAAAGGGCACATTCACTGAATGTGAGCAACTGATACACATTTTCATGTAGATGTGCAATATTATCTTTATGATTTGTAAAGTATCTTGAGATAACATTTGTTATGAATTGTTGTGTAAATAAAGATTTATTAAATTGACTGATAAAGGTAATTGCTTTAACAGTCCGTATCAGTATCAGTAGATGTCAAAATTACAGAAGAAATTTACCACTAAGAAAACTTTACCAAGAACTTTAGCATTAAGTATCAAGAGATTTTGCAACCATGTGTAAACAAGAAGAAATTCATTTACTTAAAAATATATACTTCATAAAACTAATTCTGCCAGCAGACTGTTAACATCACTGTTTGTAGCTTTTAAAGATAAAGCTTTAGAAAAATTTTAGAAGATTTATAGTCCACGATGCCAGTAGACTAGCATTTTTGTCCACTTATTCCATACATGCAGACTGTTGACTAGATGTAATTAGCCCCCCCCCCCCAAATTTTCAGTGCTTTTATCTGTCTGTCCAATATTCGATAAAGGCATGAAAAGCTGAAACAACAGAATCTTAAAGAAAACTTGGAGTGCTTCAAGAGCACAAACCTCCGCCAAGACATTTCCGACATTTACAGGTGAAATTTTGTTAAAAATTAGCGAAAAACTGTCCTTTCTTGAATTGTCACATTCAAATTACCACCAAATTTGAATAAATTCTCCCTTGTACCATGACCAGCATACCCTGACATGCCGTCCAGTCCTTTGAGAACTTTTTGAGTTATTGTATAAAATTTGGAAAACTGCCTTATCTCTCAATGTTGACAAAACCTTTAAATAAAAGCTGGATTTGCATCCAGATCACCATCAGAACTAAACTACTTCTCCCTTGTGCCATGAAGAACATTCCCTGATAATTTCAACAAAATCCATTCTTGACTTTTCAAGTTATCTTGCTTGTAGACAAACAGACAGACATAATACATGTATTGTAGGTTTGATTAAACAAAATACTTTATACAGTTATTTCTATGGATTGATATCAACTAAAAGATTGGAAATATTGGCGTATTGGATGTTGGCCAAAAAAAATCCAGCGTTGTGCATCCCTACATTTCCATGTAAATACAAAGTATAGACCAGAAACAATAGAGAAACTAGACATTGCTCTGAATTTGACAATTTTCTTGCCAATTCAAGTACAGACAAACATTCATATAAACACAAAAGCCCTTGTTGTAAACAATCAACCAACCACTTTCTATTCCGCTCATCCCTTCTTGGGTCACAGGGCGCTGGAGCAGACATTGGGCGAGAGGCGGGGTGCACTCTGAACCGATCGCCAGCCAATCACAGGGACACATACAGAGACGGACAACCATTCACACTCACTCTCATAGCTAAGGGCAATTTTAGAGTCACCAATCAACCTAATGAGCGTGTTTTGGTCTGTGGGAGGAAGTTGGAGTGCCCAGAGAGAACCCATGTATGCACAGGGAGAACATGCAAACTCCACACAGAAAGGTCCTGACTAACCCTAAGATCGAACCAGCGACCTTCTTGCTATGAGTCACGTGCACTACCTGCTGTGCCAAAGTTCTACCCCTTGTTGTAAACAGATTATTCCTAAACTTCTTAAGAGCCAAAATTACAAACAGCAACAAAGAAAACACTAAAGTAGTGTTTTGGACATCAGTTTATGCTGTTTACTGATTCCTCTGATATCCTTTCAGCAAAGTGATGTTAATAACTTTACCCCTCCGTCCACCAGGGAGCAACACTGAGCAACATTTCTCTACAGCACAGTTTTTAGGAAATCTTGGAGTGCTGGAAAAGTATCTTACACTTTGTGAGCAAATATCCAGCACTGTAAATCAGGTTCACACAAACGTATATACACAAATGTGCAGGCGAGCATGCAGAGTGTAGCCAGAGGCGAGGGGAAGGCCGTGGGTTGAGAGTCCCGTTGCGTGAAAAGAGTAGAACTGTAGATGAGACAGATGGCCCATGGGCTGATCAGCATGCACTGAACCACATTAATTTAAAAACCATCCCCCTGCCTGCCCATACTGTGCTTTACCTACACACGCAAACACACATCACGCATTCACAGCATGAGGAGTTTTTGTCCCATGGACTCTGGTGTTGACGTGCTGGGAGGATGTAATAATTTACGAGCCTCCGACGCGCTGAATGAAAGCCAAATGAATCAAAGGCAGGAGACAGCCTTGTGCTCTTCCCCTCACAGATGTGCATGGCGCTGATCAGCAGAGTAACACACTGGTGGGCATAAGAACAACATCCACCATATAGCATGGAAGACCATCTCCCTCTGAGCTGGTTGGTCTACTTTGTATCGTAGCAACAGTGGTCAGGGAAACAGAGAAATGATGAGAGAGAGGAGAAACTAAAGCTGGGTACAAGTTAGTCACACACATGGAGGCAGTGTTTCTACTGTGGCCAATCGATCAGAGACACAATGGACGCAAGTTAGTGGATCAGAAATAAGGATCAGCCCACATGTATGTCAGTTGGAGTTTTGTCTCTGGGCTTTAGAGGAGGAGGATCGAGGTGAGGCGTGCAGCTGCCAACATACAAAAAACTCTGGAGCGACTCCTAAACGTGTCTCTGTCTTTGCCTCTTTTTCTCTCTCCCTGCAGGACTGAAGAAGATAAGAAATCCAGAGCGGATGGTCAGGATCGCTGTTGGCTACACAGGACACACCCCTCCCAAGAGTGACGACACCGATGCCAACAGTAAGAGACACACAAACACTCTTGTATGTGCGGGCACGGGCGCACACATTTGTCTGAGGCGCAGGGAGACTCTAGGAGCAAGTATAAAAGCCTTCTGGCAGAATGATGTGATGCGGGAACTGAGGTCTCCTTCTCATCTGCTCCGTTACAGATCACACTTACACATACATTCACACACACTCGCACAAAACAAACACACACTCTATCTGTGCGTCTCTCTCTGCTGAGACGTCATTCCAATTCAGCTCTGTTACACATCATGTTTATTCATGCATGCCAGTACAGTATTAGTGGGCACACACACACACATAGAGAAGGCAGAGCTTACTTTGGCTATCAGCAGTTTATTGTCATACCTAATCTGTACACATGGCATTATGTATCTATAATCCTCAATGGGCCTGGTTAAACTAGAAGTGAGATGAAGTGAGTAATCTGGGGTCGCCACATGGTCGTGTGCGCGTGCCATCGCGTCCCCATTGCCGCGGTGTGTTAAAAGGACTATGAAGACAATGATTGCTTTAATTGGTTATTGATTCCAGAGGAGGTGACGCAGATGCATGTCTCAGCCTTGGTGTGTGTGTTTGTGCACGTGTTAAGGGGCACAGATTGGTAGAAAATGAACAGATGTGAGGAGAAGCAGACTAGGGATGTAACATAAACTTAGCCCAGGGTTCTGTTTTAACTTCTTAAGACCTTTTTTTTATTATTATTTTCCATTGTCAGGTGTTTTTGGCAATTTTTTTTTCCAGAAATGCAAGAGGTTATTGAGGAGAAAAACATTTTTCCCTCCTAAACAATTTCTTTATGCCACTTTTATGAAAATGGCATAACCATAAACATCCTTGATGTAGTTTATGAACAGTTTCAAAAAAATAGCGCATTGAAAAAATGACCTTTTCAAATCTATTTTAACACTAGGGAACATCTGTTATATCTATTTGATAATACTGATGAAACAAAAAAAAATCAAACTCCAAACAGCTGTAATTATTTAGTTTTCAGACAAAAAAACAAAAAATCCTTTTCTGGCTGTTGTATTAAACACATGATGACATGCTACTTATTCATCTGACATTCTTCCAAGCTGTCGTTGAACACATCATCATAGAATTATAAACTTCTGCTCATTAAAGCCCATTAAGGATAGTTAAGTTTCTATCAGACAGCCTGCAGACTTCAACAAGGTTTTAAAAATGGATTACAATTTTAACCAACTGAACTTTCAACAAAGTCTGGATGTGCTTTTTAAGGCCGTTTGGAGCAGATTATCATAATTTTTCTTCCTGCTGAGGCTGGTGTGTCATGAGTCTGAAGGGGATTACCAGAGTTGCTTTCCTATTTAACAGTGCACCTACCAGGCGTTTTTCCTGCTGCTGAACAACGCAGTTTTCCAGTGTTTTTTTTTTTGAGTGTGCATTAAAGTTAAAAAATGTTCAACTTTTCCACTGAAGACGCAGAGTCACCGCGCTGGTTTAAGTCACTTTTAGCCAAAACAGACATAAATAAAGATGGAAACAGGCAGAATAACAGGTTTAAGTGATTACTGATGCCCTCTGTGAGCAATCTGTAGTTCTTTTGGCAGTAGCATGAATTGTTTTGTCTGAGAATAGAAGGCAGAGAAGAGTCTTTTACCTGAGGTACTAAATGACAATTCACTTAAAGCAGTGTGCATATGTAACAAGGCTTAGAGCATTACGTTTGTTTGAACCTATTTTCCCACTAATTTTATTTGGCTGCATGTGTGTGGATGCAGATTCTCTCTACCCTTAAGACATGTTCTACTTAATTTAGTGCACTGTGCTGATGTACTCAGAGTTTATGTCCCCCCCTGCAAAACCTAATGAATGTTTGTGCGTCAGTGGTTTAATAAAATGACATTATGTAAGTGGGGCCCACAGGGCTCCTTAGCTGTAGTAAATCGCTCAAAGTTGTTAATTTCAGGCTTAGCAAAAGCTAAACTATCTTTTCCCCAACTTCAACCATGGATTAGAAGAATTAGGGGTCCCTCATAATGTGTGTATCGGTGAATATTGCTGTCTCTCTTCTCAGAGGAGAAGTGTGGTTTCTGGGCTGACCCTGAGCTTATTGCGACTCACAGCAGGATTTTATTCACCCTTTCCGCTGACTTATGGGCCCAAATGCAGAGAAAAAAGGGCAACAATAACTGATAGCTGTGTGTACTCAAAACCGAAGATATTGCAATTCACACATGTGTATTGAACTGTGAACGTTGTACCAAACATTTTGATATTTTATTGAGAATTGTTGCATCTCTAGAGTAGAGAGATCTGCTGGTTAGTGAGGTATCAGGGGTTATGAGTATAGAGGGAGAAGGTAAAAGAGAAAGCTTTTTCATTTCAAAAGGAGCAGATGGCTACATACCTGCTCCAGACCCTCTTATTTTGTTAAGAGGGACGAGCCAGACTGTCACATAACAGCAAATAAAGAATTAAGAGAGTGTGCGAAAAACAATAGAATAGAATAGAACAGAGAGTTCTGTTTGGGATGGCTGTTTAATATGAGCTGAGACTTCCCGAGCCTATCCCTGTCTCCTATCTGTTCTCACGTCCCAGCTGGAGGATTACTGGAGGAAAAGTTTATCAGCAGAATGATAAAATTAGCATGCACGCCCATCTCTCTACCCCCCTCTCCCTCTTCTTTCTCCCTCCCTCTTCCCTGCACTCTCGCTCATCCCATGCTATGCTACCCCCCCTTCCTTTTCTCCCTGCCCTGGCTCCCTCCCCTCCCCTCCTGTCCCCTCCCATCCCTCTATCTCGCTGCTGTGCAATGAGCCTTTCTTTCAGTCACATTAATTTCATCCCGAAAAGGGGGGAAAATGTGAAAATTTCCCCTGACGCCTCCTAATATCAGAAGGGGGGAGAGTTAAGAGTTGCATTTGGAGCATATTTCTCTCCATTTTCTGAGGAGAGTTTTATAATTAACTGACAGCCATCTCACAAGGGCATTGGCTTGTTTCTGTGTTAAATATGGAGATGACAGTTTTATGAGGTAAAATATTCATCAGTTGAAGGCTACACTTCGTGTGATCCCACTCTAAATTACAGTATTTGATAGGCTACTAAAGCCATGTTTCACTTTGGTCTAAAAATTTCACTTTTTAGCATGTATACTGCTATATGACTTAATGAGCCAGCAGTTCCACATTAGCATTCAGGCTTTGGCTCTCATTTAGACTCTTTTTACAAGATTAGCAAGTGAGTGAGTGATCTTTGAATTTGCAGCTTAGTGCTGAGGGACTCGCATGAAGCAACGCAGGTATTGAAACTGTTTTATTATTTCGATTATAAATGTGAACAGGCTAGCACTCAATTTCCATATTAAGATGTGTTTCCTCTCCATGTTTTCAGGATGGCTCATTTTCCAGAGAGGAAAGTTTTTTTTTTTCTTTTTTTTTTGCCCCATGTCACATCACAGTACAGCACCACTGAGAGCCATTTGGAACAGATGGAAAAGACGATTGCAACAGTACAAAAAAAACAAAAAAAAACAGGGACACATTCTCTGGTTCAGGATTGTTAGAAATACAAGATACAAGCCTTTGGGGTGTAAAAGCTCATCAGCATTCAACAAATCAGCAAAGTTGGTCCTCCATTTCTCGTCAACAGGGAGAGCGAGAGTGAGGAGAGGTTAAGATGACGCTCGTGTCCATGGAGGTGTGCTTTGAAAGGGATTTCAGCACCAAGGTCACTGACGAAAAACGCCACTCTTGGACAAATACTGCGATGTGTGCTCTTTGATCGGCAGGCCCTGGCTGTGTGTGTGCGTGTGTCTGCTTGCATGTAGAAGCGTGCGTGCGTGTGTGTGTTCGGGTGTTTGTGTGTGTGCCTACGCATGTGCAACGGGCTTGTTTGATGTGGTGGTTCTGGTATATTTCAAAGGCGAGGCTCTGATGAGAATTCTTCAGAACAGCAGGGGGAGGGGAGGGAGTGGGGGGGAATAGCCAGGAGGGGAGGGGTTTAAACACTGATTGGCATTCATAGCAGAGCGGCTGGAGTGCTGCTAAAAAAGAAATTAGGCTTTAACTAAGCTGCACCATTCAGCTGTTTAACTAAGCTGCTGCACCGTTCAGCTGTTTGAAATTTTGTCTTCTCAGGCCTTCTATTAATAAATGCATAATTGATTAGGGGGGAGCATACGTGCCTGAACACACTTCCTACTGACACAATCACACACACCTACACAGACCCCCACTCCTGTCCTCATACACTACTTTTCTGTCTTTGTGTTACTGTGTTCCATTGTCTGTCCTTGTAAATTCTTACTTTTTAAATCTCTCTCCCTAACTTTTTTTTATTCTTCATTAACCCTCCCTCTCTGGCTCATTGTGTCCCCGCATCGCTCTGTCTCCCTTACCCCGACCCTCCCTGCCTCACCTATCTCTCTTTTTCCCTCGCTCTGTCGTCTGCCCTCAGGTAGAGTATAATTCCTATCTTCCCAGGGGAGTCATGAATGGACGCCCTCTACTCAAATGCTTATCAATAACCTTTGAGTGCTCGCTCTCTTTGACTTCTGAGCCGTACACCCGTTGGGTTTACACTCACAAACAGGCACGGACACACACACACACACCAGGGGCTCTATCTTTGTGTGAATGCTACATCCACTGTTGAAGTGGTATTTTCTGAGGCGCAGAGGGATTTTTTGCTCACTTGCACCTATTTGGTATTTTGGTGATTCTCCATGCACCACAGTCGGAGGAGATGAACAGTTTCACGGGTTATCCTGCAGCACCAAACGTTACAAAAATAGTTATGGTGGTGCTACAATCTTCTAGCTGTCTTTAAAACGAACCACTCAGCTATTAGTCATCATTTTTTAAGGTTTGTTTTGTTATACAATCCTCCACCACCAGTCACATCATATTTAACAAAAAATCAAAGTGTATGGCTGTTTTTATTATATCACTGTATACAAATGTCATTATAAGGCTTAAACAACAATGAGCCAGCCCAATTCATAATGCTTTAATTACTGCATTTACATACTACAAAAAGATAATTATTTTATTATACCCCACTGTCTTCATGCTGGGCTTTGACCAAGAAGTTTGCAAGTCTAAATGCCAAGAACAACAGAACAACATAGTCATCTGCCTGTAGATATCAACATGAATTAGAGGTTGAGCTTTCAACTCGTTTGAACCAAAAGTAAAGTGTAGAGTGTGTATGAAGCTGTCCATATATTTTCTGTTCCACATTGAACCAATTAGCTATTTCTTAGTTTAAAGCAAGGTCAACAGGAAGAGAACCCATTGTGCCCTGCTGCTTGTGTGCATAGATCAATATAGAAGTTCAGTTAAATAGCCCAGTACTTTACTTTTAGGTGATGTCATCTCACTACAGAGGATTTCAGACTGGGTCAGGAAGTGAGCCCTGCATAGAAAGGTGCTGTAAAAGTGCCAGTTTTGTGCTGTAAAAGGCTGTGCCAGCTGGTCAGATTGGCAAAATAAAAGAAACTAGAAAAGCACTTGGAGAGCGCAGACCTCTGCCAAGCAGCTCAGTTACGGCAGTGGCTTTTCCACAACCCCTGTAAAAGATACAAATCTGGATCACCACGCGCTCCAATTGGATGACTGAGTCTCCACTCATGTCTGTCCATGTGGAGAACTCCTCTGCTGGCATTGCAAGGGAAGCTGGGAAATGAAGTGACATGGCTTGAAAAACGTTGATGTCAGTTTTCATATAAACTACAATTCCTATAATGACGTAAAGGGGGCAGAACCCTCACAGCAGCTGTGGAGAAATGAATGGGATTTGCTGTTATAAACTTCTCTGTTTTTTTATGACGTCAATCTGGATGGGATCCAGATGAAATTTACCTTGATGATAGAGTTATATTAAATATATTGTCATGTAAATTTTGAAGCGAATCCATCAAGTGATGTCAGAGACATCATGATATGTTTTTTTTTAAATATGCCCACTGTTAAGCGTTGGGATTTTCAGAAAATTTTGGGAATTTTTTGCATCCAGACAAATATGTGGATCACCACCAAAATGTAATGGCTTCTTCCTTGGACCAAACCACATCTCTGGTAAAATTTTCATGTAAATCCATCCAGTAGTTTTTGCATAATCTTGCTAACAGACAAGCAAACAAACAAACAGATAGACCCTGGCAAAAACATAACCTCCTTGGTAGAGTTAATTAGGACAGAGAATCACAAGGTAGGTCCAGATTTTATACAATACGATATCCGATAAATGATCCGGGACATCGATTATGTCACAATACAGCAATACTACGCAACCAATGTACAATATAAAATGTTAAAGAGCAATATTTATGATGAACTGAGGACTATAAAAAGACTCAATTGCGATACATTTTGGGATTTATTTACTCAGCAATTTAGTGTCAGGTTCACAGAATTCTACAAAGGATCAGATGAAAGGCTCATGCTTTATTTTCTATGTTAATTACATTATTTTATTTTATGCACAAATTTGTTTTAAACAAACTTGTGACAACTATGGTAAAAAGCAAATACAAAAGTTCTTGACAGAATGGTCAGCTTGTGTATGTGGACTTGTTAACATTTCACCATTTTTTAAATATATTGATACCTCTTGCAAGCATACCGATAATTTTATAGCACATGCAAGATGACATATATATTGCAATATCAGTGTTTGTCCAGTTCCTACAAGAGATACTACCTGTCCCCATAACATAAAGATGAAAAAAATAGGAAGACACATCAGCGGACTATATTAAAATCCTTCCTCTCAAGTACAGATCTGTATACAATGATCATATTGTGAAACAAATATGACAATTTAGCCACTTTACTTTGTATATCTGGCTTAAGTCTACAGAAAAACAGACCAGCAACACAGTAAGCCACTTGTTAGAATTTATTCTGCCGCTTGTGTTTTGCAACTAGATAATAAAGAGTTAAAATAATGTAACAACAGATTTTAAAAAAACAACTAATCAGGTTAAATCAATGCTGCCCTCAGTCACAGGATGTTAAAAACAAACAAAAATGTTGTGAGCCTCAAGACTTTTGTAAATGCCTCCACTGGACTAACTGTGTTGTAGGAGGTCTGCAAAACTACGTAATTTGTATTATCAGTTGCCTCTAGGCTGGGCAGATCAATAAACCAGTGGGAAAAAAATCTCTTTTCTGAAGGTGAATGAATCAAACCCAGTGTCTGAACTTTTCTGATGATACTTATTGTTGGGAGGAAGAGTGTAAGAGATTACTTTCTTTTCCACTGATTCCCACTTGGCATTTTTCAATTCCTTCCCCCGTCTGACTTTCATGGGTCACCAGGATCATGTGACAGAGAGGAACCTTTTAAGCTGTAATCATAGCTCGACTTAACTGAGCACGTAAACATTCTAGGTGTTTTCTGTCCTGCATATTATCTTCAAATCAGGTCATAATTGTTTGGTTACATTTTTAAATATGTTAAACAATTTTCAAAACAGATTAGCACAAAAGTTTTCATGATTTGTCATCACCATAAGGGAGCAACACATGTGTGAAAAAGCCCTTACTAGGGCTAAGAGATAAAGCTAGTTTTTATACAATATTGATATATATATTCAAACAAGATATACATTTTGGCAGTATGGTTCATATCAATATTATTGTTGGGGGTCCAAAACAAGGCTGCATGGTGGAATAAAAAGTAGTGGTTCTTTGTGTTCAAGACCTTAGATGAGCAGCATAATGATATTTTTTTTTGCTGAGAATGCCAAAACAGATGGCGAAAAGTTGGGCATGACAAATCTTTTCCACCTCGAACTTCAGCAACACAAAGTACAATATGATGATTGTGTAAAATGCTGAACTGCAGCACTCTGCGCTGAATCAGTCCTTGCTTTGAGCTTCATTAGTGTGTTTTTAGAGAGATGTATATCTAATATCACCACTCGGCTCAAAAACATCCAGATAAGAATTTTTGTCCAGATTTCCTAGTCCGCACAGTTGTTTTAATATCAATTATGAAACAACATAACAAATGTATCCAACTTTTTGTCTGACCAAAACACATTTTTTACTTGAACTGAATTCTACTTTTGTTGATCAACATTTGATCAGTTTAATTTTGGACTGAAGCTCCCCTACAGTAGTTTCCTCTCGGGGTGAGCCTTGTCTCTGTTCCATAACCAAATAGTCTGTAGTAGACTGCGGGGAGAGCGCTGCTTTTAAAGGGGATCAGAGATGCCCAGGTGATTGGCCTCCACTATTGTTACCAACTCCAAATGTACTGTTAATGTATGATAATGGATTCTGCTTAATCCAAACCTGTCTCCAGGTGGGCCGCAGGTGCACCGTGCACCTCCACCTGCTGTCCTAAAATAAGCAACACTCCCTCTGGCCTACTTACTTACTTAACTGCTGTTTATAACATGTACTTTTAATGACAAACTCATCAACCACACTTGTTTACTTCACTGTTAATCATTCATGAGTGAGTAAGATATAATGAGACGACTTAGATGAAGATGAGGGGGAATTAAGATATTTAAAGGGCAATTTGCTCATTGTCTCCTTGTTTATTATTTGGGGACATCAAAAAGCAACCACCCTAGGTTTCTTTAATGTTTAAGCAAAGCATCATCTTAGAGCAAATCCCTAGTTTATTGTCACATCAGGCCATTATAAGTGTCTCACTATAAACATTTGTTATGATTTATTCCTCCAGATCACAGAGATGCTGCGTTTTCGTATTCTCCTCTCACCATGTCTCAGTGTCTGATGAAAAATTTCTCTCCTCTCCCCACTCATCCCTCATTTATCTTCCTTTATCTTCACCCCCCCCCCCCCCCCCACCACCACCACCACCACCACCACCCCCCACACACACACCTCTGATTCTGCCCCCAGATGAGCCTGGCCAGTTGAAGATCTACCTTCCCAAGAAGCTGCTGGAGTGTCTGCCCAAATGTTCCTCTCTGCCCAAGGAGCGCCATCGCTGGAACACCAACGAGGTGAGAATGAGACACACTCGAGAGGGAAATATCTGTGACAGTGAGACGAACTCGGTGTTTTCTGCTGGTGACTCATCTCTCGCTAATGTCACATTGAGAGAAGAAGAGGAGGTAAACAAACACAATGGCAGCTTTTCATTATGGGACCCTAAAACTGTGACACTGAAAAATAAAAAAGAAAAAGCGATCTCACAGCAAAAATAAAAAAATCCCACTGACTGTATGTTTCTGATTTCTCCATCGCTTTGTAATCCAAACACCCATGTGTCAAGTCAAAGGAATCAGGGGTCTAAAACTGTACAGGGCTTAGAAGCTGAGAAACAAGAAATGCAGCAACAGATTGAATGTTTCCTCTGCTGATTGTTTCTGGGTCCAAACAGCCTGTGGTCAGAAGGATAAAGATTGTTATCCGAACCTAACATTGTTGCTATGCGGCCATAGAAATTTGTTTAATGTGTGGCACTTTTCAGCCATTGTTGCTTTTTCTCTGTTTTGTTTGAAAATGATGCTGGAGTTGAATTGTGTAATGCTGTCCTCCAAAATAAAAATGGATATAGAAAGAAAAGCTGTCCGTAAGAGCTACTAAACATAATCAGTGCATGTGCACACAGAATTTGATCTTAAAAGAGCAGAGCACATTCTACAAGATAATCAGGATGATTTTCAACCCGATTCCTCGCATCAGATCAAAGTCGGCAAGGGCCTGAATATTTGATAGTCCTAAAGATTATCCTGCAGATCTTCCTGCGGTGTGAAATGTGTTATAACTGTTTTGCCATCCCTGATCTGCTTGAAAGATGATCTTGGCTGGCTTTATTTGAAATGTAAATATCTATCATGTTCAATATGAACAATAAGAAATCCTTTTGTGTTGGGAAAATACAAAGGACTGCCAACCTTGTACTTTGCAGACTGTCAAGTAGAATAGATCAACAGCCTATTAGGAAGCAAGTTAGTTAAAGCATAAAGCAAAACAAACGCAGCCATGTCATAGGTGTTAAATGCAAAGCTTAAAGTTGGATGAAGCAGCTTGTTGATTTGGGACACCAGCACAGAAGTTAATACAATATTTCAGGGTTATAAAAGACCTTTTGGCCTGCCACTGTGACTGGTGGATTCAAAGTGCATTTTTTGCACCCAGGGTTCCTGTGGATCTTTAGAAATTCTTAAAAAGTCTTGCATTTCTTTTTGGAAATTAAGACTGTAAGAAGACCTAAAAAGTCTAATTTCCATGACTTAGGTGAGGTTAAATCATTTAGAAAGAAATTTCTAATTAAAATATTTTATTACTAAAAGAAACAATATTTGACTTTCCAACTTAACATGATAGTTCAGAAGTTCAGTGGTAGAGCTTTTTACCTCGGAAAAAAAAGTACCATACAAAAGCATTTTTGCTCCATTTACAGTACCATTTAATACGACAGTTGGTTGTGATTCTCCTGAGAAAGGTGTGCATGCTTTACAGCTTAAGGTCAGACACCAGCCCTCAGCCAAGAAGAAGCCAGTTAGCCAGTCGAGCTGATATTCTCTGAAATGACTGGGGCTAAGATACAAAAGGCGACTGACAGAGCAAGAAGCCAGACAACAAAGTTCAGGAAAGACGCCCTCCTCCCCATAAAAAGTTGTCTTACTGTCAACCATCAACAAATTTTTAGGTAAAAAAGTTATTGTAGCTTTGATAGCCTTCAGCCTGCATTAAAAAAGAACCATGGTTTGAAGAAGGTTTTTATTGTATTTGTATATGTATTTAATTGTGTAGTAGATTTAGGTGAATGTTCAGTGTCTGGCCTGTTGGTAGTAATTACTGGAAGACAAGCATATATATGTATATATATGTAAATATATATATATATATGATTTACATATATGTAAATCATATATATATATTTACATATATGTAAATCATATATATATACACACACACACATATATATGTGTGTGTATATGTACATATATGTATGTTTACATACATACATACATACATACATATATACACACACATACATATATATACATACATACATAAATACATGCATACACACATATATATATACACATACATACATATATATACACACATAGATATAGATATATGATTTTTTTCTCAATTTTTTCACATGACTGATAAATAACACTTCAATAAACTGGATATTTTAGAAGAAGAATAAAGAAGTTGTTGGAAAAGGATTGTTTTTGTTATTGAAACATGGTTACTTGGGCTGAGCTGCCATTATGCTTTGGTGGCACAGAGTCAAACCTTTCCAGCACCTAGCCTATTTTTTAAAGATTGACATTTGAAGAAGGCACAAATTATATTAAACTTTATTTACCTCCAGCCGTGACCTGTAGGTTGAGCAAATTTATCAGACACCATACAAAAACACCCTCATATGGCTGATGACAGGTGCTAATCTTTCAACCCTGTAATGTATCGTATAAAACATCTCAGTCAAACTGACAAGGAAAGGATTTAACCTTAGATGACCACAGCAATGGATGTACAATTAATTGTTGGGCCATTTTTTGTCAAACAAAAAAGGGAGAACTGGAATCCATCCTATTTTTTTCCTAATAGACCTTAAACAATTAAACAGAAGAATGTTTTCGTTTTCATTTTACCATTTTCAGTTTAAAATGAAAATGGTAAAATACACTTTTGCTGTTTTAGCTCAATCAAAATGTGGTCTAACTGTAAGTCCTACTTTTGTGCGTGCCCACATGCATAGTCAGGATGTCTACTCCAAAATAATGTTAGATCATGCAAAATTACAAGCTTTAAGGGTAGAGACTGGTTGGTGGTGATTAATTAACTCACTAAAAGAAAGAAATCATTGAAGATCACAATGTTTGTCCTTTTCAACAAGTTCACACTGGTCATAGGTGCCACTAGAACATTTTTTAAACTTTCTTGCCAAAAAAACTCTGACTCTGGTGTGCCTGTAAACCCCTATGTTTTAGCCCTGCTCAGAACAGGCTGTTTTAATATAAATCCTTTTCAGCTGTGTCTGGTCACATCTGTAAAAAGAGGTGGGTTCAGCTTTCAAACACTATGCTCTAATGTTTATTGTGGCAGCACAGTCATGCCATGCCTAAACATGTTCCTTACTCCGGTGCTGCCTGTGGGCTGGAAGATGGAGCAGGCAATAGAGATGAGGGATTTTTCTTATATTGGCATTTATAGATAGGTCGTGGACACATATTTTCATGTAATAACACTAAGAAGGAATGGATGGGACCTTTATTCTGTCTGAATTTGTCCTTTGTGGAGTTGCTCGAATTTTCAGATTTGGTTAAGGTTGAAAACTCTTCCAGTGTGTGGAGACATCTGACAGCTTTCCATTTAGCTCAGTGTTGACCACATTTAAATCTTTCAGTGGGGTTTGACTTTAAAGGTTCAACACACACTCATAGCTACCACTCATTAATATAGGGCTGAGTTTTCCCTGCTCTGGGCTAAAATTAGCATCATATTTGCAGCTCGAACAAAAGATGACTGAAACTGTGCTGCTGGCTAAGTGGTAAGATGTAAAATGAGGCCAAATTAGGTTGGGGCAGCCCTCTGCTCAGGGCCAGAGATAACCCAGGGCTAAACGTTTTGGGTGTGAAACGCTTTTCAGAGTTGCATGTTGTTTCAGACTTAAGCTGTTAGCTTAGGGAAGTGTTTGATGGCTGGAAATGGATGCAGGCATTTATCGTCAATAGCTCCTTGTTTATGCATTGCACAGCTCTCCACTGGTGGTTTGCTCCATCTATTGTGATGTGGTTGGCCTCTGCTGAGACATTTTCTCCATGTGCAGCCTGTGCACTCCATTATGGATGTGTGTTTGTGTGTTTGTGTTATTGATTACCAAGTCCAGCATTATTATGCAATGCAAAGCTGATTTGGCCTGTGGTTTTTCTCTCAGGAAAGTCATTACATTTTTCATGCAATCCATCTCAATGAAGGTCATACTGGGAGTTAAGCACGGCGCCTACTGAACAGTGTGCTCCCATGAATAGGCAGAGTATGTGTGTGTGTATGTTCAGCTCAGAACAACGTGACCGCTGCTGGTTAGGGACTTCAACACATCACCCTAACCAGGAGCAATTGTGAGCAAGTGCAGCAACAAGACCGAAGCACCTTGTTGCTGCCCCCTCTCCTGCTTCGTCTCTCTCTCCATCAGTCTCTATTCCAGCCTACAATCTCATCCTCTCCATCTTTATCTCCTCCTCCTCCCCCCATGCTCTCTCTTTCTCTCCATGGCTCTCTCTTCCTGATGAGGAGGTACAGGCTCAGTTCAGGGGGAGGTTGGGTGTCCCTCAGCGAATTTCTTCAAAGCTCCTCTTCCACCCAGGCATAAAGTTTCCTGCATACTTAAACACTCCATTGTGTCTGCTGCTCCTTTCTGCTTGCTGCTTTCATAGGGGGAGCTCTGTGTACGCTGGCTCTGCCTCCAGTGCATGTATGTATTTCACTCTGTGTGTTTCTGCTCATGTACAGCAGTGTGTCTGTTAGGAATAGACATAACTTCAGATTATTCTGTATTTTGTCTAACAAAGAATTATTTCAAGCATCTGCTGAGTTTTATTTGACTTTATTTCGTACACAAGCTTAGAAGTAAGGTCAAAACAACCATTTAATAATTAAGTGCAATATAATCAGGAGTATAATATATACTAAAAGTTTGTTAGCTTGATGCTAACATATTATGGAATGGCCATTGGTGTGCTAACAAATTTAGCATTGCCTGGTGCCAGTTTTATCTTTAAGCTGGGGTATGTAATGTGGATGAGACTAAATTGAAGCAACTCTGTTCCCCCCTCCCTTCCCAGTTTGTCCCCCAAGCAATGCCTCTCTCCGATCGTTCCCTTACCCTCCCTCTATATGTATTGCCACACAACACCTGATTTCGTGATACCGCAACTTTGGTACAACCTGGCCACATGGCAGGAGAAAATGTGCAGCTTCAAGGAATGTAACACAACAAACAACATTACCCTTAAACAATTTTCAGTGACAAGCGGAGGTAGCATGCCCATAGCTGCAATGGTGTCCTCTCATAAACTACTGTTCCATAATCAACAATCGAAGCACATTTAGATATGACAAGGAACATATGTTCTCAGTTCATCTATCCTCCGTAAGCACAGCCAACTCTTGGTCCTGCTTCAGACTAATGCCATCGCACAGTTGTCTCCACCTTTCAAACGGCATACAAATGTTTCCTCTTGCTGGATGTGCAAAAATGCAAATTCACAACATATATATCCAATAATAATAAACCAAGAACTCTGTAAATTTTTAGGGATTAATTAATACATAGACAAACATACATATATATATATATATATATATATATATATATACACACATATATGTTTGTATATAAATATATCTACATTTAATCAATAGATTGATACATTTATAAATAATTTATACAATCAGAGGGCTGTACACTATACACTCACTGTTGTCATACTGCAGCTCCAACATTGTCTTCTTCCCTACATTATCTTTAATTTCATTGTCCTTGTCATTTTTTTTATGACTTTGATCACATAAAACAGGCTGCTGTGATGTAAACACACCATCAAGCTGGTTGAATGTTTTGACTGACTGCAACATACATGCTAACAAAGAGCTATTTCATTGGTCAGACATGGACTCACTAGAAGCGAAACTTGAGAAAAATTAGTCATGGTCTGAAAAAATAAAAGCTGCTTTTTGGCTCGGAGACATTACATTGCTGGTGTGTAAGGTCACACTGACTGGATATGGACTTGAATAATTTAATTAGGTGCAATTTATTTGCCCCCAAAAAAAAAACAGTTTTGTGTGCAAAAGCCTTAAGACCTAAAGAAGTGGCTACCTGACTCTGTGTGTTACCAGTCTGTCTACCTGCGTAGAATGAAGAGTATCTGTACTCTGTGTGTGGATGTGTGTGTGTGTATCTGAATGAATAGGTGGATAATAGATAAAGACATCATCATTCTGTTTGGATGAGCAGCCTCTGATGAAGTCAGACCCTTTCTTTACAAGTCCTTATCTGATTCGTCCTTATTTTCACCTTTTTCTTGGCACAAGTATGTCTTTTAGAGTGTGTGGGTATCTGTGAGTGTGCGTCTGTGCGTGTCTGTTTTCTTTCACATGTGCGCGATTGCATATGATCCACTGATCTCTGTTTTGTCACGCATGGCTACCCCCGACACCTTGGCCTCCCACCAGCTCCAAGCTAAGCCCCATACATTTTTACCCCGTCCACTCCTCCTTTCTGTTCTTCCCTCTCTTCCTTCTCTCTCTCTCTCTCTCTCTCTTTCTCTCTCTCTCCCTCTCTCTTTTGTGTATCTACTGATGTGTGAAATTATTCTGGGATGGAGGGATGGATTCCTCCCTGAAGGGCTGAGCGGAGGCGTGAGCCTTTTGTTCAATAATAGATTGGGGGTGTATGTGTATCTGTTCATGGTAATAGACTATAGACTAGTTTTAGATAACAAACCACACTCAGGTGGACAGACTGATGTGGGAGCGTGTTTTATCCATCCATCGGGAATGACTTGTTTGGTTTCAGCAGATTCTTCAGAGCCCTGTAATGATCAAACTTTTTGAAATGTAGACGAAGACAAACTTTAGAGCCTGGGACTCTGGCTCATGAAGAGATGTGATTGCTCTTTTGGGGACCCCTGACATCCTGACTCATATTTTAAGAGGCCAGGCAGAGTTGAATTCTGGGTAAAATTCTCTTTTGGAAGCTTAAATTAAAACTAGAAATCTTGCACACACACACATACACACACACTCACTATGCTGATGTGAAATTCATTGCAGGATTCTCATGTGCATTTTAAAGGCTTGTACTTCAGAGCGGCCCCCCTACTAAGATTCAAATGACGCAACTGTCAAACGGATTGGTACAGACTTCAGAGCATCACTCAGACGACAGCCGTCTGTGCAACAATGCATCTATATGCAAGTCGGACCCACAAGTCGCTCAAATGTAAGAATAGAAGGGAATAGAAGATGACATTGTTTGGGTACCAATGTTATTGAAATAATGCGATGTATGAAACATGCTGTGTTTTATTGTTAAACTCTCCTCCCAGCAGGCAGTGGTATATTGGCAGCTGCGTGGTGTGAAGGCAGCTAGTTAACAGTTCACACACGCTCGTGTCTGGCTGTGCCGCTGCAATGACACTAACATGATTGCCTGAATGAGGAGCAGATCAAAAAGCATATACATTTTAGACCAGTGGCCTATCTGCCTCCCCTCTGCATGTGTACAAGCATCAAGGGTCCATGTTGCCAGGGTAACAGATTGGGTGCGTGTGTTCATTTGTTTGGGTCTGTAGGTGTGTATGTTCCCACTAATGGTGTGATCAATGTTACATGTAAGACACAAACACAGACCATGATTGTTTAGTTCATCAGACAGGAAAACAGCCGTGACACAGTGCAACTGTCTGAGATAGAAAACAGGAACAACCAACAAGAAAAAAAAAACATGTAGAAGAGACAAAAGCTTGAAACTTTTGACATCAGTTCAAGCATCTAGTCACTTTCACCTTCATGTGTTGTAATGTCTCAGTTGTGTGGGCTTTAAACAAAGCTATTAGTGTGGGTCTGTGTTTGATTTAGTATTTATGTCAGTATCGTTGTTTGTGAGCCATTAAGGTAAAGCAATAGATTCAGTTTTTAAGAAAATACAATATAGTTCCAACAAGAAGCAATAAAACACCAATATGTTCATATCAGTGCTGAGTAGTTTAAGCTGCCAGGTCTAATGCTCAGTCAAAAGATTGTTTACAATAAAACTACCAAAAGTAACATGAATCTTTATTTTACTAATACATATTAAGCATTACTGAGACCAGTGTGACACTATGAAGACATAAGAAGAAGTCTTAGACACCCAATATGGTTACTTTATGTTTTGTTTGACTTCACATCATTCGCAAAAATAGAAGGGAGTGCCCATACTCCTTGGCCAGATTCACCCACTTCATGAATGTTGCCTTTTTATTTGTGCAACTTAGACAGGGCTTTACCTCTCTTTAGGTTGAAAATACAGCTAAAGATCATAATGTTTCTGTACATAATATGGCTGAACAATAGCCTTAAAAACCCCTAAATGCAAAGTGTGCATGTGCAATAGTTAAATTACAGGATGTACATTGTCAGTCATGTGATTCAAAGCTCATCATGCTGCCATTTGTTTGATGGGAAACAAAACCACCAATTTTCTTGTTTCCCTAACTATTCTTACAGTATAAAGTCTTTTTGATATCACCATCAGTAAGCTCACTCAGAGACCATGGACCGTGCAGAGTCTTTGGGTTTTTTGCATGATAAAAGTCCAAGCTCCAGACAACACTAGTCACTAAACCAGCAGTGTTAATGTTCAATAACCAATTAAGATTTGTTCTCCTGTTTACGTAAGAGTTAAAACAACAACAACACTCAAATAACACTTTACTATTTGGTCATCTTTTGTCCTCCCAAATTGGATTGTCATTTCAATCTAAACAGCAAGCCACAAGGTTTGTTTACTGAATGGTATATTCCTGTTGCATTTTGTAGCATGTTTGGCTTTTTTGTTTGTTTTTTACAAAATAAAGGTGAAAAGCTGTTGCAGAGTGAAGGTAGGCTCTTAGCTTGTGGCTAATTGGCCCCTATGCTTTACGCTTCACTGCACAGAACATAAGAGGTACTCAACAAGTGGAGGCTGGATGGATGGATGTAAATAATTCACAGTTCATCACAGAAGATGTAATGGTATTGCATATACTTGAGTGCAGACAACTTGAAGATCCAAAGCAGATGTTTTTCCTTGTTCCAAACAGAGTCTTAAGAAAGGAGTAGTTGTGGCTCAAAGCTGAAATGTTGCCAGTCTTATTTTTTTGAAGTAACTCCTAGTCCTGGAGCATGAGCTTACATTTCCTGAGAGACCCATATTATGTTCAGAAATGGTCAAGAACAAGCCAAAAACAATTTGTTATTCAGCAGTGGCTAGTGGTGCATTCCAGTTGATCTCACAGGTCGGGTTGTGTGAGTAATTAGATATATCATGGATTGGTTGGAATTTCTTCTTGGAAATTCAGACAATCTTTTGGTAGCCTGACTTTACCAGCTTTTACTGGAACTCGTTTAACTGGGATTTGACGTAATTCCCAGTTGCGAAATAGAAAGCTGGTATGCGCACATCCAGGCGATATCTTTACAAGAGTAGGACAAAGGAATCATAAACTGCAGAAAAAAGGAAATGGCCTGCACACTGTTCAGTTCCCAATAAGAGACTTAATTTAATTGAAGGCAACATTTCGATCAACAAGATTTTCCTCAGGCCTAATAAAGTAAGTCCCAATTCCCCTGCCCGAGTACCAAGGTGAATGGAACGCACCTCTACATGCCATTGCCTCCAACTAAGCCCCACCGCCTAAAAAGCATCATACTATTTACGAACAGAAAGGACTTCCATTTCTTCGAAGTCTTTGACTTAAAAAATACAAGTTGTGTTGAATGTAAGATATTAGATATAAGTTCATTTTAACCATGTTGCCCAGCCCTACACTGAATTTAATGTGACGTTCACCATTGTAAAGCGTCTACATCAGGGTGTGTCACATTTTTGTACTCCTGTAGGTTAAACAGGAGAAGTGTCCAGAAGAGGACTTACACAGGAGTGGTAATGTTAAATGTCAGACTACATGAAAAAAATCTTGGAGTGGAGTTAGCAGACAGCCAGTTTCAGACCTCTATTCATTTACTCTGTGGTGAAGGGTGCCCTTGATTTATGAATCTGATTTGTGAATTGCTAATGTCCGGCTCAGACTGGCATGTGGCCAGCAGTGATTAACCCACTCCCATTTGTCTGCCGCGTCAGTACAAAGACAAAAATAACACGCCTCTGGAAACTCACCCAAAGTTTTAATATTGAAATGCACTGGGTGTGCCGCTCATGCATTTGTTAGACTGCATGTTCATGATAGATTCTGCTTATCCATGTCAGTGCGTGTGTGTGTGTGTCCCAGAGCCTGCCTATGGCTCTAACCTCTCCAGCTGACATTGAGCTCTGTGTTGCTGCCGTTTACCAGAGTAAAGCACGGTTTAATGAGGGGGCAAAGAAGACGACATACTCTCAGAGCTGCACACACATGCTCACAGACATGTATACGTATGCACAAACACTGAGAGATGCACACCCACACAATACCAGAGGCTTTTTTCACAGCTCCTTATATTTGATTCCTATTCTTTTATCTTTAATCATTCCTCTGTCTTTTGGGTTGAGAGATATTTTATGTTTGGAGAGCGCCAAGTTATAATCACTAATTAGTCCTCCAGGCTCTCTCGCCCTCCCTCTCTGTTTCTCTTTTACTCCTCCTATTTGTCTATTTCTCCATCTCTCTCTGAGCCAAGCCTAGCCCAATTAACACCCGACGTCATCTTGTGACTGTTCTGACTTCCATTTCAGCTCAAACTTCTGACATCCACTCTGTCCCGCTGACCAAAACTGGCAATATGAGCCGGCAATGCAAAGAATTAATTAGAATCCCTCTATTCATGAATGTAATTTCCTTTTCAATACATGTAATTATGCAGCAGGGCCTTTCATTTTCAAATGGGGCTGTACACACAGTAAATTGGACATGTGCGAAGCTGTCTCATAGATTGTCGGGATCAGTATTTCTGTTAGTTTTAGACATGCAGATATTTCAGCAAGGGGTCTGGATTAAGCAGGTTTTACAAGTCTAGTCAGAGAAAGCCAGGTGTCTGAGAAAGGAGTTAGTGTTTTCTGTCCTCGCTTCTCTCAGAGCTCCACATTTCCTCCTGTTCTATTTTCTCCACATCGCACAGACCCACTATTTATCTTGCCCACTATAATTTGACACAAAATATTGTTAACTGGAGACACTGAAATATATTAAACAGTGGGAATGTGCGGCTGAGAGTGTGGGGGTGTTGTGTATATGTGCTTGGGCTCATTAATGTGTGCCCGCCTGTGTTTGAGTGTGTCTCTGTGTCGTAACTTTGTGTTACATTCCTGGGCCAACCAAAAAGAAGTGAATGACCAGCAGTGTCTGCTGTAATAAGAAGCCGGGCTGTGTGGTGGAGACATTACTTTCTGTATCCTTAAATGTCCCCTCACAGAGCCACTGTAATATCTGAGTCCTGTGTAAATTAGATTTCATTCACCAGGGACAGATGGAGCATTTAAATGTATATGAGTGAATGTGTCCACACATATGGGTGGTCTCTTATGCTCTTATTTCAGGGTTCCCACACAACCAGTCAATGGTTAACCAGTTTTCCAGTCATTAAAATACATGGAAAATTAGAGAAAATGGAAAACATCATGGGAAATCTTGTTCTCTAATTGAAATCATTAAAACATTCTATCAATATTATATAAGAGATCCCTAAAACAGAAAATGATCACCGGAGAAGGCTAAGTAGTGGTAAAGATCTTATCGACTACTGACATCAGCATCAGTTTTAATGTGCAATCATTTTGGTTATGTTAATATTTATGAACTGATGAGGAGTATTTTCTTGGTCTAATTTTACTTTTGTAACCAGTCTAAAATCTTTTGATCAACTTGAGTTGTGGTCAAAACTACAAAATGTTCAAATGTTTTCAAGATTATAAGGATAACATGTTTTACTCCTTTTCAACGAGTCTACAATGGTCCCATGTGTCCCCAGAAAGTGTTTGTGAAGCTTCTTTCCTTAAAATCGCCCACATCTCAGATTTTGGCATGTCCATAAACCCTACCTTGTACTGATTTTTTTTGGTGTAAATCCTCTTGAGTTTTGTCAGACCATGGGTATGATGGTCAGAATGAGAAATAAGGAGGAAACATAAGAAATAACTTAAAATGTTTTGTTTTCATTAAAGACAGGGACTACACCTAATCAAAGTAGCAGTTATATGGTTAAATCCCGAAAAAGACTGCAATTGATTAAAAGACTGAAAATAAAAAATTGGGCTTAAATATTAATATTTTAATATTCATACTAATATTTTGGGCGTGGGAATATTATTTCCCTAATGACCTTGATTTTAGTAGATTTCAATGACAGCAGACGGTTTAGAATAGGTCTGATGCATGAGATTGATGACATTTGATGTTATTGTCACTTTTATTATTGTTTAACAAAGACAGGTTTTATTTTTACTTAGCCTAGTATTTATAGTAGGTACTTGGTACTCAGTATTTATACCATAGAAAAAGATGTGTGGAAAAAATAAGGGTCTTTATGGCGAACCATTATTGTTACATTTGGCTGTAACCATACAGTTTTATGGTTACAGCCAAAAACTGCACTTACTTCAAATCTGACCTTTATAGAAAGGAAGATACTGGTGATCAACACGAGGCAGTCCAATCATACCAGCTGTTTTTTTTGTTTTTTTTTAAAGTCCTGGAAAATTATCCCTTAAAAATGGTTGATCCTGTGTAACCAGTACTTGCATTTTATGTGTAGGAGTTTGTTGGATACCTTTACTGAACTTTGATAATTTTTTGCCCCCCATACCTAAAAAGGGCTTCAGAGGAGCATATTTTACAACAGTGTGAGCCAAAACTTTATGTTGTTTACATCCCCAAATAACAGTGAGACGTCAAGAAAACATCAGACTGTGAATCAAACACTGCAGGTGTTGGAACCCTGTTGATTTGGATGAAGTACTTTTGCATCTTTTTGTTTTCTGACTTAATGATATCAGGAGCTTTGAGACTTTCAAGCAAATATGCCTAGTTCAGGATTTCTGAAATCATTTGAGTATTTCATACTCTCTGTTTATATTTCATGAAGGCTGTCTCAGTAGAGCATCTTTATTTAAACTGCATGAGCTTGTTGTCTTTAGTGAACTACTCAGTGTAGCCCCAAATGATAGTAACATAGCTGTAAGAGTTAAGGGATGCATATTATCAGTCATGTTTTGGTATTGGCAGGTAAAAGCTCAAAAAGTTGAATATCTATATCATCAAATATGGAACTTTCTGCATGTATATATATATATATATATATATATATATATATATATATATATATATATATATATATATATATCAGTAAATGTATAATGACCTCAAGAGAATGTTTTTTGTAAACACATCAATTTAAACTCCTGATAATCACCATTAACATACTGCTTTTTAACATGCACATCAATTAAGTTCTGGCTGCTAATTAGTGTTTAATTTTACAGGACCAAATTCAACTGCTAGTGGGTCATTAACAGAGATTTTTCCCTGTTCACGTATCAGTATTGATATCCGCTCCGATGTGTTTCTAAATGTCAGCATATCAGACACTGCCAAAAATCCAATATCATGGACTCCTTGTAAAATTATATGATGCTTTCTGTAGACGGCTGAGGCAGCACGAGTTTTGATGTGTTGTTTGAGAGCTCTTCTTTTCTTTCTTACAGACGTTTGATGCTGCTTCATTGTTGTGTAAGGATTACTCAGTTGTCCAGCAGCAATAGTGGGAGGGAGCTGCTACAAAAGCTTTTGTTCTGTGTTATAAATTTTGTGCTTCTATTTAAAATCTTTCTGACCACTCTTCCACAAAGCCTTTCTGAAAATACATCAGCCAGCCAACTGTGCTCTACCAGAAATCATAACATATTGATCACTACCTTGTAAATTGTAGACTGGCCCTTAAACTCTTTTCCTCATGAATTCAAAGTGCATTTCACTGAATCCATTTCTGCATGGAGAGCATTCAGCTACTTTATATGTTCTTTTTTTCTTATATTTCCTGCTGTTGCCTGCAAAATGTTGATTCAGTCTCTGCAGAATTATTTTGCACTGCTCGTTTAGATGTTTTAGAGTTATAGCTCTCTTATTTCTTCTGCAACGTAATATTTATATTCATGAGGTAAGAGAAACCACTATATGCACAAATATTGGATTGATCCCAAACGAGTACAACACTTCTGTTTAATATGCAAAGTTTCATATGTTAATTTCACACTGAGTGTTATTAAAGGCCCTTTGTTAAAGAAAAATCATAAATTTGACTCTTAAACACGTTACATATGTAGGAATGAAGTTCCTTTTAAATGTGAGAAGGTAGAAGACTGAGCTATAGCATCATTGAATAAACCTTTAAAGGCTTTTCACCACTCCCTGCTCAAGGTTGTTTTGGGCAAATTGAGGTCTTAATGGCACCTATGGGTGCCCTCCATGCTTCAACAATGTTAATACCCAGTGTGCTTAGATTCATACAGTATGTTGTCTAGCCATTTCAAGGCGATAACTTTAAGGTCCCATGTCCTTCTAAAATGCTGTTTTCTTTAAGGGGGTTTGGTGGCCAAAAAGAACATGGCACACTTTACTAAGCATTAAGTCCACAGAGAAATCCTCTTTAAAGAAATGCCCCTTAAAACATGCAGTTTCATCTGGTGTATGCTATGTAATAGCTGTGACTATGAAGTCAGCTCTGCAGCCTGTAACCCCTCCTCTTCCCTACCATCAGGCATTGGTTGTGCAGCCAATCAGTGCAAAGCTCATTGTCATAACCTCCAGCAGGCTCTCTGCCCCCGCAGGTGTAAGTGTTTCCAACAGGGAGGGAAAAAGAGCTGCATTTAATCCTCTAAAGAGACATTCATTCATTCATTCATTCATTCATTCATTCATTTTTTATACCATTTATCCCTTTTGGGGTTGCGGGGGGGCTGGAGCCTATCCCAGCTTTCATTGGGTGGGAGGTGGGGTACACCCTCAACCGGTCACCAGCCAAGGGCCACATAGAGAGACAGACAACCATTCACGCTCAAACTCATACCTAAGGGCAATTTGGAGTCACTAATTACCTAATGAGCATGTTTTTGGTCTGTGGGAGGAAGCTAGAGTGCCCGAAGGGAACCCACGCATGCACAGGAAGAACATGCAAACTTCACACAGAAAGGCCCCACTCAACCTGGGGATCGAACCAGCGACCTTCTTGCTGTGAAGCACATTTACTACCTGCTGCGACACCATGCTGCCCATCTACAGAGACAATATTTTCCATTTTTTTATTCAACTTAAATCAAATTCTTGCTGAACAGATACTCAAGACATTGATGAAAATGCTCAAACAGGGTATGGGAGCTTTTAATCCTAGACTCTCTGCAACAATTAAACAAATCAGCAGCCACGCTTAGTGACGGTTTCCTCACACTTCTGTGCAGACTAGCATCCAAGAGCAGATATTATATAACACTGAAATTTGTCCTTGTGGTTAATAACACAGTTATATGTAATAATAACCTTAAAATTCATATCGTCATGTCTTTGTACATGCTTCAAGAGCATATCTTTTACTACTTGAAACAAGTTAGTCATACTAACCATTTCACAGATATGTAGTTGGCGAAGATATAAAAAGATATGCAGTGCAAGGAAAAAGAAAAAACCCTGGTCTAAGATGGTCATTAGAAAAACCTGTGTTTCACCAATGTATCATTATTGGAAAGCTTTAAATAGCCCATATTATTCTTTTTATAGTTTCATTTGCCCTTTACTGTGTTTTGCATGTCTCATCCCAAATATAGTACTTCTACACACAAGAAAAAGAGTGAGATTGGGGTGTCTCCCGGGCCCCCAAATAGACCCACCAGGGTGGTCGGGCTGGGCCCATGTTGGAAAGGGAGTCTTAAAGTGGCAGGAGCTCTGACAGAGCGTCTCAGATAAACTGAGAATACAGCTGGATCAGGGGTACTCTGTATATGAAGACCAGAAGGTTTTTTTAACATAAGTAGCAGAACATACTTTAGAAGTCACTAAAACAAAACATATGAACCTGAGTTGAGGCAAAATAAGATCTCTTTAAAGGATGTTATTTACATGAATAGTTTGGGTTCGGGTTTGCCCACGGAAATGGTCAGGCAGGGTCACTGAAAGGTCTAGTGAATGGGCCCGCTCTTGATGTGATTTGCATACAGAGGCTTATGTGCAAATAGCAGCATTGGTGCTAGCCTCTTGAATGACCTTTGTCTTTTTCACAGTACATTTGGGAGTCATCATTGGGTTCAAATGTTACCTTTAAAGTTGCTCTGATGTCTTGTCTTCCTTTGTGGCATCCTGGCTTTGTACAGGTTGTGGAATAGCTATGAAGTCTGATATTACTTTCCATAATGTTTAGTTTAATTAGGCTAATCTAATAACAAGTAAATGTGGCTTTAGTTTTTTTTTTAATAGGCTGTATCTTTTATAAGCAGCATTTATAAAATGCATATCTTCATTGCTTTGATTAGATTCACTGTTGTAGAGTGGTGCAGGAATGAGTCCAAAAACGCAGAAGTAGGTTAGCATTTAGCACTCCTGCTTCTCAGGTCAGAAAATAAGTGGGATTTAGAGTACCAGCTACAGATATGACTGAAATGAAGTTCATGGTGAACACACACACATGAGATTACAATGTTCAATGTAAATAAATAAAATGCATCTAATGTTGCCTGCTTTTGAATCTTGAACCTTTGTTGTGTGTTTAAAATGGCGGTTGCTTACTTGTGCTAACAAGGACTACAAAAATGGCCAGGGACTGATTGTTTGTAAATAATCAATAATTCGTACACTGTTTCCACAGCAAAGAGGACCAACTTAATATAGACATTTAATTAAGAGTCTCATAATTTTCAAACAAGAGGTCACAGTAAGATGTTATACATTGAAAATATTGTATTGTATTGCTTCTAAGTCAAACCACCATGTTGTAGTTTGATAGTAGCTTACAAATAGCTTTTCACTCTCTCCACTTACACATAAGCTTAAAAAAAAGTGAAAAGTGGGGTTTTTTGGTTAAGGTTATCACAGAGAACAGAGCAAGTTTCGTAATTTTTTGTTTTCCACAGAGGTTATTATCGGCAATGATCCAAAATAGTGAAAATACCACAGGCTTTTAGCAGGCTTGCAGTTATCCCTGCACCACTCTATAGAGGCTAAATCTATGATGTTGTCGTAGCTCAACTCTACGACATACCATGTTTAGGTGGCCTAATGATGCTGGGCCCCTGAATGCTCCTTCCACTTTCTCCTTTTACATATGGCCTTTCTTCTGCTGACGAAGACTGCAGCTTTATTAGTAATTAAAACCAGTGGGATTATGTTGTTGTGTAAATTGTAAATCCTTGTTGTTTATCGCTAAGCAAAAATACAAGATAACACGTGTCAGTCGTTGCTGTTTTACAACTCTTTCATTTATATTCTCTTATAATTAATTTGTTCCACACATTTGATCTGATATCTTTGTGTATTTTAGGGGAATATTGACTATTAGGTGACATTCAAAAGTGAATTTAACAACTAACCACATGTAGCATCTTAATGTCTTCAGGTCATTAATGACTTGAGAGGTTGTTTTATTGTGGAGTTCTCCTGCCGTGTTTACTGCACATCAAGAACTGCTGTCCAGGCTCAAAAAGTTTTGCTTTACTATTAAAAACTTTAATTTGGAAGTGGTGCCGACATGGATTTGTTGCTCTGGATGTTTCTTTGGATTATAGGAATGACATTTGAACATACTGGGTGTAAAAATGACTGATTATTAAGGGTGGTTGTATCTACCTTTTGTATTTTAAAAGACGTGCTACAAAACTGCTTTAAGAATCCAAATCCTTTTACACTCTTGGTCATACTTTGATGCAGGTCAAAAGTTCAGACATGCATAAATCCACATTACATATGTAATTAACTCTGGCCATTTCATAGAGTTATAATGTTAATCATTTGGATCTCCTGTGTCTCCCTGGTCTCAATATATTATGGGAGCAGAGCCAGAGCTGTAAATTGGCCTTCGACTACACAATAACCACAGAGAAAACAACATTGTTAGGGAGCTGTGCATCCCACCGTGCTGCGACTAGCATTTTCCACTTACATTATCCTGTAAATGTACACATTCAGAAGATTTACCCTGGGAGGTGTATAGGCTTACTGGTAAATATACCACTTCCTTCATTTACTATAATAAACATTGAGTGAGAGACTGTGTGCATACAATATGCCCATGTGTACTGAGTGTTTCTCCACCAAAATTGCACTTCTACCTGGCATCGCACTTTCTCCATCCCTCCCCTCCCTCCCTTCTCCTCCCTCCTGCTGATGTATGGAGCGTCTCCTCTCATATGGAGTGTGTTTGTAAAAGTCACGGTAATCAAATTTCACTGATTCCCGGGGGATTAAACAGGGTGGCATTTGTGTGTTTGTGCGAGTGTGTGTTTGGTGTCTGTGCATACACAATATTAACTGTGTAGCAGGTTGTGTATTGTAATGCAGCTGTGTCATTAGTCGACGACCAGCTCAGCTGTAATATGTCATCCATCATCGTGTTCTCTGAGGAGGAAACTCTGAGGGATACTGATGCTGCATTTGCATACTGACAGTGCATTTATTTAATTGTTTGAATGTACAGTTGGTATAAGGCAGAGAGCTGAAGGATAACGAACATTTTATGTAAAGGAGAACTTCACCCAATGATGGAGATCGAGAGCCCTTTTTTATTAATACCTTTTGGTGTTTGATAGGAAAAGTTAGTGCTAACTTAATCACAGTCTGTTCGAAACTCTTCTGTTGTACTTGGAGCTAGGACTGGGTAATGCATTTTTTATGATATACAGTTGCAATCAAAATTATTAACCCCCATTGCAAATTAGGTTTATTGGCAAAATTTACAAACTTCCAGCTGTGAATGAAGAATGAATCATACACTGAAAAGAATACCCTGTCTACAGTGAAGTTTGTCGGTGGTTCAGTGATGCTCTGGGGCTGCTTTGCTTCCTCTGGCACTGGAGAACTGCAGCATGTGGAGGGCAAGATGGATTCAACCAAGTATCAGGAAATCTCTAAGGGAAAACGTCATGCGATCTGTGTGGAAGATGAAGCTTGGGCGTCATTGGACCTTCTAACAGGACAATGATCCCAAGCATACCTCAAAGTCCACTAAGGCCTGGTTTCAGAAGAAGTCCTGGAAGATTCTAGAGTGGCCATCATAGTCACCTGACTTGAACCCCGTAAAAAATTTGTGTTGGGATTTGAAGAAGGCAGTTGCAGCACGCAAACCCAAGAATATCAGTGAACTGGAGACCATTGCCCATGAGGAATGGGCTAAGATTCTTAAGGAATGCTGCCAGTGGCTGGTGTCTGGCCATGCATCACGTTTGCAGCAGGTCATACAAGCAAAAGGGTGTTGTTCTAAGTACTTAAGTTGCTTGTCATGAAGGGATTGAATAATTTTGAGACTGCAGTAGTAATTAAAAATGGCATTTTGTTTTGAATTTGAAGAAGCCTCTGGTAATCATAGTTGTGTTGAGCTACTTCAGATGTTCTTGTTTTATTTGTTTATTGCAAAAGCTGGAAGTTTGTACATTTTGCTGATAAACCTAATTTGCAATGGGGGTTTGATCATTTTGATTGCAACTGTTTCAATGCATTTTTAAATAAGTCATAGGGCAGTAAAACATTGTTTTTATCACATGAGTACAATGCTGGTAAACTGGTTTGTTAACATTAAATGCCTTATACTCACTAAAAGATTATTAACTGCAATAACTAGGGCCCGACCAATATTGATTTTTTGAGGCCGATGCCGATATTTGGCAGAAAAAAAAGATTACCAATTAATCAGCCAATTCATTAAAAAAATGTATATAAAATGAATTGTTAAAAGATTTGGTCCCAAAACACAACAGAGAGGAATTTTCAAGTACAAAACATGCAGAAAAGCATTAAACCCTGGGGAAATTAATTATAAAACCTTAAAAAAGAGTCACTCTTTATCTTGTACTTCTTGATGATGAAAATAAGAGGTAGGTTATAGTACAGGTAGCACAACTTTTAAAAAGTTGTAAACAGGTCATTGTGAGAGGAAAGCAACAAAAACACTAAAGTAACATTGTTTTCATAAGCCTCTTTGATTTTTCTACTCTGCAACTTTCAAGAGCAAAGAACTTTCAAGTACAACATAAAATACTGTGCAAAACTGCAGTCAATTGCTGCAAAATAAAATAAATAACCTTGTTTAAAATGTAAATTTATAGATGAATTATGAACTCTGTCTTGTCACATCTGCTTTTCAGTCCCAGAGTCCTCATTAGTGCATCAGAAGAAGGTTTTAGTGCAGGTAGAACCACTTTTTTATTGTACACATGAGGTAATATGTGTGAGGAAATCAAAGTATTTTGTGGGACACTGCACATATTGCACAAACTTCTTTAAACAGGCCTGATTAAAGTTCACAGCTATGACGAAGGCTTCCCCTGGATGAGTCCGCTGCAGCCGGCTGATGACGTCGTTGAGCTCCAAGAGAGCTATGCTAACGCTAGCATAGCTAGCTAGCTAGTTAGCTCAACTGCAGCGTCGGGAACAAGCGGGTGAAGCCAGGTTTCTGTAATAATCATCACAGAACAGTCACAAATAAACCGATCCCCTGCCATCAGAAGGTCCAGTTTGTCAGTTTTGTGAATGACAGATCTGGCATCGGTCAGTGCTAGTCTGTGTGGCTGCTTCCATAGCCATGCAGAGAGTCCAGTGGTCTTGCTATGTCCAGTGGTATATTGTGCGACCACTGAAAGTCGCTCGCCATGTTGAACTTGCAGGCAAAAACAACATTCAGCAACGCCGTGTGAGTGTAGGCGAGTTTTGCCCCGTACACTCTATACACTCCATCATCCATACACACAACTTCAGTAGAGCTCAGAGCCGCTGCAACAACACGCGCATCTTTCGCAACGTCATCATTCTGCGCAGCTAGGACACTGAACGGCATTTAACTGTTTTGTGAGAAAGTAAGAATATAATCGGCGTTGCATCAGCAAAGCTCTGGCCGATGTTGAATACTTTGAAAAGGGCTATAATCACCCAATATATCGGCTGGCTGATATATCAGTCGGGCCCTAGCAATAACCACCATCAGTAGTGTGCATATTGCCTTCAGCATTATCTTTTTTTTTTTTTTTTTTTAAGTTTAGTCTAGCTAAGGTATTACCATTTTTATGACCTAATTTTATATAAGTTGCAGGGCTGAATGACATTGGGGGAAAAAAGTCGTGTGTTTTTACTTTCCAGGTAGTTGCTGTGTCTTTTGGAGTGCATCAATTTAAAATGAATCTTTTACTCTGTAATCTATTAACCCACTCATTCTTCCATTGCACACTGCAGGCCCTGACAGTATCTAGCTGTGATTAACATTCATTAACTCTCAGAAATGGGAGAGTTTAATGACATGTGTCTTTGTGAACTTTACAAATAAAGTTGTGGCTTCCCACTATGTTTCTTGCTGCCTATGTCAATATATCCATTTCTAAATACTTTAAAGTGAAGTCTTAATTAGTAGCACCCTGTTCTTGCCTTCTAAAAGCTCACCATGTTGCCGCCCAGCGCAGATGGTTGCTGTATGCTGTATTTAAGATATTTTTTTAAGTGTCCAAATATGTGTGTCTTCATTTACATGTTCACAAAGTGGCATCTAATGAGTATTCCAGTAATTAGGCTAAAAAAAGAAAAACAATTGCTGAAAGTCTCTTTACAACATGGCCATGCTATAAACTATAATAGGTTGTTCCATTTACAACTGAACTGGGAAGAGGGGAGTGTGAATTATGGCACATCCTGGCTAGACCTGTTCCAGCCATAAGCTGGTTAAGTTGGGGTAGCTGATGGACGTCTGAATTTGAAGTGGGAAATCGAGACCAAAGGGTGCGTTCCCAGTGATGATCTAGTTTTCGACTTAGACTTTCCTAGTTCCAAGATCAACTGGAATGACCATAACATTACTGCAACTTTGGCAAGAATGTTCTACAGCTTGTACATTTTAGTGCAGGTAACACACACTCTATGCACCATGGTCCTATCTCTAAATAAGCCTACCAATGGTTATTTCAGATTGATTTATATTGTAGAAAGTAAAGAATATGTGAAAAACTGCAGGTTTGCCTTTTGCTGAACAAAACACAAATGGCAGCATTACATGCTTTGAGTCACATGACTGATATTGCTTGTGGTGTGATATGCAATTGTATTGCCCAAACAATGTATTTTTTTTTCTTAACGAAAATCACATGATAATGGTACTTTTGTTTTCTTGGGATCAAAAATAGAAGTCCTTAACAACAAATGTTGAGTCATTTATAGCTTCTCAAGTTGGAAACACTTGAGAAAATTTATCACACTGGCAAGACTGAGAAACTTTGCTTAATATGCCAACTTATCTATGCAATTTTTACAATGCACTCTGTTTCGTCATTTGAAATACATGGTATTTAAGCGTATAGAATATTAAAATGTATTTCTTTTAAAAAGAAATTCTCAAAATAAATGACTTTTCATGTTTTAGAATAGAATAGAATAGAATAAACCTTTATTCATCCCACACAGGGAAATTTGCAATTATGCCTATGGTCTGTGAACATGCTCCGATTGGGAAAACGCCATTGAAAAACTTAATGGTACATTTTTGCATTTTATTCTCATATTTTTTTTCAATATATATGAAATTGATTAGGGGCCAGCATGGAGTGAGTTGGAGGGCCACAAGTGGCCCCCGGGCGGCCTGTTGCCCATTTCTGGTTTAGATGGATACAAACTCAAAGTTTTATTTGTATTTATTTATTTATCTGTTTAAATTTTAAATCTTATCTTAGGTTTTGAATGGAAACACTTATTGGTTCATTGTGTGATTATATTTTTCTTTAGTTACACAGGGATTGGAATTTTAATGTTACCTGTAATATTATTTAGTTAAACCAGTAAACACATGACCTTGTGCTTGTAAAGAAAGCTGCCACCACTGCCTCAGTTTTAGCAAGGAAATACATAAAACTGTATCAATCGTTTCCACTTTGGGATGTAAAAGGGTCTTTGAAGGTCTTAAATTTGTTCTAAAGGTGAATAGAAACACTGGGATAGGAATTTGTTTATGTTTCTTAATTTAAAAAAAATCAAAGCTTTATATTGATTTATGTGGTTCTATTTTTGATTGCTGATGTGTCAAACAGGTATCAGTATCTGATTTTTACCGTAACTGTCCCAAAGGTTACATATCTGGTAATGTGACAACCATATGCAATGTCTCTATGGAAAAAAAATACCAATGTATTGTGTATTTATAATGTGTTACGACTTTTGGTCCATATCTCCCAGTGCTACTTGAAGAAAACAATCCCATAACCAAAAGTATAATTGTTACCCTGTAATGGTGTTAGCTCTGTACTCCAGCAAGCAGGCACACATATGGCAACAGCAACATTTCCCAGCCCCTACACAGGTATTACCAAGTGTTAAGCCTGTCACTGCATGAGTGCCTCTTGTTGGCAACATGCATGCTCTGCCTCAATGTTTGTATATGCAGCTTGCCAGCTTGCAAATCTTAACAATGCCCAACACACATCATCAGCATCAGCCTCTTAGTGAGGCTGCAAGCTTCAGTCTCTGTCTGCTCCAAGGTGCCATTGACATGTTGAAGTAGAAAGTCACACACCATTAATGTTCATATGAGGTGGAAAGTTACCAGGACAGCACGGCAGGCAATGACTGATGTCTTTCTCTTCAAAAGTCTCTAAAAGTGCATTAAATTAGAACAATTGCTAATGGTTTTTGCTTGGACTTGATGTATTTAGGAAGAGAAATGTCTGGTAAAAAGCTAGCCCAGAGCAAAACACAAGAGAAAAATGTAATCTTTTACTCTAAATAAAAAAACAATATTTGTATGCTAAACTCCCCCTCCTCCAGGTATTTATTTATATAAATGCATGTTGCATTATGGAGAAGTTTAAAGATAGCTAACATACTACTGCGCCCACTGCATGAGTCACAGTGTTTGCTGAGAGGCTGCTGACACCTTTTGCAGTGCATCATCACTGTAAATACACTGAAGCCTCCGATAAGAGGAGTCCCTTTGGATCTACTGATTCACCAATACTGTACACTTCTAAACTATTAATGGCTTAAATTACGTTTATTAGATATTATCTTACTGCTCATGCATGTTGATATCTCTGGGTTGGGTACAGCTTGTCCTTGGTGCTGTGATTACCAGGAATGCTGTGGAGACATTTTGAGATAGATTGGTTAAAATCAAGTCAAATTTTGGATAAAACTAATCTTTTATGTTTTATGTTGGCCTGTCAGTGTTAGCACATCCATTGTGATGAGAACAAGATCAAAAGGTGTAAAAGACAAACATGGAAGAGATAAGTTGAACAATTTCTTAGTCAGTTTTACAAAATTGTGTTAAGAGTGTCAAAGTTGGATTGTAGTGAAGCTGCTGGATCAACAAGATACCTTGTCTGTTGTCAGGCAGATCCATCTTGCAAAGTCGCAGGCTGCAGCTGAGTTTAGTATGAAAAGGCCATGACCAACCAGATTCTTTAATTTAAAAGAGGCAGAAACCACAAGCATGACAACAGCAAGCCTAATGCAAGCCTCACCAGCCATGTTGTTTCAAGACTTTGATTTACTAACTGTCTTGCATTATGTACTTTACTCCCTAACAGCAGTGCCCTTTCACTACATAATCGTGTTGGCCTAAAAGGGATATGGCTGATAGAGGGGTTGACCGGTCACCTTCTGAGAATTTTTCTTAAGGGTTTTCCCTTTCCAATCACTTTCTGTGGGATGTGCCTGTGATTGGCCAGTCTGTGGGTATAAGATACAGTACGTCTGGTACAAAAGTCAAGTCATTTGTTTAAGAAATGCATTTGATGCAGATATCAGCAAGTCATTGTGTAAAATAACACACTACCATCTGATGACACTTCTGACGAAGGCGGAAGAGCTCTGTCGAAACATGTAAAGGTATTAGCCAAAAAACCTTACTTGTCTGTTAAAAAGAAAGTATAGCCAATTGTGTAAAATAGTTGTGACTGGAATAGCAGTTAGTAAAGATAAAGAAAAATAAAGGTGATAAGTAACTCAAGTGATTCTCAGAAGGCCTAAGCCATGTCCGTGAGGATTTTAAGAAAAAAACAAAAAAACTCAAAGTCTCAAAACTAATTTAGTGATGTACCATTGTAAATAATGTCAAAGTTTACACAAAAATAAAAATGGGTGGGTTTTTAATTGTCTTTTTTGTTTCTCTTTGGTTTGGTGTTAATTTAGCATTAACCAAATTAAAACACACACACACACCCCTATATATATATATATATGTGTGTGTGTGTGTGTGTGTGTGTGTGTGTGTGTGTGTGTATATATATATATATATATATATATATATATAAATATGAGCATGCAACTGCACTAGTTAGTTGTTATGTCCTCACACCTCATGTACTGAAAATGTCCTCGTTGCAGGAGTCCAGGTCCGGATAGCCTGGAGCTTCTTTCTCACAGGTTAATCCCCCTGCATGTCCCTACTTCTTAAATCCATCTACCATCCCATCTTTTCCATTAAAGGCTGAAAACGCCCCAAAATGAATATTGAAAATAATAAAAATCCAGATTATAACTCCTCTTTCCAATTTCAAGCTGCCCTAATATGCACAATGTAACGTCAAACAATTGACCTTTTTTCATTGCCTTAAGCTATTTTATGTCCTTTTGATCCGATGCAAGTTCCCCTTTTCTGTGGTTAAGCTAAGATTTCCTTACTTTTTTGGTAATAAAATCAAATCTTTATCTGAACAGGAGGCTAAGTTCTCCTTTAATTTCCTTTGACTTTAAAAATAAAGTAAAGCATTCAAAGAACAGCTGCTGGTGCAAATCTCATATCTTGTTCATTTCCATTTACGCCTTGGTTACTTAGATTAGCAGCTTCACTGGGACTCTGAAAAGATTGATTACTGTCAGATTAACTGGGATCATTGGTCTTCAGTTAGTTGTTTTGTGTCGGACTCTTGTATATTTGTTCATATTTAAAAAGCAATCGATTCAGAGACTTAACAGATTTCTTCACTGGCACCTTCCCTTTCCAGCCAACAAACCAACTTTCAACTTCCTACAGTCAGGACTTGAACCAGCCACCCTCCGTTCCCCAATCTAAGTCCTTTTGGACTGAGCTACTGCCACCTCACATTTATGCGTGCATTCATTATTGACTTTGGGCTTTTTAAAGATGCAAAACTGTGTTTCAACAGACCAGGGTCTTGACCCCATCCCTCTAACAGGGATGGGGACATCAAAAGAGATTCTGATGTATTCTGTCAGAATTTTTGGAAACCTTTTCTGGGGGTAATAAAAATCAATTAAGCTGAAAATTTAAAAGCTCAAAATTTTAATTGAGTTTAATTGGAGTGAAATTTCAAACCTTCAGAGGCAGGTTTTAATAAAATTGTTATTGTGGTTCAGCTGTCAGTAATCAGTAGTAGTTGGCTGAGTACAGTTCATTAAGTTATCAAGTGAAATTTCTGAGCAATATGGGATTTGCTACTAAGCTTGCAGTCATCTTAAATTCATAATATGAGCATTTGGGACTCCTTTATGAAGTCATGTAAAAGTACATCTCACTTTGCAGTACCTTGAAAGAGTGATTGCACAGCCCATACTTGAAGTGTGTTCAGGTCGACAGCCTGAGGCTTCATTGCAGGCAGAGATAGATCAAACTAAACAACAGTGGGTTGATATCCTTAATATTTACCTTCAGTTTTGATTGTTTTAACTCCACCTGCCTGTCTTCTTCTGAAGCCTCCAGGTCTGAAACTGGAAGGAAAGATAAACTGGAGATTGCAGACACTTTGTACATCTGTAAATTGATGCTTGTCTTTCGCAGTTTGTTTTTGAGGCTTGAGGAGAGTTAAATATGCATGACTTCAACATGGGTGGCTCTGAGATTTTTCCTCCAAAACAACAAACAAATGACATGAAATCTTTATTTGGCGGAGACAAACAGAATTCTGAATTGATTTTTTCAGCGGGCGGAGGACTCCACATGCGCTCCGGCAGTTAACTAGATTTGTTTGTTTCTACTTCTTCTGATATTTACAGATAGCACACACACACATACCAAACAGGTGCGTAACCTACACGCCAACGCACACCAACACACACACATACGTATGCTCCCATCCAAAGCACATTGAGGGGAGGCAAACTTAAAGATCGCCACAGAGACCCATCTTTCAAATTTATTCATTAAACTCCCAAATGCTCCCCTTAACGAATGTAATTAGAATATGGTAATGAGAGAGGGCTGAACCAGGGAGTGTTGTAATACGCTTAGCAGCACAGAGGGAGTGACGGAGAGAGAGAGCGAGGGTTAGAGACATGGAAGAGAGAGAGTGTAAGGGAGTTCGACGAGAGAGACATAGAGAGACTGAATGACAGGGTGCCAAATTATGTCTCGTTGTAAACAAGTATTTATGCCAATGAGAGGTGGCACACACTATTTCTTTCTCCCTCTTCTCTCTTTTCCCTCTCCTTCTCTCCTCTTATGTATCTCTCTTTCTTTAGTATATCAAACCTACTCAACAGAATGTCAACAATAGCAGAGCAGAGATGAGCGTCTGAGGGCAGAATGACTCACAGAGCGACAAGGAATCAGGGGTTAACACAACCGCTGGAGAGAAGAGACCCCCACCTTTCCCTCACTGTTTTTTCTCACTTGAAATGACTGTTCACATAGTTCAGTCAAGCTCCTGTTATTGGCCTTTTGCATCAGACATCACAAGTCTGTTTCGCCCCAAGCTGGATGACAAGAAAGGATATGTTACTCGCTGGACACCAGCGCATTGTTTTTCCCTTGCTTATCTAACATCTGCATATTCAGCCACAGTCGTCTCCTGAGGTGCTGTAGTGTATTCTCGAAAGCTTTAAAAGTTAAGATCAGAGATCTGCTGATCATTTTATGAAGCATTGCTTTTAAAATCCAATTGAGCATCTCACTACCACATATGCTCTGGATGGGCTAAGGCTGATGCTAATAAATTCCAGAGTTAAAGAGGTCATATTTTGCCCTAAATCAGCTTTATATATTCATTTTTCATGAATGCTAGAGTGCCCCTGATTATGCTGCATTCTTTATCTGTGAGAGCTACTGCCACTTTAAGGCCCCCTTCCTAATGTGGGAATCTGCTCCGATTGGTTGGCAGATCAACTCTGTGTTATTGGTCAGTTCAGTGCTGCCCAGAGCCATATTATTAACAACTCTACATTCATTCTAACATCTGCACACTACTCTGGGCTTGCTACCTGGAGTCAATGGGCTTAAACTGGCAATGACACCATAGAAGGATGTCACACTGGTAGGGCATTAAGGGAGCCAGGGGAAAGAGATGTTTTAGGCAGCTGCTTGTGCCATAAAGACAGAGAAGTGCTAATGCTGCAGACTTTTTTCTCGGTCATAAAAGTGCTCTATCATGCGGGGAGACATGTTGTACACACCAAAGGGTGGATAAAACTCAAAATAGCACTTTAAGGTGAATGAGCAGTGAAGAAGAGAGAGAATTCACAGTTGCTTTTAGTTTTTTTATGAAATACACATTTGATGAGGTTGTTTCAAGGTTTAATGAAAAACTGAACCACGAGGTATAAATGAGGACAGCAACAAGACTCTGTTATAGTCAGGAGGAGTCTGTTGAGCTTCAGCCACTCCACAGATGGAGGTCAGTGCTCTCAGAACAGGACCAAAGTCTGTTGAACAACACTTCAGTGGATTCCCAGATAAAGACGATTTAAAAGAAACAACTTGAGCACTCGAGTCACTTTAGTAAATAAACAGACGACAGGCTGCAGTTGGCCCCTGGACCGTATTTCAGACAACAATGTGGACGAAGTGATCATCAAAGTCCAGCTCTTCTTGGTGTTGATTTGTCAGTGAGGGAGTGGTGACACTATAGAGCACAATGCTTTTTGATAAGTTGGACCATTTTCAACAAAAATGGCAGTGGTGGACTTTTAGATGTAGTTGTTTATCCATTTCCAACATGCATTATCTTGGCATGTTATTCTGACTTTGACAAATTATATGTAGCACAACATCCCTTGGTTTGACATGTTTAAATCCATATTAGGTCTTCATTTTTGCCGTTCTAGAACAATTTTACTTCTTCTAACAGCATGTAACTTTACTGACTTACTGACTCTCTGTCTTCTTCTGCGTTCCACTGGCAAACACGCATTTGTCATTAGAGATTTCAAATATACTTCAGTGAGTGTGAGTGCTCACCTGGTTAAGTTTGTGGGAGTTTTTGAGGATTCTGACAGGCTTTATTCAAGACGCCCTAGCTCAGCAGGGGTCCTGGCATTGTGTTTGACACCACACACCTGTTGCAGCCTTTGATGTGTCGGCCCCCCTGCTGAGGCGGAGGGGGCTGTCTCCTCAAATGCAAATACAAGGCGAGGGGGAGAGAGGACAGGTAAGGTACACAACAGAGACGAAGTCTTAGAGAAGGATGATTGATGCTCCCTCAGTGGATTGGAGTCGACTCGTCCTCACTCTCAGGTCTCCTCTTAAAAAAAAACTTTCGCTACTTTCTGTACTCGGTGTGTGTTGCAACCTTCACCATTTGAACCTCTAAATATTGGTGAAATGGTAAGATGAGAGGAGCAGAAAAAAGAGGGGAGTGGGGGGGGGGGGGGGGGGGGGGTAAAGAGGTCAAACCAAGTGGGGAGGTAGTGAGGGAGTGAAGGAGAGGGGAGAGAGACTATTTCATTATAAAGCCATCACTCACACAAGCAGCAGCCAACACACACTCTACAGAGACAGAGCCAGAGTGCATTCATTCATGCCTGTGTATGAAATGGGAGCTATTTTTATGTTTGTATGTAGATGTGCTAGGGTTTGGCAAATATGGACCTAAAATTATATCTCATAATTTTTAGTTAAATAGGAAGGATGCACGACATTATCTGCATGATAATGGCATTATCTAGGGGTATAAGAAAATATTGTTACACCAAAATATTGCAATAATTTGCAGGGCTATTCTGTGTTGATATTTGATAGGGAAATATTGATATCTTAATTAGTAAAAGAAACTATATTTTGCCTTAACCTAGTTTCACATATATCTTTTTTTGATGACTGGGACAGTTAAAAAAGTTTATCCACACTGCATGGAACTTGCTTTTAATCAATTCAACTGATTAAAAGCTGTGTTTTTGTGCATCAGATAATAGCTGAAAAACTTAATTAAAAAAAAAAAAGTTCAACATTCATTTGGATATTTACAGCTTGTGCACCAGCTGCAAATAGCAGCACAATGTGCTCATAAATTTGTGCAGTTTCAGGTTGTAATCAGTTGACTTACCTCTGCTGAAGTGTACTTTGTCATCCTAAATTTTTAACTTTAAAATGAGACATAAGACCTCAAGTATTAGGTCCAAACTCAAAGAATCAGGCAGTAAAATTGTTGTTTGTTTGAGAGGGTTAAATCTAATTTGAATTTACATGCTCCTGACGAAAAAAGGTTTTATTTGGGGTTTTTCAGATCTCACAGTCTTTACAGTGCTGCTTCTATCTCCAAAAAAGGCATATGGACCTTGTTTTTACTGATTTAAAGTTTATTTCTATTTTGTATTCATGGTATCAGTTCTGGTATCAGCTAAAATGAGTCTGGATGCATCATCATTAAGGGTACTGATGCAAATGCAGTCTTTGTGCATCCCAACTAAATGGGAATACACAGTTTTTAAAAGAAATTACAAGTAGTTTTCACAGGAAAAGAATTATGAAGTTTTTTTGTTTCTTGTAAAAATCAAATGATTTATGAGCTGTTTGTTACCAATAATAATTAATTTTTGATTATCAACAATTACAGACAGACTCTCCCACATGTTCTAATTTGCATAAAACACTGGAAACACTTCTATATGTTAGTGTTTTTCTATGCTCTGAAGTACTATTTATTTCAAAATGATAAAAATCCACATAGTTGACTGTTCACTTTTATCAAATGGTACAGAAACTTGATAATCTTTTGTTATATTCTGGACCAAAGGAAGACAAGCAGCTCCTAAATTGCACAAATATTTTGGGAGCATTTGAAAATAAATGTGTTGAACTCACCCCTCACCAGTTCCACCCACTTTTCCAGATGTTGCCAATGCATTTGTGTAATTGATAATGCAGTAGTTTGAATGCAAATTTAAAAAAAAAAACAAATACATTTTTTGACCATTTTTCCTTAATTATAAAGCTGAGGCAGCAAGTAGAGTTAGTTGGGCGATTGAGTGGGTGAAGACACACAGAAGGCTGCAGGGTGGGATCGTACTACACACAGTGTGAGCAAGCATAACCCACTCAGCCATCAGCACACTTAAAAGCCATATTTGATTGATTAAAACTAATAAATTATCCAATGGGGGTGTAAGCCTTTCATTCCTGTTGTCTTGGTTTTAGACAAGTACCATCCATCCATCCATTCATCCCTTTTGGGGTTGGAGCCTATCCCAGCCGACTTTTGGTAAGAGGTGGGGCACACCCTGGACTGTTCCCTGATCACAAAGCTGATACGTAGAGACAGACCGTTCACCCACACTCACACCTAAGGGCAATTTAGTCACCAATTAACCTAATAAGCACGGTTTTTATCTGAGGGAGAAAATGAGAGTAACTAGAGAAAACCAAACATGCATATAGAGAACATACAAACTCTACACAGAAAGACCCCGACCCAGTCGGGGGAGTTAAACCTGTATTTTTCTTCCAGTGCAGCACAAACACTAACCTACTGGGCCACTGGGCAGCCCCAAACAGTTATCAAAAAAATGTTTTTTATTGGTATGAATGTTCTATTGATGAAATGTTTAAAATGGTCATTTCCAATTTCAGTCAAACATTTCAGGTATTTTTTTGTGGTTTGTAAGCAAATTTCTTGCAGTGGGTCTTACAGTAAGCTGTATTTTTATTGTATTGCTTCTTATCATATTATTCAACATTGCACTCAAAAATGAAGTTAGCAGAAACACATAATTTTATTTTATTGAAAATTAAATGATATTGATTGAAAGACTTTTGTTTTATACTAAATTCAAAATATATCAATATGTCTGGGAATGGTTATTGATTATATTTTATTAATACCAGTACCATTTTTGTGGTGCCTCGAAGACAAATGTTCAGAATGTTAGTGATGTCTTTGCCCACGATTGATGTCACACAGACACAGACATTGCACACTGGACTTTTGGCAATATTTTGTGTAAAATTTAGCCACTCTGTCTCCTTTCAACTATAACTATCCCTCAGATCCTTTCTTTTTGTTCTTGCCGACTGCCTTTTGTGAGTGCATTGCATCATTGTTTAATGGCACACAAACCAAAGTTTTATTGATAAGGGAATCATTTAACAAAAAGGAAAACGATAGCCATGCCTTAGATCAGCTAAAACAAGTTCTCCATTTCCTCAGACAGATCTGTACACTCCTATATATCCGAGCCATCTGGTGTGTGTCTGTGTGTGTGCAGGAATGCTGTTAGAGATGGATGTAGCACGCATGTCTCTGTCACATCCAGGTGAAAGAGGTGGGTCCCCTCTGAAGGTCAGAACTTGTCCCCCAGTGATAATCCAGTTGTTAAGGGGTGTGTGTGTATTTTTGTCTGTGTACCGCTGTGTCAAACAAGAGGTAAGAGAGGAAAGGCTGGGACAAGTTTTTCTCTTCTTTATTTATTTTCTCCCCACATAAGCTACTCTGTATATTAATGGACGGTCCATTTGTATGCATGTGAGTACAAGTCTTTTATGTGTGCATGTGTGTGTTGCCCACTGTGTGATGAGGTGTTTATATGATAAACAAGAGGCGAGCTTGAGAGGAATTCTGATCAGGGGCTTTGCAACAGTTGTTATGGAAACAGCATTAAGCAGTTGTATTAGCCAGTGGAGGTAATATAAAGGCTGCTGAAAATACCGCACAGTGGGGAGCGAGGCAGTTTGGGAATATAATACAAAGTACGCATTATTGCTCTGCTTTACAATTGACTTGATGGAATTTTATTGTGTGGTTAGAACAAAACAAAATGATGCTTTGCAACTCATTGTCGGGCTGCGTTTGTGTTGAGAGCCAAACATTTTAATTAGTCAGGTTATGGGAACAAACAAGACATTATTTGTCTGGTTTACAACAGCAGTCAGATTATTATTTACATCACCTTAAAGCCAAACATGAGTAGGGCTGGGAAATGTATTAAGATACTTGTTCACATAAGACTTGGGTTGAAAAAGTGGTTTTCAAAATATTTTTGCCCAAGGCAAACCTAAAATCAAACCAAAATCTCATACACACCATATTCATGTCCATGTAAAATACACCAAAATGACCTCTATTACACATGTTACAGCATCTTATCAGTCTGTTCATGCCTTAAAGTATCTACTTATGCATTAGGAAGTTTGACAAACCACCATGTTACTCATTAAATACATTAACTATTTAATGAGTAATGCCTGAAACTTTTTTAAATTCATCACTTCAACAACGCTTGTTTACCCTTGAGAAGTCATGTTTTCTAAATTGGGAAACTAACAATTGGGAGGGATCCAAAAGTAATCTTTCCCACCTCTATATTCTGTTCAAAGTAAAAGACAGTAATCCCTTTGAGATTTTATTATAGAATTGCGGCTGCATACAAACATTAATGCACCTTAAGTATTAGTAGAGAAAATTATCAAATTAGTCTTAGGTTGTTGTAGAGTGGCAGTAATAACTTTTGGTTGATAAAAATTTCCAAGGCACACCTATGGAGCTTTTCCACCATGTGGTGTCAGTTCATCTTAAGGCTGTTGTTCCAGTTTTCCATTAAGGATTGTACCTTGTCCCTGGCACAGTTTTTGTATTACCTCAACTGGGGCTCTGGGTTAGCTGACCCATGACTGAACGTAATGTGGTGACACTGCTGAGCTCTGAATGGTCAGAGTATCACACGGAAATGAAACACCCCTTTTGTCTGTAATGTTGTATGACTTCCCAAACTGCCCTCTGCTCAAGTAGCTTGATGTTTTGCTGCTTGCATCCTTTGGAACAAAATTAATCTCCGACTGTTACAAGAAGCCCCAAAGGGGGAAGACAGCTCTTTCGTCTCTGTATACTTTATTTTTTTGAAGATGCCACTGTAGCCATTATATGACAGTCCAACCTACCTTAAAGGTAGGGTCTGCAGGATTTTTCATTACAGTTTGTAAACACAACATTCTAACGAACCCCCTCCCCCTGAACTCCTGCGACCTGATGGGGTGCCCACACTCTCAGATGGAGAATATGCCTCCCCAGCCCGATAGCCCTGCAGCCGGCTCTGAGCAGGAATGACCTACTTGTCCAACAGCATCACGGCTAACTCTGCGTCGCTTTTCATCCCGAGACGGTCCTTCAGAGCTCGGAAATGGGTGAAAGCCAACCCTAGGTTCCCTCTGATTTTAGACCAAGCTTTTTCCGCTTGGCGTTTTGCTTCTGCCTGATTGTAACTTCTTTTCTTCACTGTAGCGTCTGCCATCTTTGCCGGTCTGCGTAGCGTTTTGTTAGTGCATTTTATAACAGTCAAAGTCACTTGCGCACTGGGTGCTGTGATTGGCTGGGGTATCCCAGCCTACTCTCCACCCGAAAATGTCCCGAGACAACCAAATAATCAAAATACAGGCTGAGGAGGGGGGTCAGGTAAACACAGACACCATCACACATCAATAGAGACCCATAGGAGATGATTGAGCAGGATTTTTCCTGAAAAAGTTGATATTTTATTTTTAAAGAAAATCCTGCAGGCCCTGTCTTTAAAGAGGCACTGATGCCGTGAAGCAGGAAGTATCCAACCATACAGAGCCAGGCTGAGTTGAGCAGAATCCACAAATGGAAAAGCACCAATAGACATGTCCCAAAGCACACCAGTGTGTCCAACCACGCCAATGGGGAACCACTAGGTCAGACATTACTGTTTACATTACTATGGCTGGATGTGCTAAAATAACTTTGAATTGTTCTTTCACTTTGTTCTGAACATTAACGAGTACACTGTTGATTGAATTGATTTGAAAAATGAGAATAGTCATGCTTATTACCTGTAAAACTATTTTGGGTGTAAAAACCACTAACAGTAATATGCTTTGTTTTGTTTTGTTTTTTACCAAAAACAAAACTATTTCAAATGTGAAGTCAGAATAGGCAGTTGTCATTTTGTCTGTGTGCATTTACGTCTTTGGTAAAAACCAATTTGAATTGATACAGTGCTTTTCACAGACCTGTGGAGTAGCCAGCCTCTGGGAAAATGTAGCCATCCAGGGGGTCCACAGTCTCCCTCATACAGTAATAAACCTTTCAGATTTATTCATTCACCATTAATCCCATGAATGATGGTCGGATCCCACCATTTGTCGAAAGAGCAAACTGAGGCTGTGCAGCATCACTGGTCAAAAAGTTATCAAAATATCAAGGATGAATAGCATAACTGCAGGGATGAAATTATGAAAAACAGTGGTACTTAATTTTCCTGCATTTGATACTCATATTTAAATTATTTCCAAGTCAGTTCACTTTCTAACCCTTGTCTACAAAACATGAATGAAAGAAGTTTATGAATTATTCATAAAATGTTTTTAGAGTTAGTACATCATTTATGAAAGATAAATATGTGTTATTTTACCCTTATTAGGAAACAGGTCCAGGAATGAAAAATGAAGGTAATTTCTTTGAGATTTAAAAAACAATCATTAAACTGTATTTTTCCAGCATAGATGCAATGAGAATACCCCCAAATTAGTTTTCTTAAAATACTTATTGAATCAAGCCCATTTAAGGGTTGAGTCAACAACAGGAAAAAAAGTAGCTTTCTGTAACTGAATGAGCTGCTGTTTGGCTGACAGCTGGTAATTGTGGAAAGCCTTGATAATACCTATTTGATACCACTGCTCAGAACTCAATGTCCCAACCACACATTTATATCAGAACATATTTTAAGCAGCAAAAATACAGGCAAACATTCCCTAAATTGCACAGATACATTGGCACCATTTGGAAAATAGGTGAAACAAGGAGAATTTCTGTTACTTCTATTCATTTCCATCTGCTTTAATAAACGTTGATATTGTATAAGGGCAATTTAGATTGTCCTTTCTGTCCTATAGTTGAACATGTGACTGAAATCAAGAATTCTACTTACATAAATGTGTGCTTTTTTATACTGCTGGTCTTTAAGATAATGAAGATTCCAGCCATAAGTAGGTGGAGTATTTACTAACCTGCTGCTAGATTTTATTTTTTGAAGAATAAGCTCCAAAACATCATGGACAGCTTTTGTCAGTTGTTGCATCACTGTTTGCAGCTTTTAGAGTGTCAATAAAGCTTAATTGTACAGCTGATAAAACATATTGAATATAATGTATGTGTTATCCAAAGAAATAAGCTGATCTTTAATTACTCTTTTGGTGCAACCACAAAAGACATTATTTGGGGGGTTATTTATTTCATTTGATTTGAGAAAAGTGACATTGATAACACTTAATGTATCAGAATGGGCTAAAATACGTTTGGGAATATCAACATATTGTATTCAAAAAATCAAATATTGTGAGCCCATACTCTTTCAAAATTGTATTATTTCAATGAAAGGCTTGTAAAAGTTTATAATTCTGGTATGGCGATGATCTTTTATTATTTCATTACATAAAACTGTGAGTGGATACACATCAAGCATCCCGTTGTTACCTCACAGAGTGTTTCTGTTCTTGAGGCTTGGGGCAAGGGGGCTGCCTGGTTGGGCCCTCCTGTCTGTCTTTGTTCTGCAGGATTATTTTTTTGCTGTATTAACAGTACTTATTTATACATACCATGAAGACTTTCAAACTGCATTTGGGCCTCTAAACCCATTCCTTGATATTCTGCCATCACAGCAAGAGAGCTGTATTTTGGACGTCTTATTGTTGATGAGGAAGTATGTTGCTACCATCATCCAAGAAGGACCATATTGACAGTCAGAAGCTTCAGAAACAGCAGGATAAAAGCTTCATTTTGACCCTGAGCGGTCAATCCTGAATTTCATGTCATTGTATTCAGGGTAGTGACATACACATAGGTCTCTCTCCTCTTTAGACAGGTGGTGATTATATACAAGTTAAAAAACAAAACAATAAAATGTAGAGCCAATATTCCTGTGTGGCCTGCTTAACACTGTCTCTGCATTCAGCTAATACCTTTCAATGCTAGACATAACAAATTATTTATTGTATTTTATCATTAGTCGAAAGTTATGTAAAAAGCAGCCATTGCTGCATGACATTGTGGATTTTAGAGGTCACTCAGGACTGCTCAGAGATACAGGCCCTGTCACATCTCTGTTAACATCGGTGGATAATAACATGCCCACAGGCACCTCTGTATTCTAATGGATTATTGATTATTGCAGTTCAAATCAAATTGTGCAACCATATAGGTTTAGCATATGATTGTTATTCTCAATTTACATGATGAGCCCTTGAAGGAGGCATGTTTAAAAATAGAGCATTATCAATAATATGTGGGTTGAAGGAATGGCTGAGAGCATCCCTCTGAATCAAAAATAACAACCTTTAGAGAAGTGAGTAGTCTGCAGGAACATAAAATAATAAAAACAGGAGGCACTTTTGGATCAAGTGTCTATCAAAGTCAGACACTGACGGGGCTGTTCTGGGAAGGAAAGAGCCGATGGAGGTGCTCAGGAACAAATTACAGCATCAGCAGACCTCCCCGGGTAATGCTAATGCAGTCCTTTCGCCCATATATGTAGACAAGGCTCACCACGCTGTAGGAGGGAGGAAGATTCTGTTGCTGAATGGGACACTTGAGTTTGCTATACCTCGCTGTACCGCCAAAATAAAGTGTTCAGCGCCAAATGACTTCTGCTGCGAGCCCCACAGGCAGCCGTCATTTCAGGCACTGCGAATGGATGTGACAGTTCCAGTTTACCGACAACTCTGTTTTCCCCCGGATCTCTGTCGGGGTGATGCTCATCATTAGACTTCCGACGTGCACGCACACACACTAGCCTTTGGCAAGACCCCATAACGGAAACTCCCCAGGGAAAGCTCCTGGATAAGTCTGTTTCAGTGTGGGGGACCCTCCCTCCTGTTCCCTTTACCTCCCTCCCCCTCCCTCTTGGAAGTGTGGAGGTCTCCCTGAGGATGTTCGTGGATGTGTGTGTGCGCGTGTGTGTGTGTCTGTCTGCTTTTCTGTACATGCCACCACTTTCTTGGAGGGAGATGGTCTCAGTGATGCGTGAGTGGGAGGCTGATTTCCCCAACTGCATGGCTCACTCCAATCTAACTTCCTACTTGTGCGCTCTGCTTTGTTGGACATTTCTTTAGTAACTCGCCCTCTCTCTCTGGCTTTCTCTCTCACACACGTGCGCAGACATACATAGCCAGACGGGACAAGGTGTGTGTTGGGAAAACTGTGTGTTGGGCCTGTCGTAATGTATTATTACATAGATTCACACAGACATGCAGAACGTCTGGGTTTCTGGAGTAGATCCCCGGAGAAAGACGCTTGTCCCTGCCACTGCGTCTGGCACTGCTAATGCTCACACACACCCCAACAGTATCCCTGAAGGGTCACTGTGTCGCCAGGCATGCTCAAAGCGCTCCATCACGGCTTTCCACTGGGACAATAACTGCGACTTCCTGAGGATCGACCTTCACCATCTCACTTCTGTCACTCTTCACATGGGTGTGTGTGTGTCTGTGTGGAGGAAGGGAGCAGTGTGTGTTCACCCCTTGTGTGTGTGTGTGCTAGTGTGGGTGTGTTTTAGAGTGTGTCAGTGCTGCCATTTCAGCTGACTCCTCTGTTTCTGGCTTTTTAATGGCTCTTATGGGGCAGGCCTTTAATTGCAAGTCTCTCTCCCTCCCTCCTTAATCCTCCCATCCTTCTGTCTCTCCCAGCCCCGCGTCTCGTCTCTCCTCCTGCCTCCCACTGGCTGACAGTCACTAGGGGAGCCCGAGTGCCTGGCTGGGGCTGTGGAGGCTGTATAGGATATTGACTTGCTGCGGAGCGGTTTGGGAGGAGGAGAGGTGGCTGCCTGTCACAGCTAATGAATAGATGCATAAGTGAATGAGGCACTACTTGTGTGTGTGTGTGCGTGTGTGTGTGTGTGTGTGTGTGTGTGTGTGTGTGTTTTTGTGTCCCCACAGCTATGGCATAAATGTTTTATGTGCCCAAGCCAGACAGACGTTAACTGTGGCCAGCTTAACAGTTATAATTACTAAGGGTATGATTACAGTACCCCCTAGGGCTGGGACACACACCCACTTATAGATATTTAGATATATCAATAAATTTCCCAACAAATTTAAGGTAAGAAATAATGATGGTGGGATTCTGGTTTGGCGGAGTAGGAAACAACCATGCAACATACCATACCGTGCTGTCGGGCACAAACCTCTTATCTACAAAACTGCTACTTTTCAGGAAATGAACTACTAAATGAATGAATATTGGATTGTCTGGATCACTTATTGTCTTTTTGTATTTTAATTTGGTTAACTGTTTTAAATACTATTTGACTGCCAGCATGGAAGGTGACCAATAGGACAGTTGTATTGAAAAATGGAAATCATTAATAAATGGAGCGAAGAGGTTGTGTCAGTCAGCGACGGTATATATATATAGATAGATAGATAGATAGATAGATCAGCTTTATTGTCCCTGCAGGAAATTTGTCTTAGTCAGCAGTGCTACTGGCTAAGGGCACGATATACATAAAAAAAAATTTAAAAAATGAGGGCTCATGCCTCATGTGGCTGACCCAGGTTCGATTCCCACCTGAGGCTGATTTGTCACGTATTCTCCCCTGATCTCTCTCCCCTTTCTAAAGTGCATCCACTGTCTCTACACTGTCATTAAAGACTTAAAATTTCACTAAAACATATCTTAAAAAATGAAATATGGACGGTGGTTTATTGTTCATTTAAATCTGGAGGACTTGCATTTTCTTGTGAACGGAAGCTCGAGTGCTCGTTCATTATCTTGCATGCCAATAGCTTAATTTGTCGCTTGTTAATACTCAAAATTCTCATCAAGTGAGACTAATATGACAGAAGGTCTTAGCAGGCCCGTGACACAGAGAAAACATCCATAGCCCTGTAGTTTGGACAAGACAGCACTGCTATCGCTGTCAACTCTTCAGTTATACAAAAGCACAAAACTTATGTTTTACCCTTCAAAAGACCCAACATACCATACTGTTTACAAGAGACAAAGTTAAATTCAAAGAGCATTAAAAAGCCCATGTGCTTTTTGAGTTTTAAATGATCTTTAGTGTATTTAACATGTCCCCTCTGCAGGATAGAGGACTTTTATAAACAAGGCAAAAAAACAACTTCATCAAGACTTCTCCTTCTCCCATGATTATGCACTGTGTCCACTTGAAATGGCTTGACTCACTCTTGGTTCTCCCCATTGAAATCCTGCATGTGTTTATGTTTATATGTCCAGTAATGAGACCCTTGGAGTTGTTGTAACTGCAGTAAATCAGTTGTTGTTGCAACAATTTGCAACAATTGCAAATAATGCCAAAGTTTTAGTCAGAGAAGCAATATCTTTGTAAAGGTTTGTAATTTTGTATCTGTGGCTCAGTATGATAGTAATCAGAAGGTTGTAGGTATGAGCCCACCTCTGACTGTCACATGGCGATGTGGCTTTGGGCAAGACACTTAACCCCAGGTTGCTCCCACTGCTGCATCAGTGGCATGCAAATGGATAGGAAAGGGCATGAATGTGTTAGCTAATACTGATGGGAATACATAGAAACTCTGAACGATTAGTGAGTGAACATAAGAGTGAATGGATGTAGTGTAAAACTGCTTTGAGAAGTCAGACAGATTAGAAAAGCACAACAGTATATAATATCAAGTCCATTTGCCATTTAATTTTCTTCCTTTTTATTATGATTTTGTTTTAACCAAATACATTCGGTTAGGTGAATCTAGAAAGGTCTGTCTACGCCAAATGAGGTGACATAGTCACCAAAAGAATATGTGTGCCATGAGGGAGTAATGAAACTTTATTCTAGCAAAAGCTCAAAATGATACTCCAGTACTCTAATACTTATATCCATCCCTTGTAAGAAACTATATAAGTATAGTCATGTTGATGCTGATTTTAGGCGAAAAAAACTCTACCAGGCCTTAAAGGAAGTTTAATCAATCCAGATCTGATCATTATCTGCCAGTATTCACTCACAGTACACAATCAGCTAATCAGAATAATCAGCTCATCACAGTATCTGTCACATATATGGTCACCTATGGTAATACTCTAATTAGCACCTTTTGGCTGCAAAAGAAACCTGTCCACAGGTCTGCTCCTTCTGCTTTGCCATCCTCTCAAAAGAACAGAGGTAGAGTCCGAAAACTAGGTTTACAATCCATCTAGAAATATTAATCCAGTGTTGTAAGATTGTATATAAACTGCATATTAACACATTGTCTTTGAGATGTAGCCAAATATTTGTGCAATTAGACTGTGCCCCTCACTTTTGTTAAAATAAGGTTGAATTCCCATTAAGGTTCTCTTCTTTTTGACACCCCTACTCAACAAAATATAAGGGATTTTTTTGAGTCTAAAACCCATTGTTTTCAATGTATCTTGTCAGGCTCAGCATATGGAAACTACACCAGTTTTTTTGTACAATCTAGACAGTGTGCATAATTTTTCCTGCAACTTTTGATATTCAAAAATATATTTTTTAAAAACTGTCCAATATTGGTTGTTTATGACTTCTGTTTTTTTTTTGGTTTTTTTTTTTGCTATGTTATATCCAGGGATAATCACTTAATTTCTTACCAACACATCTGATACCTACCAAACAACAGCACAACTTAGATTTTGGTGACTTTGCACAGCAGTTGGATCCACCTGATGTAATGTAATCATCAGATCCATCTTGCATAGCTCCAATCTACAACAATGGAAGCGGCACGGCTCAATCAGCATACTTTAGAGCAGGAACAAGTGGGAGGTACAAGAGAGACAACAGCAGGAAGTGACTGATCGTTCAGAGATTAGCAGAGACGCTAACAGCTTCAGCAGCAGTTTTGTAAGATCTGGACGCATTTCCTTGTTAAATGAACACAAACAACGTCAAACGCATTTCTCGATAGAAATTACATTTTTGCTCGACTTTCAACATGTTGAAGATACGTAGTTAGTTCTGTGTATTGTGATTGATGAAGCAATCGTCCAATCACCTGCCAGATATGCTTTGAAAGGTTCTGCCTATTCCTAAACAATTTCTAAGGGCCGTAACCCAGATGAAAATATATTGAACGATCCATCTGGTGTGTACAGTTAATATTTTGGTGCATCTTTTTGATATTAAATGTCAGAGCTAAAGATGCTGAGCCCTCTCTTCTCTATTCAGGGAGCTGTCCAATATTTTCCTCAGGCTAAGGAAACACCACAGGAAACCGAAGCATTAAAGCATTGGCTGTGACAAGTGCAGACATTAATAGAGCTCTTTTTTCCCTCTTAAACATATTGATTATGGAACCATTTAGGCACTGACACTGTTTTAGAAGTACTGATACAGGATTAGTGGTAGAACACCCCTCCCTAAAATATTACCCAACCTATTAATATGATTTGATTTCTTTTATTATGTTCTATTGTACCAACTATTTGCTATTTCTATTCTTACAGGAAAATATGTTATAAAAGATATATACCATGTCTCTACCAGTAATCTGCAGTCCAGGTTCCTCAGCATGTGTGTGTGTGTGTGTGCTATAGCTTAATGTTTTCTGCATCTTTGCCAGACAGACATTAACAGTGGCCAGCTTGATAGTGATAATTATTAAGGGTGTGATGACAGTACCTCCCACTGCACACAGGCACACATTTATATGTAAACACATTAAACGCAGAGCCGGGCAGGTGGTGGGGGGTTGGGACGTGACTATCGCATGGAAGATACTAAAAAAAAAAACAATCCAGTTAAGTGCCAGCACCCTCCAGCTGCTCTACCTTCCCATCTCTTACTGTCTCCCCCCCTCTCCTGCTTTTCTTTGTCCCTCCGTCTCATGTCATCGGTGTGGAGCTAAAGTGCTCCCGCGCCAAACTGGAACAAATACCTAAACACACACACACACACGCATGGTGAGAAGGTCTGGAGAGGAGGCTGTTGATCTGAGGGGGCAGATGAAGGAGTGCTGGAGTGTTGATGTCTTCTTCACTGTTGCTTTGTGGCACATTTCAAACACTGATTGCCTTAAGAGGACAATTTACATTTCATAGTCTTTCACAACAAGTGGGTGAGACAGGAGTCAGAGATAGGGGAGGGAGGGTGGGATGATGTTTCAAGGAGGAAGCCGGGGGTGAGAGAGTTCAGCGAGCAAAGGGAGAAAGGCGCTGTAGCGTGAGCAACTAAAAAGCAGCAGGTATAAACAATGGTTTCTTTCGGCTGCAGCTCTGCGCGCCTCTGCCTGTGTGTGCGGACGCTCTGTTTTCCCCTTACTCTTGGAAGAATGCACCTGTATGATTTGAACTTCCTTTTTTTCTCCTCCTTATTGGATACATATGAGTGTGGAGGAAGAATAGAAAACAGCGAGGAGAGGAGAAGAGATGAAAAGAGAGCCGGAGGAATTAAGAATCAAGTTAGGAGCAGGCTTTATCTGACGGGAAACTGTGAAACTGCAAAGTACAAGAAAACTTTTCCTATCAGCCAACTCTCGGAGCGAGTGTTTGGGTTCGCACCCCCACTGTGCAGGTGTGTGTGTTTATGTGGCATGTGTCTGTGTATTGAGGAGATAGCTTTTCCTCCCCGATGGAGAGAGACATTGGTGTGTCGGTGAGCCTGATTGGTTGTTGGCCCTCGGGGTCTGTCCTCTGTTTCTGCCTCCTGACTGGCTACACTTCAACCATTCAGGCGCCAGGACCTCGCTGTGGCAATCAGATAGTGACACTCTCTCTGTGGGCATCAGCAGGTCATCTAGAAATACCTGTTATGTTTTATCTCTGTGTGACGTGCACACACTCACAAACACACACACACATCAATATAACCTTTCTTGTCTTTGTCTCTCCAGGAGATTGCTGCATATCTCATCACTTTTGAGAAACATGATGAGTGGCTGACGACATCGCCAAAAACCAGGTGAGGAGATTTCAGATAGTGGTTTTTCTACACCCACATGGCATCGCTCAATCAGCCAGCAAGTCACGTCGGTTTAATCTCAATGACTGAGTGCTGTGTTTGATTAAAACATTAGTGATGTACTTCCACTATCTCCAAGGGCTCCTGCTGACGGCCCGCTCCACATGTAGAGAGAGCGCTCCAGAAGAAGGCCGGACTGTAAAGCACCTAGTCAGCTGGAAGTAGAGTAATAATGAATGTTAATGTATTAGGATAAGTGATGTATAATTCAGATACAACAGGGCAAGGGGGGAGTTTGAAAAGGGAGGGGTGGAGTTTGTGTGTATAAGACGACGTGTGAACAGGGATTCACATGGCAAAACTGAATATTCATCCATCTGCATGAACCATAGGTCGGTCTTTTCAGGAAGAGGTTGTAGTCAGGCAGAAAAGGCGAACAGTAGTTCTTTAGTTTGGTTGTTTTTGCAACAGCAAGAGAATGAAATAAGACAGGGGGAAACATTTACAGGTTCAATTTCAATCAATAAATCAATAAATCAAGCTTTAGTCAAAGAGCAACATTGCAACAAATTCAGTTGCAGTTCAAAGTGCTTCACAAGGGAGTGAAAAAGATATCAAAAGGCAGCATGGTAAAATTAATGCTAAGATTAATGCACTCTAACATTACTTCAACAAGATAAAGATAAGTAAAAAAAACATATCAAGACCTAAAATAAAGGGCAAGTCATAAATGAATCAACACAAAAACATTAAAGATATTATGAAAATAATTTATGATAAGGTCAAACTACAATTAAAACACTGATAAAGTGTTAATAAAATTGATAAGAACAAGAACCCTTAGACTTTTAAAAATGTAAAGGAAATAACAGTTGTGATCATTATAAATAATAATCTTGAAATTTTAAATCACTACATAAAAGCCAGACAGAATAAATGAGTTTTTAGTTGGCATTAAAACAATCTAGTTTTCAGATCCTCTTGACCTTAAGAATATGAGAAACTGTCACAAAAAAATCATCAGGAATGTATTTAAAATTGAAAGAAAGGAGACTATACATTTTAAAAACAGTCAACAATGTCCATAAATTACATTGTGCAAATGAAAACCGAGTTAGGTGAAGGTGCCTTCAGTCATTATGGCTCTGTACTGAGGTACAAACTGCTTGCTGACCTAAGGTCTGCTGAAACATTAAGTTTTTTCTCCTTTGGTGTGCTTATTTGTGTATGAACTTTCTTGTGACCCCTTGTGGGAATAGGTCAATTAGACTAGAAAATAGTCCATAAATCGGAGTGCTTTTTAAGTCACCGCAAAGATATTTTAAGATTGCATGTATGAATGTATTTATTATGTATATATGTGAAGGTGCTTTATAAATAAAACTGAGTTGAATTGAATTAAAAGCACTGAAAACCCAAACAAGACGAGTGACTACAAAGTAAAGTAAAAGTATTGATCCAAATGAGCAGACGTGTACTTCACTGAAGAATTGGCCAAAGATTTTTCTGGAGGGCTGACCATTGCGGAGATCAATAGACCTGTGATAACGGTAGATCTTGAACTGAGTTTGAAAAAAGCTGTTGAAAGATTTGGTAAGTAAAACATTTAAGAGCTGAAATACAGAAGAGATAGTCTAAGGTGATGTTTTTTCACAGTGGAGTGTTGCAAGGATGACATTTTTATTTCCTAATCTGTAAAGTTTTATTGTGCAGGTTACATCAACAAAAAGCCTTTACATTTTTTTTCCTATAGGTTTTTGGGTTATTTCTGAAAAGGAGCTTTGTGGATTTTTTTCTGTCAAAGTTTCAAGTGTCAGTCTTCACAAATACTACAGTACTTAAAGTGTTGAGGGCAAACACAATCAGCAACAGTGATGCAAGGCCATAGAGGGATCAGGTAAACCAAGGTTGGCAGTTTTAATTTTGTCAATGAAAAACGTGAGGGAAAATGTATGTCAACTTGCTTTTTTAATTTCAAAACAGAGATGAGGTTTTTACTTTTTGTCAACCACAAGACTAAAATTCGAGGAGTGGATGGTTGGACATTCAAAATCCTTGATATCTCCTCTGAACGTGTGATCTGTCTGTCAACATCCAAACAGAGGTGACTTTTTCTAGACTAAAACAAGACAACAAAAATGTTACTAAAGCTGCTGAACATTTTTATCTAAAACAGTCACTAAATCTAAAAAAGCTGCCACAGTTAACATTCAACACCCCCACCTCTAAATGACATGTTTGACACCATGGCTCTTGATCAGATATTAAAAAGCTTCAAATCAGCACTCCTGGTTGTATTTTATATCAGGCATAACATTATGACCACTGACTTGTGAAGTGAGTAACAGTGATTATCTCTTCATCATGGCACCTGTCAGTCGGTGGGATATATTTGGCATCAAGTGAGCATTTTGTCCTCAAAGTTGATGTTAGAAGCAGGAACAATGGACAAGTGTTAAAGAGTTTGACAGGAGCGGAGTTGTGATGGCTAGACGGCTGTGTCAGAGCATCCCGGGGCTCCCGGTCTGCAGTGGTGAGTATCTGTCAAAAATGGTCCAAGGAAGGAACAGTGGTGAACTGGCTACAGGGTCATGGGTGGCCTAGCCTCATTGATGTACGTTGGGAGCAAAGACTGGCCCGTGTGTTTCGATCCAACAGATGAGCCAAAGAAGTTAATGCTGGTTCTGATAGAAAGGTGTCAGAACATACAGTGCATTGCAATTTGTTGCGTCAAACCAAAAGGAGACCAACACAATATTTGGCAGACAATGTTATGCCTGATCGGTGTGTATCATAGTGACAAAAAATTGAAACCTTTCTTACTTAAACTCAGTTGTTTAGTTGTAAAATGTCAAGTTACAGTTCTGAATTTCTGCTGCAGCACTCCACAGAAAATGGACTAGACTGAGAGAGACTGATTTAAAAGGGCAGTTTGAATTATTGATACATCACCTTATGGACATTTACTTTGGTTAATACAGATGTAGCTGTGATAAAAAAAAAAAAGAGAGAGTCAGAAGAAGAGTAGAGTAAAGTAAGTGAGGAGGTCACCTCCTGGCCCTGTTTCTGATTACTGACACCGCTGAAATGCCCGGGGTGATGCCTGTGCGCTCCCATTGTGCCAGCTGAAGGACTCTTCTCGGGAGCTGCCTGAGGCCAGCTGCACGGTTTATGTTGTGGATGGATTTCTCATTGATTGGTTGCGCTGCCGTACAGCCTCGGCCTCCCAGCAGCAACAGCAGCAGTCATATCGGTGTTATTGAGCAGCAGTTAGATATAATCCCATTTACACATGACACGAGGCACGATTAGAACAGATTACACCTAATCCCATCAGATGGAAAGGAGCTCAGCTAACGGAGCCAACGACATCTCTGTGTGGCTACGTGTTTGTGCGTTTTAATCCGTTCGCACACTCATGGGGGTTTCAATATTAAGATAACAATCAATGACCTTCATTTCTCCCCTCAGTGAAACACCTCATCAATTCAAAGTAATGACGGTTACCTCCTCTCTCTCCCTCACTTTTTCTGCTCCTCCTCCTTTCCTCCCTTTACCGGACTCGCTCACTTGCTCGCCCACTCCGTCTCTTTATCTCGACGTCTTTTCTTTTTTTCTTCTTTCCCACTCTCCTCCCCTCGCCTTCTCTGTTTTCGCTCTGCTACACGGCGGAACGGTGGAAAAGCTTTTTATATCCCACACATCACAGCCCAGTTACAATCAATAGCATTTATGTCTGCTTGAATTGGAGGGTTTGTGAGGAACATGGGCATCATCTGCACACGCACACACAATATTCATCAACATGCACGTATTTCCCACCCTCCCACGCACACACACACACCACACACACCACACACAAGCATCTGATCTCATCCATCTTCTCCATAACATAATTAGAATCAGCAGCTCCGAGATGACTCACGCCGCTCGAGACAGAGACTAAACTCGGCTTTGATCGGAGGGTGGGGGTCTCCACTCGGCTAAGAAACTGGCAGGCTCGCCCCAAAACAGAGCAGATTTAAGGTGTCAAAGAAAATCAGCTCAAAGCAAATTCAATTTCACTACACACTCTGTTCTGAGTAGATTGCAATCATCTTAGCCCATATAGATTGGTCCACATCAGATTCTGGCAGAAGGGAGAGAAAAGGAGAGGAAAACAAAAGAAAGGTAAGGAGAGGGGAGGAAAGAGAAGGGAAAGGAAGGAAAGGAAAGGAGAGTAATGAAAGGAAAAGAAGGATAAGGGGAGGAAGGGAACTGATTAAAGAAGAAGAGAAAGCAAAGACTAGAGAGGAATCAAAAAGTAAAAGACAGAAAAGAAGATGGATGAAAAGAAAAAGGAGGGAAGGGTCCAAGAAGAAAGGGGGGGGAGTCAGAGAAAGGGAGACAACAGGAAATGTGAGAAAAGGGGAGGAAGGAAAAGAAAGCAAAAGAGAAGTAAAATTAATGTAATGAAATGAAAGAAAGAAATGACAAAAGGAGAGAAAAGGAAGAGAAGGGAGAGGGAAGGAGAGACAAATATGAGACAATATGGAGGAGAGGAGATGGGCAGGAATGGATCAAAAAGGAAGAGAAAGGAAAGGCTTTTTAAGAATAAGAAAGTAAAAGACAGGGAGGAAGGGGGATGAAGAGAAAAAGTGGGAAAGGAACAAAGAAGACAGGGAAGGAAACAGTGGAAAAGTAAAGGCAAGTCTGTGAAAGGAGGGACAACAGAAGAAACTAAAATAAAGAAGTAGAGGTAAGAAAAGGAAAGAAATGAAAAGAAAGACGAGGAAGGGTAGGAAAGGAGAGAAAGGGAAGGAGACAGTAAGGAAGGAAAGGAAAGAAAAGAATAGGAAAAGAACTTGGTGAGAAGGAAGGGAAGAGGAAGGCTGAGAAGAAAGTAAAGGACAGGAAAGAAGGGAAATGAAAAGAAAAAGAAGTAAAGGAACAAGGAAGACATGGAAGGAAATGATGGGAAAATATAGAAAATGCAGTGAGAGGAGTGAAAAGACAATAAAAGTAAGAAAAAATAGACTTAAGAAAAGGATGAAAAGAAAATGAAGACGAGGAAAGAAAAGGACAGGGAAGCAAAAGAAAACAAAAGGAAATAAGTAGGTGAAATTCAACAAAAGTTACAGGAAACTAGAGAATTAGAGGAAAGGAAAGGGATGGGAGAAAAAGAAAGAAAATGTGAAATAAGTAAAGGACTACAGGAAAGGCAAGGAAACTATAGGAAGAGGAAGGAAGAGATAAACAAGAAAGAAGGGAAAAAAGGAAAGTGTTAAAGATGACAAGGAAGGTAGATGGGAGGGAAGGAAAATGTTGAGAGTACAGAAAGGGAAGAAATGAAGAGGTAATGAAGTGTAATTAATTACTGGGCAGCATTTTTTTTTTTTTGCTTTTTTTCTATTAGTGCCATTTTTACAAATTATAGGAAAAGGAAGGAAAGGGGGAAGCTGAAGTAGAACACAAAAAAAGAAAGGGAAAAACAATGAAATTCAGGAGAAATAAAGTAAAGGGAAAGAAAACGATTCAAGGAAAGGGTAGAGGAGAAAACGCATGAACAGGAGAGGGGACGAAAATACGGAAACTACGGAACAGGAAAGTAAGCAGAAAGAGGAAGTGGACAGGAAAAGAGGTGAAATGACTGATTGCAGAGCAGCAGGATGTTTCACTATAGGAAAAGGAAGGAGAAACAAAGAAATCAAAGAAAAGGAAAGAATAGTGAGAAAGTAGACCACAAGAATGGAAAGGAAAGATAAATTGAATCAGAGAAAAGGAAAGAATAAAAAAATTTCAAGTAGAATGAAAAATAAATTAAATAAGAGAAAAAAATAGAGAAGAAGGGTGTAAAGACAGAAATTACAGAATATGAAAGGATAGGAAAGCAGAAGGAAGAAATTAAGAGGAAGGGGAAGGAAAAGTAAGCTAAGAAAAGGGAATTTGAGGAAAAGATGAAAAGAAAGAGAAAGGAGTAGAAATTTAAAGGGCAGAAAAGGAAAGAGGACGGGAGGAGGACAGAAATTAAAGAATATTAGAGAAAGGTATTGGGATGGATAGGAAAAGAATAGGAAACAAAGAGGCAAGGAAATGGAAAAAAGGAAAGGGGAGAAGCGGACAATATTGAGAAGGAAAGGTAATAACAAAAAAGGAAAGTAAATAATGAAAAGCAGACGACACAAAGAGAAAAAAGAATGAAAAGAATAGTATAGTATAGAAAGGAAACAAGACAAAAAATAGGAAAGGATAGGAAAGTGAAGAGGGAAGGAAATAAGAAAGAAGATAGGAAAAGAGGAGGAGGAAAGGGTGGAAGACAGGAGAGTACAACATAGAAAAGGAAAGGTAACAACAGAGAGGGAAAGGAAAGTAATGAACAGGGGAGAGGGCACTACATATGAGAGCAAAAACAGTAAAGATGGAGGTTGAATAAAATAGACGCGATGAGATAAAGTTTAAATAAGTGAAGAACAGAGGGACTGAAGCAGCAGTAAATAGAAAATAAAGCGAAACTTTGATAAGAGGGATAAAGACGAGGTTGATGTAGAAGAGAAGGGCAGAGAAAGGAGAGAGGAGGTGTGTGTGGTCGTGTGTGTGTGTGTGTGTGTGTGAGGGAGAAAGCACTTGTGAGTATGTGTCAGTTTATTGATCGTTAACGGGCCTGTTCTCTTTCTGTTGTCATGAGATAAGGCAGAGGAGCATTTTTCCTCCACCTACACACTCAACCTCACACGCACACACGCGCGAGAGCACCTGTCCTTAACGTTTTCGAAGTGTAATGATTGATTACAGAGCAGCAGGTTTGACATTGAGCCCAAAGAACACACGGCAGTAGGTCCTACCATGTCTGATATCACTGTGGCATCTCTGTTTCTACATGCATGGTGTGTATGTACAGCTCACCAGGTGTAAATAGAAGAGGAGCTTAGAGGCCGGTGTTCCTGCTGTGTTCATAAGTCACCCTACTAAAATATTTACATGGAGGAGTGTTAGTCTACATGTAAGAGGGAGGGGCGGAAAACTTGAATGTGGGAGACAAACACTGATGCAACCACATAAACCAAGAGTGTTATTTTTGCTGTTAAATATATGAATCAGCAGAGCAGAAATTATTTAGAAAGTTTTGGTTGTGTGAAATAACAGCTTGAAAATATTTTCTCGTTGGGCTCCAGTAAGTTGAGTCTTCAATGTAGTGTGTATGAATTTCTTTATCAATAAGTGCCATTTTTACAAATTATAGGAAAAGGAAGTCAAAGGAAGGGCAGAAGGAGGATAAAGAGAGGGAAAGAAAGGAGACGAAGTAGAACACAAAAAAAGGAAAGGAAAGGAAAGGAAAAATAAATGAAATTTCAGGGAAAATAAATCTCTTTACTCTCTACTTGCATTTTGCAGATTATGGCATTTTGATCCATATAAACTCAACATCTGTGTCGTGTAAGCTTGCAGTGCAGCTTCCAGATTCCATGTCTGTCATCAGGCAGATCCACCTTGCAAAGCCTCTACTGGAACAATCGTTCCTGGTCGTTCCTTGCGCTGTCTCTAAGACACATGGATGTCAACTCTTGTTACCTGGCAACATTAGGCGCAGTGCTCTGAAACCCTGGCTGTTGCATTTCCAATGGGAAAAATGCTTCCTGTGGACACAAGCCCCAAACACTATTTGCTCTTTTTTTTCTCACAGTAGTGTCAATTTGGAAACTGTTGAGACACCACCATCATTTTAAAAGACTTAATTTAGCACAAAACAAAACCTTACCTTTATTCTACGAAAGGATGTCTGGTGCTTTTTTATGCAATTTATATTGTTACCAGAGCATGGCACAAAAGTTTAATTTAGATCATGCATACATGTGTTAAAAGGTGGAAAAATTACATGATATGTCTCCTTCTCAAGAAAACGGTAATACAAGATACACAAGAGGGAAACAGGTTCAAGATTTAGCCAGAATTCATATCCTTGTGCTGCCAGAAACAAAGACATCAGGGATTGTCCATATTTCAGTCAGCATAACTGAGTCAAAGATGAAAGCTCAGCCTCAACATTGTTCTCAGCAGAAAAAGCAGAAAAATGCTCATGATTGTTGAAATAAAATGACTGTATTCCATAGATTCGTGATAAGGTTTCAACCTTTCTTTTTGAGTGGTGGAGGGTTATTCATGGTTGGTGGTTTCCCACTCCAAAAAAGGGTCAGGAAGAAATTCAAATACTAAATTTTCTTGTGCGCTTTTTTTTTTCGACCTCACATATCTCTCATACTCCCCAGAAATATTGAGAGTCAACAATTAAACATAACTTAAATAAAAAGACAATGGCAAGAATGAGAAATTCTCATAATTATAATTACAAGTACGCAATAACAACTAAAAAAACTATGAAAATACAACATAAATAATATATAATAAAAATCAAATAGAAAGTCACAAACAATACTTACATAAAATGTTAGTTTTTTTTCATTTTTTTCCAATATTAATATTAGCATTATTTTGAGATATTTGTATATATTTACTTGTATATTTCTATGTATTGCTTGTTCTTAAATGTTAAAGAGACAGTGTCAAAAGCTTATATGTTCAATGAAGGCATGTGGTGCATGCTTTAAAATCAGCACGTTATAGTGTCTAGTAATCATGATCTCAGTATCTTCTAATTAATTGCAATAGTGATTTTTGCCATATTTGAGCAGCCCTAGTTGCTAATTTTAATAAACTGTCTTTCAATTTGCAATACTCAAACTTACGGTATTAAACACTTGAGTGTTTCTGAAGAAAGGTACAAAAAAACAAAAATCTTATACAAAAAGACCAATTTAAAAAATAGGGAAATAGTTGTAGACAAAATTGTACAGTTTTCAAAAGCAAATGATAACATAAGTCAAAGAAAAATACCAAAAACCTCTAGTTGATTAGTATCACATCTCCCAGGCCTGTGAAATCTTTACACAAGTAAAGCATGTGTGAAGCATGTTAGAAATTCAAATACATAAAAAGTCCCACACCAATGAAATGTAACCTTTGGCACATCTTTTCCACACAGAGATAAGCAGGACTTGATTAGATTTCCAGTGGAGTAGAAGCCTGCAAAGCTGCACTGAGGAAGACCAATTTGGAGTAGAGTTATGCTACAGCAGTTGTGCACGCATACTGGTGGCAAACAGGCGGTGTTGACATGTGGAGATAGATACAGAGATGTGGATTAAATATCTGATAAAAGGGGGAAAATGTGTGATTGTGCTGTAGGATGTCAGAGTAGAAACAATAAAAAAAGATTGGTTTAAAGTACTGTTGTCAAAGGACTTTTTGGGCAAAGCACAGATATTTGTGGTTGTATAAATGTAAGTAGAAGTAGACTTAATTTACATTGTTACAACATACAATAATCAACTAGTTGAATCATTAGCCAAGAGTTGATACTAATCTAACAATAAAAGGTCAGCTCACAGTTGGTAGTTGTTTGACTTGTTTATGATAGCCTTTGTTTTTTGAAGCTGTGTTTTTGTCTTAGTCCTACTGATTAGGTGTAAGGGTTAAAAGAGAGACTGTGTTAAATGATGACTGTAAGCCAAGTTTTATTACAAATGTCTCCTTGTTTGGATGATCATTAAAGACATTGCTGATGTCTATTCTTGATCTTTCAGTTAAATGGACTTTTTTTATAAACATCTCTTGTAAAGATAAAAACAACTGACACATTGTGCTGAATGTTGTCAGCTACTTTTTCAAGTGTTACACATCAATCTGTAGTACATAAAACATAAAAAGATGTTAATCAAGGAAGTAGATTTCTTAATTGACTGTATAAAGATGTCCATTTGCTGTAATGTTGTCCATTGAGTTAAGGGTTGACACACTGAGTTAAGAGAGGGTACTGCCCAAAAACCCTTCCCATACTGCCTAGGTTTAGCTCGTCACTGTAAAACCCCATTCACATTTGCCAAAAGATCCTGAAATTATCTGGACATTATCTGGGCAAGCTATATGTGTGAACGCAAGAAGTATTTTACCCAGATAAAGTCAGCGTAGGCTCTGAATTATCAGGTAAACTCAGAGGTGAGTGGGGAGGGTTTATGACATTAGACCAAGTCTAATAAAGTTTTCTGAACGGCAAGTGTGACTGGAGCTCCTTTGATTTTGTTTCGCTTGTAGCTCTTCCTGCTCCAAAGGACATTGATTGGACTGTAAGTCATTGTAGATTGGAGCTTGACAAGATGGATCTGCCTGAATACAGACACTGAATCAGACTGATCCATCTGCACTGCAAGGTTAGCTTTGGGGTGCCAGTGTTGTGGAGTGGGTTGCAATCATGGACTTGCCATGTGTTGACACTCTTGTCTTGTGCAGACGGCTTGGATTCGATTCCCATCTGGGGCCTGTTTGCCTTATGTCTTCCTCTGCTCTCTTCCCCCGTTTCCATGTTTGTCCACTGTTTGTCACACCAAATACTGTAATAAAAGGAAGAGTTTCATTTGTTTACCTTTAATATTTTTAGCATAGTCCTAAAGTAGTTTTGCCAGACGATACTAAGACCCTATCCTATCCTAAGCTTAACTTTGAAGATAATTCAAAGATGTGACATTTTTTGCCATTTAATCATTATGTGTGTTGTGTCTTTTTGCTTCCCTCCATCAGGCCTCAGAATGGCTCTATGATCCTCTACAACCGTAAGAAGGTAAAGTACAGAAAAGATGGCTACTGTTGGAAGAAAAGGAAAGACGGGAAGACCACCCGAGAGGATCATATGAAGCTCAAAGTCCAGGGAGTCGAGGTAAGAGTCTGCAGCAGCGAAAACAAGTCGATGAACACGCTTGGCTCTGAGTACAGTTTCACTTCCAATCCTGTCCTTAACTTACTCTCCTTCACTCCAAGGAGACACATGTGCGTAACACAAACGTACACACAGACACACATGCTGAAGCCAATGTGTTTCCTGAGAGTGAATGGTGCCCCTCTCTCCTCGCCACCCTGCTCGCGTCCCGTCTCTCTCCCCCTTCCTCTCTCTCTCTCTCTCTCTCTTTCTGAAGGATAAGAGTGTGTTTGGCCTGAGGCCAGGAATGATGTCAATGCCTCCTTCAGCAGAACAGAGAGGGGTATCGATCCAGTCTCAAGGCAGCGTCTGTGCGCGTGTGTGTGCGAGTGTGTGCGTGCTTGAGTCACATCAGCCAGCTCAAAAATTGATTATTCAGCAGGAATATACCAAGAGGTGAGAGGAACGAGCATGCATGTGTCAGAAACAAAAAGAATGAGGCAGAGGGGAGAGTGAAGGAGGGACAGTGAGGAGGCACATGGGTGTTTGCAGAGAGGGCAGATAATTTAACTTTAAAGGTGAGCAGGAGACGAGGTGAAACAGACACAGGGGTAGAAGGAATAATTGAGATCAAGTATTCCCATCTGCACCTCTATTATTTACAAGCTCACACTCCCATTGACGTTCATCGCACATGCAATATTCCTGCAATCACGGGTGAATGCACATACTCACACACATGTATATATACAAAAGGCAAGCATTCCTCTGGCTTGTAGTTGCTCAGTAATTGTTTGTGTCACGTCTTCCCAGGACCCCCTCAAGCAAGCAAGCGAACAGTGTGTAGAGCAAGGGACAGGAATGAGGGAAGAAGCAGAGCGGTGAGATGAGCAGAGGGAGAGGCAGGAAGCAGGAGAGAAAAACATAACCCTGGATGGAGGGCCTCCTCATATCGAATGGAAATATATGGAAATGCACTCTGCCTTTGGCAAAGCGCACTTTAGATAGAAGGCGGGCTACTTCTGAGAAGAGGCAAAATGGCAAGAAAATACGAGAAAGAAAACAGGAGTTGTAAGCTTTGATTATATACAACCTGATTGCTGAGTATTTGAGTTTTCCGTGTGCAATTTTGTCTTAACTCAGTGTGTGTTTGTGCATGAATGTCTTTGAATTGTTGTGGATTTGGATGCTTGTGAAATCATGGCAGTGATGACCTTGACAGCAGGTGCTTCTGTCATCACTTTACCCTTCCTGTGTCAAACACAACAAACACTTCATTAAGACTGTATGAGATATTGAACCACAACACTGAGCATCAGCAGTAATGTTTACATAGAACAGAATAAGGCTGGGAGATATGGACAAAAAAGTCCTGGCTCAAATTTTTTTAGCTTGGCAGTGACGCATTTTCTATCAGAACTGCTCAATTATGACAATTTTTTTGATTGATACTGAGATCACCAGCATTAAACACAATCACATATTGATTTTACATCTGCAATACATGCACTGATCAAACTTGGTCACTTCTAACACTTTAACATAATGAACGTTTTAAATCCAGAAACTGCTAAAAAATAATTGAGTGACAATTCAAGCCCAAATTCCAGTTTAGCTGGGATGTTGTGTAAAATGTGCGGAAAAACAGTACACAATAATTTGCAAATTCATTTCATCCTAAATTCAATTTTATATACTACAAAGAAATATATTTAATGTTCAAAGTGATAAACGTTCAAATTGGTAAATGTTGAAATATTTCCTTGTTTTTAATTTGATGCCTGGAGCATGTTCCATAAAAGCTGGGACGTGGGCATGTTTGTTACATCACCTTTAATTGTTGAAGCTTTATTAGGTGGAATCCTTTCACGTTGTTTCTAGATGTACTACTTTAGTTGCTCAACAGTCCAGGGTCTCAGTTGTCATATCTTGTGCTTAATAATGTGCCACACATTTTCAATGGGAGACAGGTCAGCACTATAGTTGAAGGTCACAGGCATTCAGTGTTAGTTTTTGTCCTTCTTGCTTACATGCAGAGATTTTCCAGATTTTCTGAATCTTTAGATGATAAGAAGGTTTGCAGATGAGGAAATCCCTTAAGTCCATGCATCTGTACATTGAGCAGCGTTACTCTCAAACTGTTGAACTATTTGCTCAAGCAGTTGTTTATAAAGCGGTGAACCTCACCCCATCCTTGCTTGTGAACAACTGAGCCTTTTGGGGGTGCTCCTTTTATACCCAATCATGACGCTCCCCTGTTTCAAATTGACCTGCCCTCTCTTGAGAACCGCTCAACTTTCACAAGCTGTTGTTGCCCCTGTCCCATCTTTTTTCAATAGGTTGCAGGCATCAAATTCAGAATGAGTGAATATTTAAATATATATATATTGCCAGCCAGTTTGAATATCAAATATCTTGTTTTGTAGTTTATTCAGTTGAATATAGGTTGCATATCATTGTATTCTGTTTTTATATACATTTTACACATTGTCCCAAGTTCATTGGAATTGAGGTTTGTATATAAATATTTAGCAATATAAGCATAAAGCTAAGGATTTTTTATAAATAATTTTGCCCTTTTTTAGTTTTTATTGGCTGACGAGAAATATTGGTTAGGCTCGAAAAGGGGAGAGAGTAGGGGGTATACGTGGGCCTCAGGCAGGAATTGAACCCTCACAAGACCCTTTATATATGTAGTATGTGCACGGTTGCTACCCACCTCACTAAACCAGCACCCAATAATCAAAATTATTGGCTGTTTTTCATCAATTCATCATCCAATCCCAGACAGCATCTAAATTGTATGATAGCCTTGAGAAAAATTTTGTGTTTTTAGTTTGTCCAAAATTTCAATATCCTAAAAACTTTCTGTTTTAAAATTATGAATTTTACATTATTTTAATCACATGGAAAGTGTCTATGTAAAAATGATGAGAAAATCTGCAGGAACCAACAAGGGAATTGCTAAAGAATCTGATCAATAAAAAGACTTGATGATGGCACTTCCCTTCCCAAGCCAACGTCAGAGGAGTTGAGGAAGAAGGGAGGTAATCTTGCACATTAGCTGGATCCGCCTAATTCATTGTCTGTAATCAGGCAGTGCTCCAATCGGCGAGTTAGCTCAGCCCAAAAGGAAAAGCAGGAAGAGATGGAAGCAGGAAGTGACTACACAAACAGAGATTAGCATGCTAACAGCTTCAGTAGCAGTTTTATCAGATCTGAACCACATCTTTATTAAATGAAAAACAAATAACACCTAAAGCGTTTCTCGATAGAAAGGATAACTTCACTCCACTTCCAACATTACCATGGCAATAACGTTATCTGCCCGCCTACAACATTATCTGATTGGCCCATAATGAATCTGACTGACGGATCAATTATCCAATCACCTTCCTGATATGTTATGAAAGGTTCTGCCCTCTCCAAACACTTTCTATGGTCTGTTTTACAAGATGGACTAAAAATACAGTCTGTTTGGTATAATTTGATCAGTCTGTCTGGTGTGTCAGGTTAGACAGAAGACAGAGGCGGTCAAAGTTGTGCTTCATTTTACACAATGAAATTCTATGCAATTTCTTTGTCTGTGTGATGACTTTTTTAAGCTTTTGTTGCTGCAGCGCTGCATTAAATAACACAAGTGCTGTTTGTTTGATGTTTTTGACAGGTAAAACCCCTGTAAGCCTTCATTTTACATATAGGAAATCCACAGCAATGGATAAGGGAACCAGTAAAGGATTTGAATTACATGTTTAACAGACTTCATGAAACTATTGGTTTGAATAAAATTTCATCAGTTCCCATACTTTTTTCTTGCCTATGTGTCATTTGAAAGTATATGAATCAATATTAAAATCTGGAACCCATCCTTAAAACAGAATTCTATAATTGGTCATGTCTAGATTCATTGATTTGATACTTTTTCTTCAATCAAATATGTCCTTATTTTCATCCAAACTTTTTAGATTGAAGATCCAATTGCAGATGCATTCATTTGCTTTAAACATAGAGCTGAAGTATTCACTTTTATAAATTTAATTAAAAGGTTTGAAGTTAAAAAATGCCAGACTTAACTCTCTGTATTCTATCAAAGCTGCTGTGATGCATTGGGCAGTATGAAACAAATCATGAACATGTACAGTTCACTTATAAATAAAGCTTGATAGACACTCCTCCTCTACTTTTCCACACACGTGTAGACTGTTTTGTATGTATGTAAGCTTCCCCTTCTGGATGGAGTCTTCCTCTTCATCTTGTCTCCCTTTTTCACTCTGTGCTTTTTCCCACTCTCCTTCTTTCTCACCCTCTTCACTGTTACTGATCTCTCTTGCAGCATCTGTGAGCTGACAACATTGTGACTTTTTGTGAATTCCAAGTGGCTTGTGTCTAGTTTTGCTGAGGCAGTGCATTTTCACGATCTCCTGCGCTGTAATTGTCAGCGCCAGATTCATGGTATTTTAAAAATAACATTAGGACAAATAAACATACTGTGTGTTTGCAATTATGTTTTAGTGCCGTAATAAATACGACCTAAGTGGGTATAACCTGAGTTTTCCTCTCCTGTTCTCTCATTTACTCTCCTTTCCTCCTTTTCTCCTTTTTCACTTTTTGTCTTTTTTTGTCTTGCTTCCCCCCTTTTCTTTCCCCGTTGACTCCGGCAATCTCCTTCCCTGTCCTCTCCTCTCTCTAGTGTCTGTATGGCTGCTACGTCCACTCCTCCATCATCCCCACCTTCCATCGTAGATGCTATTGGCTGCTGCAGGTAAGCCCACCCCCCTTCCCCACCCTGCCTTTTTATACAGGTTTTTCACATACAGGACAAGGTATTGTTTGTTAATGGTTTATTTTGTTTGTTTTTTATATACAATGCCTAATAAATTTATTGGACCACCACCCAATGTAAGGTTTATGCCAAAGCTGCCCTAAATTAAGAGCATTGGTAATTACCAAAATCATTTTTTATTTTTATTTTTTGTATTTATGTTTTATTTATTTATTTATTTGAAAGGGACAGTGCACATTTATGAACATCAAGTACCTATCCATGTGTAAATGTGCCGAAGTTAGCAAAAAGCTAATTTACATTCATAGTCCCTTGACAGGTGACAAGACAAGTAAAGAAAGACATACACATCACATAATATAACGATGAAAGTTACACAACAGTAAAGGACAGGGAATACACATTCAGACACCACAGCAAATGGGTCTATAAAGTGCAGGAAGCCATATCTAAAGTGCCAGTTTTTAAAGTGCATGTTTGCTTAGATAAAGTGCATGTCTGTGGTAGTTAGTGTAATAGATATAAACATGTCATATATTAAAATAGAAATATGTAGTTATATTAATAAGTCAGCTCATATGGGTTTGTCTACCCCTATAGACCAAGCCTCTGGGGCTCTAGTGATGAGTATAAAAAAAACAGATATTTGATACATCAACAACGCAAAGCCAGGAAATGAGGAAATGACAACCATAAAGAGGTAAAATAGAGAAAAATGTGGTGCATGTCCACATATGTATATGTAGTCATGCACCATGCAACAGCGGTACAAAATCAAAGAGCATGATACATACGTGTGGTGAGATGTTGTTGGGTGTAGTGGCCACACAGTTGGTTTGATTTAAGCTAGTCTTTGAGGTGGGTTTTGAAGGACTGTATGAGGGGTATTCTCTTATGGTACAGGGTATGTCATTCCATATGTTAGTACCTCTGACTGATAGGACCAATTGACCAAAGATGGTTCGTCTGAAAGGTGCCTCACAGTCTTCTCTGGTTGTAGCCCTGGTGGTTGTTTCATTCACAGGTTTTAGCTTGATGTATTCTTTTACTGGTGGTGCAGGCCAATTAAGTACTTTATATATGTTGCATGCATATTTTTAAAAAATGAAAAGTTTTTGAGGCGTAGGTGTATTTCTTCAGGATATTACAGGATATTAAATGATTCGAGATTGGTTTCTTGTCAAATATTTTTCAAACTCTTCTGTATAGTTACTCCTATGGTTTGAGTGTTGTTGTGCTTGTGAGAAACCAGTTTGTGAAACAGTATTCCATGTGTGAGAAGATCATAGCATGCAAAAACATTCTTGCTGTGTTTATTGTCAATGATGGTCTGATCTGTCTGAAGTTTAAAGGATTGAGTTTGATTGTTTTTGAATTTTTTTAACATTTGAACATTATGGAGGTGTTGAGGATAACACAGAGGTACTTGAATTCTTGAACCAGTTCTAGTTCCTCCCTTCCAATGAATACATTGGAACGGCTGATTTTTGGTGGTTGTTTTGAAGAAGACATGATTTTGTCAGCCAATGCTGAATTTGGGACATTGCTGATGTAAGAGTGTGACTGGCTTCTTGGGTAGTCTTTGCTGGTGTGTAAATTACTGCATCATCTGTGCACATTTGACTGTGAATGTTTTTGCATGCGTCTGGAAGGTCATTAATGCACAAAGAGAATGGTAATGGTCCAATTATTGAACCTTAGGGAACACCCACCATACAGTCTATGTAAGGTGATGTTTCTGTGATGGTTAATACACCCGTATGTAGAAGCTCTTTAACAGAAATGATACTTTTAATACAAAAATATAATTATTAATATTATCTATGACTTACCAAATTTACTGTTTTACAATATTTTGACAAACAAACTGAAAAAAATAGTAAAGCACACAATAATTTATTGATTAAGATGTCAAATTACAGTCATTTACTTGCATTCCTGATCAGAAAAAAATAGTTTTAATGGTTGAATATTATGCTTCATTAATTTTTGACTTTCAGTTTGAAATTCTTCACTCCTGTTCAAATTGTATGTCTAATAACAATAACACTTTTTAGTTTTAAATACGTTTTTTGAAAGATTTCTTTAATATTTTTCTTTTTTCCTTTTTTTGACAGGCGGTTTAATAAATTTGGTTTGCACCATATGTGTGGTTGCTATTATTACCACTCAAAACAAAGTTTAATCATTAGATTATATTTTCAGCACCTGCCTCTTTCAAATCATAGTTAAAACATAAAGGTTAAAGTTAAAGATAAATAGGATATCAATGACAGAGTGGTGTTTTCTAGACACACACCCACTCACTAAAGTCACTTGGCCTGTCATCTTTAACGCACTGAGCATAATGAGAGTAAGGTCCCAAACTGAAGAATAACTTTTTATCACAATTTTAATGCAATATTTTACTATAGCAATAATTACCAGCAAAACAAAGAACAGGAGAAAATCTTTCAGCTTAATTGTTCACCTTGAACAGAGGAAGCAAATGATGTTTCTTAACAGTGATGCCTAAAAGGTCATATGCAGTCATCCAGACTCTTGCAGATTCTTAAAAAGTCTTGAGGTCTTAAATGTCATTTAAGAAATTCAAAATCTCAAAACAGTTCAAAGCCTTTTTATTTCCTTTAGTTTTTTTAGAGTACTTTGACAAAGACATGGAAGGACACTTTATCTAATCAACTTTTTTGTGAAGGTTACATAATTACTTAATTTCTTGTCAGTTTGCTTTTGTTATGTGACAGTTTGCAACAGTTTGCAACGTTCAGTTCAGGAAATCACACATGCATTCACAAACTGCAAACAGAGGGGCAAAGGCAGAGGGCGATATGCAGCTTCAAGGAAATTTGACCTTGAGAGGTAGAAGATAACGAGACCTCTCGGGAGTGACAGTGGGATTCAAAGATGTTAAGTCCTGATTTAATTAAAACAAAGGTGCAAATGTTTTATCAATTTTCTTTATTTGGGTCTTAAAGTGATGGTTCTGCATGTTTTAGGTTTGCATTAGGCACATGTCAGTAATTAATACAAGAGTCTCTGAGATGGCAGTAGGTTTTGCATCTTTAAAGAGAGTTCCAACGAAGAAATATGGCTGTACATTGCAGCTCTAGGGGCCAAGAGCTCTAAGTAATTTAGTGAGTTTTAAGTGAAAACAAGCCAAAGAAGCACCCTCAGGGTGGTTGTACACTTCACTACACACATTTACAGGACTTTAGTATTCTGCCAATAAGCCAAACTGTTTTTATTTTGTATGTTTTCACCTAATATTTTCCAAATTACTTTGGACTCTAGGCCCCTGTCGCAGCAATGTACAGCCTAAATTCTGTGTCCTGATGTACTTATTATTGGCATTTACCTCATTCAACTGTTTATCAAAAACACTGAAATATACCTTTCAAAAGGTTTTGAATTAGATTTTTGAAAGATGGCAGTTAACCAAGACCTGTGGACATCAGTGAGTTGTTTTGAACATGTACCCCTGAATATTTTTTTTACAGTGTTAAACAGTGTATTTTACAGTGACCACTTCAATGCTGGATGCTAACTCTAAGTCAGTGCAGCTCTGGTTTAGATAATACATCTAAAATCTTAAATGTATGCATCAAATTCATTTTGGATTAAAAAAACTATTAAGGATTGTGTCATATTTTAAAAATGTTTTAGATGCAAAATAATAACATCTCAAACATATGGTTAAAACTACAGTTCATTACAGTCAGCCAGAAAAATCAGTTATGAATCTTTGATGGTTTAATAACATGTCAGTACTGACCCGTAGTTCTTTAAATATGCCAACATACAGTACAGAGCTTTAAAAAAACTGCTTTGCTACAAGTTAGCTGCAACTTCCTCAACCCGCAGCACAGTGGACTCATGAAACCATGACTCTCCTTACTTGGAGAGAGCATCAAGGACTCAGGCTCTGCTCTCTATGTGGTCCTCTCCCAGAAAAACACCCCGGGGCTACAAACAATACACACAACGCTCTCACACACCAGCACACACATGCACAGGTGTCCCCTGTGTATAAAAAGCATGTTGTTTTTCATAGAGATGTTGGCTTCACTCTATCCCTCCTGTGAGAGATGCTGGAGAGTTCACACACACACGCACAAACACACACGCCTGTCCCTCATTCTATTGGCCATGCAAGAGCCGGTCACCAGGATATCATCATCCTCAGTCGACAGGTTACATGATGAATCTTAAACACATCTGCATACGTTCACACTACCCCCCTCTTTTCAACTCTTTCTGCTCTTTTCAAAGCAAATATTGAAATCCTGGCTATGTTCATTTAAAATAGAAAACTGCATACATATTAATGTATTCCTCGCCAGGATTTTCTGCATAATTTGTCACATGAAATTTACAAGGACATTCCAGCCACCGGCCATAAATTGAATTTGCCCTAACCCAGTATATTTTCTTTTTCAGAATCCCCAACCAGTTAGCCTCACGTGGTCTGTAATAATAAAGAGGGATTTAAACCTGCTATATCTGCAAGATGTGCCATTTTCTGCTCTTTGCACAGATATCAAAACACATCAGTGAATGTGATCATAAATCAGTCTGTGAGTGCTGTAGCATTGCACAGTGTGGTGCTGTAGCAGCCCACTGTGCCATCCTCTTTTGGAGAGAAAAGTGTTCCACCTCAGCAGGTCCTCCCCCTCACCTGAGTCTGTCTACTGAATCTTTCATCAAGAGGAGCTTCTCTCTCTCTCTCTCTCTCTCTCTCTATCTCTCTCTCTCTCTCTCTCTCTCTCTCTCTCTCTCTCTCTCTCTCTCTCTCTCTCTCTTTTTGTGCGTGCTCCTCACACAAACACACAGATGCATGTGAACGCACCTGTTGAATCATTTATTGGGGTGGAAATTCCATAGGTCCACTGGTGGCCTGCAGTATAGTGAGGACTACCCTGAGCCTCTCTCTCTCTCCCTCATTCTCTCTCTCTTTATGTACATCAGGCACACACACTTACAAACACACATGTGGACTCTCCCACAGGCTCTGCAGGGTCAGAGAGAGTGATGAGTGGGCTCGAGCTGTTAAATCTTTTATGGGCAGGTGGGGGAATCTTATCTGACACGCTATGTCCGACCTCCTCCCTGACCTCCATGTCCCCTCCTGCTTTCCTTCTCCATTCCCCCCCCCCTCCCCCTCCCCCAACTCTGTAAATATACTCTTATCATTTTATTCTCTTCCTCCCCGTATGCTGGGAGAACATGACAATGAATTAATGAGGAGTGTTAAACTGATGCCATGTCTTCTCTCCATACGCTTGTGTGTGTTTATAGAACCCAGACATTGTGCTGGTGCACTACCTGAATGTACCGGCAGTGGACGACAGCGGGAAGCCATGCGGTCCTGTCCTCTGCTCCATCAACACAGACAGGAAGGAGTGGGCCAAGTGGAGCAAGGAGGAGCTCATTGGACAACTCAAACCCATGTGTGAGTTCAATTTACCGTCATTTTCAGCACTCATCTCCCTCCCACACTCCAGCTCTCGTGTTTCAGCCCTCACACTTTTTCCTAAGCTGGGGGCTATGAGTCACCTTGGGTCAATAACAATACCTTTTGTCATGGTACTGTAGTGATGAAAAACATGGTGACGTACCCTGAGCAAAGCCGCAAGATTAATATGTGGGAAACCAGTGTAGTAAAAATAAAGCAGATAATTTGGTTCACTGGCTTTCTTGTAGGTTTTGTAAACAGCTTGGCAGCAGAAAAGGGTGCAGTCTGGAGCTGTGCCAATACTCATCAGAGGAGACAACAGGTTTCAGCAGTTTAGGAAAGATGATATAAGCATTTTTGTCCCGTAGCAGAGTAAAGAAAGCATCTGAGTCTTAATTATGTAGCAGAAATATTATTTAGATGTTCTCTTAATTGTAATAAAATGTACAAGTCAATATATGACACTAAACTTGGTAAAAAAAAAATACTTTTAGAGATTGTTTATTCCGAAACTTGGATTTAGTCAAATGATTTGGTCTTGTGCCAAAAAAAAGGGCCAACATAGGGATTAAAATTGTATCTTAATTATTTTTGGCTGAATTAACCAAAGAGAAAGTGATTTCTGAGTAAAATCCACATTTGTATATTAAAGGTGCTTTTGCCAACAAAAAGCTGCACAATGTTAACATGTACTTGAAGATAGGCTGCTAGAACAAAATTGGATAAGAAATGCTTGTTAAACAAAGAAACATACTGAAAATCCCAGCGTTTAGGTCACATTTTTTAATGCTATTTCATTTCCCCAAGAGGTGGCTGTAGTTTACATACTGATTCAATCCAAATTCCAGTGCAAAATACTTAGACATGTAACAAAATGACTAAAAATTCAGCCACGACAATCACGCATGAAAAAAATCTGACACCATTCAAAGTTCACTCCAATTCTTTGTAGCTTGATGCAGCATCAATGCTTAAAATCTGCCCGTAAACACAGACAGACAGAGCAGGCAGGGGCTTCCCAACGTTTATTTTAGCATTTATCCCCTATCAACTCTGCACTTAATTAAAATGCAGGTTTACCATGAACTAAATAAAATGTGTGGCACTGGCTTATTTGGGAAGACTTCTTAGAAAAAGACAATGAGCGGAAGTGAGCAGCTCTATACTCACAGGCTGTGTCTGCCCCTCACAACCATCCCCAGGTTGAGAGCTTAACCACAGTAATATAGGTAGGAGGAACACAAGCCAATGGCAGATGAAACTAAAATAAACTAATCTGATCACAATATAAATAATCAAACAGAAACACTAATAAAATCCCTCTTCCCTCTGTGAGACTCATAAAACTGACTGCAGCTCACATACCACTGGGATATAATTTCAGTTTTCAAGGTAGATTAAATAAAAATTCCCCATTTAGCCTTAACATTTCAGACAGGTTATCTTGTGATCAACAATCATATCGATGGAGACCATCAAGACCTGCCCCATAATTTATTTGAAAATATGCCATTAAATCCTAAAACTTGATATATTGCCAAGATGTAGAGCATATTAACACCATCATGGTGATGGTGAATAAATAAAAAGGTTTCACTGCAAGGAAAACTGAGTGATGTTGTTCTTGCCAAACTTAGGTTCTGGTACTGTTTGATAAACATAAGTGTTATAATGCACCATCTGGCATGAAGAACATCATTAATGTGCTTAATTTACTTTGACACACTGTATGTAAAAATCTGCCACCATGGAGCTCTCAACCAAAACAAAACAGGCGAATAGTCAAAACTAAAGAGTGTAGATGGAAGGAGAGTGACCCACAGTCACCTCTGCTTGCCTTCACTGTTTTCTTTTACTTTAAGGACTCTATTCAGTGAAAACAGCACCCCATTAGGTGTGCTTACTGTGCAGCAAAGCAGTGCTTTGGTTTTTGTGGATAAGTTTTGATGATATGAGAGAAAATCCCTTAAAAGTGGCTTTCTGGGTTACACTGTGGTCTATTCACAAAGCATTTTGGGATTGCTAGTTGTAATCATTAAGAAGTCCACTCTGTCAGCTGTTCTTTTTTCTCTGCTAAGGGAAGTTAATCCACAAAACAGAAAGTTTGTTTGCCATTTAGTGAAGACAACCTGATGGAGTGCAGTTTTAGTTGACCAGAGTCCTCTCTTGTAAATAAGAAGTCAACAAAAAGGGCGGTCAAACAACAGAGAGGGTGGTCAAAGGAGATAGAGAGTCCTTATTCGACTTATAAATGTTTAGTTTAGTCATTCCAGTTCAAGGGTCAGGGGATGGAGTTATGGTACAGAGGACGTTTGGGAGTTTTGGGGACAGAATGGACAGCAGCCAGAGAGTAATGGCGGTCCATCACAAGTAAGCAGCTCAAAGTATGAATCAACACAAAAAAAAGAGACATGTTACAACTAAAATGTAAATGTAAGTCTAAACTTTATTGTAGAATTAGTCAAAATCAGTGTTTCATAGTATATTAAAAAACAGTTTACAGATTTCTAAAAATTCTTGTTATACACTGTCAATAGAATATAATAGATACCATATAAATCAAACCCCGTAAATTTTCCCTATACATGCACACATGTACATGATTCTGTGTTTGTGTAGCATGTTCTTTTGGGTGGAGTCTTCCTTTTCATCTCATCTACCTCTTTCACTCTGTACTTCTCCTGCCTCCCTCCTCCTCTTTTTACCCTCTGCACTGTTACTGATCTCTCTTCTTTATCTTTATACCAAGCAAAAGCCCTGGAGTCTTTTTTTTTTTTTTTCAAATAAACCAAACTATATTGTTTAAGTAGATATCAAATGCATGTAAGACAGGCTTTATATACATTAAGATGTTTATACTTTTTTATACTTTTTCTGTTGTTTAGGCGGTTGGGGCCATGCTGCCACCTAGAGGCAGATACATATTTCATCTAAGAGAGGGGGGAATAAAAGACAGACAGACAGAGGTGCCTGAAATATCCAGCATGTATTATTCATAAACGAGCATCAGGGAGTAGATAACTGAAGTACACTCACTAATACACATACAAATACACACACTGGCACGTACACAGGCTCACACACGCTCTCCCAATCTCCCCTATTTTCACCTCTCTTTTGATCTGGTTCAGCAGTGCATTTAAGGACAGCTGCCCAAACTAAGTGCTTGTTGACTGAAGTGGTACCTCACATCTCTCTCCCCCGGCTGAATCGTACTCCCTCTCTCTCTCTTTTACCTGCCCTAATTTGCACACATCAACAGTTTCTGCTTTTTACTTTCACAGCACTCCTCTTTCAATCATTGAACTGATCGTCTGTGGTCGTTTAGGGGCATTTTGGGGCAGTATGTCTCTGGCAATTATTTGTTATTACATATGAATCGGCTAAATTGCCTGGATATGAAGACAACCCAATAAAAAGTGGAAATACCTACAGATAGTAGATTTAAAATGACATAAAGAGCATGCTCAGAAATGTGAACATATATCAAAAGCCTGTGAAGGTCTCTGGCAGTATGAGCAGCTGTTTCAGGATTCTGGTCAGTTTACACTGTAAGCACTGGAGGGCGCCATTACACACTGTCAATGTATATATATGTTTGTGGAGCAGTGGTTCAAAAGCAGGACAGCGCAGGACAGACTGAAGATATATGTTGAGGGTTTTTTATCATTTTGATTTGAAACATTAATTTATTCCTAAAGGACAATTACTGTTAAATATATTTTTAAGGAAATTTTCAGAATGGAGAAGTTAACATATTCCTTGAGGACACAAAGGGAAAAAGTTTTATCAAATTTGGAGTAAATGGATTGTATTTATAACACCTCTGCGTGCAGATTTGTATGACGCACAAGTTTACTCATGCTCCTTCTTACCTCTCAAAGCTTTACATTTTAACCATAAGCCCCCCTATTTCTTCAAGTCTCTTCTTCATTGTAAATAGTTCTAAAGGAAACAATTAACCTGTAGGAAAGTGGCTAAATTTACTGACAAAGGACAACATAGGTTGGGGCTGGAGCGTACACTTCGTATCCACTGGTATTTTGGTTTGCAGACTAAAAGTGGGCAGTTGTGGCAAAAACAAAATGTGATGTAAACTCTTGGAAATGAATATGGAGGACTGAGAGACTGTCAGAACTGAGTGGACTCACAGGTAACACAGAACATGCCTGTCCCTTCCTCTGTAAACCACAAAAACCTGGAAAGGTCCGAATGTAAAAATACATAAAGATTCATGTTTTTTTTTATTGTGCCTTTTAAACTCAAATAAAAATACAATTACATATATATATATATATATATATATATATATATATATATTTTTTTTTTTTTTTTTTTTTTTTTTAAGTCAAGTTCTTACATTACCTCAACTTTTTTAAAAAGTTTTAGATCTCACCTGGGGATTTTCATTTATTTATTTGTTACCTATCTGTGTTATACCCATTTAAGTTTTGTGTATAATTTGATCCCCTTGTCCCCATCAAAATGTTCGAACTGACATTTCCTGGTTGACGGGAGATCTGTTGTTACCCCCAACCACCTCTACTGTTTACTTTCTGCTGTAAAATGTGGACGGACGGACCAACGTTTCAGTTTTATATAATTACATATTGAGAAAGGACAACTCGTAAAAGTGGACCTCAAGGTTCCTGCAAGTATTCCTGGAATGTTTTGTGAATACCTGAAATTGCTATTTTTTGACTGCTTAGTAAAATATCTGATGATGTGCTGTTTTTAAGTGAAGGTAGGCAAAGATCAAGGCAGTCCCATCATCACCAGTTATATTTTTGCGAGAGCTCTCTGGTGGCAGATTTTTATATATTGCGTAATTAAGATATAATTTAAGACAGACAGTAGTTTAAAAGTCTTTTGTCTCATTTTTCAGGTGCCGGAAGCAGCCTGCATCAGAAATGTTCCAGCGTCAAGCAGCGCATCATCTCATCCAAGCAGGAGTCAGGGACAGCAGCTGGAGGTGCAGTGGGCGCAGGCGTAGCGGCGGGCCAGAGAGTGGAGGAGGCAGATGGCACAGAAGTCCAAAACAGCGATGTGTCAGAAGGCCAGACAGAGCCCAGTCCTGGAGGAGGAGGCCGGAGCAGAGCGGGCGGAGGAGAGAGGAGGAATGGCAGGATAACAAAACCCTCCCTCCTCCCACAGAGCAGCATGGAAGTGTCCTCATCTACCTCCACTAACCAGGTGGAGGTCCCTGACACCACCCAAAGCTCCCCACTGTCAATCACCAGCGACATGGCTGACAGCCCTGCTCTTGCTATCGGGGCCGGCTTGTCCCAGAGCACGGCCGTGTTCATGTCTGAAGTCACCACGCTGACGGGGGATTCGGTTTACTCTGCAGGCCACACCCACCTATTGGCATCCACTCATGAGAGCACGACCACTGGCATCCTGTTGACTGTTGCCCCTGAAAACCAGAGGTTTGCCTCATTTTCAAGCAGTGTGGGCTTAGGTGAGGGAGGGGAGTTGGTTCTGTCCAGCTCTCTAGATTCAGGCGGAGGAGTTAGCCTTCCCGAGACAACCATGACATTCGATCCAGACTGCTTCCTCAACAATCCAAAGCAGGGTCAGACGTATGGAGGAGGCGGAGGAAAGACTGAGGGGTGTAACGGCGATGACGGGGGACTCCACTGTTCCTCTAATGGCTTTGTCTACAACCCGAGCCTCGTCAATAACATCAAGACAGAAAATACATCCCTAGAGCAGCCACTGTCCACGCAGAGCAGCTATGTAGGCGAGGGGACAGGTCTCAGCCCCAGCACCACCCTCGAGCAGATGGACTTCAGTGCTGTTATGTCATCAGCCTGCGTCCCAAGTCTGAGCCAGCCTGCACACCACCCCTCCCCAAGCCTTTTCCTCCAGACCTCCCCCCAGACGAGCCAGCCCTCCCAGCTGCAGACCAACGGTGCTGAGGTGACGCAGGAATCAGGCGAGACTCAGGCTTTCATAGGCCTGCCAGCAGTGCCAACAGACTCCCCAGTGACCAACGGAGACCCACACACACACCTTCACCCGGCTGGATCAGACCAGCAGGGCCTGTGTGGAAGGAATGGACAAGGAGGGGCGGTGGGCTCCTTTCCCCTGACAACACAAGACACAACTGCTGACCAGTTGGGCAACAGAAGAAATCGAGAGGTCGGGGGCTTAGACAAAGCTACAGAGAATGGAGGGGAGTTGCTAATCAAGTCGGGAGACCCTCACGAGACCTACACGAGTGTGGACACAGAGCACTACCTTCAATCCACAGATGAAAATGCTGGAGGGGAGGACAGTGGTGGAGGTGGTGGAGGAGGAGAGGAGGGGGGAAATGAAATTCTATGTAACGGTGTAAGCTTGTCAGGGGCGAGCAGTTCAGTTGGGGCCAGTCCCCAGTCAATATCTGCGGGCCCAACCATGGAGGGGCCGCTCTACAGCTCCCCTCTCCCTCAGCAGGGTGGAGGGGTCTCAGCCACAGCAGCAGGGGCTGGAGCTGCCATCAGTCTGGAGGGCTTTGAAGCTTCTTTTGGAAGCCAGTTCTCTGATCTCATCAATGATTTCATCTCAGTGGAGGGCTCTGGAGGTGGGGTGGGGGCTGCAGTCACAGGGGTGCTGATGCCACAGGAGGGGGCAACAGGAGAGGAGCAGGGTGCAGGAGCAGGCCACCTGCAGAGCTCTGAGGTGGAGCAGGGAGCTCTGGGACTGCTGCAGGAGACTGGGAGACTGTTTAGTGTGACAGACTACTCCCCAGAGTGGTCTTATCCAGAGGTTAGTAAACCCAACATGATTATCAGTCATTATTTATTCATCATTGCTCCCTACAGGAAAAAATCAGTCCCTCCACCACAGCTCTGTGATTGACGGTCGCTTGTACTGATGTTAAACGCACAATTTGTACAAGGACCGCCAGCCAGGCTGTGTGGTCATTAAGGAGTGAGCATATCTCCGACTTTGCTTAATGGATTTTGATGAAATTCCAATATTACACTGATTCCCTGGGGTGGGTTCATTAATTTACCCATGTTCCACTTATAATATCTTACACAACAGGGCTGTCATAGAGTGGGGAAAGATGATCACACTAACAATGTTTTAAAAAAGTGTTTACGCAGTGTGTACGAAACAATTTGTGGTAAAAAAATGTAGAAGGTGGAAGTTAAGTTGCTCAATTCCGCTTTTAATTGTGCACACAATCAGCTAATATTTACAACTTTCCTCCATGATCATCAGAGTTGCATCACAACGGTTTTTGCACAGTTTCTGGTTCCTTGGAATATAAACATCACAATTTTCCTCCAAAGGCTTAAAGCATGATGCCATAATATTTAAAAATAGCTCTAAAGAAGCACTACAAATCAATAAAAGAGACCCCAGCCAAATCCTCTTAATGGCTGTAAATATCACCCAGCTTTTACTGTCGTTTCCTCATACCTCATGACTCCCAACATTTTTAGCCAACAATATGTTGTTTATGTTTTATTTTTAGCTCCACTAGAGAAAACATTTGGCAGTGTTATTCACATGGTTTCTAACAGCTTTGTTCTACTTGGATGTAAGGAGTATCACAGCCTCTGAGGGCTGTGACCAGTCCTCTTACCGTCATAGATGTCTCATTTACAAAATATATGTATGTATGTATGTATGTATACACTTTGTATTAAGGCTAATTATACCTTATATCAGTTTAAGTCTACATTATTGAAAACACAAAATTAGGCCACTGTGTCCCTTTGGTTTGTTTTTGGGGTAAACCAGATTTTTATATCAGCACATTAACAAGACAAGCTATGTACAAACACACTCAATAAGAGCTTCTGACCATCATGAATAATCATATTCACAATGTGTCCTACACATATTCAGTCCTTGTTGACATTTTTGCAATAACAACCATGCAAGGCTTACTCGATATCAGGTTGACTGCACTTAAGTCAATTTGTGTTCACAGTTTGCATTAACTTATCTCCTCCAGTGACGTCCGTGAAAGAGACTTGCTTGTAATTAGCACATCACAATTTTATTTACAAAAGTGTTTCACTGTCTCCATTTGACCATGTTTATGCCAAGATGTGAGAGAAATTTAATGAAGATTTTTTGCTGGCTTCCAAGCTCAGGCTTTGTATTCCTGGGTGGTATGTGCAGGAAAATAATTTCATAAAAATCCACCTGTAATGTTGTATTGGTACCAACAAATATGAGACCTACAGAACTGAATCACAATGCACATTTAGGTACCAAATACTAAATTTCAGATCTACAGATGCTGAACCTTCTCTACTTTCTCTGCTCAGTGAGCTGTTCAATTTTGCCCTATAGCTGAAGAAACAGACATTCCAGATGACAGAGGCATTAACACATGAGCCAAAACACGAGTTAATATCATAAAGGCATTTTCTCTTTGTTGAGGAAGTATTTAGTCAGAAGCACAATTTTAAAATTATGGATTTAGCACTTTTATTAGAAAAAAACACTAGCCAATACCCTCTTGCCAGAGGTTGCTAACCTTTTTGGCTTGTGTCTGGTTCATCCCCCACTTATTTGCATTGTCAGCTGCATTGCTGTTCATACCATGCTAGGCTATCTTGCCATGAAAAAATAGGCTGTTTAACACATCTTGAACTGACATTAATGTGCGTCATCATTTACAATGATAATCATCATCATCTACAATGATAATCATCATCATCATCCTCAGAATGATAATAATTATAACAGTAGTAGCTGTCTTTTTTAAGCGTTTTCCAAGCAATATGCTGCCCAGAGTGCTCAACAAAACAAAACAAGGTAAAATAAGGTAAATATGAAAAACAAATTAAAAAACATGAATCAAAAGTCATTAGCATCAGTAAAACAAACAAAATAAGTTTTATAAAGACAAACATAGGATAATAACTAAATAGCAGAATGAAAATCCTACTCAAAAGCCAAATTATAAAAATGGGTCATAATGTTGTTGTTTTTTTCTTTGTTTACGTGAGCTCACTGTCCTCAGATCAAGAGAAAAACCTTTTCTGCAGTTCAGGAATATTTAAACTAAAGAAAACTGAACCAGAACTCTTGTGTAATATTCTGGTGACTTTTAAAAACTGGCAGCACAAGATCAAAAGGCACAATGTTGGGATATAAAACTATAGTCAGTCAGTGACATACAATGGTGCTAAGTTATCTTAGGCTTATTAAGTCTACGTTACTAAATCAGTCTGAAAGAATGCACCCTGGACCACCTCTGCATGTAGTTTTTGCCATCAGATATCAAGTAGGCTTCAGTAGGTTTGTCCACACCCAGGACAGGGGTGGATTTAAACTTGATTTCTGAATGCCCAGTTTGGATGTTAACACAGTTGTATAAAAATGGTCATTGATATTAATTTCTTGAGTTGCTAAATTCAGATGTATGCTCATATGGCTGACACCTTTGTCTGTGTGCGGAAGGGTGGAGTGAAGGTGCTGATCACAGGGCCGTGGTTGGAGTCGAGCAGCGAATACAGCTGTCTCTTCGACCACATCAGTGTCCCTGCTGCCCTCATACAGCCAGGTGTGCTGCGCTGCTACTGCCCAGGTAAGACAATATACACACACATCTCATCCTACACAAAACACACTTTGCTTTATTTTATTATTTAAAGTTTACCTCTCTGCCACCTTTTAATCGCTTTAATAAACAGATTCTATCAAAAATGTTTTCCTCCAGCACACTCAAAGAAAGTCTAATATCTGCACATCCTTATCAGGAGACTGTAACCCTTTTATATAAATAGATAAGAATAAAGAAGCATAACTTATGAGCAGGAACACGCTGAACGCAGCTATGCTCAGAAATGTGCCCTGGGATGATAAAGTAAGTGAAACATGAGTCACATCCTGCCACTTTATGTGTGATTAAGGGAAACTGCAGCGTAAATAGTCACAAGCGAGGAAGAAAAGACATTAAATGCTGTCAAAATAAAACTTTGACAGAAGATTCAACTGATTCCTTCTTGCTGTCTGTTTTCAGCTCATGATACAGGTCTGGTGATGCTCCAGGTGGCTATGGGTGGTGAGGTTATCTCTTCTTCTGTGGTGTTTGAGTACAAAGCACGTGACCTTCCTGCCTTGCCATCTTCTCAGCACGACTGGCTGTCCCTTGATGGTAGGAGCGCTTGTTTTTTTTTTTTTGTTTTTTTGTGCTTGCAGGGAACAGGTTTCCTCTTAATGTCTGTTGTCATTTACTCATAGAACATCAGAAATTGCAAGCAGAAATACACTTGTACACAAAGTAGGTACTTCTGGGATGCCTGTAAGAGTTCACATTTTAAAATCAATAGCAGTAAAGACAATTGCAGTCAGTCTTTTTACATGGGATAGTATTTTGTTGATATATTGACTGTAAGGCCCCTTGATAACTCAAAAAAATTAAAATAGTTAAAAAATAGATATTTTTCTTTTGACCAACAGAGGGGGCAACATTGCATTTGTCTGATTGAGGATTTGCAGAGAACGATAAATAGTTTTATCAGTCACTATACAACCTCCAAAACTGAAAAATGTATCAGTTATTTTTAGCTCTGACACCAAGATCAAGTGTCATAAAAAACTTTCGCAGCATGTTGGATGCCAGTTCTTCCAGGTTCCCTCATGCACAGTCATGCACACATACACAATCAGTAATGAGAGAGAGAGCCAGTGCACTGACACTTCAAAACTTCAGAGCAGCTCTGAAATGACACTTCCGGGTTTACCAGGAATAGCCAGAGGTGTTGCCAAATACAGCTGTCTAAATACCACCAGAGTGCAGTAAAATCCGCCAAAATGCATGATAAATTTCAAGATCTATAATGCAATATTAACTGCCAAAGAGTACACCATTAGCAACAATTAAAATCAGATCTGTAATTATTTCCTGTTGGTGCAGTGAGAATACACTCACTTTATAAGGTCCACAGTTTAACTTCTCACTAACACAAATAGCTCATCAGCCAATCATATAGCAGCAACTCAATGCATTAAGGCATGTAAACATGGTCAAGACAACCTGCTGAAGTTCAAACCGAACATCAGGATGTAGAGGAAAGGAGACAGCATCACAAATAATCACATTTTGCAACCAAGATCATTCCTGAAAGCACAGCATGTCAGCTCTTTAAGCAGTTGGGCTACAGCAGCAGAGACCACACCAGTTGCAGATATGCTTCAGATATGTTTCAGATATGCTGCTCCTGCAGACTGGAATCTGCTACAAGAAAAACTGTGTCTTGGAGAGTTGGTCTCTTCAAATCTTTTTAAATGCAGATTAAAGGCTTTAGAGGAAGACGAAGCAGGCTGTAGATGCTGTGACTGATAATTTTCTGCTCTGTGACTCTGACTTGATTGGTTGATGTGTATGTATCTGTGTCTGTAATTGTTTTATGTCCGTAATTTTGTAAATGTGCTGCTGCCTGTCTTGGCCCGGACACTCTTGCAAATGAGATTTTCAATCTCAGTGAGGTTTTTCTGGTTAAAAAAAAGTTCAATCTGAATCAATCAATTTATGTTTATTTGCACAAACACAAACTGCTCAAGCACACAAACATGCTGCACTTCACAGGGTGTTTGTAAGTATTTTGAAAAGTTGTATATGACTCTCAGGTGCACCTCGAGCACCTGAGAGTATCACAGGTGACAGTCTAATGTTTTGCTCAGGGACAAAATTTTGCAGTGTTTAGAAAATTACACCTTCCAATTAAATATTTCTGATAAAAAAAAATGTGTTACAGTCGAAAAACAGCCCAGTTTAAAGAAAAGTAGTACAAATTATACCCACCCAACCATACCCATTTCAGTCTATATAGTTCAGCCCTTAACTGTCTAGATGGAACAGAAACTCTCCAATCTGGCAACACTGGTAGCCAGATGATGGCCTTAAAAATAACTGCAAGCTAAACATTTTGAAAATGAAGCCTACTGTCCGTAGCAGTTAAGCTATTTTCAATACAATGGCTATGTCAATACTGAGCTGTATCTAACCTGCAGCATGTGAGTTTTACAGATTCAGATTTCATTTTATGCCTGCTGACACAGACCTGTCATCTGGAGAAGATGAAGTAGCAGATACCCAAGGTGCTTGCTGCTGTTTTGGGGGAAATATCTGAGGCTTAATTTCTTAGTCAACAGATAGTCACCAATGGACCATCTCTGATCCAAGAATGGACTTCATCATGAACTAGCTAGCTGCTCCCTTCTGCTATATCACCAACGAAATTGGTGCTAATATACATAGACTTTGTGCATGAGCTTTACTGCTGAGTTATTTTTCTTTCATAAAGCCTGAAAAATGTTCAGTCGATTGAGTGCTCATACATATTTCTATGCCACAAAAATGTTAAACGTACTAAAAATTCTGACCTTCTACACTAAATTCAACATAAGTGACATTAAAGTTCAGTACCTTGTTTGTGCATTAATCCAGTTCAAACAATGGGGCTCATCCCTGTGATAAAATTAAAGGGGATTGTGGGTTTCCTGGGCAAGGGCTGGGGCAGATAACTGGCCTCTGCTCCTTTCAAAGCGGATTTGTAACCCGAGGTTCCAGCCCGGGATCGTAAACTGTGATTGGCTATTTGCCCTGTCAGAGGTAGATTTATTTTAAAACTATTGCTGCAACAAACTGCTTATAGCTTTCATTACATTTCATCGCTGTTGGGCAAACCTCCCATCTCCAAAATTGCTACTTTCAGAAAATAAAAAAAACACTCAACTACTAAATAAATTAATATTGTATTGTCCTGATTACAGATTATTTTGCACTTCAACTTGGGTAAAAGTCTATAAAACCCACCCACCAACATGTAAGGTGACCAGTAGCACTGTTTTTATGAAAAAAATCAAAAACGTAAAAAATGGAGACTGGAGGTTTGAGCCCAACAGTGGTGATTCAAAAATGGCACATTTCCTATGATTAGAACTTTAACTTCAGTCTTAAATCTACCCTTTGAGTTTTTAAGGATACTAACCTAGAAGATGTATTTACTCATTACAAACAGGGTTTGAATCACAATAGTTGATGTAAGGATTTAAAAACAATAATGTAATATTGAAGGGTATATTAATATTACTGGTTACCAGTGTTGTAGTCGAGTCACCATAGCTCGAGTCCGAGTCGAGTCTGAGTCCTCAGTGTTTGGGTCGAGTCCGAGACACCAAAAAAAATCCGAGTCGAGTCCGAGTCAAGTCCTCTCACCTGAGTGGAGTCCAGGTCGAGTCCTCAGTACCTTAGCCTAAGTACTAGAATAGTTCCCCAAGCTTAAGTCTGAGTCCTCAATATTAAGGTATCTGTGCGCAATAGGCGCACGATTTGGAATAAAACCATAATGGGCATAGGTAAATATATAACGTTTTTTATTACATTTTTGTCAGAAGACACAGGAAATAGTAGATGAACTGCATCCGGGTGACAACAAGATGGCGACTATCTACTGTGCTAACGTGTTTTGATACAGAAATTGGATTAAGTAATGTACCTAGAAGGCCTAACTTTTGGATTTATCATGACGGATTACTTTTACGAAGTCTCCAAAAAGGCACTGATGTTTCAGGAGAGATATCTCAGCCTCTGGAAGAGCTACGATCGCACCAAAGGGCTCATTGGAACGGCTAAGTTGTTAGCTTTCGATCAAACAATCGGTAAGTGGCTACGATAAACGGTTTTAAAGTTATTAAATATTTCGTGAACGGTGTGCTTTGCTGTCGTATACGATAGCGCCGACCTCCGAGGGTTAAGAGGCTAATGTTGTCGTTATTTAGCAGCTAGTTTATAACGTTATCAACAGTCAAAGTAACATTAGCATCGCCATCTACTCACTTCACTGGGTGCATCCTAGACAGATGTCTGTTCAAGTTCGACGTTGTCCCCGTCTTCTCTTCAATGGTTCTTTTACATAATGAACACGTTGCTCTGCATTTACCAGCATTTATGGTGAAATCTTTGAAAACAAAACGTACAACCCGTGGTACCTGCTGCAACATCAGCGCGTGAACGCGCCTGCAGGTAAACTAACACACATGCCCGCCGTGGGCCTTAAGACTGATATGAGGACCTTATACCAGAAGAAATAATAAGTGAAAAAAAATAAGAAAAATAAAAAGGATTCATTGATAAATAAGCTCGAGACCTCTGAGTCCTCCCCCGAGTCCTAATGCAGCTAGAGCTCGAGTCCGAGTACAAGTCCGAGTCATCAGCGCACGAGTCCGACATATCCGAGTCCTGGACTCGAGTCCTGCAACACTGCTGGTTACTGTCTTTACATACTGATACCTAATAGGAAAATAAATCTTCAGTTATTTGTTATATATAAATAAATCCTTACTTGCCGATTTTAGTGACTCTGGGTTTGTGAGCACCAGACCAAGAGAAAAGTGCCATGCTTAAAAGCACAGGTACTACATGGTGCACGTGCTGTCAGTTGTGCCACAGCTTGTATTTCTAAAGATAAATTAGGGGGGAAAGGATATTTCACATTTTTATTGCCAGAGAATTAAGAGAGCCACAGGTTTCTTGAATTTGTGTGACATCATGTTCTTAAAAAACATTAAACCCTGAAATAAAAGTCGTCATTAAGTGATACAAACTTTCTTGGGGGTCAAGTGTTATCTGTCGTTGTTACATCTGTTATCTGTGTATGAGCACTCAGTCCTTGTATTTTTAGCCTGCAATTGTTAAACTAAAAATCATCATACAATATAATTTTCTTAACACACATTATGAACATTTACCTCCCAAACAGCTGCTACACCAACGTATTGATATTCCTCGAAATATTAAGAGAGCCTGTTATTATGTGTGTTGTGCTGCCTTGCTGTTTTGACCCCCTTTTTTCAGATGTTTTGTCAGAAGCAAAAGTACACAGACCACAATAGTGGCATGAATTATGCTCTTCCCTCTTTGGCTGTATCATAATCGGGGCTCCATGGACCCTGAAAATGTCTTAAATTAGATTTTTAATATGTTCTAATAAATCTTATTTTATCTGGCCCTTGGTTGACATGTCCAGTTGCTGTATCAAATCTGCACTGTCTACTTAGTAAATTTATAAAGTTTTTAAAAGTCCTCTGGATTTGTAGTCCCCAAAATTCACGCCTCTAAAGGCAGAATTTATAATATTGTAGTACATAAGCATTCACAGCTAATGAAAGAGAAAAATGCAAAGTTAAATAAAGATGACTTTTTATGGATAAAGGATGTATATTAAAGAGCCAATGTATATGCTTTTTTTTTTTACTTTTATATGTCCTCTAGAGTGTTTAACATGTCCCCACAATAGAGTAATAGAGTAATTGCGCCTCTGTAGCCTAAATACCTCTTGAAAAGTAACAAAGAATGGATCAACTCGTTCCCCTCATTTCGTCTCTTTAGTGTTCACAGCTGAGGCGAAGCATCACAGGGGCGTGAATATTAAGGCCTGAAACAGCCGCGTGAATTGGACTAACATGGTGCAGAGCAGCTCTGAAATGACCAATTACCAAAGACTAGACCTGTCAACCAATCAGAGTGGACTGAGTCCATGTGGGGGGAGGGGGGCTCAAAGTTGAAAAGTGTCTCAGACAGAGAGAGAATACATCTGGGTCAGGGGCACTCTGCATGGAAACGTGTTTTTTTATATAAGTGATTTCTTTATATTAGTTATTGCTAAGATTTGTAACAAAGCTTTCAAACATGGGCAATGCCAGTCAACGGCATGTAGTAAATCCGAAAAAGTCCAAAGGTAAGCTATGGCTCCAGTGGAACATGCAAAAGTCGTACGTAAGACTCTTCAAAATAAAGATCATTTAAAGTCTGTCAAAGTCTAAGTTTCCCCCACAACCTGTCTTAGATTCAGAATGGCACTGTCTACCAAAGCTAGTTTCTGGTAGGTGTTGTGTCCTGTATATGTACATCTGATTAGTGATATATCCTCTTTTTACCTCTGCCAAGGAAATTACGTTTTTGCCATTTCATTTATTTGTTTTATGTGGACAAGATAACTCAAAAAGTTCTGAACACATTTTGATGGCACTTTCAGGGAATCTTGGTTATGATACAAAGAAGAAGTGATTAGACTTTAGTGGTGATCTGAATTCAGGTACGGATCAAGCATTTTTTGAAGGATTTGTTAACATGGCACAATAGGACATTTTCACTAATAATTCAATAAGTTCTTAATGGATTTTCATGCCTATTTTAGGAAATGTTGGTCATGGCACAAGGAAGAGATGATACGTTTTTTGGGATGATCTGATTCGGATGCAGATCCAGACTTTTTTTGAAAGTTTTCTTAACACATTTTTTACAATAACTTGCTTGACAGTGTTTGAAATGCCTTTGTGGTTAATTACGTAATGAATAAAACATTTACCACTGTGCATGGAAATTGAATTTATTTTTCTCTTTTTTGTTTTAAAGGCCTTTAAACGTCTCACATTTGACAATAAATAGTGTGTGGAACCCTGTAAGCTGTGAAAAAAAATGTGTCTTAAAAAGTACAATATCTGATTATAAACCCTTTTGTTTGCTCGTTTTACCTGCAGGGAGAAATACTTAAAAAAATCTAACCTGTAGAGCACTTTTGATACCTGTAGGGTAGATACTTGTTTTTTTATAAATGTCTTTTCACCTTTACGACAGTCGTGTCTGGCAGAGTTCATTTTAAAAGTCTATTTGTTGTAATTGAATCATATTTCATATATCAAGCATTTTGTCAGACGCATTAATGTTCTTGTGAGATCCCAGCGATAGTGAATCAAATTAAATAAAACACAGACCGAGATGTTGGAGGACAATTATCCCTTCTTTGAGCCTGCTTTGGGGGATTGCAAATACCCGCACAGCGCCGCGGGGGGTAGCTTTTGTGTGCAAATAGATCTCCTGGTGCAACTGCAGCTCTAAAAACACACGCGGGTCTCCTCGGCGAGGCATGTCCTGGGTTTCACTCCGTGTTCGCCCTCGTCTTTTCTGCTGCGTTGCGCAATGCGGCAATGCGGCTCTACAGTCACAGCAGGCTGCCTGTTCGCTGGAGTGAAGGGCAAGGACATCATGGCACGAATCGGCTTGATCCAGTTGACAGTGGGAATGTTGGGCACCCCTGGCTGTGTGCTGTGCAGACTCTGACTCCCGCTCTCCCTCTGAATACACATAAAGGCTTTGTTTGGCGCGTCCTGAATGTGCGCCCTGCTTGTTTTTGCTCTCCTTTGTTTGTCCTTATATTTACATCAAAGGCTCAGGATGCTGGGAAAAAATAGACAGATATAAATAATATTCAAATCTGCGTCAGCACATGTCTTTGTCACATGTCATTGTCCCAGTTTAGGTTGTGCTGTCTATTGTTGTGCGGATGACGAGCGCGCCTCCTGCAGCTCCAGGTCTGGCGGGCCGATTTGAAGCGTGTCTGCTCTGCCGCTCCTCCAGACACAACCTGCTCTCTCTCTCTCTCTCTCTCTCTCTCTCTCTCTCTCTCTCTTTCTCTCTTTCTCTTTCTCTCCCTCCCTCCTCCTCTCCCTGCACTTAGTTGTGTTTTGCTCGCTCGGAGCAGCAATGTGTGAGTCGCGCATTTCAAACTAACGCGGTTGAGCAGAAGCGGGAACAAAGAGAGCAGCAGATAGGGAGGCTCGCTGTTCGGGTTCGTTGCTTATATTTGATTTTCAGCTTCAAAAACGCGTCTGTGTTGTTGTGTAGCTGGGTTCAGTATGTCATTGTCATGCTGCTGTGGATGGACATTGATATTTCTGTCGTCTAAATGCCGACTTTGAAGCCTCTTAAACTGGAGACACGACTCTGGCGTTTCATGTCTCAGTCTGAATGTGTGCAGTATATATGTGTGTGCAGATTTTAGAGAAAGGGGCAGGGGGGAATGCCACAAGTCCTCCTGGTTGTTTGCACGGCAGATGTTTGAAGTACAAAGCCTGCTGGAGTTGCAGTCCTCATGATAAAAAGCGTTTTGTTTGTTGTTGGAGCTCTTCAGTTTCAGCACCATCAGGAGTGGACAGTTCCACTCAACTCCTCAAGTACACGTGATGAGGATCTGGATCCGGGAGTTGTCCACATATTAACAGGCCTTTAGGTGAAGGCAGGTGGCATAATAGATATGCATACATTCATGTTAGAGAAAAAAGGTGTTACTGTATACCCTCAAAATAACATCACAGCTGACCTAGCTTATCAATAACTTTCAACTTAAATATCCTTGCTATTCTTTTTTCTATCTTTCAGCCTCAGTTATTTTATTAAACAGCTCCAAGACAGATTAAATGGCTTTTATTGTCCCTTTTTATAAGAGAGCCTTTATCAAAGCTAAACAGTGCTGAAAGCAGATAAGCAGGGCACTCTGGAAATATGATAGAAGGCATTTTCTGTGTTGTTATGCTGTGAGACTTACTCCAAAGCAACCATTTAAGTTGCTCTCTGTTGCTGTAAAATTGTGTTTATGTTAAGATATTAATTATGAAACAATCATTATATTTATTTATATTTGTGTTGGATAAACTTTCTGCTACACACTTTTAGTCAAAACAATTCCCAAGAAATTTAAAATGATGAAAACTTTGTTTCAAATATTGATATGACATAGAAAATCAAAATTTGACTTACTGCTAAGACTATTTACAGGTACACAGAATTTGACTTGGAGTTTATGTGAAAAAAAAATCACATTAAGAAATGGTTGATGTAGTAAGAGGCTATACTAACAGTAGTTCTGCTACTGACTGATTACTTGAATAGATAATGTTTAGAAATAAAAAATTTAAAATAAAGGTGTAAAGTAAAATGAAAACAACGCAAAATGTATATGTTAAATATGCAATAGACAAGCTGTGCAACTGTGAAGCTGTGCAGTTAAATGAAAAGAAAGTTAGTGTGAATAAAAGGTCACCTTATAAATAAACATTTGAAACTTGAATATGATTGTGAATTAATGGTATTGTTTAATTGTAAATTACACTTTGCCCTTTATGAATACATACTGTCTGAAATTAATCATATTGTTTTGTGATGTTTAACAGTAGTAAAAACATCTGAATAATTTTATTTGTTGGAGAAGAATCAAAAAAAATAAAGATTTATTGGACAGCTTTTCTAAAGGATTAAAAAAGTGAGAACAGCAGGCCAAACACGCCACAGGTGCCCACTCAGGACAACCAAAAGTTTGCAGTAAAAAAACTTTATTAGATGTAGCCTTTCAAGGAGTGTAAGAAAAGATAATTTCTGATAAGTTATAACCCATTATCATTATTTTCATATGGAAAATATAATTGTGGATAAATGTCATTTATCCAGCCAAAAAGCTCTAATTTAAGAGTCACTTACTTGCTAATGACAAGCAAGTAATCATCAAAAACAAAATTGAATTATGTTGGAAAAAGTTACATCTTGATATTTATTTCACTCTCAATATAGCCCATACAAACTATTAGAAGTTGTACAAATTAAAAACACTAAGTCTAAATTTTTAACCTGGGGTTATATGGGCTTGAGCTTATGTTTTTTACAATAAAATGAAGTTAGGGTTCACTTAACATCAGACCCATACACTGTGTTTATTGCAAGAGCACACACTGAAATGATGATATAAAAAAGGCATTGTACTGTGCAGTCCTGGTAGGCTCTAGTTATATGTTATTCATACATAAGATGGTTAAACTTTAGAAGTCTGAAGGTCATTTCAAAATATATCAAATTTGATTTAAAAAAGAGCAAATAATCATTTAATTTTAAGAGAGATAGTCTTATAACAGAGAAGTTGTAGTTTCAGTTATTCTCTTTCTTTTGTTGAAGTTAACGGTTATGCGACTGTTGTATGGTTTTATTGTTGTTGGTGTAAATGCACCTGTGATGTTTGTGCTTAGCAAAGTGACTGCAAGGGAACGTCTGCTTTATTGTTTTGTTTGGTCAGCCACAGCGTTGTTTTGCTTTCCAAGGAAAGTTTTCTTCCCAAACCTGTGCTTTCCTCATTCGCTGTGTGTAGGAGGAGGGGCCTGATCCTTTGTGGTGCTCTCATTGCTCCAACTCTTCAGCTCTGTTTTCCTGCTGCAGACAGCAGAAAGAAATATTGGAGAGGAATGAGAGGAGAGAAAAATATAGAGACTGGGTGAGAGAGCAGCAGGTAGGATGACTGCAGTAAAACTGCAGCAGCACTGAAACAAAGGGTCATATTTACACACAGGCTCACCATCATAGTTGGAACTCAATTTTCTACACACAAATAGGCAAACACACACACAATTAACTTGGTTCTAAAGTTCCTATTGTTGGCAGAGGGATTTATTGGATTGGATTTATTGAGCTCCTCAAAGAAGAGCTTGTGTCTCCCTAAGCCTCTCTAAGAAGGATTTACTAAAAGGAAATATTGATTTGCTTCAATGCAACAAACAACTGGTCAATGCTTACAGCTCCATGTGCCCCTCTGTCATTTCTGTAGATACACAATTCAGGATGTCCATCCTGGAGCGTCTGGAGCAGATGGAACAGAGAATGGCCGAGATAACCAATCAGAACCCCAGCTCAGAAACCATGGCAACCAAGGGTGGTGGTGTGGAAGGAGGAGGGGCCACAGAGCAGCAGTCTCAAGTAAGAGAGATGTGACTTAGTGTGGAGGACTTTTTTTTTATTATTATCAAGCGAGCGTTACATGTAAACAAGACACAAAACGAATTGTTTCAGTTTTTAATTGTTTATTATGTGATACAAATGTGATACAAATTATATTATAATATGAAAACATACAAAATGCAAAAACAAAGGCACAAAAAACTAAACCTTTGAATTAAGAGAGGTGATAAATCAACCGTCGTTTATTTTATGTTATAGTTTTTACCAGGTGGACAAACCACACACATTATGATAAACGACTCATAACTTGCCTATGGTGGACAGACTCAGCAATTTGTTAATCCTTTGGTTATTTTTTTACAAAAAAAAACCCTTTTTATGAAATTTTGACAAAGAAGTTTAAGTCTTTCAGTTGAATTGTGTGTATTTTGTATCTTTTTTTCAGGTTTCTCCTGATCAGGGTTCATTCGAGGGTCGTGTGGTGGTGGTGTGTGAAAAGATGATGTCTCAGCCATGCTGGGCTTCATCCAATCAACTCGTCCACAGTAAGAACTCCAGAGGGATGACCTTACTGCATCTAGCTGCAGCTCAGGGCTATGCAGGACTCATTCAGACACTTATTCGCTGGCGGTGAGTAACAAACATTCATTACAAACTGTTGTAAATGCTCAGACTGCACCAATTAATCCCACTTCTATGTGTCTGCAGCACAAAGCATGCTGACAGTATTGACCTCGAGCTGGAGGTGGATCCTCTCAATGTAGATCACTTCTCCTGCACTCCGCTGGTGAGTGAACAGTATTACTGAGATGTGTGGTGACTTTATTTGTCTCTATGTCCACTCCTTTGTGTGATCTTGTCCTCTGGTCTCCTCAGATGTGGGCGTGTGCTCTGGGTCATACTGAAGCAGCACTGGTGCTTTATCAGTGGGACCCTAGAGCTCTGGCTATTCCTGATTCTCTGGGACGCTTGCCGCTCAACATCGCCCGATCTCGAGGGCACACTCGATTGGCTGAGCTCTTAGAGCAGCTGCAACAGAGTCCCCCAGCTCAGGGTCAGCTTGGTGACACTTGGATGGACAGGTGGAAAGGAGAGCCACAGACCAGCGGACTAAACAACAGTTCTACCCCAAACCCAAACACAGGTGAGAAAGCTGACTGCGTGGGCCTCTTAACAATAAGATTTACCTTTTCAAGTTAAATTGTCCATTTACACACAAGACATAAAGTATCCTGCTTTAGCTTTGGTAGTTTGTAACCCAAGTGGTTCTGCATCCTGAAAATACTCCTCTCTGCTTTTTGGTCTATAGCTGGTAAGCAAAGTTTATCATGAGCCATGCGATATTTCTTTAATTTGGATAAAATCATTCTGATTGGAGACTCCAAAATCACTGTTTAGATGGACACTTAATTAAGAGGTCTGATCAGAGCATGTAAACTTGCATCAAACATTTGATCTTGAGGTTTCCAAACATGGCAGAGGGGCCAACTGTGGTCCTTTTTCTGTTGCCCGCAGCAGGATCAAAATATAAAGTGAAATATGGCCTGCATTAGAGTAAAAAGGCTTTGTTTGATTTATTTTACGTCTTAGTTTCATCACTGGACGAATACTGAGAGCCAACATATCAAGTAAACATATTTGCAAACATTTTTCTTCAATGTCCTTTTGAATGAAGACACATAGACTACGGCAACAAAGCAGCACAAATTGTGCTTGTTTGTTCTGCTAGTTGATCCAATTTGCAAAGCATTATATGGGTAATCATTGTTAAGCACCAACACCACTATAAAGTTTGGCAACTTCATGTATATTGCTCTTGTTTTGTGTCTGTATGTGGAGATGCAGTGTCATTTTGGACAGGGCATGGTCCAGGGGCAGCAACCCTTAACCTTCGAGGTTGGTTTTACTAGCTTGAATTTATAATAGATGAGACATAGTTAAGTGACCCATTCGTTCTTATAGTTTTCTGTAAATAGCCCTCAGTAAAAAAAGTTTGAACACCCCTGATTCAATCAGAATAAAATACTTCAGACATGCGCACAGCTGTCTTGCTCGTTTAATCTGCCAGAAACAGCAAAATGCTTCTCTTACCATTTAATATAAAGAACGTGCCCAAACTGTTCAGCAGTAATTCATCAACAAAGACTACAGCTGAAGAAGCAAATATCAAGTTTGATGAGTCAAGCACGTATTTGTGCTATTGGCATAAGTCTAAATAGGTTTTTCTCCGGAATAATCTCCAGTTAAATAAGAGCTGAAGCCCTGTGCTCTTGTCTGCTTGTTTCATCACTGTTTGACGGATAGACACCATCTGACACAAACCGAACGAAATCACAACACAGATTTCATTATGTCATTTTGGTTCCCCCCCAGATTACAGCACAAGATATGCAAAACTCTCTTCTCTGCTCAGTGAGTTGTTCAGTATTGTCCTCTAGCTAAAGAAGTAGACTGTGAAGGCAACAGAAACTGTATCCTATGGGCCATGACAAGAGCAAACATTGTTTATCCTCTTTTTCTCATTTAAAGTATTAATTCAGTACTGATATGGGGAAGAAAACCAAATGATACTTAACAGCACCTCTCTTCTTCTCTCTTATCTGACTTTAGATAGCTATACATTTGATGAACCTAAATAAAGCACTGCCAAAAATGTTTTTCTGCTGTGCAAACATTTCCTGTTATTGAAAAACAGTCAAACTGTGCAAGTCTGCAGAAGAAGCCTCAGACATGTGCAATACGAGCTGTTTTACTCCAGCCAGAAGGACACATTTGAAACAAGTGTGTACATAGACAATAATCAGAATAAATATCGACATAAACCACCATTCTCGTTTAGAATAATATTTCCTCCTAAGTAGGACTTCTGAGATTTAATATTCCATGTAATGTCTTCACATGGTGCATTATTTAGAACATCCCTTTATTCGGATATTTTTGTCTCTGTAAATATAAGCTAGAGAACAGTTCTTCAAAATAACAAAATGGGCCCATAATTATCTCCCTCCATTTACTTAACAAAAATGTGAAACAGACAGTTTACTGTTTTTCAATGTTGTTTCTTGACTGGGTGTCTCAGCTTGTTATCTGACAATTGCTGCTGTTCAAGTAATCATACGGTACATAATCCCCATCAAAATATTGAATAATTATTATTATTATTTTATTCAGGCAAACAAAGTATGACATGTAATTAGGTTAGTTTTAGAAGTGTTGGCTTGTGGGTGTTTTTCAGCTTTGGATAAAGCCAGGCCAGCTGTTTCCACTTGTTTATAGTCATTATGAGCAGTCTGTGTTATTTTAATGTCTACCTGAAAGACACAAAATTGCATGATTACTTCCTCTAACTCAGATTTAGAAATACTCCTTGCTGGTATGTGTAGTGATACAGATTTTAAAGCATCATTACCCCCAAATGCTGTGGCAGCAGTTGCAAAATACTCCTTTTGGTGTTATTACTCTAATTCAGTTTAAAGGTGGTTGTAGACACCAAAAGACATGATGCAGCACCAGTCAAAATTTTAAATTACTTCTAAGATCTCTGAGGACCTGAAATTGAATTCCTAGGATCTGTCAAACTTTTTCCTTGCTTATTTTGTTTGAACAAAAAAGAACAAAAGTTGCTGGAAATTCTATCAGTCAGTGTCTTCAATTTACGCATATTATGATGTAAATTGTATCCTGGCTGCTGTATCAGGATATGTATCCCATTGTGAGGTTGCTGGGAATACTCAGCCTCAGAATTAAACCAACCTTTTGATGTTATTTAATAGATTTAACAGTAACATGTTTGTATAGTTAATTAGATAGACTGTTGAATCTTGATTTATTTTATTTATCAGGGCCAGCAACATTTAACATTTAAACAAAAGGGGAAAAACTGGTATTTCAGACTTGGTGAGTCACAGATTTTCATTTGCAGTTCCATTTAAAGTTGACACAAGACTTACAATAAAATGCCTTCTTATCAAAAGGATGGTACATCTGGCAGCACAGAGTATATAAACCACAATATAAAATGCAATAAACATTACAGGAAACAAATACATCCTGCTTTGTACAAGAACAAAAGTAAATATAAGTTATGCTATGACACTTTTCTCAAATAAGATATAAATGCTTGAAGCTAATTTTTCTGGACAAAAACAAATACATTTTGTGTTTTGGATCAGCTCTTTTAAAATGTACTAAAACCATTTGTTGTAGAATAGTGTTGTCATCTTAGATTATTCTGAATTTTCACAATAATTTTGTCTCCAGAGCTGAGGAGAGCCAAGACAGAAAGACAGCCAGAGAACCAGAACCAGAGCTGGAGCCAAACAGGACACAGAAACCAACAGGGAGAACCTGGAGGTCCACCCCCAGCCAAGAGACTCAAACCAAACCCAGACACCCAGCAGCAGCTCGATAACTCAGCCCCGGGCAATCAAACCCTCAACGACCTCCTCAACTCACCCCTCAAACATCACCCTCAGCGCTCTCTTCTCCCAGGCAATTCACAAACTCAACCCGCCAACCTCAGCTGTCATAACACACCTCCTGCCAGCTCCGGCCACAACCGGCCTCAGCTCCCAAGCGCTCCATTCTCCCACCTGCAGGCCAGGATAGGGGGGTCTGGAGGAGGCACTCGGTGGAGCCTGAGGCAGACTCTGGGGCAGCGTAGCCTGGCCAGGAGGATTCTGGGAAAAGAACGACTGGCTATTCACCTGCGCCAAAGAGTGCTGTCCGACCGAGGAGAGGAGACAGAGCTGCTGACCTTTCAGGATAGCACAGAGGACCTGCAGGTGGGAAAACGACTGAGAATGAAAAGTTTTTCCCTTTCCAAAAGTCTTCTGATGGTGTGGGCTGGGGAAACCATACAGTTAATTTAAATGCAGACAAAAAATGTTAAATTATAGTATTTATCCGACCTTTAGAGCATAAACATGTTTGTTCAACTGAAATCATACAAAATTGAATTTCATGATGCTAAAATAACACACCAAAATAATGCAGCCAAAAACTGATTTACTCTTGCATGCTGAATTGAATCAGACTGGATTTAGCACTGTGGATTAAGCGTTCAGTAGTCTCTACTGTCTCTGCTCCAGTCTTTGTGCCAGGGAAATTATATCATCTATAGATATCACCACAAGCTAGAGCAGGTTTTTCTAAACTTTTAAGCCTCTGACTCCTAAATTACCAGAGACTGGGAACCTAAACAGTCCCTGGAGGTAGTTAAGTTTTTGAAGTTGCACCACACACACATACAAATTAGCATTTTAGGGTTTTTTGTTCCCCTTTCTTAACTTTAGTATTAATCTTACCTTGTAACTTTTGTTGTATGTAACAGGGACACATGTAAAACCACTTTTTTAGTGGTTTTGCTCATATATTTAGGTAACCCAAGTATCTACCAATCTACAGTGGTTAATTTAGGGAACTTAGCCCCATTGTTCATGGACTATGTCTTAAAACATTATTTTAATGGTCTGTTCAAAAGCTTGGCTCATTGAGACATTGCAGTGAGCCGTTATGATAATGCCCACTGCTTATCTGTGAACCATCACCCACATATCGCTGTCCACAGCCATGAAAGAGAAACACACCAAAATGGGGCATTCTGTGTAAGGCTGCCAAGCCCTGGTTTATGGAGAGACTAACATATCCCCTGGTGACTGATGCAAGCTAAAGTATATTTGACCAAAGCACTGCACCGACATTTCATTAGGACCACAGGTGACCATGTTAAAAGGCTGAAAATAGCATGATAGGTCTTTAAAGTAAATCTATTTTATTTTACAGTGATAAGTGAAACATACCACATGATATAATATTAAAAAAAAAAAAAATCTTTTTTGGGGGGGGCATCTTTCAGAGTCCGACCCCACTGTAGCAAACACTATGCTAGAGGGACAACATTCATTCCATTAGTACCTAAAGTCAAGCATATAGAGTGAGTAGAACGTTTAGACCAGTAAAGTAATTCGATTTTTGACATTTAAAATACAACTTGTTTGCCGCTAACCAATGTGTAAGCAAGGTCAAAGAAAAAGCGTTGATTGAAAGTGGCTGAAGGGGAGCATATTATCACCTACAGAAGTTGATGCAAACATTAGGGGTTTTAGAAATAATCATTGAATTGACTAATAATGATGCAGATGTAAATGATAGTGCAATAATGCAGAGGCAGCATTTCATGGATTGATCCTAGCAAAGGCTGCTGCTAGACTGCGGCATCAATTTTATTTCTGCTAAAAAAAGTATAGGTAGACATGATCTATAAATTTAATTTATTTTGGTGTACATTAAAGAGACATCTTTGCTGCAATTGATTTTAAAAGCACTTTCTAAAAAAGCAAAGGAGTTCATATTTATCTAACTTCCTATATTCTTTGATTTTAAAAAGAAGCCTGGTGCAATAATGTAGACAATTAAATTGTCAGTAAATTAATTCTGCAGTGGTGCATGTATGCTGTGATGTGGGCAATAGTCCAGTTTAACTGCCCAGTCAAGCAATGACCGTAGTATAACTTAACTGTGCATGTAAACATGCTGACTGTCTTAGACCAGTATCATTTGCAGATGAGTAAACTCTGACTAGAATCAAAGGCATTTTAATTTAAGGAAAGGAGTTGATAAGAACAGCTGAAGTAGCACATGCTTTGCCTGTTTCGACTGATTGCAGATGGACATCACAATGCTAGCCGATCATATCTTGGAGGCCTCCACAGGTCAGTTAAAACAGGAGAACATGGAGACTGAAAGCGCCTCTGGGAGATCTGGGCTCAGCAGTGATGTCAGGTTACTGTCTGGTTACCTTGGTGAGGTGGAGAGGTACGTTTTTAAACTTCTGACTCTGACACACATTAAATCTTGTAAATACTTCGCATTATTGAAATTTTCCCCTGTTATTTTCTTTTTCAGACTTCTGAACTTCAAACCACACACTCCTAGCTCCAAAACAAACTCTCTCTCAGGGCCTGAGGATCAGCAGAGTCCTCAGGCTAGGCAAGCCCTCCACTCCCCCTTTGACTGGAGCTCCTTCCTCTGTGCAGCTATGAAAGAGGAGAGGTTGAAAAGTGGCTCCTCCTGTCTCACCATGACTGAGGCCGAGCAGAAAGAGCTGTATGAGACCATCAGGCATGCTCTGTACTCCCTCAGAAAACACAAGGTAAATGGACAGTTTTCAGGAAAACAAAAATAGCAATCAAACTAGGATGAACACCAGAAGAGGATTGGTCCTTCAGCATGTATTATGTCTCTTCCCTCAGGGTCCGATTCAGGAACAACGCAAAGAGATTGCAGCAGTGATTCAGCGCTGCTATAAGAGATACAAGCAGGTAAGAGTAGGTTAGTTCTTATTAGTTCTCAAGCTCTTAAGCCTTGATCAGTCCTCAGGTCAAGATATAAGACTGCAGAGAAAAACAATTTAAAATGAGTTTTTTGCAAGATCTGCCAAGTTATGAGAGATTCTGAGCGCTGCAAAGAATAACGATAACACAAACAGTTGTGCCGCTCTTTAATGGACACACACATATTCACTGTTAGGTTTGCAGGGAAAAGCAATATTTATTCGTTTTTGATACTGACCTCAATAAGTTTCTTCTATTTTTTTATTGATTATTAAAAACCTTTGCATACAAAGGATGCAGAATATTTGATTTTTGCTGTCAGCCTTCACGCCAATATTTCTAAACTCATTTAACACTAAACCGGTTCAGATGTACAGGATGTAAGCATGATTTCTCAATTTTAAAGAACACCAAGTCCCTTATGCACTAAATTTGTATGTTTTCATAACTCCCGTTGGGGAAGTAAATATGTTTTTGTAACAGGTGTTAAAACACATTTGAACCTTCAATAAATAATAATCTTTATTTTCATTTCTTAAAACAAAGAAATAATATATTTAATTAAATGCACATTGTGTACAAGATGTTGTTTTTATTAACAATAAAACTTTATCTGCCTTTTCTGAAACCTACAAATAGCACTGACACAACCATCAGTTGAAAGCCAGTTAGATGGATGTGAAAAAAAGAGCAAAATAAATGTATAACTCATTTTATGGAGCTTAATTTCATATTTATCTTTATTTTCCCGATTTAAAAAATTTGCTGGAGGATTTCCCAAGACAATCCTGACAAGGACCTCAACATAACACAAAATTGATTTTTATTTAAGTCCCTAAAACTAAACTTACTGTAGTTCAGACCAAAACTTTAGTCCTTGGAGCACACTTGAAAGCTTTAGCAAGTAGGTTAGGTAGGTACAGTAATGTTCATAATAATAGCAGTGTGTTTAAAACGGTGAGTAAACCTCAAAATTCTTCAAATAAATTTTATTTTAATGCACACAAATGCATTGGGGACACTGCACATTCTATTTCAAAGCAAGAAAATTGGAAAAAGGAATTGAATTTGATAATATTTTACAGAAAGTCAAGAAATATAATGTTCAAAAAAAATAGCACTGTTGACATCTTTATTTACAAAATCAAAAATGTGGTGTATAAATGAAGAATTGCTTGATGATTCAACTTTCCTGAGAATCATAAACTAATCTTTAGTTGCATAACCACGGTTTCTGATAACTACTTCACATCTGTGGTGCATGGAGCCTACCAACTTCTGGCACCAGTCAACAGGTATTGAAGCCCAGGACAATTGTACTACGTTCCACAATTGCTCTGCATTTCTTGGTTTTGCCTCATGAACAGTATTTTTTATGTCAGCCCACAAGTTTTCTATGGGATTAAGGTCCGGGGATTGTGCTGGCCACTCCATTACTTGAATTTTGTTTGTCTGGGACCATGATTTTGCTCGCTTGCTGGTGTGTTTGGGGTCATTGTCTTGTTGAAACACCCAGTTCAAGGGCATTTCCTCTTCAGCATACGGCAACATGACTTCTTCCAGTATTCTGATGTACTCAAACTGATCCATGATCCCTGGTATGCGATAAACAGGACCAACACCATAGTACGAGAAGCATCCCCATATCATGATGCTTGTACCACCATGCTTCACTGTCTTCACTGTGTACTGTGGCTTGAGTTCAGCGTTTTCAGGTCGTCTGACAAACTGTCTGTGGCCCTTAGACCCAAAAAGAACAATCTTACTCTCATCAGTCTACAAAATATTGCGCCATTTCTTTTTTCAGGCCAGTCAATGTGTTCTTTGGCAAATTGTAACCGCTTCAGCACATGTCTTTTTTTTAACAATGGGACTTTGTGGGGGCTTCTTGCTGGTAGCTTGGCTTCACATAGACGTCATCTGATTGTTACAGTACTCACAGGCAACCTTCGATCTTCTTTGATTGTCCTGGAGCTGATCATTGGCTGAGCCTTTACCATTTTGGTTATTCTCCGATCCATTCAAATAGTCGTTTTTCTTTGTCTTCCTCGCCTTTCTGGTTTTGGCTGCCACTTTAAAGCATTTGATATCATTTAAGCTGAACAGCCTATCATTTTCTGAACTTCTTTATAGGTTTTCCCTTCTTTTATTAACTTCTTAATCAAAGAACACTCTTCTTCTGAACAATGTCTTGAACGACCCATTTTACTCTGTTTTTCAAGGACAAATGCACAGCCAGCATATCCAGCGTCAGTTGCCTTGATCCTTAAATAAGGGCCACCTGTTTATCACCTATTTTTTTCACACAATCAATTACCTCACTAATTGAACTCAGCACTGCTATTTTTTTGAACACGCCCCTTTCAGTTAATGATTCAGTTTCACAGAATCAGCAGCATGCACGTCATGCCTGTTGGGTCTGTTGGTTTTCTGTACCTTTTCTAAACCTAGAAACTTACTTGCAGTGTAGAAGTTGAAATTCTAACAAAAACAGTGATGTATCTTGCTAGTGATGTGGGACTGCTATTATTTTGAACACAACTGTAAATAAGTCAAGTTTACTTACCAAGAACTTTTCACAGACAGGAGTCATACAATGCTTTGCAAAAACAACAAAAAAATCACCTTGAGTCAGGTAACATACAACAGTAATTTTTGAAAAATGCATTTGATTTAAAGAATGAGGAAAAAAATACAATTAAAATAACAAAGAAAACTTCATCTGTTTCCACTTAAAACTCCACAAACTTTGTATTTTAATGAAGAGTGGCATTATAGTACATTCATACTTTATGCCAATACTCAAATAATACTAACGTATTAACGTAGGTTAAATAGCCTTTACAGCCCTGCTCTGCCTTCCCTCTCAGTATGCACTTTATAAGAGGATGACCCTGGCAGCCATCCTGATCCAGAGCCGTTTCCGGAGTTTCCATGAGCAGAGGAAGTTCCAACAAAGTCGTAGAGCAGCGGTCCTCATCCAGCAATACTACCGCTCCTATAGACACTCCCTCAGGTACAACCTCGCACACAATAACACTTCATATGCTTACTGACAGATGCTTTCCTCTAACTCGTCAGTCTTTGCCTGCAGCAGCCTCCTAACGAAAAAACAGAACCAGGCTGCTCGAAAGATCCTGAGGTTCCTGCTCCGATGCCGCCACAGGTGAGGCATGAAACTCATTCACACAACCCCAAAGACTATATCCAAGGACACAAAACAACACGCAATAACCACTCACACTTCGGCCGCAAATAGACTTGCTGTTTAACTTGGTATAAACCAAAATACCAGTCATTTTTCAAAGTTGGTTGTTTCTACGTCAGCCTCTAAAACAGGATATATTCTTCCCAGTTTTGACATACTGCGTTGTTGTTGTGCTGTGACTACGGCACGTTTTAAAGATATGAATGATTGTGGACTCGGTGTATCCACTCTTCATATCTTTCTGTGTTCCTCTCACTGTCACACACAAATTCCTTCTATTTCTTCTCTAACCATTTCTCTTTGTGGCTTCTCAGCATCCATATTGATTTGAGACAACATGCACTACCAACACGCCAAATGTATATATAGAACATGTGGCAGCCATCATGTTTACACAAAGTTAACAGCAAGTATATCTTCGGCCTCAGAGCCCACTTCCACACATGCGCTCACTACATTGGTGCTAATAGTTGGTGTTGTTTTACTGTTCCTGTGAAGCCCCTTGATGGACCATAGGCTTCTCAAACGGGTGAGTCCTCTCTCTCTCTCTCCTCTCTTTCCTCTCTCTGGCTGATGCCTGTTTTTGCATGTCAGCAGAAGGAGGAGGAGATGAGGTCCTGGAATTTCTCTCCCCCTCCTTATCTCCCTGTTTCTCTCTCTCTTTCTCTTTCTCTCTCTCTCTCTCTGTCTTTCCCCCGAGGACTGCTGAATGACGTCGGTACTTGTGCATGATTGACAGATAGATAGAGGAGCGATTCCTGCTCATGTTTTTCATTGGGGCATGTTCTGACTGACATAACTAGAGGACGTTTGACGTTTAAGTGTCTTGCTTGGCCTGCCGGTCTCTTTCTTTGCCTTGTTGGGTGGGGAGGACAGGATGGAGTGTGTGAGCACTGGGCCGGAATTGCAGGGCGTCTGTGAAACAACTTTTCCTGTTGCTTTGAGTTTGACCTTCACATAAAAAATCCAACAAACAGGGGTGGAAAAAGTGCAAAAGTATTGCGCTCAAGTAAAGGTACAGCTACTGCAATAGAATTTTATTCAAGAGGTAATAGTAGCACTCTTTTAATCCAAATCTAAAAATAAAAAAAGCTTTGTTACTGAGTTTTTAACATACATTTTTATTGTGTTGTGCAAAGAAGACCATAGCTTGAATGTTGAGTCAACTGGTTATTTATAGGAATATATTTTTATTTGTTAAATATTATTATTTTAGTTCATCATCGTCTTTTTCTCTTTTCCTTTAAATGAATTTGTATTAGTCACTAAAAGTATTAGTTAAACAAATGTCAGTTAATATATAAAATCATTTTCACTTATTTTAAATTGCTGCGCCAGAAATTTTAGTCTTTTATGACTTTGCTTATTTAAGCTTTAGTTTGAACCCACTTTGATTTCACTTTGCATTTTTGTTTTTTATTTTGTATTTCAATTTAATGTATTTTTTGTATTGTCTTTCAGTGCTTGCAGTGTCATGAATGTCTAAATGTCCTCGTTTTACCTCTGTAAACCACTTCAAATATGGATTGAACACACATACACATGTACTCATTTTACTTATTGTGATATTATTCAATTATTTTAAAGAATTTGTAAAATTGATTGGTATTTTAGTGGAGCCTAAGTTGGCAGAGGACATACAGCCATTTGGCTCTCCCTCTTTCTGTTACATTTATTACTATTATTTCCATCTCTTAGACATACAATAACATACAATAAAATTTCTAAACCATTTGGTATTTGACCAGCATAGTTTCTGTTTGTAATTATGCTCTCAGTTTCTGGTGTGGTGCTTCTAAGCTTAGATAATCACTGAAGTTAAAGTTTGACTTTAGGACAGCACCAGTAGATGGAAAGTGTGGATGGAAAGTTAGGCTTTTTTTTACTAAGTGCTTAGATGCTTAGTTAAATGTAGCAGTGTACTATACTTCTGCCAGAAATCACTTGCGAGGGTTGAACACTAGAAAACTACTCAAATCCAGTAAATCCAGTAAATGTTATTTGTTACATTCCACCCCTGAACAAAACAAACAAACAAACAAAAACACCCACAGAAAACCACAAAAATATGAACAGTTACATGCACAGACATACGTGAATCTTTCTCTCTGAGTTTGTTTCTTATGTGTGTTTGTTTTTCTCCAGGGTCAGAGAGCAGAGAAAGGCCAGGGGTCCTGAGAGCCCATCGCCAGGCCCCACACACAGCCCTCTCAGCCTGTGAGCAATCTATAAACCCTCCCCTCCTCCATCTACTCCTTTCACCCTCTCTCCCTCTTTCATTCCCCAGCCCCTTTCCCTAACTCTTATCTCCCTTCTCCTCCCCCGTCCTCTCTCACCCTCTCTCCCCCTCTCTCCCCTCTTCTCCAAAGAGGGTCAAAAACTCTTCCCAGACAGACTGAGGACAGGATAGGTGTCCATCATGGCAGCTCAGACAGACAGACTGCTGGGCAGAGCCCGGGGACCTGGCTCTGCCCACAGCACTGATCCTCCTCCACAGTTTCACTGGGAGGCCATCACATTAACCTCATGGCATTCTTTGCACTCTTCATGGGTTTGTTTCTTTGCAAGAGAAAGTGGATGAGTCAGATGGGAGGACACAAGGAAGTGCCCGACGCCAACATCTTGCAGCAAGCGGATGTGCTGAAAGGCTCCGAAGATGAACAGCTGACTCAACGTGAAGGCTACTTCAACATGCAGAAAATATATGAAACCTTTTTTTTGTATCCAGACAGCAATCCATGAAAGAATAAGAAAACATAAACCAAAAAAACTCACTTATATGTTGCATTTGCATGCAAGATTTTTTCGCTTATTCCTCCTCTTCATCATCCCACAGAGCTATAGTGGCAGATCATTAAGCTAATTCAGTATATCACAGAACCACCAACCACTCTGACTCACAGGCTTACAAACCTATTAATCAGTCACCCGACCAAAAGGGGGAGGAACTGCACTTGAATGTAAGAGGGGCATTGTTAGATAAGGGGTGGGGTCTGAATAACGATGTCTTAATTTGTTACATGGACTTTGTATGGAGTCGTTCTCAGAGGCAGCACTTTGCTCGCCTGCCGTGGTGTGTCCGTGTTTGTTCAATTCAATGCATGTGTTTGAGCCACGAGCTCCTGCATGCTTGCCAAACTGCTTTAGTGTTGTTTCTTTTTTGTATTTCTATGTGTAGTTGTGTCTCACTTACGTCCTCATCGACTTCTCCTTGCCCTGTGTAATGTGAACTGTGTAAGGACAAATGTCTTATTTTGGGTGCTTATTTTTTACTTTATTTATTTAAGGGTCTAATTATTTATTTAATTGGCTCAAGAGTGGGTTAAGCTTGAGACTGGTTTTCCCCCCTTGTGTGGTAAAATATGACATGTTCCTATGGTTAAATGTCTCTGTTAGTTTGTTCTTTGCGTGAACCTCTAAATCCTAACTGTGGTTTTGAGGAGAGAGTCACATACCATTGCCTTGACTTCTTCTTGACTCTGAGAGGTCTCTATGCTTGCTCTGTACAGGACATGGGTCCTATACCTGCCCATATACAGGGCATTGGTCCCCATATTAGCCCATAAGGGCGATCAAATCCATATTTTGGACTATTGCATATTCCTGTATATAAACTGACGAGGTAAGGGGATACGAGGACCCTGAAACTTTTTCATAAGAGGACTGTATTTAAGATTATAAATTATTTTACTCCCATAACGAGAACTTAAGACAGAGACCTGGGTACACAGGATGGCTGTATTGCTTGTAAATAATGTAGATATTACAAACGGAGTAATGTGCATGAGATTTAAGACAAAGAAACAGCAAAAAGAACATGTTAGTGGCTACGGACTGTGAGAGGATTTTATCTGCTTCACTTTAAGAGTATCCAGTATAAGTGTTACTGAAAAGAACATTTTGTTAAAGCATGCAACTGAAAAATCTAACGTTAGAATTATAAGTGGGAAAACAAAGTTAGCTGAAACGATCTTTCAGACAAAACATTTACACTTTGTGCTTTTGTTTCTTGGCTAGCAAAAATTAAACCCTTTTTGCCAGTAGTGCCAATTTATTATGAATGCTATTTTTGCCTAATAATAATAATACTATGTTATGTTGGGTCAACCAACACCCAAAAGATATCAGTAAGATCCACAGAGGCAGCACACACACAGACAATAACAGTAGAAGAGATTAGATCTAGCTCTAATGTAGACCTACCACAAGTTTAAGGCAGACTAACAGTATGTGTAGATGAAGGTGATGATGATGAAAGTATGTAAATGATACTGATGGTGATGAAGGTTGTTTCACTATGAATGCAATGAATGATGATCCAAAAAAAAAGGGAAGAGGGCGCTACATTCTTGACAATGTGGTTGTGCTTCAGCAACATCCTAGCTTTTCTTACGACCATTAATCACACCTACAGCGGATCCAGCCTGGCCTTCAGTCAAAGCTCTCCATCTTCAAACAGAATGTCTCCTCCCTACTTCTTTTTTGACATATCAGTTTGATCCTTCTTTTTCTTCTCATTGTCACTGCCATTACCGTGTACTTCTGGAAAGCTCTGTTTAGAAAGTGCCTGCTCAATAACAGAAAGCTCATATCAGGAAATATCTATTGTATGTCCTCCAAAATAAGGTGGCCAGTTTATTTTCCTAAATTGTGTGTTTTAAAAAAAATGACAGTGTGATCTTAGTCTAAGCTGGAAGCTCGAATTTGTCATTGGTATGAATGAACCCTCATGGCCTGATTGATGTGTTGCTTTATGAGACAAACCGGTAATTATTACAGTATCACTTTTTGCCCTTCTTGTGTGTCAGTCCTGCAGTATTAGAAAAGGAAACACAAAATCAGCCTCATTGTACAACAAAGCACTGTCACGGCTCGTCTTGAACATGTCTGAGTGTCCCTGTTGAGAGGAAGACGTGTTTTTGTTCGCTATTCTTCCTGTCTTTCCTCAGTAATGTTCTTTAAGCATTTTAATGAAAGCAGTTTTCCAGAGGACAAAATGCCCATCATACTCACCCTCTTTCTATCTGTCTCTCACCCTTAGACAGATGTGCATGCAAACATACACAAGTCACACACAACTGTACACATTCAGACCCCAAAAATGCCACACTCTGTCTCCCTGTGCTTATGTCTTTGGGAAAAATTAAATCTCTCCCTTAGATTTTACTCAGGGTTGAAGAAAAGGGAGACGGTATGTGGAGTGTGAAGACTGCAGGTGGTGACTGTGTGCATTTTTGTGCGTTTATGTATGTGTGTACTCCAGTATCTGAAAATTACACCTCAAGTTATGGTCTTGAGTGATATACTTATTCTCAAAAGAAATTTACTTTCATGTTGTGAAGCAGCGAATGTCACCTGTTTGCTTCATCTTAGCTGTGTTGCATCACTTTTTCTACAAGAATGTCCAAAAATCCCGTATTTTATAGGATTTTTTTTAATATAAGCTCAAACTCAAAGCAAGTATGGAGTGATATTTCTATTTATACACTTGCTCTTGTCTTAAACGCACAAGATTCTTAATACAAACAACTCTTTAACAATGCAAAAATAAGCAACGGCCACGTAACACCTCGATTTTCTTAATTAAAAAGAGACAGTTTATTGAAAGATTTACAATTGGATGATAATTGTTTTTGTTGGACTTATTTTCTGGCTTTTCATCACACAGAGAGACAGCCACGGTCAGGACAGCGCTGTCAAGAGCATTCATGCTACAATTTCTCTTAGACCTCCTCTTTCATTTGCCCCTCCTTTCACATCAGCACAGCTACAGTCACACCAAGGACGCACCTTTATACCGCACACGCAGACAAATAAACACACACACTCCGACATCCTAGCGCTTATCGCACTTATCAGCACACACCAGAAATTAGACACACAGACTGCAAATCCATCCGTATGTTCATGCTTCTGGAGAGGATGGTGACTGTAAAAACTAAAACAGTACGTAGAGTAGAAAAAAAATTAAAAGAAAGAAATATTGCCATAGTAGACAGCTGGTAGACATGCACAGAGATGGCCTCTGTTCTCAGAAGTCCACCTAGAAATGAATGGTATAACCTTTCAGGCCTTGTTTTGAGAGGGCGTGGCCAAACACCACATTGCATGCTAGAATGGTAGACCCTTATAGATAATCTATGGCTAGGCCTCTCCTTGCCTTCCCCTCTCTCTCACCCCGTCTCTTCCCTCCTTCTCTCTCTCCCTCTCATTTCCTGCTGTATTCCCACCTTGCCTGCCGTTGTGTTCTCCATGCCTATCTCAGTCCTTCATTCCTCTTTTTTTTGTAGCCTAGTTTTTACTCTGTTTGTTTTACAAATGTGCATGCACAAGCATCACTAAATTGTTGATGTTTTTAAAAGAATATTTTGTTGCTGAGGCCATGCAAAGTGTTTTGAATATTGCCCTTATATGTGGAAAATGTCTTCTGAATGCTTTACATAATTTCTGCTGTAAAATGAAATCAGAATAAAAAGAAAATTTGCACTTTAACTTACTTTTCTGTCTGACATTTAATTTTACTATGGTTATTTGTCCTCAGTTGGGATTTGAAAAATAATAATATTTGTGATTAGGGTTGGACGATATTTGATTTTTGCCGATATTCGATATGAGGATATTTCTGAATTTATTGTTGCCGATATTGATACCAATTTTGTCAAGTGCACAAGCTTCCAGTTAATTATAATGAGCTGTCACATTCATGGTTACAGTTTACTTGTGTTAAAAATAGATGCGAAGCAATGAAAACAACATTTTATTCTTTAATAAATCACACCTTTGATTTGTAAAAGAAGACATTCTGTGATGATGTGGTAAACCACATATTTATATATATATATATATATATATATATATATATATATATATATATATATATATATATATATATATATATATATATATATATATATATATATTGACTGATTGACTGAACAGTCGTCCAATCACCTGCCGGATATGGTTTTTAAGGTTCTGCCTTGTCTCATACATTTTCTGTGGGCTCTTTTCCAGATTGACTAGGGAAATATATTGAACAGTCCACCTGGTGTGTCAGGTTACCAATAATAACCATTTTAGGCAACTATCTGCCAATTTTACATACCAATATCGGTCTGATTATATTGTGCATCCCTACTTTTGAGCTAATGCAGTAACTTTTTTCCTTGTAGCCTAGTTTAGCTGTACCAAGTCAGAGTATGCAGAAAGAGTGTTATCTTTACTTAAGTTAGTACATATAAACCTAATTTTATCAACCTCAAAGCTGACGGAGCCTTAACCAGGGGGACCCGCATCTAGGTTTGTGAACATTGCTCCAACAAAAGGCAGGGAAGAGACCTTGCCCTTAATTATGCCTCTGTGCACTACTGCTGAGTTGCATAAGCTGCCACATCACCACCTACACCAGGCCAGGCCCTGCACATGTAAGCTCTTGCCAGACAGTGACAATGCCACAAGGCCCCTCACGGGCCCCCAACCCAAATAGCAGATTTATAGGAAGCAAGAGCCAGGACATCAACAAGAATCAAGGAAGATTCTACTCTTGTGTTATGCTCAGTTATCCCAACAGCACTTCCAGGTGGAGGGCTCTGGCACCTCAGAACCATGTCCCTCTAGGGATGGGTGTCAAAACTCAGCTCCGAAGTGGTATCTGTCAAGTACCAACACATCTCATACCTACCAAACCAAGTCCCAACACAGATTTTGGTGCTTCATGTCAGTGATATTTACTAAATACCAGAGTCAAAGCTAAACCTCCTTTGCCTGCTGTGCTCAGTGAGTGTCCAATATTTCCCTCAAACTTAAGGAAGGGACGTTTCAGGCAATGAAAGCATTATAACAATAATTACATCAACACATTAAAATACATTTTAAAAAATTCAGAAAATTTCTGTATCTGAAAATGTTGCCAAATGTTGGACTTTGAAGAAGCTTTAATACAATTTTTGGTCATTAAACGAAAAAAAGCCAAATACTGGATGTCTAGAGATGTGTCCCACATTCATTCACTTCTCCTTATACCCTACATAGCAATTCAAATATAGTAGACTATATAGTGCACTTATTGGCATTTAGTAAAAAAGATTGATACTACACACTACATCAATGGTAAGGGTACTATAAATAAGAGTCATATTTGGAGGTCAATTTTCTTTGCTTTTAATTTTGTTGGAATGGGCTTGGAGAGCAGAGGAACATGACACCTTAACTCATCTCCCAGTTCACAGAGAAATGTGCTATGCCTTGTGAAAAGGTTTCCCCATACCTTTTCATATGACCCACATTCCTCACAGCCTCTGCAGCCAGCAGAGCAACCAGGCTGAGTGAGGCCACCTGCCCCTGATTGGACAGTGTTTGGCCTTCAGTTAAAGGGTGTTTTTTTTTTTTTTTTATCCTTTTAGGTTAACAATTATTTGTTTATTAAGATAAATATAATTTATATTATTTGACTTACTCTTATTTCCACTGTGAAATGTGTACATATTAGGTTTTAGAGTGGGTATTATTTCAGTGGATATCTTTGCTTGTGGTTTCCCCTCTCTTTGCATTGGTTTGAGCCAATTAGGGAGGGGCCAGGACAGGTATAAGAGTAGCCTCAGCTATAGACTGGGGAGAGACATTATTGAATATGGTAGCTTGCTGTGAGGTTGTGTTTTTTTCCTTATCTTTAATTCAGTTGCCTTGGCTTGTTTTTTGTGTTTTGATTAATAAATCCAACCCTTAATTTTTGCAACATCTGCTGACTCGTGGGCATCTTCTTTCCACTCACCACCAGTGCCGAATAGGTACACTAAAATCCCCTTTTTCATTCTTGATAAGATTTCAATTGTAATGTTACATGCCTCTTTCAAGAAAATGCCCCTTAAAGGTCACATGTCCTTGTATGTTTTACTTCTTACATCATACCCTAAGTGTCTATTTAAAAAAATGATTTGATTTAAGTTAAACACAAAAAAAGGAAAAAAATGTCTCTGTAGAGGATTGGGACATGGGAACTTTAAAAAACTTTGTTTTTTACCTCCTGGGGTCTATTATGTAGTAAATGTACAGCCTTCACCTACGTGTTTTCTGCTAATCACAGGCAGATGCCATGTGTGCTTTTGAAGTCCACTCTGTGGCCTGTGATCCCCCTCTCCCCTTTTATCAGACATCATTTGGACAGCCAATCAGGCCAGAGTTCATTATCATAGCCTCCAACAGCCTCTCCGCCTCCTCAGATCCAAGTGTTTCCAAAAGAGAAGGGAAAAGAGCAGCATCTGATCCTTTACAGAGAAAAACTGTTTCTCATTAGATGACTTTGTACATCCTGCTTTCTTCACTTTCTTTGTTTCCTTGCATTTTAGCTCATCCCAGAGAGGAAAATTAAAGAGGCGCAGGAGGTACAAAATATCAAATGAGAAAACCTTCACTATATCAGTCAAAGCAGTCAGGTGTTTGTGTCACAAACATAATGTCACAATAATGTGGCATCAAATAAAACAACAGTTTGTTCAGAAATAAATACCCCTGTATATAAAAAAAGGAATGATCAGAGTGAAGGTGCAGTATTACCCTCGCTCTGAGCTCCTCCAGAAGGCTCCTCTCTCCTCCACCCTCACGTCCAACAGGTGCATTAAAGGAACTGGAGGATCCTATATCATTGTGGAAGGAAGCATGACTTCCAGGTCAGTAAAGAAGAGAATATGACAATGGGAAAAGTTGTGTGGTAATAAGCACCCTTTTTTTTTTTATTTCCATTGTTTTTACATTTACCATTTTTTATTGTACTTAAGTCAGAAGTTGCTTTATAGACACACAAGACATGATGTAGAGGTCATACACACCAGGAAATATGATCTTCAACCAAAAACTTACATTTCTTAATATTTTTTTTTTTGGAAATTGCCAATTTGTTAACTAAAATGTATGGGGTTTTTTTTCAGAAAAATAAAGATATTTACATAATGTATAAAGTATAAAGTATAAAGTGAATAAGTAGTGACTCAGACAAACCCTTAGACTTCTTCTTTTGCAACGGTAACAACAGGTAGGCTATTATGTGCTGTGTGCCCGGAACACTGTGGCTCTGATACTGTAACAAATCTTTGATACCGGTATTTCTTTAGTGGAAAATTTTTAAAATATATTGTGTATCTCAACAGTTATAAACAAAAGGACATGTTTTTCCTCCATGTCGTCCAGCACATCACCCAGGGCCTTTTCATTCCCCCCCCCCCCCCCCCCGCTTGACTGCGCAACTGAAGCTCAGTGTTCTCTTGCATAATTAGAGGGGTTTGCTGTTCTACCTGTAAAAGTTTAAAAGTGCCATTTTCTGTTACAATCTGCCTTTAAAAGTCTTTATTTAGAGATTATCGGTCGAAAGCCGTAGTCAGTTCTTTTCCAGATGAGTGGAACATCTGAGCTCTAATGGAATATTACTGGTACTTTCTCCCTACGTCATCCATCTCTGTTTACCGTAACAAAGTTGTTCACCATCCTCTGTCTGTGCTAAAAAATACAAAGAGACAAATTCACCAAATGTTTTGACAAACAGGGCATTAAATAAATCTTATCAATTAAACAATCCCTCTCGTATATCGTTTGTATGTCTTAATCTTTTAAAATGTTGGTTATTGTATGCCTGTATCTTAGCAACCCTCCGTATTTACGGTACTAACCGGAAATGTCGTGAGATCGCAGCTGAGGCAGCTGAGCTGATAAAAGGACGTGGTTGTTCCGGTGAGGAGAGGATTTGCTGCCTCAAGACAGGCCGAACCTGAAGAGAAATAATCATGTTTTAATAATCGGATGTTCGTACTTTTAGCCTGTATGGTTGAGCTCAACAGGACAATGGTGTCGTTGTGCTTTTCCTCCATAAACTCGGCGCTCTAACGCCTCCTCTCGCTGCCTGGCTCTCCATCGGGTGAAGAAACAATGCAGGCCTAGCTAACAGAGCGCTAGCTAGCGGAAGCCAGTCGGATAAGGCTAGTCCAGCAGACTGCAGAGGGATTTAAACCTCGGACGAAGCCGTTTTCGAAGCTGTAAAAACATCCTTTCCGGTATGTAACATCTTTTATTGTGAATAATGTTTCTCATTAGTGGTCTTAAGTCAATAACCGAACTTTATCTCTTAGAAATTAGTCTCAAATCATCCAAAGCCACATTTTCTCAAAGTTAACATCTTAGCTTGTAGCATTAGCGTGTTAGGTAATACTGCCTTGTTGATCCTCTGTGATAGTGAATTTACAGGCCAACAAAATGACTGTCAGACTTGTACTTTTTTTCAACTTAAGGTGATTAACACACTCTGTATCTAGAAATAAAGACCACCACAGCTTGAGTCACCAGGGTCCTCGGCCATCCTGTCAAATCCAGTACGTTGTTGCTCCACAGGCAGTGTGGCAGTGTCTTTGCTGATTTTACTGCTCTCTGTGTACATTTGTAAGGAAGATTAATTTTTATGGTTTCAAATTCACAAAATACTGTCGACCCAGCCCAGACGTAAGTTTAAGATGCTTTTGAGACTCGTTGAGAGCTGTCAAAATGTTCGCATTATCAGTACATTAATTTTGCCAGGGCAGGTCAATACATCGAGTTTTCCAGATATATCAGTATATTTTCGAGGGATGCACAATATTATCGGTTTGATTCTGATTGGGGAAAAAAAGAAGCAATGTAACTTTGACAAGAAGTTAATTCGGTGTGAAGTGCTTTATGAAAATGATGACTTATTTTTATTTAGGATGCTTAATATTTATTGGTGTGATATCGGTATTGGAAGAAATTAGCCTAAAAAATTGAATATTGGTATCCGCAGATATCAAAATATTTGCTGATATTTATTGCAGATATATTGTTCATACATATCCGCCATATATCCCATATGTTGGCATTAAGATTGATACAATACACAAACGTACCATTTCTCTTCACCTCATCATCACTGCATAGGTATGTCTAAAAAGCAAGATGGCAAGACAAGGCAAGTTTATTTGTAGAGCACAATTCGTACACAAGGTAATTCAAAGGGCTTTACAGAACAAGAAAAATGCACTAACATGTCAGAGACGTACTTTGGTGCTAGGCCGTGGAGAGACTTGTACACAAGCAGAGCTGCTTTAAAGTGTATTCTCTGAACCACAGGAAGCCAGTGTAGGGACCTGAGCACAGGACTAATGTGCTTGTTCTTCCTGGTTCTGGTCAGGACCCGAGCTGCAGCATTCTGGATGTACTGCAGCTGTCTTACAGCTCGTTTGGAGAGGCCAGTGAGCAGGCCATTGCAGTAGTCTAACCTACTAGAGACAAATGCATGGATAAGTCTCTCCAAGTTAGGTTTAGACACTATACCTTTGATTTTGGCAATGTTTTTTAGATGGTGAAAGGCTGCTGATGTTATTGATTTGATGTGGCTGTTAAAGTTCAAGTCTGAGTCTATTATTACCCCGAGATTTCTAACCTGATCTGTAGGTTTTAGAGAGAGAGACTGGAGGGGACTGCTGACACTTTCTCTTTGTTTCTGTGGACCAAATATGATGACTTCAGTCTCGTCTGAATTTAGCTGGAGAAAGTTGTTTTGCATCCACACACTGACCTGTTGGATGTAGTGACAGACTGAATCCATTGGTCCATATTTACCTGCTGTCAGTGAGACATAGATCTGAGTGTCGTCTGCATAATAGTAGGTGGTAGGACACATTATTATTTTGTATTAACTGGTCTAAAGGCAGCATGTAGAGACTGAACAGAAGGGTCCCAAGATGTTTATTGTTCAGGACTTAAACAATGTTTTTCCAGTTTTACACATGGTCCTTACACAAATAGACTCTCAAATTGAAAACAACAGTTCGATTTTTGCAATGTTAAGACTCTGTGCTCCTGACAAAATATATTGTTTTCGGCAGCAATATATTTGGATATATTGGCAAAGTGGATATCGGTAAACATCCAACATTGTGCATCCCTATTTTTCATTTCAGTAGAACCCAAGTACATGCTGACATGGTGCAGCTGGCTGTAAATGAAAAACGGATCACTTAGGGTTTGAGAGAAAGCACATCCTATTTTCCCTGAGTCTCTCCACCATACCATACCATACCATACCATACCATACTGACCCAATCAAATTAGCATCTGTTCACAGGGTCCATCACTGACACCCACTGTGTGGGTAAATCTTTCTTTTGGTAACAAAATATCAGAGTGTTCTGTGCTACATTGTGGTTAAATATTAACAACAATACAGTCACGTTTTAGTACACACTGAGCAAGTACATTTTCGTACCACATCCTTGTTGCCAGATCTGATAAAATGATCAAAAGTGTGGAACATTGAACTAACTCAACTCTATGTAATGCACTGAAACGTTTGTACAAGGCATAAAACACTATTGAAGATAAAGACAGCAACAAAGTTTGCTTGGTCTGTCATCTTTTTAATCTGCCCCTACCTTGGCCAGTGGGCTTAAAAAACAAATTTAGGACCCTTTGTGTTGATCTAAGTACATTTTTTTTCCTCAACAAAAATGAACGAGTTTCAGACCGAGGATTGTGCTGATCACTTGGAAATAAATGTTCTTTCCTCTTTTGATTTTGCTGACACACTGTGGTAAAATGATACATGCTTCACATCAGGACATCCACTGTTTCAACACAACAGTTATGACAATAGTTCATATACAAAACTTCAATACTCTGACCTCATCACAAAATCACATGCCTCCTCAATCCTAGGATTTGAAGTTACCAACACTGGCTGCAAGGGTAACAGTATGTTCTTAGATTTGTTGATGGAGCGTTTTTTATGTTTGTGATATTATAGGATTTTAGGTTTTATACTCAAAAGCCTTGATTAAGGATACCTAAATGAAGCCATTCTAGCCATACAGAAAACAGACAATAAGATAATCCGCTCAGGGGTTACAACCATTTGTTGTTGTTTCGCATTCAAAATAGAAAATATTTAATTGTTTATCTGAATAAATTGATTTCTTTTTAACTTGCATTATTTACTGTGAAAGCTTATCAGGATATTGTCGGCTAGATGATAGTTGAAATCATAAGATTTAAGCTTTGCTGTTGTTTACCATAGTTGTTGCTCTATAGTCAGGTGTCAGTTATACAAAACCGGTGAAATGTTTTCACTCATAGATAGTTTGGAAGAGTTGCTCTGATACAAGTGGGCATTTCGTGCTTGGCACAGGTCATTTGGATGTATATGATCACAGTTATCCACTAATATCATTATTATATTATCATTTTGTGGGTAATTTAGCCTGCTGGCTTCCTTCCTGTAATGCATAGTGCAATTCTTAGTTGTAAAGCAACTCTGGCTGAAGTAAGGCCAGCTCTGGCATTTGTGCAACTGATCTTGGACTCAAACCTTTTCAAAATACTGCCATGTGAGCATGAAACAAATTTGTAGTTTTTTACACAACTGAATCGGAACAAAGCAATGGGACAAAGCAATCAACTATAGATGTGAAAACCATCTTAAGTAAACAGGGTTATAGCATTGCATTATATTTACACTGGTTCTCAGGATGCACATTTAGAGTATGACCCTTGTGTTTGCTGTACCTCCATCTGATTCTTGATTATTTCTTTTCAGCTATGAGCTCCCAGCTGCAGGTCTTCTCTCCTCCCTCCATTTCCTCCAGTGCCTTTTGCCGCGTTAAGAAGCTGAAGGTGGAGAGCAATGTCTGGGATGTTTCAACCACAGAGGCTTACAGCTCCATCGCAGGGCAGTCTGCTTACACCTTCACCCCAGCCATGGCTGTTCCACCCTTTGCACCATCCCTGGTCTTCCCACCTGCAGCACCAGGCTCCAGAGGCCAAGTAGTGGTGCGAGCAGCTGACAGCACTGGTAGTCTTCCTCGTGGATCCAGTCGGAGAGTAACAGAGCAGGCAACATCTTCCTCTTATACCCATGCAGAGTCATCGTCTGATGCAAGGAGCCACCGGCATGGGCAGAAGAGGAAAATTGAGGAGGCCACTGAAGGCAGTGGGAGTGGATGTGGCAGTGTGCAAATATTGGAGGAGCTCTCGGCCCCTGCAGCAACTTACTCCACCCGTACAGGTGGGGGAGGAGGGGGCACAGGCCAGTCTATCCCCCACTCTGCTCCGACCACAAAGAGCAGCAGTTCCAACGGTGAAGGGGACTATCAGCTCGTGCAGCATGAGATCCTGTGCTCTGTCTCCTGTAGCTATGAAGTGTTGGAGTTTTTAGGAAGAGGCACTTTTGGACAAGTAGCAAAATGCTGGAAGAGGGGCACCAATGAGATCGTGGCCATCAAGATACTAAAAAACCATCCTTCGTATGCTCGCCAGGGCCAGATTGAGGTAAGTATATGTACTTTGTTATGAAAATATGCAACTGTCCTACTTCAGTAGTATGTTAATTTTCAGCTGTCAATGGATTTATTTGACAATGTTGACCTCACAGAGAGCTCCTGGTCTTGCTCCACTAACAATATGCTCCCATTCACGCTGCCATTTCAAGCCAAAGTATTCAAATACCTGTGATGTTTCACCTGCAGTGTGAAAGTTAATTGACAGAATTGGGAAAACAAGTTCACCTCCCATTTGACTGTCTCCAGAAGTAGTATCAGAGTAAGATCAGTGAGATGGGGTGCAGATTCAGTTAGGGTGAGTAGCACGGTATGTGTGTGAGTCTGCCTTTGTGTAAATATGATGTCACACACTGTGTCATGCTCTCTTGTGCACCTTCAAAGCCCTATTGCACTGTAAGTTGATATAACTTTTTGTTGAACTGAGGCTGAATGAAATTGGGAGAAAATTACATTGCAATGTTTTTTTCTACCGTGATACCTACTGTGGCTTTTTACTGGCAATATGCTTTTTCCCTTTGTGTTTCACGGTCCTGACAAATGCCTCAATTAGATGTTCACTAAAGACATAAGATCAGCCTTTTTGGAATCATAATTAAAATAAGGCTTAAAAAAGCTTTAAGTCTCTCTTGAAGAAAATCACTGTCTGAGCTCAGGTACCAGTTTATCTGTGTCTTGCACTGCCTGTTGCGTTTACATTTTGTCTGTAACTTGCTTAGATTCTCATGACTGACATAACATGTCCTGCAATGTGAATCTTGTACATGTACACGTTGTGATTGTGATGTTGAAACAATGTCATTCAACCCTAATGTCCAACTTTGATGCAATGTCTCTTGTTGAAAGCCTCTTTTACTGTTGTCTAAACATTTATCTGCAGCTGCTTTATGCCAATATTATCCAGCACTTTAGCTTTCGGGGTTATACGGATATTTTTCTACCTCTTTGACAATAAGCTTCATCAACTGGTGCTCACCAGCAATGATTACAAACACTAAGTTACACTTTTTGAAACACGGGTAATGTTATAGGTGCATCCTCATGGAATGTTGTCAATGAATTAGTCAACGTGTTCAAACACTGAAACAGTGAAATATGTGATGGATGCAATCTTTGGATATGTTTTGATCCAACAATGTGCTATTTATTGAGTAATTCCATGTATTTGTATTTGTTTATGTATATCAGGTGGGCATCCTGAACCGTCTGAGTGCTGAGAATGCAGATGAATACAACTTTGTGCGTTCGTACGAATGCTTCCAACACAAAGGTCACACCTGTCTGGTGTTTGAGATGCTGGAGCAGAACTTGTACGACTTTCTCAAGCACAGCAAGTTCAGCCCGCTGCCTCTGCGCCACATCAGACCCATCCTTCAACAGGTTTGCAGAGACTTATGAAATTCAACTAAAGTGTTTTAGCTTTATTTTGTTGTTCATATTTTTAGAATTAAAGGTACAACTTGCTTATTTTCAGTCTTTGTAACTGAATTGATTGTTTCTCTGTGTCTTTAGGTGGCCACAGCACTGATGAAACTGAAGAGCCTGGGACTGATTCATGCAGATCTTAAGCCTGAGAACATCATGCTGGTGGATCCTCTCCGACAGCCCTACAAAGTGAAGGTCATCGACTTTGGCTCAGCCAGTCATGTGTCTAAAGCTGTGTGCTCCACTTACCTACAGTCTCGCTACTACAGGCAAGTGGCAAAAACTACAGTGGTACATCTAAATGCAGCTCTCCTGTTAACCATATGTGCTTTAAAGTTGTTAATCACAGCTGTATGGCTTCTCTGTATGAATACTGTGATCTTTGTTTATTTATGCAGGGCTCCGGAGATCATCTTGGGTCTGCCATTCTGTGAGGCCATTGATATGTGGTCTTTGGGCTGTGTGATTGCTGAGCTGTTCCTAGGCTGGCCTCTCTACCCAGGAGCCTCAGAGTATGACCAGGTGAGTACTAGGGATGTTTCTTGTTGATTGATCAAATAGTTTGTTTAAAACAATGTAACTGCATTCTGTCAACTAGTATAAGATGACCATTAAACAGTAAAAACTGAGAATTTATATAGCATAGGATCACAGCATGTGTGGGTGAACGGTAGTCGTCAGTCCACCTTGCAGGTGAACGTCCACATAACTGATGGTCATATCTTGCTACAGTCTACTGGTTACATAGTATTAACTAATTCAGCCTATATGATACTTAATTCCCAATCTCAAGACAGCAACACCACAGACCAGGCTGTTCCTACAAGATCTTATTGATGCTCACTGGTGAACGTACTATAAAATCCAGGTTGTAGAGTGTTGCAGCAGCATGGCTGAAGTTGTTAACTGGACTGGGATTGCAGGCCTGAGCTTATTTAAAAATTTTATATATAAGATTACAGTTATCTGATAAGGGATTCTGGTACCAAATATAGAGAAGGAGCTATTGAGGGAGGATTCCAGGGATCAGACTTTGTTTAGCCACTTAATCAAACCCATCCCTTGCCAGTGCTAACTTTAGTGTGCACTGACACACACTATTCCAAAGCAGAACAAAACGAAAGGGCTTGCAGGCAGAGAAGACAAGCGTTGTAAATGTTTCCAGTGTAATGTATTGCGTTTTCGCCTCCCGTTTACATGAGAATGGTGCCTGGAGTGCCTGAATCCACTCTGGACCCTTTTCAAACCAGGGTCCAGAGTGGAAAGTTTTGATAACAGATTCGTTTCAGCTCCATATAGAGGAGATACAGAGCATTTCAGAGTGAAACACTGACGTCACCGCATGTGCAGTACTCTTTCACCTGAAGGCTGTGCACGCATACCAGGAACAACAATAGCTTCGGCTGTCTACCGAGCAACATGTGTGCTGCTTACCGTGCTCGGTTTGTTATCCAATCAACTATCCAGACAGATTTGTTGTCCAGACAAGAAAGTCCTGCATCTTTGTGCGTCCACTCGTCATTGTTTTTTGTGAAAAGTTTGTCTTCTTTGTATGTGTGTAACACCGCCATTTCTCTGCAAATCTACATCGCGATCTACTGGACTGGCATGTGCACTACAGCGTTTCAGTTGTCCTCGCGTCTCCATGTGAACGTGGATTGCTTTTAAAACACAAAGGAGAAATCTTTCCGTTTCTGGTGAAAACGTCTTCGTGTAAACAGGGCCTAGGTTTGTTTTATTTGGGTGGTATTTATTAAACCCACTGTTTTGTTTCAGTCTGATTTTCAAACTAGAAAATTTTGTTCCTCTGCAGATCCGTTACATTTCTCAGACTCAGGGCCTACCAGCAGAGTACCTGCTGAGTGCCGGCACCAAAACCAGCCGGTTCTTCAACCGAGGCCCTGACTCAAGCTACCCACTCTGGAGGCTTAAGGTAAAAGATGTTAAATGTTAATTTTATTAACCATCTGCCTGAAATGAGTGCCCTGAAGGATCATGACTGATGTCCATCATTAAAGGGTTTTTAAATTATAAAGATATTTTGAAGTTTTAATGGCCCTGCTAGTTTTATTACTGAATTTGAACTTGTCCCCATGTCTCTCAATGTTCATTGTTTGTATAATACATTTTTGAAGGGAGCTCCTTTTGGTGTGAAGATTTTTTTGTACTTCCTCAATGTTCTTGCAACATTTTGCCACAAAATAATAAATCAAATTTCTCTCTTTTTATAGACCCCCTCAGAGCATGAAATGGAGATGGGAATCAAGTCCAAGGAAGCCAGAAAGTACATCTTCAACTGTCTTGATGACATGATGCAGGTATACAGCAATCTCTCATCAAACAACTTTGGTTCTTGTATTTCTTTTACTCACACATTTATTTGTTATTTTTCATTGGCAGGTCAACCTGTCTTCTCACTTGGAGGGAACTGACATGCTTGCAGAGAAAGCTGACAGACGGGAGTTTATTGACCTGTTGAAGCGGATGCTGCGTTTGGACGCTGACAAAAGGATCACACCAACCAAAACTCTAGGTCACCCATTTGTCACAATGAGCCACCTCATGGATTATCCCCACAGTTCCCAGTAAGTGTGATAGAAAGATGCTTCCAAGGTCAAGCTGCACATTCATTAATTTCGTTAACAATGGTAATCACTAAAATGCTCTGTTCTCTTCAGCGTCAAGTCCTGCTTCCAGAATATGGAGATCTGTAAGCGCCGGAGCTCCTATGATAACAACAAGTCGCTGTTCTCCACTAATGCAGTCCCCAGTGCTGCAGCTGGAAACCTCACTGTTACCTTTAGTAGCCAACTCAACCAGCATAACCAGGTCTGAATTCTTTGTTCACCGCAAGGTCTCACACGGCTTTATGAGCTTTTAAGTGCTCTTGTATTTATTGGTTTATGTTTTTGATTCTTTGACAGGTGCCTTCTGCGGGAGGAGCGGTGCCTTTGCTTAACTACCAGCCAGCTCTTTACCAGCAGGCCACCATCAACATTCCCGGGCTGACTCAACAGAGTGTCCCGATCTCAACACGACCTGCTGGCCTGTGTAGTCAGACAGAACCCTTCCAGCAGACTCTCATTGTCTGCCCACCCTCCACTATTCAAGGTGACCTTTTAGGATGCCCTCAGATGACAAAAAGAAAACACGCAGTTATGCCCTTTGCTAATGAAAAATGCATGTTGCTCAGTTATTTGCTCTTGTGTATTTCCTCAGGGCTACAGCCATCTAATAAGAGTTCCAGTTTCCCCGTGAGGATGGAGAACTCTGTACCAATAGTACCTCAGAACCAGTCTGCTCAATCGCTGCAGATCCAGCCAAGTATGCTCACACAGGTAAGAGACTGGAAAAGGTGGAAATGTGGTATCTAAAATGCCAGGCACCTGTCAGGGAAGATTTTTGAGCATATGGTGTCATCGATAATTAAGAAGGGCATAACACCCTTTCTCGCAACCCCTTATCTAAAGGGCTTTTTTAAGATTATCCCAGAGATGGCTAGAGGAAGCATCTTAACAGAGCTGTAAGTAAAAGCTTTCAGGTGAACAGATGGGAAGAAGCGTAAGTGATAGTCAGATTTCGTTCATTAGCCTTAAGGTGCATTCACACCGAATATGACTTTGCAACCAAGATTGCGTCACAAACCCAAGTCCTGTCACCTGTACTTAGCTCATTTTTTTGCCGTTGCTGTTGCTTAGCGACGTCATGCCCGGTCAAGTTTCACCCCGCGATCATGTCATATTATATATAGAACGTATTAGCTGACATTATTCCAACTGTATACTTTTCGCTCATCTACCAACCACAAAACACTGCAGCTGGCCCTGCAGCAGCAGCATCGTCTGCTATTTTTTTGCAGTCCGTCTAGGCGGAACTAATGTACTCACTAACTAATGTTTCCCACATGGACATAGATTGTTACTCTGTGAACCAGAATAAAAACAGTCTGTCATGGGTGTCATCACGCACCCACACAACGCTGATTGGCTCTTGCGGCGCGACATTGCCTTAAGAGGTCAAATTTTTCAACTTTGTTGTTGCCCGAGCGCTGTGACCTGCTCCGCGTCCAAAGCAACCCCAGAGTTCCCATCTGCAGCAACATGGGCGCCGCCCCCACGTCTTCAAAGATGTCTGTCTCCAAGTTGCCCAGAATGCATCCGTTGCATTGCGTGAGATCTGGTCTTGCGTGGTCATGGCTGATTCGTGGCTGTATGTAGACTTTGCATGGAGAGTGGTCGCAGAGGTCGCCAAAGTCGTGTTCGATGTGAAGCACTTTATGACCTTTGGAATTCACATAGAACAGCAGTCTTGTTATAGAGTCTGTTTTAGGTTGAACCCTACAGTAGTGAGAGGCAGAAAGATGACTGTCTGAATTATCTTGATCCAGAAAGGGTTGAAAATTCACAAAGTTTACCAGCTTCATATGCTAATGTTTGGTGGATTAGGGCACTGGTTGCCTGTTGGTGTCACCTCTAGGCTCAGTGTAGAGAGATCAATGAAAGGCCACCATGTTCTTAAGACTGTCCTACAAAGTGTGTGAAGTGCACCATTTCAGTCATGTTTTATACAGAATGGTTTTGAACAGACGGCTTCAATGGCTTTTGGATTGTGGGACATTAATTTAAGAAGTTGTACAAGTCTACATGGGCGCATGGTTCAGTCATCTCACTACGAAGCCGACACCAAAGTGTTCTGAGTTTGACACCAACCATGAAGAATGTTATGCCATTGACCATGTGTACATTATGAATTAACATCTGTTTTGGACAGCCAGATACCAAGTTGATGACGTGATCACATAATATGTTACCAGTACTACAGTGAAGATCTGCAGTTGAAACTCACTGGCCTTTATGCAAAGAACAAAAACCCCATACATCATTTCTGTGGCCCTCAGGCTCACCATGGTAATTTATATTACTTTTGAGTTCATTCAGTCTCGACTTGTTGAGTTCCAATATGTCGTGAAGTGAGGGCAAGTAGCCTTGAGCTGAGAGGCTAGCAACACTTGTAAATATACCATAATATACCATGTTGCAATATTTTTATTCTTAAAATAAACCTTGTTAGATTAAAATGACAACTCAGTCCAGGGTGAAAAATAATGAGAGGTTAGTGTGCTGTTATGTCTTTGAATGAGTAGGTTCCTAGAGCAGAGTGTTTTATGGTCGCGCCCATTTGAAAGAATGTTTCCATTTTTCCAGTCATACTGTTCATGAATAGAATTTAGAAAAAGCCCAAATTTTACAAAAGGAAGAGCTGTTTAGGAGCCAAAACTCTGCTCTAAGCACTGAGTTCAGCCAAAGATACAGATGTCAAAAATAACTGGAGCTACCACGAGCAAGGCAGAATGTGAATGAAAATAATTTTTTTGCTCTGTGGCAGACTGCTGCAGATAACTTGATTTAATGGTTAGTTTAAAATGTGTGTCAATACCCATAATGTCTGTACAACCAACTCAGTCCAGTTGAAAGCATCCCAGACCAGACCACGTCTGTATAGTCGTAGGTGTCGGATATCAGTCCATTTTCAGTTAAAATTGAATGACGTTAATGCAGACCACTAGGGATCAGGGATGGAAATGGAAAACCAGTACTACTTGAGTATTGATCAACCAGCTAAAGAAATCCATTTTATTTGTATTTATGCACAACAATTCCCTTATCAATGCCTTCGAATATGTCCTGCATGCCTTGCAAATTAAGGACTTCCCTCTCTATCAGAGGCAGCCAGCAGACACAAAATGACACAAACTGCTCAATGTCAAGTTTGAGTGTCTTTGTGATTTCAAGCAAGGGTGGAAACACCAGCAACCTGCAGAATCATTTATCAATGCTGTATGGTATTAATAATGGGGTATTTGAAGTTGTTGACACTGAAATTGTGTGTAGGCCTCCTTTTCCCTCATAAAAAATCCACAAGAATTGATAATAGTATAGTATAAGTATGATCTTGTCAATTTCCATCCCGTGTGAGGATTATTTCTTGTATCACAATGCCCAAAATGGATGTTAATCTATGTTTTTACAATCTGCAAACACAGCCAAATGCGCCCAGCTTGGAGCGCTGCTGCTTGGCTGCTCCTTCATGGATATCTGTGATTATATCCAAAAAGTTTTCCTAGTTGGCCTCTCCTCAAGCCTTCATCTCTCTAGGCTGCCAGCAGAGCCAAAGTTTCAGACATTTTCAAAAAAAAAAATTGTTGTTGTGGTTGAGGTGTTTGATTCAGACTGATTTATGCCACCTGCCTGTGAAATTACATGGTACATCAGTGCTGTCTTTGTTGTTTGTGTTCCTGCTGATTGCGTCTTGCCTTGGATCTGCTTCCAGGACTGATTGAAGGGCCTCTCTTATTCACATTTCGCTTTCTGGGATGGAGTCCAGATGTTAAAACAGGGGACTCGTCTAGCTGAAAAAGCTGGATTATTACTGTTTGTCTAAATGAAGCGTAATTGCTGCACACTGCAGAGGTCAGGTGTCCAGATGGCCAGTGGTGTGATTCTGGTTTGAGCTGCTTTTTTTTTTTTCTTTTTTTTTTTTTTTTTTAACCAGTTACAGCCATGAAGGACATTACTCTTACCCTAACCCCACCCTCCCCTATCCTCCCCTATCCTCCAGGGTTCCTGCACACCCCTGATGGTAGCCACCCTGCACCCACCCTCAGCAGGCATAGCCCCCCAGTACTCTCTGCCCCTCGGGCTGGGCACCGGGGTGGGTCGGCCCACTCTCTTGGAGCACACAGCCACAGTGCTGGTAAAGCAGTGATGACCTTCCTGAAGAAAGACATGCATATGCACTCTCCCTCTACCACTAACAACGCCATCTCTCTCCTTCCCTGCTCACTCTTTTTCTTACACTTTGGTTTGCAGTATCTCCCTCACCCTCTGCATTTTTATTTTATGCATCATCATCCTTCATTTAGCTTTTTTATTTTAAATGCAGACCTGTTTTGGGTTTTGATCTCTTTTCATAACATTTTTGTTCAGGTTTATTTTTTAAATTCCTTTTTTTTGATCCATTAAACCAACATTTACAATCTCCTTCCACTCCAGAGGACTTCCCCTCCCCCACCATCCACACATGCTTCCTCCCTTCCCCCACACTCTCTCCCCATAGGTTATGCTGAGGGCATGGAGCGCATGTGTTGCTGAGTTGGTCTGCGCTTTGCTTGCAGCTTTTCTTGTCCTGTCTTTCCTGGTTTCAGCCAAAGGAGATTGCAGCCAAAAAAAGTCCCACTGAAACAGCCCAAACTCTCTGACACACATCTTTTTGTTTCAGCCCCAGAACATGTGGCATGCCTTCCCCCCTCAGATGGCTTATCAGCAGGCCTCAGTGAACTAAACATTTTTTTTCTTTCCCCAGTGTTTCTTCTTTAACAGGCACCATGGTTCTGTGTCTACTTGTCTTTACACCTGATCTGACTGTGCACAGTGCTTCATTGTTTGTGCTTTGCATGATTTCATCTCATGCATTTGTTGCAGGGCAATGCAATCATAAGGGAATGGCTTGGGAAAGGTTGCTCGCTTATCTAAGCTCTCTGCTTTAGAGCAGACCGGCCACTTCTTGGTCTGCCTCCTTGTCTTTGGATTTATTTCTTAGCATGGCTCAGTTTGTCTGACCTGATGCAGCAATCAAACAAATAATAAACATTTCACTGATCTCTGATGTTATATGCACTTAAGTGTGAGTGTTTGTTCTTTTGTCTTCCTCAGCAGGCCTGGCCAACTGGCACCCAACAGATCCTTATACCATCATCATGGCAGCAGGTTCCAGGGGTGGCCATCCACAGCTCCGCCCACCAGTCCACTGTCGCTGAATCCCCACTGGAAACGCTGGATTCCTCCATGCAGCAGGGACACAGCTGGAGGTCTGTCACGCAACTACCACTAAAGCAACTACCGCTAAATTCAGCCAGTTAGCAGTGTAAAGGGTAGCTAAGTCCCCAGGTTCTGACTGAGGTGCATCTGCCAGTGGCTGTGTTTACAAAGAGCTTTGATTCAACTTTAATTCAGAATGAAACTTAAATCCCCTTTAAAAAGACTAAAAATGACCTTGTAAACACCTAATTCTGAATGAAAATGACCATTCCGAATTAAACTTAATTCCGAGGTAGGTGGCTGGTTTATTCTGATTTTAAATCCGAATTGAATAATTCCTCGATCATGTATCCGTTCATTCCGCTGTAAATGATTTCCAGTTGTTCTGCACATGCTCGTTCCCTTGTCCTGTCGCGATGACACACATATTCTGTGCTGACAGGAACAGGATGGCTGCCCGAAGCAAGCGTTGGACTCGAGCCGAAACAACTTATTTAATTAGAGCCTTAGAAGATTTGGAAATAATGAAAAGTGTGGATGGACATAAGCATAAAAATGCAGACCTTTTTAAAGTTGTAGCGTCCAAGTTGGATGAGGTTTCCCTGACAGAGATGCTGAACTGGAGTTTGTTTTATTCTGGTAGACGTAAATACGTCATGTCCGCCCCCAATCAGAGCCATTCCCAACCCCCAGACCTTAAGCAGAATTGAATAAATAGGAATAAACGTGTTTTCCATGTAAACCTCAATTCAGAATGACTATTTCCATGTAAACGTGAAGGAGAATACTTTAATTCCAAATTATTTAATTATTTAATTCTGAATCAAAAAACATGATGTAACCGTGGTAAAAATATGCCCTCAGAAAGGCTGGACATAGTTATAAGACACAGCCTCTCATGTCTTGTTAAGTCTTGGTGTCATTACTTTAGCTGCAACATCATACAGTGTAGGGCTGAACAATATTGATCATATATTCAACAATATTGAATATATGATCAAGATCACATTATACAATTTTTTTCTCCTGGGATATTTATTACAATTTCTAAGAGTATTTTTTGATGTGTCATGGTGTCCAGTGGCTATTTGTTCAGATATTCTCTAAGGACAAATATACTCAGCATTTTTAAGGTAATGATAAAAAAAGAAGACTATGATAATAAATGATAACACTTGGAGGTTTCTATCAGACATGGTCAGTCTATGAAGTTTAAAACTCTGTAGATGTGACTTGTCAATGACAAGTGTTGTCTGTAGCTTATGCATTTTAAGTGCTGCTATCATGATGGCTCTACATGCACCATGGTCTCTAAGCAAGCCTGCCCATGGAGATATATGATGGACTTTATTCCACATAGTAAAGGAAAAGGCAAATATTGTTGGTTTGGTTTCCATCAAGCAACACAAATAGTAGCATGATATGCTGTGAATCACATGACTGACATTTTTCATCCTGCACCACAATTGCACATAAGCACATTGCAATCGTGATTTTAAAACGGTATGTTGTTGATTCCTAATACAGTGTATGATGCTTCTCATTTGTTTATTCACTATAATGTCACAGACCTGCAAGTTATACTTACTAAAAGGTGCCTGAGTGTGAAACAATAGTAATTACTATCTTCAGGAGAAGATAACAGTATGTTTTTAACCTCAGTTTATGACTTGCACGGTTTACTCAACATTTTGGATTGAAGATCCACAGTCCTGGAGTGTCACAGCAGTACCTCTGATTTACAGAGCCAGAGAATTTTACCAGCCCTGCACGCAAGTGACTTAAGCACCACATCTATGATGTACTGTCTCCAGATGAGCTGCCTGGATTTTTTTTATTTTATTTTTTTGCTGTAACAGGGATTGACCTGTAGAGGGCAGTTGCTAGTCATTTTTCTAATAAATGTGTTGAATTTAGATACTTTGTACTGAAATAATGAAATCTGGATCTGATCTGGGGTTCAGTTACTCACTAAAATTAGGCATTCATGTTGTTTTTTTATCTACTCTGTGTTGATAAAATTAACCTAACATAAAGTGGACCATGCAAATGACGACCAACTTAAAAAGATAAATGTAAGTGTTTTAATCATGCTTTAAAGACTGAACATGTCAAGGGCTCAAAATGATAGTGATTGATTTAACAATCAGTTTTTATTTCAAAATCTTTTTGTCAGCGGTGATTTTATGGAAATTGTAAAAATAATGCTTGTACTTATAATTCAACATAAACCTTTGATACTGACTAAATCTGTGCTATTGATGGACTATAATAATCATGAATAAAAGTGTGCATTTCTCTTTCCATCCACAATCCATGTTCTTGTTTTGAGATGTCTCCAGCTCAAAAGTGTTTTATTTGTGACCCTCACAGGAGCACAACCCAAGCCAGGAGCCAGCAGGAGAGGAAGAAGGTGAAAGCCAGACGTGCAGAGAACAGAAACAGGTACAGCTCTGACTATTTATCTCTGAATTTTTTATATATATATTTACATTTTAGCAGTACTCACAGTTTGAACTAAATGTCCGATGGCTTTAATCCTGGCAGAAGCAAAGGCAGTTTTATTTCAGGGCCCAAACAAGAGCATTATCTGTCAAGGTTACTGCAATCCTGAAAAAATCTTGAGTCTTTAATTTTATTTTTTTTTTAATTGAAGGCCATAAAAGTCTTAAAGTTGTGGTTTACCGATGAGAACTTTATGTGGCATGTTGACTGTTTTCATCTATCAAATCTATTTTGGGCTTTTAAAGGGCTGCTTTTGAAATTATTTGAAAGAAAACGGTGGTAGAAACATGTCATTTGGACAAGAAATGTTTTCTGTCCGTATGTATGTTTGTTCTCACGTCCCCATCTCTGTTTCTCTCTTGAAAGGCTAATAAAGCTTGATATTTTTTTGATTATTAACATGTAGAACCATTGCTAGTGTTAATGTAACTACAATATCATTTGAACAATTCAGGATTTTAGCCCATTAAAAAAGATAAAAATAATAATAATAATAATCAGTACGCCCCCTAGTGTTAATTACAGTTTGTTGTGCAGGGCATAAAATGTTTTTGTTTTTTTTTTCTTACTTTGGATCTTGAGTTACTCCTCTTTTTCGATTTGTGTATGTATGCCAAACAAATCGTGGTAACTGTGTAACAGTAACTGTCCATGCTTGGAAAAAGAGATGATTGTATATATAGTTCAAAGTTGATATTTATTTTTCCCCTCTTGAATCTCTTGTTTAAAATCTCGTCTTTCAGAGCAAAACTCAACTTTCTTTCCTTTTGCTTTCAGGGGGATATCCACTACATCCCTCCTCAGCAGTGGTGTGACCCCACCCAGCTCCATCATTATGTTGTCCCAGCCAATCATTATCTCCGACACACCCAGCCCAGCGGTCAGCATCATCACCATCCACAGTGACACTGACACAGAAGACGAACGCAAGTTCCACCCCGCCAGGTAATAAGCAGATACAGATCTGGTGCTTTAAGTGTCCCAGAGGCATCTAATGTCCCTCAAAAGAGTAATTGTGCCATTCTGATCAAAGTTCATGTTGATGGAAACTAACACAATGAAGAAAAACTGAAATGTTTGCGTTTTTGTAGGAGTAAGGCTTTCCTTAAAGGAATGACAACTAACTGAAAATGGTTTGTGTGTTTCCAAAACTAATATGAAATAAAATCATAATCAAAAGCTCCTTTGTTTTCATCTTGGACCCAAGCACTCAGAGTGACACAAAGCCCATCGATTTATTTTGCATCTGGTGGAATAGTTTTAAATGTTGGATGAGCTTCCTGACTGCAGGAATCAAAACTCAATTTTTTATGTTGTGATTTCCACAAAATGAACACCAAACTGGTAAAAAATTCCTAAACAAAAATGAAACTAAATTTGGAAATGAAATGTAAAACAAAAAAAAAACCCAGAACGACTTTAACCTTGATCCTGAAACGCTATTTGTGATGTGTATCTGCCAGCGCTTTGTTTCTGATTAAAAAAATAGTCCTGTCTTAATTTTGTGTCCTTACGTGAAGACAATATGCTTCTATATTATTCACACCAGCACAGAAACATGCTTTTCTGCTCTATTTTTAAATAACCCCTAATCTCTTCCCACAGCGTTGGTCTAAGCCAGCGGACTAACGTCATCAGCTGTGTGACTGTGCACGACTCGGATTCGTCCACAGCCAGTCCTCTGACTCCTCTGCCGCGCGCTCTCAACCCAGCTGCCTCCACGTCGTCTCGTCATGCCAAATCTCTGGCAGTGGTGGCACCTTCAGTCAAAACCCAGGGCTCAGAGAGAGGAGCAGTTTCACATGGACGCATAGACACTGGTTAGAGTCCATTTTTAACTTTTTCTGTCATCACATATTAGTTTAAAATTGATGTAAAAATACTAAACGCTGATTACATTTTCATTTACAGTGAATTACATGAAGCCTAAGAGATCATCCAACAGACAGCCGTGCAGCTCAGGAGAGAGCATGGTGCATCATGGCCTGGTGCCGAGCCAGTCACACCCCTTAAACCTCAGCCAGGTAAACTTTCTCTTGCTGCTTCTTCCCCGGAATACGCTCACTTTTCATTGATCAAATGTATTGGCATTGTCCCAGTTATTCTCAGAATGCCGAGGCGGTATTATGTAACTTTTACCTCGAACAGCAGTGGATGACTCAGTCTCTATAATTACTGAGACATACCTGTCAAGCGAAATCATACTACTTTAAACAATTGTTAACAATTTCCATTAACAAAGCAATAAAAGAAAATGATGTAACATGAAGCATCAGTGTGGTTAAGTACCTGAGGCCAAACTGCAGGTTTATTATTTAAACAAGAACAGAAATGCAGACACTGCAAAAGTAAAATTACATAACACTGAGTACTCCCTTCACATGGCCTATGCTAGGGTCAAACAGAATCAGCTCCGGCTCCTACCAAACTGTCCTACCCGCCTCCACAGCATTGACACTGTGAGCATTTTGACCTCAGCGCCCCATGTCCATTTTCTCCTCTTGCTTGCAGTGATGCTAATGAGGAACAAGAACAGAGGGAGATTGACAGGGTGCTATGCTTACACCCAGTGGTGACTTTGGGGTGCACAGCTCCTGATAAGACTGTTTCTTTGCATGTGTGATATCCTCCTAAACACTTAACTTGCTTTACAATGAAAAATATCTTGCACTAAGTTATAATTTTGTATTTTATAATGCAAAGTACACTTACTTACATTTTATTAGGCACACCTTGCCATTACAATGTTGGACCACCTTCTGCTCTGAGCACTGCCTTCATCCTTTCAACAAGGCGCTGGGGAAATCCCTCTTAAGATTTTGGTCCATAATGACTTGATAGAATCACACAGTTGCTGCACTTCCACGATGCAAATCTCCCAGTCAACCACACCCCAAATGTGCTCTGTTGGATTGAGATTTGGTGACTGTGGAGGCCACTGGAGGGAAGTAAACTTGACATGTTCAAGAAACCAGTTTAAGATGATTTGAGCTGTGATGACATGGTGTGTTTTCCTGCTGAAAGGAGCTCTCAGAAGATGTGTGGTCTTAAAGACATAGGCATGGTCGGCAACAATACTCATGTAGGCTGTGGTGTTAAACCATGCTAAGAAAGTAATCCCCACACCATTACGCCAACACCACCAGCCTGAACCATTGACACAAATCAGGATGGATCCATGCCTTAATGTTGTTAATCTTAAATTCTGACCCTTCCATCTGACTGTAGCTGCACCTACACCATGACTCAATGTCACCTTTCTTCCTTTGCATACAAACATTTCTTTTCTTTATAAATATAACGACTTTTATGGCCCGTTCTAATACAAACTTAAGTTCAGGCTAAAGAAGAGGCCCCCTGCTGGCTACTCACTGCTATGGCAGGGATATTTATTGATGACTAAAAGCAAACTTTTTGTACTGCAATTACATTTTATGTCTCAGCAGTTTTCATGCCAACACTGAGATAATTTATGAGATCAAGCCACTTGAGTTCTCTAATATGCATTTAAGTTTTCCTTTGTTACTTAAGGACAGGAAAGAGTTCCTTTTTTGGCAGAAAACTGAGTGAAATGTCTCCTTTGTGATGCACAATATGGTAAAAATGTCACATTTTTGTAGTGGTGCAGCCCTTATTAGTAAAACGTGTCCCATCTGATTCCTCAACTCAATGTATGATCATTATCATGATTCTGATTTTTTTTTTTTGCCATAATTAAGCAGCTTTAGAACTAAGTTGCACTTCTTATCACTTTGCTTTACACCTCATCCTGCTTCTTTATGATGTCAAATTTGTTCCTTTTGTAAACCTTAAGTTACAAAAGCAAACTGGGCTCGAACAGGGGCTGACGTTGTGTCAGCAGGATGGAAATTTGTTGGAATCCTCGTTGTATCATTGTATTGACCTAATTGAAGCGGGACAAACGCCGAGCGCTGTAGAAACGCTGTAGAAGCGTTACTGACAGTGTATGTACGGGGTGTGTCCAGGGGAGACCGTCATTTCTTCCTGTATCATGCCAATCAAACTAGCCTTGCCAATCGCATACAGTCGTGCACAGTCGCCATGAGAAACAGGAATGTGTGACTGGAGCTTTAAATTCTGCCAGAGTCAAAATTAGAACTGATATGATATATGCGTGCATGTACCCTGACCTGATCAAGACAGCTTTTAGGAGGATGTTGATGGTTTTAATCTGACTTGATGACATAAATATGAGAAGGAATTTTAGGGTAGGGGCAATGATTTACAGTCAAAAGTTTGGCCCTTGACATGTTTTATATTTTGTGACTCAATCTGCCACAGAGGCTAAAAGAAAATAAATAAGTTGCTCTAACTCTGTTGAATCAAACTGTCTGTTGTTTCCCCTCAGGTTCAGCCTGTGGTTTCCTCATCTCAGGAGCGCTCTCACAGTGACTCATCCTTGCGTCGCCAGCAGACGTTCCCACCGGCCGTTTCCGCCTCTCACTACAACTTCCCAGAGGTGTCGGCCCTTGCTTCTGCTTCAGCCCCAGGCCCCAGCCTTTACACCTACCCCGCCTCCACCACCCTCTCCTCCACCTCTCAGGCCATGGAGCAGCTGCTGGGCCGCAGCCACGGCCACTCCCCCTCCGCCTATGCAGCAACATACACCTCATCCACCTCCTCATCCAGGAGGGACTCGGCCAGTCGGAAGGACTCCGTCAGCAGCCTGCTGCACGGCCTCCCTGCTGCCTACCAGCACCAGTTCGCCACCGGCTCCCCTTACATCAGTGTGACGCCGCGGGCTGAGGCGTACAGTGCCTACCAGCTCAGCCCTCGGCGCCTCTCACAGTACCCGTACCTATAGGGGGGTGACACAAAGAGTAAGAAAACACCTACTCCCTCATGACATCACAAAGGGACATTTGAACTGTGTTTAAGTAGAATAACTGTTGCTCACTTATTTGTTTGCTGCTTACAGCAGCATCTCACCTCCAGCTCACTCACTTCTCAACTGTTTTTAGTGTTTTTAAAGTGTTGTTCTGTATTATTTGATATCTGAAAGTTAGTTTCCCCCATGAATATTGTCTATAGGCTGCATTTATCCCATTTTACCCTGATGTTCAATTAAGGCATTGTGGTATTTTTCACCTATTTATCTTCAGGTTTGGTGTATAGAGAGATTTTCCTCCTGTCACAAACCACGCTGACACTTTAGAAGAGCCTTTTCACACCAAACTCACAATGCTAGAGATGAGCAAGATGAGCTTTTTATGAGCCTTGTTACAGAGTTTCACACTAATCCAATGAAGCCCTGTGTTTGTTTTTTTTTAGCCTAACATCATGACTGTACCTTAGCCACAATCATGTTTTTCCTCATAGATGCGTCTTTTACTATGATTAAATTAAGTTAGAGGAAAGAAGAGGAAGGTCCATGAAGAGAGAAAACTGTGGTGGATATGTGTTAATTTAAGTGCACATGTGATAGTGTGTTCATGTAGTGACAGTGTTTTTTAGCCTGGGTTCATCATGTCTGTATGCAATAGAAACTTGTTTAAACTGCATCAACTGAGTGCTGAATGTATTTATGAAGTACAGAGGAGTGAAATCATCATCCTGATATGTGACATGAAAACCTTTTGTTTGAAAATGTTGAAGAAAAAACTTCGACCCTGCTCCCCCCCCCCCCTCCTAATATGAAAAAAACACCTTAATCATGACTGTTTAGGACCAGCTAATTATAATTAAAGAATTACTAGTTTTATCATTGTATCCTAAGACACTGTGGAAATGCTCCCCAGGAATTGTCTGGCTGTTGCTAAACGTGACAAAAATAGATCAGTTTACATTTAGGCCCATTGACATGTAGTCAGAAAGTTTAAAGAGGAGCTTCTACCTATTAGTCAAGTTATTCCCCTTAAAAAAGTCCAAATATGGGTCAATACGTTATCTTCCTTTGTGGATCGATACACTGTGGATATAACAGACCCTTGCTGTTTCCTGCCATTGTCTTTAGTAAAAAGGTGAACCTCGGCATGGTTTCTGTGGGTTTCGAAAGCTTTTATTCACTTCCTTCTTCCTTGATGTGTTTGCATCCGTTTTGTGTTGTATTGTCTGTATATTTAACTGTATTTTCATCTTAACATAGTATAGTTAAGAGGCTATTTGGTAGAACTAATTCAGGGAAAAAAGGTTTCAACTCAAATAATCCACTGTCACTGTTTTCAATAAAATAACCACCAACTCACAATGGCTTCCTGTTGTTTCATTCCTTTTTTGGGGGTTAGCTCTGGTGTAGTGCAGGGCGTACACAGGTGCACAGAGATCCCCAAAATCTTATTTAGTCTCTATAGCTTATACACATTTGTAAAGCCCCCTCTGATTCTTATTACTCAATAGTATGTTGATTTTATTTTTCCTGAGACATAAAAGCCTTTACTTGGCTGCTTTTAGTCTTCATAGTCATTGCTTGGTTTGGTAAGAATATGAAGATACTTTAAAGTAGTGGTTTCTAAACTTTTTGGGAGATAACCACCTTCTCTTCAGCCTTTTCCCCACATAAAAACCTGATATTTCCCAAAAATGTTCCTGAGTAACTCCTCTCCACTTGTCTTTTTTTTTTTTTTTTTACATCGGTTAGTTCTGCAAGGTTTTATGAGTGTGGATTTACAGAATGATTTGGATTTGGTAACATGGTGCATGTTTCACATTCACTGTCACACACTTGCAGTGCTACTTTTTTGAGTCTGGGACCTTCTCTGTCATTGATATTAGGCCTGAGATATGACCTAGAGATGTGGAAAGGGGGGCTTGGGGTCACGGGGTCACTTTGACACCCCCAATTCCATCTCCTCAAAGTCCTCAGTGGAGGTGAAATGCTGCAGAAACGCACACCCACTCGGAGCTACAAAGTTTCAATCAGAGATTCTCATCAGTTCATAGTTTTTGAAACAATGAGAGCCACAATACCAAACAAATATATATAATAAACAGATTTGAGAAACAACATTCTGGTCCTTCAGCTGTTTTTTTAATGTTTCTTAGTGTAATTCATTTTTGACTTCTTATTAGTTGGTTTGTTTGCAAGATAATGCAAAAACTACTGGCATTTTCAGAGGTGGTTGGTAATGGCCCGACTAAGGAATGATTCAATTTTGGGTGGGGATCTGGATATCCACCATTATTGAATGATCGTTTTCCCTCAATACCTGTCAAACTAATAATAAAATCAACATGACTCCATGTGGTAGGGGTATGTGTTCAGTGTTGTATTATGAGGCTTGATTGTTATGTAACTGTTGCTTATGGGTGTAACAGCAATATGTGAGCAGAGGCTTGTGCTCTCTCAGTGCTGTCTAGTTTACTTCTCTTCTTTTGTGGATATGTGTTCGGCTCAGGTGTAACAAAGAAAGTTTATTTAAAAAAACACTTCATCGGAAAACAGATTTTTATACTGAATATTAGTTAAAGAATCCACATTTTCTAATAATGGGAATGTCCAGTTTTTAATATGTCAGTATTTTAATTGTAGATAGTGATTGACAGCCTTAATAGTGTCCAGAGTCTGTATTAACAAATGTGATTCTCATAGTTAAAAATATCATCCCCCAGAGATAACCTTCAGTCAAAACATAATGATCCATATACTTTGAGTGGCATTGTGCAACTATTCTTCCTTTTCTCACTTCACACTTTTTTTTGTTTTGTTAAAGCTCGGCTTAAGTCGAGCCAAAGTCTCAAGACAAACCTTGTCCATAGCCATGCTAAATATCCTCTGTAACTCTTGTTTTATTTTCAATTGTCCTTTTTATATAGATTTGTTTTACACATTCTAAATCATTTTACAATGCACAAACATTTATTCATGGTTGGTGCCTGAGGGCACAGCACAGCATTAAAAACCACAGCACATAACAAAGGTAGCGTGGGGGCTCATACTTTGTAGTTTCTTGTAATTGAAGTGATGCAAGCAAAGCTGGCAACTGTCATCGTACTTATATAATTAAGATTCATAATGATCCTTCAAACCTTAAGTCAAGCCGCTGAGGTGGAGCGTCAATGTGCAGAAACTAAAAGCTTCATCTAACGCAGGCCCACCCAATGAAGGGGCTACTCTATACAGGTCCTCCATAAACGTCGATTTATTTTAAGAAACACACATTCGATGTCAGTGATAAAATCCTGACTAATATTTTATTTCTCCTCTGACTCTAGTCAGATTGTGGAAAAGATGAAATGACTTTACAGACTGACATTAGTGTAATAAAGGTTCAGTTCAACAGGCTGGCCACTAGCACTAAATTACAATATATAATAAAGACTCATATCATTTTAAGATGAGAGGGTTTGTATTTGAAACAAGGCAACAATACATAAAATATATTGTGTCCCTTTGATCCACAAAGGCAGGGATCATCGACTATACTTGTATAAGCAACATTTTTATGACAATATTAGAGTCAATGAATCATATTATGATGGTTACTTTGTCATGGAACTATTGCTTATAGATGTAACAGCAATATGTGAGCTACCTTGGTGGAAGTTTGCGCTCTCTGAGTGCTTTCTGGTTTACTGTATCTAGTTTTTCTGTGAATCACTTCAGGTTCTGCTTTACAAAAAAAGCAAAGCTTTATAAATAAAGCTGAGTTAAAAGAAAATGGGGGAAAAAAACTTGTTATCCAAATTACTCTTTCCAGGTGCTGATGGGCTGAGTGGGTTTGGATCACAGGTCCTCACTGGAGTTGTCTGTTATTCTAAAATGTGAGCAATAGATGCAAAAATCAAGCAGAACCAGTCAGAAACATCAGCACTGCGGCCCCTCCAACCAAAGCTCACCGCAAAGTACAACCCCCTGTAGCAGGGTCATTTCTGAGGGATGAACCATTGACTCCTGGACTTAATTCAGGCCTCTGTCAACTGAAGCCCTTACTTTAGAGTTTGTTATTCTTGTAGGAAGTTCCAGCATTCAAAAATGGCTGCCCGATGTGTCTGTGCTTGGACATTAAAATGAGACGTTTATGCAGAAGTGAGGAGATTTTTAAAGTTAATGTTACGTCAATAAAATAAAATCATTCTTAACTGAGATTCTCTTAATGCTAGGGTTGGTAATTTTATACATATACACTTTTTGTTATACTGGTTAAAGTGATCGTTATGTCCAGATGGCAATCAAGGCATGATGCGTTTTTAAAGGAGAGCGAAAAATAACCCTGTCTACAGCAGGAGTAAAACAGTGAAAACACCAACCAATCACCGCGACCGGTATCGAGTTAAACGAATCAAATCCCGTACTGCCGTTCTGCCCACCTTCTGCGGGTACACTTTGCTGGTGTGCACCGACTCTGATTCGATGCGCGTAGCCGAGCTGAGAAGGAGAATGCTTACCTGTCAAGTTTTTACTTTGAAAATAAGAAAAGCCCGCTGCGAGCCATCCCACAACCCCAACCAAGCTCCGGTATCCCTAATATTAGACAAGTGTACAAGAAATCTAAACTAAACACTTCGTTTTTCTTGGTTTGTCGCCGCTGTGGGCTCCAATCTCGCGACAACTGTCACCAAGGCTACTGCAGGTGGCAGTTCTCGCGAGGCTCTTTCTTCTTCTTCGGTTTTACGGCAGTTGGCATCCATCATTTTGGTGCATTACCGCCCCGTTCGGCTAATGACGGAGCTTCGTTTAAAGAGGCAAAAGAATGTTGTCCCGGCCAAAACGGGAGACTTGACAGCTATGTGGAGAATGGCAGAGAAACTACCGATTACCGCTCCTCCTGCTAAACAGAGGAAGAGAAGAAAGACGGAGGCAGAAAAGGCAGAAAAAAAGCAGTAGTACAAACCAGAGGGGATGTGTAATCATCAGGCTGAGTTTGGTGTGAATTCAGCAAACAAAAGTTAAGTTATTGAAGTTTTTGTAGTAATTACCTATTAGTGAATATGTCAATATTAAAATATCATATAAAATACACTGAAGCCTATTTCTCTAATGTCAGAGATGTAGTATAATTCAGAGGGGATGTGTGATCATCAGAATGAGTTTGGTGTCACCTCAGCCAACAACAGTTAAGTTATTAAAGTTTTTGTAGTCATTACCTATTAATATATATGGGTCAACATAGGTCAATATTAAAAAAAAAATCATATCAAATACACTGAAACCCATTTCTCTAAAGTTGGAGCTGTAGTACAAACCAGAGGGGATGTGTGATCATCAGGCTAAGTTTGGTGTCAGTTCAGCCAACAACAGTCAAGTTATTACAGTTTTTACAGTCATTCCTTTTCAATGATTATACGTCAAAATAAAAAAAAGTCATACTTATTACATTAAAACCTATTTCTCTAAAGTCAGAGCTGTAGTACAACCCAAAGGGGATGTTTGATCATCAGGCTAAGTTTGGTGTCAATTCAGCCAACAAAAGTTAAGTTTTTAAAGTTTTTGTAGTAATTACCTATTCATCAATATGTCATTATAAAAAAAAAATCATATAAATTACATTAAAAATCATTTCTCCAAAGTCAGAGCTGTAGTACAAACCAGAGAGGATGTGTGATCACCAGGATGAGTTTGGTGTCACCTCAGCCAACAACAGTTAAGTTATTCAAAGTCAAAGTCAAAGTCAACTTTATTGTCAAATATGCTATACATGCTTGACATACAGCACAGATGAAATTTCAGTCCTCTCGGACCCACGGTGCAAACAGGCAATATAGAACTAAACTACAGTATAAAATAAATAATATAAATAAAAATGGCCTTATTAAAGTTTTTGTAGTAATTACCTATTAGTGAATATGTCAATATTAAAAAATCATATAAATTACAGTAAAACCCATTTCTCTAAAGTCAGAGCTGTAGTACAATTCAGAGGGGATGTGTGATCATCAGAATGAGTTTGGTGTCACTACAGCCAACAAAGGTTAAGTTATTAAAGTTTTTGTAGTCATTACCTATTAATATATATAGGTCAAATTAAAAAAATCATATCATATACACTGAAACCTATTTCTCTAAAGTCAGAGCTGTAGTACAAACCTAAGGGGATGCTTGATCATCAGGCTAAGTTTGGTTTCAATACAGCCAACAGAAGTTAAGTTATTAAAGTTTTTGTAGTCGTTACCTATTAATATATATAGGTCAAAATAAAAAAAAATCATATCATATACACTGAAACCTATTTCTCTAAAGTCAGAGCTGTAGTCAAAGTCAGAGGGGATGTGTGATCATCAGAATGAGTTTGGTGTCACTACAGTTACCAACAGTACCCCTATTACAGTTTTTGTAGTCATTACCTATTAGTGAGTATACGTGAATAAAGAAAAAAATCATATAATATACACTGAAACCTATTTTTTTGAAGTCAGAGCTGTAGTACAAATCAGATCCAATATATGATCATCAGGCTATGTTTGGTGTCAATTCAGCCCACAGAAGTTAAGTTTTTACAGTTTTTATAGTCATTCCCTTAAAATGATTATACGTCAATATTAAAAAACATCATATAAATGACATTAAGAAAGATTTCTCTAAAGTCAGAGCTGTAGTACAAACCAGAGGGGATGTGTGATCATCAGGATGAGTTTGGTGTCAGTTCAGCCAACAATAGTTAAGTAATTACAGTTTTTACAGTCATTCCTTTTAAATGATTATACGTCAAAAAAAACAAACAAACAAACAAACATATATATTACATTAAAACCTTTTTCTCTAAAGTCAGAGCTGAAGTACACCCCAAAGGGGATGTGTAATCATCAGGATGAGTTTGGTGTCAATACAGCCAACAACAGTTAAGTTATTAAAGTTTTTGTAGTAATTACCTATTAGTGAAAATGTCAATATTAAAAAATCATATAAAATACACTGAAGCCTATTTCTCTAATGTCAGAGATGTAGTATAATTCAGAGGGGATGTGTGATCATCAGAATGAGTTTGGTGTCAATACAGACAAAAAAAGTTAAGTTATTAAAGTTTTTGTAGTCATTAGCTATTAATATATATGGGTCAACATAGGTCAATATTAAAAAAAAATCATATCAAATACACTTAAACCCATTTCTCTAAAGTTGGAGCTGTAGTACAAACCAGAGGGGATGTGTGATCATCAGGCTAAGTTTGGTGTCAGTTCAGCCAACAACAGTCAAGTTATTACAGTTTTTACAGTCATTCCTTTTAAATGATTATACGTCAAAATAAAAAAAAAATCATATTTATTACATTAAAACCTTTTTCTCTAAAGTCAGGGCTGTAGTACAAACCAAAGGGGATGTGTAATCATCAGGCTGAGTTTGGTGTCAATTCAGCAAACAAAAGTTAAGTTATTGAAGTTTTTGTAGTCATTACCTTTTCATCAATACGTCATTATAAAAAAAAAAATCATATAAATTACATTAAAGATCATTTCTCTAAATTTAGAGCTGTAATACAAACCAGAGGGGATGTGTGATCATCAGGATGAGTTTGGTGTCAACACAGCCAACAAAAGTTAAGTTATTGAAGTTTTTATAGTCAATACCTACTATCAATATGTCAATATTAAAAAAAAAAAATCATATAAAATACACTAAAACCTATTTCTCTAAATTCAGAGCTCAAATACCAACCAGAGGGGATGTGTGATCATCTGGCTGAATTTGGTGTCACTACAGCAGCCAACAGTATACTTATTACAGTTTTTGTAGTCATTACCTATTAGTGAATATTTGTCAATATAAAAAAATCATATAATATAAACTGAAGCCTATTTCTCTAAAGTCAGAATTGCAGTACAAACCAACGGGGATGGTTGATCATCAGCCTAAGTTTGGTGTTAATACAGCCAACAAAAGTTAAGTTATTAAAGTTTTTGTAGTCATTACCAATTAATATATAAAGGTCAATATTAAAAAACCATAAAAAATACACTGAAACCTATTTCTCTAAAGTCGGAGCTGTAGTACAAACCAGAGGGGATGTGTGATCATCAGGCTGAGTTTGGTGTCAATACAGTAAACAACAGTTAAGTTAATACTGTTATTATAGTCATAACCATTTAATTTATATAGGTCAAAATTAAAAAAAAAAAAAAAATCATATAAATTAAATTAAAACCCATTTCTCTAAAGTCAGAGCTGTAGTACAAACCTAAGGGGATGTTTGATTATCAGGCTAAGTTTGGTTTCAATACAGCCAACAACAATCAAGTTATTAAAGTTTTTGTAGTCATTACCTATTAATATATATAGATCAATATTTTAAAAAATCATATTATATACACTGAAACCTATTTCTCTAAAGTAAGAGCTGTAGTAAAAGTCAGAGGGGATGTGTGATCATCAGAATGAGTTTGGTGTCACTACAGGTACCAACAGTACCCCTATTACAGTTTTTGTAGTCATTACCTATTAGTGAGTATACGTGAATAAAGAAAAAAATCATATAATATACACTGAAACCTATTTTTCTGAAGTCAGAGCTGTAGTACAAATCAGATCCGATGTATGATCATCAGGCTAAGTTTGGTGTCAATTCAGCCAACAAAAGTAAAGTTTTTACTGTTGTTATAGTCATTCCCTTAAAATGATTATATGTCAATTTAAAAAAAACATCATATAAATGACATTAAAAAAGATTTCTCTAAAGTCAGAGCTGTTGTACAAACCAGAGGAGATGTGTGATCATCAGGCTAAGTTTGGTGTCAATTCAGCCAACAAAAGTTTAGTTATTAAAGTTTTTATAGTCATTCCCTTTAAATGATTATACGTCAATATTAAAAAAACATCATATAAATTACATTAAAAAAAATTCTCTAAAGTCAGAGCTGTAGTACAAACCAGAGGGTATGTGTAATCATCAGGCTGAGTTTGGTGTGAATTCAGCAAACAAAAGTTAAGTTATTGAAGTTTTTGTAGTCATTACCTATTATCAATACATTAATATTAAAAAAAAAATCATATAAATTACATTAAAAAAATTTCTCCAAAGTCAGAGCTGTAGTACAAACCAGAGGGGATGTTTGATCATCAGGCTGAGTTTGGTATCACTACAGTTACCAACAGTACACTTATTACAGTTTTTGTAGTCATTACCTATTAGTGAATATTCGTCAGTTTAAAAAAATCATATAATATAAACTGAAACCTATTTCTCTAAAGTCAGAATTGCAGTACAAACCAACGGGGATGGTTGATCATCAGCCTAAGTTTGGTGTTAATACAGCCAACAAAAGTTAAGTTATTAAAGTTTTGATAGTCATAAACTGTTAATTAATATACGTCAATATTTAAAAAGTCATATAAATTACTTTGAAACCTATTTCTCTATAGTCTGAGCTGTAGTACAAACTAGAACAGATGTTTGATCATCAGGCTAAGTTTGGTGTCAATACAGTAAACAACAGTTTCATACAATTCAATTTATAAAACATCATTTAAATCAAATCAAAACCTTTTTTGCTAAAGTAACAGCGGTAGTTCATTGTAGAGGAGATCATCATTCATTTTCTATTATCATTTTGTAGGTAGATCTCATAACTTTGATGGCATTTGCTTTATTTTTAATCAATAGTCCTGAAATATTTTAATTAATAACTCTTATAAAATATCACCTGTAGTATGAATAACATGCTGTCCTTTATGTTTGCTGTGATTTTGAAGACTTTACTTTCAGAATGGAGAAGTTATTGAATTTTCTGTCACACCATTCCTCCGATATGGTAATTTGCCGATGGTCCCTAAGCCGCCGAGCCATAACACCGGCAGCGTATTGAGACCAATTGAAGTTGTCCGGCTCGGACAGCTCGTTCGGATAATAACGAGGTTGTGGCTCACAGTCTTCATGACAGTGATTAGACAGAGGGGTTGGGTTTGAAAGTACGTTGTTTTATTGAGGAGTTATTGACCCTCAAAGTCCGAATCTGTGAATATCTTTCTAACTTTACCCAAGTCAAAAGAGCCACATGCGGCTCCGGAGCCGCGGGTTGCCGGCCCCTGTTCATACTTAATAATGCTTCATTTTCACTGCTATAATATTTAACATTTATTATTCAGTATCAGCAGATTGAGGGGAATAAAGCATGAGACCAGCTGCCACCAAAAGCTCTAGTTTGATGAGCAGAAAACGAGGTTCAAACTCACAAGTTATCACCTTTTCTTCTCATAATGAATTAGTTTGATGTTTGGTATTAAACTTTATCAGTCTTGATTAATAGTGTGGAAGTAAAATCCTTTTAGGTTTTCTGATATTTTATCATAATACAAACTCTTTGAACATTTGTTTGAATGTGGATTTAACAGGAAAAAACTTTTAGGCATTTACTCAAGAGAGAACTTCCTACTGTTACGGGTATCACTTTAAAACGGCCGATTACCACCAGTTCAACTTTCTCATGAGGATTTGATGCATAAGACCTTTTCTGATTAATGCTTCTTTAAAAAAAAAATCAAGAAAACATTCCTCTACAGTATTTTGATCATACGATTTTAGGACTAAAATAAAGTACCATCAGATGCCACAGTGCCAGTAAACTGTTAATCTGACTGATGTTGATATTTAATTCAGTCTTGAGTTATTGAATATTTTTGTTAATATCATGGTCAGAAAATCTCAAAACATCCCAAATACAGGTACAGGGTTATATGTTTTTGTATTTAAGTGGATCACCTCTGAGCAAGGGTTAAAAAATATAATCATATTGATTCAGGCTAATGCAATTTAGCAGCTTTTAGTGTCATTTTACTCTTTGAGGAGTTTTTAAAGTCAGTAATCTTACTTCTACGTGAGTCACTTCTGTGTTGTACTTTGCATCCAAGTAAAAGTAAAAATTAAACATAAAAATCCAACCAATAGAGGCTGCTCATCAAACTTTGTTGTAAGAACACCAACATTTTACTTTAAAGGAGATTAGTCGAAAACAGAGTTAAGTATAATAAAAATATTTCAACACCTGACATGACCTGACCAAACAAAACATACAGGTCATACTTCAGAATAGATAGTTTCATCACAACACTACTTTCATTAATTTTTACCGTTACTGAAATATTTTCAGTGTTACTTATACCCAGGCTTGAGTAAAGCTTTATCAAAGTGATTAAACTCTTTCATGAGAAGTTTATTTTTGTACTTGTTTTTAAAAAAACAAATAATACATACAATTCAACTAAAATGAAATAAAAAACATATAACTATAAATAAAACAGGTATTATTATCATGTTTTACATCAGACTGTACTTACTAAAAATAAAGAGGTATTTTTTACTCAGATATGATCCACTGTACTCATCTTTATAGAAGACGCCAGAATTAAACATACTTCCAGAATTTTTCATTTAAAAGCTTCAAATTTCAGGGAACTTAAACATCACTTTGCAGTAACAAACCTCTTTAGATATTTTAAAAAGATGAAAATGTGCACAAATGTTTGTTAAATGAAGTTTCATTAGTTTTAACGTTTTGTTAAATTTGAAAAACTTTTGTATAAGAGGAGCTCCAAATCACGATCCTTCATGACATTAAAATGTAAAAGATATTGAAATGTTTAAAAAAACAGAAAGTATTATTACATTTTAATTATGAAAAATAAATAATACCAGAAACTTTAGCATTGCATTGAACAAACCAAAAAATCACATGCCACAGAGTGAAGCGTTCTGAAGTCGAACATCTCTTTTAAATAAAACACAGTTTAACATGCTGCAGCTGCTATGAACAGACCGGAGAGGATTTATTTACAATTCACAGTTTGTTGTTTTTCTGAATACAAAAAAAATACTAAAAAAATTTTTTTTTCAAAAATTCACAGATCAGACCCTCAGGTCAGTACAGAGCCCATAAAACAGACTGAAAGAACTCAGGCAGAAAACAAAATGCTGAGCACATTCCTCCTGAGGCTCTTCAGGCCGTCACTCCTCATGAGGACACAAAAAGTGCTGGGATGCAAAGTCCCCTGAGGTAAGTGTCCTTCCCCCACAGCTGTGCTGATGTGGACTGCAGGGGTCTTACAGGAATCCAGTTACAGACAAGTTAAAAGAAGAGGTCCTGCAGGTGAACTTCAGCAGCTCTCTTGTCTGTAGAGCGGAACACAGCTGAACATTTTCAGGAGCACAGTCATGAAACCTGGCTGTCTGGACCGAGGACTGCAGAGGGACAAAGACAGAGACAACTATAAGACAGGGTTTACATTTATGGACAGTGAAGGCTGCAGAGGGACAAAGACAGAGACAACTATAAGACAGTTTACATTTAAAGAAAGTGAGATGCAGTGTGTTTTATCTGTCCGTGGCTGTTTGACTTACAGGGTTCTGTTGATAAATGGGTCCTCGGGGACTTTCAGGTCCTCAGATGAACCCTCCAGCTGCCTCTCTGTGATCTGGTCCCAGATGTCGGTGTTGACCCACAGCGCTCCGGGCAGGGTCATGCTGGCCTTGGTGCAGGTGATCCAGCGGCACAGAGGGCAGGAGACGGTGCGGAGGATGCCGTCCATGCAGGATAGTTTCTCCAAGCAGGGAGCGCAGAAGGTGTGTCCACAGTGGAGGACCCTCGGGACCCGGTCCTTGTGGGTGTACTCGTAGTAGCAGATCACACACTCCAATTCCTCGTTCAAGGCCATGGTGACAGAGAGACGTGCTGCAGCAAGCAGGAAGAAAATCAGAAAAAAGAATATCAGCACCAAAAATCAGCTTGATGATGAAGAAGCATGATGATTGTGCTGAACTACGGCAGAGATTAAAAGCACAATACTCACTGTGAGAGTCTGTAAAGTTTGTCAAAGCTGCGGCAGTAAACTTTCCGTCAGGGTAGACCGAGTGCTCTGACAGCCTGCTTGACAGGTGAGCTCTTATAGATCCTCAGAGGAGTCTGATCACGGGACACCTGAACACTTCCAGAGAAGCGGAGCCCTGAGGCAAACTGACTTCAGAGGAACTTCAGACTGGCCAAACGCCACACCTGCGCACAACATGCAAGAGTTTTATCTCCTTACACCTCTCTCAGATGAAAATCACAGCGCTGTGAGCTGATTTCTTCTGAATCAGATGTTTCATCATTTAAATTTCTAAGTATTTTTTGGTTTTCAGCCAGGGATGGACAGAATTTAAAATAAAATGATATGTAGAGCCATATTATTTGATATAATCACTGACAGTGAGACATGTTCACAACAGCAGATTATCAATTAAGTTATCAAAACTGCTTCAGATTTTAACATAATGAACATATTTATATCCATCATTAGAATGTATTATACCAACATAAATATAACATGTTCTTGGTTGACATGCAAACAGCAATGCTTAATTTAGTAAGACAAACTTTCATTCTAATTTAAGACACTTGTTTGGTGATTTAAAGCTCACATACCAGCCTTAGCTATACGGAGCCAGTTAGACCAGCTCAGCGCTATTTTATAAATGGGCTGAGACTAAGATGAACGAGGACAGTAACAGAAGAAGCTGAGAAGTGAAAAACAGGCCAAGAAAAAGATGGGGATACTCACCAATTGTTGAAAGTTATTAGAACAACTGTTAAACTATTACTTCAAGTTGGAAAAGTTACATATTGTGTCTTAAGACATTAAAGTGTAATATTTGTACTTATTTCAATTATAGGTAAATGTGAAAGGCATATAAAAATGATCATCAACAGGTGACCCGGGGCCACATCAGCCCCCCCACAGCTTCCCATCTGGCCCCATTATGAAGTGACTGGCTGCAGGATAGGTGACAGGGACTGATCTCATTTTTTGAGGTTAAGAAATAGTAAATACATGTTTAAAAAATATCAAAATGTTAAACTAATAATACGTGAATCAAACCAAATTGTGTTAATTGTTATTGTTTTCTTAATGATTATTGTTTTAAAAACTGGCCCTTGTACAAATGTAGTTGATGATCTCTGACTTTTAAGTGTAAAATGCAGAATATGACTGCAGCTGAAAATGGTTTTATTTTCAATCAATCAATCAATCAAACTTTATTTTTTATTTATATATAAAGCACTTTTCATCCATAAAAATGTAGCACAAAGTGCTGTACATTAAAATAAACAAGAATATCAGAGTAAGGGAATACAGAATGAAATAGAAAAAACCTCACCCACCCTCCCAGCCCACATTTAACAGAGACAGCCACTCGCACGCACAAACACACACACACGCAAGGAGTCTAAGCCAGGACTCTTCAAAAAAGCCAGAGGACTGAGGAAACGCCATCCTGAATTCAAAATGAGGAAACACAGGAGCTAAGACAAAACTGACTAAATATAAAACCATGATAAGACAGAACAAAGGTCATAAAATGCTAAAAGTTGATTCAAATTAAACTGTTTTAAAACCAAACAATAAATACATAAGAAGTGGTAAAAACGTGGTAAAACATAAAATAGTAACTCTGAAACTAAAATGGAGTTAAACCTATAAGAAGCAGATTAAAGAGTAAAACAAAATTCATCTAAAAGCCAGATAAAGGTAGGTCTTGAGTTTGCCTTTAAAAATATGAACAGTAGGTGCTGCTCTCAGGTCTTCAGGTAGACTGTTCCACAGACGGGGGCCGTAATGTTGAAATGATGCTTCACCGTATGTTTTAGATTGAATTTTGGGAACACTAGTTAAAGAGGACACAAAAAGTGCTTGTCCAGGTTTCTGCCTTGATTATAAGCTGCTGCAGGAACACTCAACACTTAAAATAATGACTTTTACAAATGACACAGCAGATTATTTCTGTAATGTCTTGCAAAGAACTAAATATATTGTCACTGTCAGGCACAAACCTCTCATCTTCAAAATAGGTACTTTTCAGGAAATAAAAAGACCTTTAGCACTGAATGGATATACATTGTATTGTACTGATTATAACCGTTTTGTACTTTTAACTGGTTTAAATTTATAAAACCTACTCACTGGTGAAGAAGGTGACCAATACCAATTACAGAAAAAATTAAATTAGAAAAAAATTGAGATGAGTTTTTTTGGCCCCAACAGCAACATTATACAAGTAATCAACGATGAGAGGCGATGCAGATGTGTGTACATCCAAATGTTTTTACGTCTGCTGGTCGTTATAAAGCTGGTAGGTCTAACACATTCTTATGGACATTTAAAATATGAACACCAGAACAGAAGCAGATTTCAAGGAAGGTTTTCTAAAATGCCCTGCAAAGCAGGGTAATTTATTTGCATTTACTATGAAAACATACAATATCACACAAGATTAACTGAAGCATGGAAATCCGGGCATTTGCTGTATAATCACACAAACGCACTCCCATCATCAGCAGTTTGTCTTTTTTTAAAGATGGTGCCAGGAAAAGAGCTGCAGAGAGCGAGTCCTCTACTTCAGACCGTTTTCTGTTGAAACATTAGATACACAGTTGAACCATCTGTACTAAATGCAATGCACAACAGTAAATTATCAGCAATTATGTGAGCCTGGGCTGCAGCTCTCACTGAAGAACTCAGCAAACACTCGATGTGTCCTCAGAACAGAGGCAGACAGACCGAGGCTGTTTCTATAAATAAAGAGAACAAAACACAAAGAAAAAAAATATCAAAAGAAAAAAATTTACAGAAAAGAAACCTTGGTTCTCTTCATGAGTCCCCTTCCTTGGACCTATATAGAGTGGTGCTATACTGGTCTGATCGGCCAGTTTTAAAGGTACTGGTCTAAAGTGGTGTCTGTGCAGACACAGGGTTCACCGATTGGCTCATGGGTTGATGGGAGAAAACATCTGGACTCACATCTGACTGACCACATATCAGGACACACACATGTGTTTATATGCTCTGCTCTCTATCTATAGAGTAATACAGATATAAACACACTGAAGTAAAGCGCTGTAGGAAAAATACTTTCTCCATCACACATGAAGACTAAGGCGCTATCAGGTCGGACATTTGAAAACAGTCCCAACCTCCAAATACACAAGCACAGATTAGGATGTATGTCTCATGATGCTGCCAACTGGTCTGCCCTTTTTTTTACATTTCATTTCTGTCTGATGACGTTTAGATTTGGGCCACAGGTTTACATTCTCCTGATTGATATTTGATTCCCAAAAGGCAAAGTAGTTTTTCCATGGATCATAATCAGGGTATGACTCTTCCTCCTACTCTGCTCTTTCCTAATTACAGCCCGCGCTGCACCTCTTAATGGTCAAACATATTTGACCTCAGATGGTCAAATTATCATGTTGAATAGTCTCTTCGATCCATACACTTGACTTTACTCAAGGTAAACCACCTGAAAGGGATTCATGACACTGAACATTGAAACTGGATAAACAGGTTGCTGCCTTTGGCCTGCAGGCATCAGGTAACTGTGACCTGACTCCACGCTTCGCCGCTGCTCCAAGGATAAAAAGAGAGAGACTAAACACTAGTGCCAACAACGACTGCTGTCCGACCACAAGTGTGGTCATGTGAGGAGGCACACAGCCAGGCTGCATGGCACTCCTTTTCCCTTGAACTGAATCCATTTGACTCTGCAGCAGCAACACGCAGCACCTCGAGGTGTCTGTATGGTCTGAGGGCACTGCAGAGGGGAAACAGTGCAGGACGCGAACAGAAATAACTGAAACCAAGCAGCTTTTTTTTTTATTCAGGTGTTTGATGTTAGTGTGGGAGAACATTACGGAAGATTCCACCCCAGTAAAGCTTTTCCTGTTGTAGTGACAAAGAAACACAGAACCACCTGCTGAAACTCTGTCTTCCACAACCCATGAGCCAACGCTGTTTCTGCTGCTGACACAAACCATTGAAGCACAGAGTGGATCACAACCATTTTTTAATAAGACCCTTCAACCCCCGAGCATTGCTGCCACTACCGTCCACCCCCCACCCCCCCACCTCCTTCTTCTTCATCTCCTCCCTCTGCTCTCAGTCCTTCCAGGGTGGGTTGGCTTTGAATCTCCCTCTTTCAAAGTCCATGGTGGTGGTGGTTGTGGTGGTGGTGGTGGTGGAGGGGTTAAACCCAGGACTGAACATCCCTCCCCCACGAAGAGTGTTTGTTGAATGTTGAGTCCACTAGCCGGCTCACCTGCATGGGGGAGCGCCACCCTGTGTCGCCCGCTCCTCACTCCTGGGCTATGCTCCTCAGCACGTACTTAACCGTGTAGGCAAATGCTGCAAAGCCTACGATCACAAAAAGATTGGCTAGAGCTCCACCAAGGAGTCCGTGGTTGCGGTTGGCCTGCTGCAGGCCAGGCGCAGGATTGGCCGCCCCGTGTGGGACAGGACCTCCGTTGAGGGCAGGCAGGCCGTAGTGAGCATGCTGAGGGTCTCCATCAGGCACCACATCGGGTAAGGGGAGGGGCTGAGTGCGGGCGCTTAACTCCTCCTGGGCCTTCTGCTTCTGCTTCATCTCCTGGAGGAGGAAACAGAAGAACAGATGTCTGAACAAAGTTTATTAAAGATATACACATTCTGTATTTGTGCCTTGCAATTAGTCTGACTGAACATTCCTTTATTTTGTCCTTACATACAAATTTGGCATTTAATTTCTTTAAAACAATATTTTTATGCTCTTCATTGGACCTGACTCCTAAGTTTTTTCTGTAGTAGTTTCCTGTGAAATTTTTCATTAAACCCTACATTTCCCACAATCCTTGCGTGTTGTTTACATTTTTCTGTCATGGCATCCTACACTGAGGTCGAGGAAGAGGAGCTGCTCTGCCTGCTGGCTTTGCAAAGCACTAAAATTAAGAGACAGTGGTATGTACGGCCATTAAATGCCTCAAGAGACGAGGGAGGGGAGTATGCCACGTTGATAAGTGGACATTCGAAATATTGATGCTTGTTTCTGGTAGAACAAAGGAACAGTTTGTTGAGAAGATACATGTCCTAAATGCTAACTTCATTTGGGTTGCCTGCAGAGGAAGCACCTTAAAAGGAAACACGCACATCCAGACCAAATGGGGCAGGTGTTGAGTTGACAAAGATGAAGACAAGGAATCAATAAAAATTGTCTTGCACACTGTGCAGCTCCAAGGTTTGACTTAGGGGTGAACCCAATATCATTTGTACATTGTCATGACACTGCACTCATGTGCTATAGTCACATTGCAGCACATCACTGTTAATTATGTAGTCACGCTAAATAGACTTTCAGCGTACATGTGTCTTTTCTAAACATCTTTTAGTCATAACTACAAACAAACCATAAATTTGTCTTTCATTAGCATCTGAGACATAACGCAGGACACAGGACAGACAGAGCATTTATCGGGACATATCCCTTTTAAAAAAATCGCAATATGTATTGTGTGAGGAAAAGATATTGCACTATAATATTTTCTCAATATCATTAAACACTAGTTCAACTTATTTACTGCACCAAGTGACGTTTCAAGCTCCAAGAGCTCAAAAACTGTCACTTGGTGCAAATCTTTTTTTTTTATCCCTGAAAAGTTAAAATTCTACAACCATATCCTTCATCAGCGAGTGGCTTTGCACATGCACTTCACAACATTTCTTTTAGATCACGGTGTTTAACATAAAAGGAACTCTGGAGAAGTCTCCTGCTTCATAGTTTCAGACCACACGTGTAACATTTACATCATGGATCTAAAAGTCCATGTTAGTACACCTCCCAGCATTCAATTGAGAACTGAATCTGGTAAGAACTGCAGACATTATGGATTTGACATTTGCTTTAAAATGCAAAGATATCAAATTCTAAACATGAAATTTAAAATTCAGCAACTAATCACAGTTGAAGTTTTTTATTGCTTTCCTTTACTTTTAATTACTCCTGGGCAAAAACGTTATCTCTCAGAAATTCCCTTTAGCTATTTGAACCAAAAACAAACAGAAAAAGTCCACACACCACAGGACTGTAGTGGAGATGAATTAAGTCCTTGGCTCGGAGACCTGTATTGTTAAGTTCTGTACAGAATGAAAAATTAAAGAATTTAAAAAAAGGAGATTATGTCAAGAAGTTAGAGATCAGTGCATACATACATCGACAACATCAGGAAACAGCTCACAGAACACTTTGTCCTTGAGGTTGAAGGCCAGGCTTTGGGCTGACAGTTGTCTTTTCTGGAAAATAAAATCAAATTATATCACAATCACAAATGTTTTCACCAATCATACTGAAATAAATTAAGAGTATGTTATCTGTGCTCACTGTGTAGTCAGAGGTCTCAATGCTGCCGAGGGTGGGGCCTTTCTCCACCATGAAGCTGAGCAGACCTGTGAGGATGGTGGAGACTGACCATGCGGGGTTCCACGTGTCAGGATGAAAGTCTGTGATGGACAAACATAACCTACAGGGGGAAACAACAGAAAGAGTGAGACAGGAGACACCACACGGCAACAGAGTTAAAGAAGACAAGAATTTGACCTTTTTTTTTTTTTTTTTTTTTTTACCTTGTATTACACTTGAATCTCCCATTTGGTGTTATCATGTAGATACTGGGTGGTTTAAAGGGAAATTCCCGTGGAAATATGAGCTTTCCATGATAATATCCTCCTAAGAAAGAGATGACGTCAAGAGGTTTAGGAAAAAAAACGCAAGAATAAAAAATATGACTCAGTCTACAACTGACATGCCATTCGCAAACCGCAGAGCTCAGCAAGCTCTGACTTGTAACAAGATATACTTGGATGTGCAGTGGAGGATTCTTGTTTACCTTCATACGGAGTTTTCTCAGGACCTCTGACTACGTAGTGCCTACAAAACACAGGGCAGATTTGTAAGATATTACCACAATTCCAGACATACACACATTTCCTGAAAATTTTCCCAAATAAGTTGCATGTGTGAAAGTAAGAGGAGTTTTGTCCTTCATCCTTACAGTCTCCTAAACTTCTGTTTGTATTAGGGTGAGCAGATGTGTGAACACAACAGATGATGTGATACTCACTAAAATGCACCGAGAAAATGAGCTGGTGGTTGGAGATTATGACATTTACACTATGGATGGGCATTTTATCTGATGCGCAATCAGTGCATCGTGGCAAGGGTCTATAGTAAATTGCATCAGTTGGAGTGGTGTGCATCGGATTAGAAACTGGGCTGAAACCACGATGCATCGCCTTGTAAAAGCTTTGCATCGGTAAAATCCGATGTTATTATATGTATATTTTTTAAATTATTATTTTCAGTCAATTCACTTCCATAATTATCTCTCAGCCATTAAATTCTCACGAGTCCTCACTGCTTAAGTAGCCTTCTGTAAGTGATCTGTGTTCATTTGTTACAAGCTTCTTAATGATGATAAGTATGATACTGCTCATGTTCTTGAAGGAACAATAAAGTTGAGTTGAGTTTGCACAGATTTGCATTGTTATTGCATCATGATTGCATCATGTTAGAAGATAAATCGTATCATCCTGAATTGGTAGATACTTCATGTGAATCGTTAGTGTATCGTACCGTAGCCTACATATAGAGATGTATATCGTATCGTCCTGGGGATGGAGATTTCCATCCCTAATATGATCCGAGTCAGGGGCCCCAAAACTGCTCAGTCTGCAACCTCCCAAACAGGATGCCAGAGTGGTGACCCTGACTCTACCTCAAGGAGGTTAGAGTATATAATGATGCACCAAGACAAACTTAACATTGCACATCAGTTCACTTTAAGAATGGATCTCACTTCATTTCTATTGCTTTAGTCTTAAATATCGCCATTATAGAGTGGTGCAGGGATGATGTATTTTTGTAGGTCAATGCAGAAGTTAGCATCGCACTGGGTCCCTTGACTGTTTACTATCAGTAAACTACTATGAAACAATAACATGACAGTTTGACTTCTAAGCAACTACAATATTTCCAATGTATAATGTCTTATCTTAATCCTGAGGTTTGAAAATTTCTTCAGTCAAGTGATCTGATCAAGTTGGTCCTCATTGCTGTGGCAACAGTGTATGACTAATTGATTTTTAAAAAATGATCAGAAATGCTTGCTGTCAGGTCCGACAACATTTTTGTGGTCCTGCTTAAACACACAACAACACACAACAATGGTTCAAGATTCAAAAGCAGGCAACATCAGATGTATTTTAATTTTCCCATTACACATTAAAATCTCATGGGTGTGTGTTCATAACTTTTTTTTTACTTAATTCTTATTTAAGGCATTAATCCAAAACCTGTATTTCTAAATCCCATTTACTTCAGGGGGGTTAAGAACCAGGAGGAGCTAAATGCTAACTCACTGCCACATTTTTGGATTCATTCCTGCACCTCTTTGAAGGAGCACGTGTTGTACAATAATGGAAGAAATATGCTTTTTCAAATCAATTACAATTTTTCTTTTTGGTCTTTGAAAGGCATCGTGCCCCCGCCCCCGGTGTCTTGCATCAGTTGTTTAAGACTTTGACACTTTGAACGATTCTCAGGGATCCCAGTTAATAATAAACCCAAAAATCATTTTTTTTACCTTTAAGTCTGAACCATTTGGTCTTAGGACAGCCTTTGTTTAACTCCTCAGAATCAATGTAAAGGCATGGCCTCGACACTCTGGTCTTTTTCCAACAGGTAAAATGTGCTCAAGCTGAGAGACAAACAATTACAAACTAAAATATTATCATTTTCCTTTTTGATGTAATAAATCCAACAATTGGAAGGTGTTAATTGTGAATCCTCATATTGAGATCTATATCTCAATTTATGCTATTTATTGTGAAGTTCTATGTATGCATCCATTGGATTTTGTCACTTTGTCTAAAATTTTCAAAATGTTTCTTTTTGATTTAAGTTTTGTCTGACAGAAAAAAATCAAGAGGTGTGCATGTCAGGGAGGTGTTGAGGCAGCCTGCCTTTAATCTGCAGTAAATAGTGATTTTCCGTGCCTCCCCTTCTACATGTTTTTACATGATTTTCTGCTTTCTGTTTAATTTTGTTTAAAGAATCTACTCGAAGAGTAAAGCAGCAAATCCTTCCACTTGATTACACTTGGCACAAAAACAGCTAAATGTGTTTGGCAGATTATTTCTTTGTTGTGACAGCACTTCTTTGCAATTAATTTTACACCCTTGGAAAACCTGTTTATTTCCTTGTAATTCCCTTACTTTTTGTGCTACATTTATATTAGGAATACTATGGGAAGACAAAAAGCACAAACTCAAACAGAAACCTCTGTACAATCATTTTAAACATACACTATGACTGACACTGTAAGTACGTGACGGGTTGTGGAATATTGTGACATAAAGGAGGTGACAGTGATGAAAAACTTAGTTACCCAGGAAGAAAAAATAAATTGATAAATTATTCTGTAAAATGAAAAAAAAAAACCATTAAGAAATGAAAATATGGAGTCAGGAGTAATCCCCTGGTTGTTTTTCACAAATTGTTATTCCCAGTTCCTGGCTCACCTCAGCCAGTAAAAATGAAGACGCCACCAAATGATGACACAACCATCACACCATGATGTAATTTTAAATCACATTGTACCTAAGAATAGAAAAAATGCTTATGACCCCAACATACTCGAATATTCCCAATGTGTTTGTTTATTGTGGACAGCATGTAGGACAGTGTTAGTATTTTTTTTTTTTTTTTGAACTTTTTATGTTATAATTGTTATCCCATATCTTTCATTTCAATTACTAGGATTTCCCAAGATGCTTCTAATCTCAGCAAGACTTGATAACGAAAAAAAACTGTGCAGACTGAGGCTTCAAATAGAATTCACAGTAACAGGAAGAGAGGTATGTTTTTCTGCATTTCTTTAGTGTGATAAGAACACAATCTTAAAATACCTTGAAATCTGATAACTATTCCAGAGAAAAGAGTTCAGTCAAAAAAATGACAGATATTTAAATGTTATAAGCAACATAGGGTTATAATCTTTATACCATAAGAGTAAAAGCATCACGTAGGACTGACATCGTGGGACATGCATGTTTCAGAGGAAGAGCTGTTCAGAGAAGGACCAGAGGAAATGATAACCAAGAATGACAAAGGGTTATATGATCATTTCACGAAATTCCCTTTGACCTACTTGTTATGAAATTTTACCCTCACTGATGTACAAGTTTAAGAAGGACTTTTAGATCAAGTGTGTGGATTGAGTAATGGAAGGTATATAGGAAAGGAAATATAGCAAGTTTAATTTCATTTAACTTATTTCTTACATTCATATATTTTCAAAATGAATAAAGGGTGAGAAATTTTCGTTATAATACTTAAGTTTATAATGGGCTCAGTAGGCTCAAAATAAATATTTAAAGATGGTTTTCAAAACTGTCAAGACTATGCCCCTCGAACACATTTAACTATTTTAAAAGTTAAGGCCAAGCTGAGAATTATCACTCAATTGGCTCATTAGTTACTTAGACAATAGGTATCAGTATGTTCATATCAATCAGGTCAACTCAGAACTGCACAACGTAAGTGTAGGGTTTCACCAGGGTCAGCGTTGGGGTCCTTTTTGCTTGTTTTGAACATTAAAGAAATGTGTGATGTCTCCTGTAGTCCTGTATACTCCTGTGGACAATTCTGTTAGCAGATGATAACATTTTCTTTGCTCTGAGGACAATTGGAAAATAAATTAAAGACATTAAAGAGTTAGTTGGATTCAAACTAACACAAAACCTGAGTAAAACTAAATATAAATTTGGGAAGTGGTCAACAAATGCGACTTTTGAAAGCAGTGAATTATGACAAATGATGTAGAAATAAAAATGCTGTCTGAAATAGGGATGCGACAACTGGTCAGCATGAAAATTCTGTGACATTGCTGGGTAGTTGTTAAATCCTGCAATGTGTGGACATAAAGTATCATTATTTTTCAGGGGGAATTTTTCTGTGTATTGAGTAATCTTACTCTCATTATATTTGTTTATGAGCAGTGTCAGCAAACAGTGACTGTAGAGCAACAAGAAGCTGCCATGACAACACTGCATCCTTAAACTTTAAATCTCTTGGAGTATTTCATCCTCTACGCTTCATATAAAGGAGTTGAACATCTTCATATCACAGTCCCCTTGTTGTCAGCTGCATTATTATTAATATCAATATTAGTATTATTATTTAGTGATATTATGAATGCCTAAGTTTTAGACTACGCAAGTTAAGTTTGGGTAAAGAGTAAGTTCTATGTGTCATCCAACACCCTTTTTGAACATAAAATGTCTGATAATAAAAAGTCTGCACAGATATAATTCTGTTATTTTTATATTTTTATAAGATGTTTTAAAAATACACTATTATTTGATTGATGCATTATTACTCTTTTCATAAGAAATCTGCAAGTTTCTGTACATTTTTACACCACCAACCATTAATATGGACATGTTGTAATTTTAAAACACATTGTACCTAAGCATCGAAAAAATTTTACAACCTCAACATACGGGAATATTCCCAATTTGTTTGTTTAATGTTGACAGCATGTAGGATAGTGTCAGTAATTTTGAAATTTCTGATGGTCAAAAACATTAAAAATACCCAAATATAATCATATATAACCATATATATATATATATATATATATATATATATATATATATATATATACACATATATATACATATATACATACATACACATATACATACACATACACATATACATACACACATACATATACATACACACATACATATATATATACACATACATATATATACACATACACATACATATATACACATACATATATATATACACATACATATATATATATATACACATACATATATATATACACATACATATATATATATACACATACATACATACATATACACATACATACATACATATACACATACATACATACATATATATATATATATATATATATATATATATATCATATAAAGTGTATTGTCACTGATTAAGAAAGTATTTAGGAATGAGTTTTGGTCGCAGCCCCAGTGGGAGGTAAGAAAAAAATCAAAAAGTGCATCACGTTGCTGAAAGAAATGTTAAGCAATCTTGAAATACATCAAAATGCAATTTCCAGCTTAGTCTGGAAAGTCTAAATAACATGCTGTCAAACACTGTCAGTAAAACAAATGGTGTCACTACCAAGGAAGGAACTGAGACAGCTGATGTCGTAACTCTACCTGGAAAACAACACCAGGTGTAATTTTGTTATATAACAGTTATGTCAAGGAAGAAAAACCGAAAGGGTTACAGAAGCTGGCAGTTTATCAAAAACTTAATTAATACCTGAAAACAATCCAAAATTATACTGGTGCCGCTGTAAATCTAAAATCCTTATGAGACCTCTTATGTCAGTTGAATAATGAGACACTACTGGCTCAAAAATGTTGAAACCCTTTGTCCTAAAATCTCAAAAGCTTTAAAGATGGTAAAAAATGTTCAAAAACCTCTAATACTGAAAGATTATGTTAATGTTTAATCAAATGATTCTTTTATTCATTTCTCTACTGGCAATAAATTTATGAGCTGTTTGTTTTTTTTTTTTACAATAAACACCTACATTTCAGTAAGTACAGAGCGATATGTAATAACTTGGTGGATATTCAATTTTTTCTATGCTTTATACCATACAAATGTGAAGTTTTGACTAATTCTTGGCTGTGGTTGTTGACAGGATGGAGATCATACCATTCGAGGATGTTGGAGGGGAGAGGTTCAGCACAAATGTAAGGCACGGGGTCTTTCTTTATCCTGAGGTAATCCTGCTTAAGTCGCTGGGTGGCTGTGGTTGGAGCTCTCTTATTCCCGTTGTTGTTCATCTAATAAATAAAGAAGAAATTACACACACTTCAGATACATTATTGTTTCTTACTTATGCTGGCATTTGTGAGAGACACAATTATTGGAACCACTCTTAGGACAAGCCCCTTTACAGGGGGTCAAAGTTGAACATTTGCTTACAGCAGTGATTTTAACTCTGAAGCACTTCAGCTTTCAGGCACTCAGTCGATCATTCTGTATCTGAACAAAGTGAAAAATACTTTTACTCTTTTATAAGGACTTAAAATTCACAGAGCTTACGTGAATATGAGCTAAACATCAGTTACACTTGTATAGGAGAAGCTCACTTAGAGACCACATCAGTCACCTGATTATGGCTGTAAGTGAATGGATGCTCGGTCAAGACTGTACATCAAACTTGATTAAGACATTCTTACATAATTTTTTCACAGGATGCTCTAAAGCTGCAAAATCCCAGACTTACCTTCAGAGTGCAGGATATATACAAAAACTCTGATGTGAAATGTATTTTAAGAAAACTCCTTACTTGGGATGCATAATATGATTGTTACAATATCAGTATTAGCAGATATAAGCCTAAAAAGCTGATTACTGTGTCGATAGATATTGAAATTTCTACCAGTACTAACAGTCAATACATGTCTCGTATATTGCAAAATACACAAATGTACCATAATACTTCAACTTATCATTACTGCATGAGTACATTTAAAAATTAACAGCATAATTTTTTCAAGAGTGACGAGGTTTTCCTCATTTTACATCTGTTCCTTGCACAAATAGACTGTCACATTAAGAGCAACAGGTTAATTCTTTATAGGGTATAGACTTGGTGCTGTCAAAGAACAACACTGGTATCAGTATCTGCGATGATGCCTTCAGAAATATCTGCAAAAATCTGGTTTTGTGCATCCCTACTCCTCATTACATCATTACATTTTTAAGGGAAACAAGGCAAGAGGAAAAAGCTAATAAAAAAATATGTAACCATTATTAGCAAACTAATTTAAAAGAATTTAAATTTGACCTACCGAGGGATAAAGACTAAACTTAAAAAAATGACCCAAGAAAAACCTCAGCCAACAACCACTTTTGATGAGTATGAAAGCTGAAAACCATCTACAAAGTGTAATACCTTATGAGCCTGCCCACGAGATCTTTTTATACTTTGCAGAGGCCCTAATTTGAACTAAACTGATTTATCAACTTGATACTTTTTAAGACCCTGCAGACACCCTGTAAGTGGAAATTACCTTGATCACCTGTTCTGACACCCTTCTATCAGAACTAGCATTAACTTCTTCAGCAATTTGAGCAACAGTAGCTCGTCTGTTTGATTGGACCACATGGACCCCCACACACACCAGTTCCTTCCTTAGATCATTTTTGACAGATACCAACCACTGCAGACCGGGAACACCTCACAAGAGATGTACTTTTGGAGATGCTCTGACCCAGTCATTTGGCCATCACAGCTTGGCCATTGTCAAACTCTTTAAAATCCTCATGCTTGCCCATTTTTCCTCATAATCAAAATCATCATCATTTTTCCCAACATCAGCTTTGAGGACACAATGTTCACCTATTGCTAAATATATCCCACTAACTAACAGGTGCCATGATGAAGAGATGATCAGACTTAGTCACTACACCTGTCAGTGATCAGAATGTTATGCCTGATCGGTGTATACTGATGATTATTTATAGACTGCAGACTATGACTGAAGCAAAAATACTGGATTAAAATACAGATTGAAGTTTGCCCTGTAAAATGCAAGTTGCAGGCTGATGATGATCAGGGTCAAAAGTCTCTAAAGCGTTTATGGTGACAAATCATAACAGAAGAAAAGTCTCACATAAAAATGTTGTACCCAGTAAAATTCAGTTTTATCTCCCTGCTCTTATCAAGCTTCTGGTGAATGGTGCTAACATAAAAAAAGAGTGAATTTGTTTGGAGCTTTCAAATAAAAATTGGCAAATTTATCAAATAATCACAGCTGACCTCACCTTAATCTGCACCCTATTAGTCAAACTTCTTGGGGGACTCCATTTCTTTTTTGTAACATGAATGTTATGAATGATACGTAAATCACTTTAAAATTCTTAGTCACAGTGAGCTACAACCTACTACTCAAGGGTATATAGTTATTATCTGGTGATTAATAAAATTGGCCCATGTGTGTGGAGGCTCCACCTGATTGGTCAACACTGCACGCTGACTGAAGGCAGCACTATGCTTCAATTCATTGCTTGTTTGGCTTTTCATCGTACTGACAATGAAAATACAATGGATTGTTCAGGCCTTGTGAGCAGCTCAGACCAAATATTTTTAACGGCAAAACCTAAATATTTATATCAAAATATGCACAACATATACCAGACTGCTCAGCATTATGTCATACTGAATGATTTTTTATGTTTTAAATTCCACTTAGAGTGAATAATGAACTGACCTTAAAGTGATGCACATTATATTCCATATCAAACTGGACTACTTCAATCTACACCATGTCAGAATGTTACATGGTTACACTGCTGTTAACATAACTTGCTGCTATCAATCAAACCATGACCCTTTATATCAGCACCTGTCACTTCTTGTCATTTATTGCAAAGTATGTCTTTAACTGTTTTAAATTGACATTCTTTCATATGACAACTGCATTAATTGATGAACCTCCTACTTTATCTTATGTATATTTATTAAAATTAACATCTACTTTTAACTATGCTATTATACACCAGGTTCAATATATTTCACTAGTCCATCTGGGAAAGAGCCCATAGAAAGTGTTTGGGGATGGCAGAACCTTTCAGAAGCATTTCTGGCAAGTGATTGGACAATCGTTCCATCTATCACAATTATTATGGGCTAATAAAATAATTTGGTAGGCAGGTACTACTGCACTACAAAACATGAGCCTCTCTGTAAAACATGTCAAATGTAGAGAAAAATATTCTTACTATAGATAAGTCTGTAGCATTAATATTTGTTTTTCGTTTAATAAAGAAATGTGGTCCAGATCTGATAAAGTTAACATCCATGCAAATCTCTGTATATGTGGTCACTTCTTGCTGTCATCTCACTTTCAGCTCCCAACTTTTCCTCCTCTAAAGGACACTAATTGGGCAATGCAGCTTTGGGCAGAGCACAACTGTTGTAAATTGGGCTTGGGGGATGGATCTACCTCATCAGAGACATTGAATCAGGCAGGTCAGCTGCTATGCAAGGTTAATTTTCTTGGCCTGTATGCAAAAAAACTGATATGGAAAAACATTGATATTTAGTCCTTGTGGATTCATGTATTGATAGAATTTCTATGGAACTGATACAGGCTCAAGTGCCATGACAGCGGCAGTTAAAATACACCCTGCTTAATGTTATCAATACTATAGTTCAAACGAAGGCAATAGAAGCGATATGAATCATATCATGGCTTCTGTAACAGGATTTGTATTGTATTGTGAGGTTGCTGGAAATTTCCAGCCCTACTACACTCCTGGTCAAAATCTTAAGACCAGTCGAAAAATTGCGAGAATTTGCATTTTGCACTGTTGGATCTTAAGAAGGTTTAAGTAGAGCTTCAAATTTTGAGTAATCGATTTATTACAAACAGCAATTAAACTGAAACTGAAACAAGCTGTTTATCAGCTGAACAAAAAATTAAAAACACAGCAACAAAAAACCCTGAACCCCCCTCAAAACAGAAATAAAAGTGTCAAAAAAGGACTCAACAAAGAGTAGCTCCACTGTTCTTGTTGATCACTTCAAAAATTCGTTTTGGCATGCTTGATGCCAGTGTTTCCAGGAGGCTAGTGGGAATGTTGCTCCATGTGGTGAAGATGGCTTCACAAGGGGCATCCACTGCCTGGAGTTGATGTCCATTTTTGTAAACTTCCCTTGCCATCCATCCCCAACTGTTCTCAATTGGACTTACAGTAGATCAGGGGAACTTGCAGGATGGTCCAAAGAGTAACATTATTCTCCTGGAAGAAGTCCTTTGTCAGGTGGGTATTGTGAACTGTAGTGTTGTGCTGCTGAAAAACTCAGTCATTACCACACGAGGGCCCTCATTACCACACAAGCGAGGACCCTCAGCAATGAGAGCTGCCCACTACAACATCTCCACATAGCCAGCCACCGTTTGACGCCCCTGCACAACCTAAAGCTCCATTGTTCCATTGAAGGAAAAAGCACCCAGATCATGATGGCGCCCCCTCTACTGTGGCCCATAGAAAACATCTCAGGTGGATCTCCTTTTCATGCCAGTAACACTGGAAGCCATCAGGACCATCAAGGTAAGGTCAAATTTTTTTCTCATCAGAATATAAAACTTTCTTCACCTTTCAACAATGTACCATGGACATTTTTTTCTATGCCCTTCAGATGCCGTCTGATGGTTATATGGTTATATGGTTATTGGGTTGCAGTCAGCATCAGTAACAGCCTTAATTTGGGTCAAGAATCATCACGTGTCTTGAATGACTGGCAATCAGATCCTCAGGCTCAGCGCTGGTGAAATTTCTTTGGCTCTACCGCTTGACTTTTGTCCCTCAGGATCTTTTAAGAAATTTAAAATGTCTGTCTTACTGCGTCCAACCTCAGCAGCAATTGCTCATTGTGAGAGGTCTTGCTTATGCAGCTCAACAATCCAACAACATTCAAAGACAGAAAGCTTTTTTGCCTTTGCCATCAGGAGGTCATGGCAGTGTGCACACCTGACAGAAAATGGGATGGAATTCATATTTTTGCACAGGTTTTGTCTTTTAAAGGCTGTGATCTTAAACTTTTGATCAGCTGACAAAAGCATGTTTGAGTCTAAATGCAGTCTTCAATTAATTCCCTGTGAATTTGTCTTTCTCTACCATTTCTTCTATTTTGTAGCTCTACTCAGAACCTTCTTAAGATCCAACAGTGCAAAATGCAAATTCTTGCAATTTTTTAATTGGTCTTAAGATTGTGATCGGGATTGTTTTTCCCTAAGTGCTCCAGCAATTCATAAATTCCCATTCTTAAAACAACAGAGGGTGTCCTAGTATTTCAAAAAGCTACGGGAGGATAATTTAGGTTCAAATCAACATTGTGGTAACTAATACACTCCTCAAACCTTATTAATAAAATTAATCCTGTTAAGTCTAAAACCTCGTGAAGATAATGTTTAGAAATGTGAGATCGTAAACAACAGTATTAAAGGCTTGTACTAAAACAGTCCTCGGATTTAAAGTACTATCCGCTTCACTCTGTTTAAGTCTTCATTGTTGTTGACTCTTCAGTATAAAACCACCGTCCAGCACTGGCAAAGCCGCTGTCATGAGACTAACAGCTGATAATAAACAGCTAATGGGTTGAACGTGAACTCTACCAGAGGGATATTCGTGTCATTTTCGCTTCCTTATATCTGACAGGAGACTTGGCTCTAATTCAACTCATGTTAGCTTAAGCTAATCCGCTGATGTTAAATCTGTTGCCTGAGAACAGGGCGACAACTCGGCTCATTGCGACTGATGGTCAGTCACTACTGTGAACAAATACATTAGCCTTAGACTGTTCGCTGACATCTTTGGTTTATGAGGATTACAAAACATCAATACTCTCCGCCCGGGCTCGCTAACCTGACACGACGACTAACTGAAGTTAGCATTAGCAGCTGCAGCTAAGGAAAAACTCCGTCTGAATGCACTATGTTAGCCGCCACCTGCTAGCATTAGCCGGAGTAGGCCGCAGCTGTGTTTGGCTAACGAGCGTTAGCGCGGACACTTATGTGACTAACGAGAGTGGACCCCGACACCTGGGCTATTTCTGGCTAGAGGCCGAGCATAATCAACATACCTCTCCAGAGACCCCAGTAAAAGCTGGTGTTCGTGGCTGTACACGAAATCAGGATGTTGTTTCTGTTGTCAAACCCCAGACCTACAATACGAGGACACCAGCGTAGCTTCAGCTAGCAGGAGGAGTTACGCGCTTCCGGTTTTCTTCTTCATTGGTGTGGAAACAGGTCAAAAATGACTTTGAAAGTGCACTACTGTCCTCCGCTGCTCTCGAAATGTATTACCTGATGATTTTTTCGACTGCTTGTATAATGTCCTTAAGACAGAGTTACCTTTGGATAAAATTGTAAAAAAAAAAAAAAAAAAAAATATATATATATATATATATATATATATATATATATATATATATATATATATATATATATATATATATATATATATATATATATATATAAATACTTATGTTTATTGTCGGAGTCATCTGTGTTCATCTTGTCGACCTCTTCCCAACCGTCTCTTAACAACCAGAGTGATGGTTTCGTGGTTGTTTCTCCTAAAGTCACTTGTTTTTATATATTTTTCAATATTTAAAAAGCGTTTGTATTTAAATAAAAAACACACATTTGAGGTCTTTTAGTCTGACATATTTATTATGATAACTGCATTACATGTTGAAATCACATTATTACACAACTGCTGTAGACAAAACATTAGTCAAACAAAAGAGGGACTTTTCAGTGATTAATTCATCAAGTATAGTTTACTCATCATAGAGAGTACAATTCAAGCCAGTAGAAACAATTAGAAAATATTTTGTCAGCTCTGGATTCAGCTCTGATTCATAGTCTTGAAGTGCTCCAAGACTACAAACCTCAGCCAAGGCATTTTCAACATTGTCCACTGAGTTGTTGTCAAAATGTGGAAACCTGCCCTGTCTTGCGCTGCTAAGAAATCCTTTAAAAAAATCCCTGGAACTGCACCCAGATTCAGATCACCACCAAAATATTATCACTTCCTTTTGGGCCGTGACCAATATTACCTGAAAATGTAATCAAAATCCAAAGAGAAATTGTTGAGCTAGTTGCAAAAAAAGAGAACTGCCTTGTCTTGCATTATTAACAAATCCTTAACAAAATATTTGATCTGCATCTGAATTCAGATCAACACACTCTTCCTTGTGCCATGACTAACATTCGCTGAAAATTTAATCAAGATCTGTTCATAACCTTTTGAGTTATGCTGTTAACAAACAAAAAAAGGTCTCTTTTTAAAAGTCCCCAGATTTTTGCAAGTGCAATATTTTATTGAAGGTGATCCCCTTGGAAGCATACACAGATATGTAGCGTACAGCCTTCAGCTTCAGGGTCCATTATCTCAGTCCACCATGTTAAAAGAACAATGGGAAAATAATACTTAACATAAATCTTACACATTATTGTAAAATGTTTAACATTGATGATCAGTTTGGGCTTGGTGCAATCCCAAACATTTCATATCTTTTTTGAAGGCATTTGGCTGTAAAAGTGACTGAAGGCCCATCAGAAGATGTAGATGTCACTGCAGCTTCTGGCAGCGGCTGAACTGTAAGCTTCTCCTCCTCAGCTTCTCGGGCTGGAGAGACGCGAGGACAGAAAACTGGCGAAAGACAGCAGCACAGGAGATGTCACCTGCAACAGGGGATATTAAAATCAGTGTCCCACTAGAGGGCACCATGGGGACTGCACTGACCAGTCAGCCAATCCCAAGTCTCATATTTAATGACTTGGAGGAAAAGACAGAATGGGTAGTATCTTTGCATAGAAGAGTGAAGCCCCAGAGCACAGCCTTGTTATTCAGTGAAGATCTTTGCTTGGTGATACTATGACACAAACCCCTCCATGATTTTATAATGAGTCAGCCGTTTCCTTTTCCTTTTGGTACAGTCAGCTTAGTTTCAATTTCATGCATATTTCCTGAAATGCTGCTCTCTGAATGAGACTCCATGTTGTTTTGGAAAATGGAAAATCAGAAAGGTTTAAAGAAATGAGTGAGCGTGCTGTATCAGTGGTTATCAACTGGTTTGTCAGGACTCAAAAGTCTATAAATACAAGCTTGGAAAAAGAAAATGTGGCAAAAAATGCTGATGTATTGATGCCCTTTGTGGATATACATTGTAGTATGTTTCTAAAACTCTGTTGTGGTGATAACCAGTGAATTTTGGCTGTTTCTCTGAGATCTCAACATATTTAGCATATGTTTTTTGAATAAAAAAGCTTGTTTTCTTAATATGTGCTGATTTCTCAAAATATTTAGAAAACAAAAACATTACTGAGTAGTTTCAGTTGTAATATTTCATGTCTGTCATCATGCAGATCCAACTTGCAAAGCCTCAAGCCGATATACTTTTTTCTGGTCTGAAATTTCCCAGGCCACTCTGTGTCCTTTGAGGAGAAAGAGACAAACGCTACGATAGTAGCATAGCTGTACTGTAAGAGTTGACTGAAACTCTCTGACTGACCTGGAATGTATGTGACAGAACATTCATTCAATCATCTTAAATTATTTTTTTTGGGTTTCCCTCTCTCTCCAAACACTCTCTTTGGGATTGTACCCTGATGGAGTAGTGAAATATATCCTGTAGATATGCAAAACAGTCCAAAGATCAGCTAATCTGCTCTGTCAGGTTGAGAAAATAATTACAGTGTAGTAGTTATTTCAGAAGTGTAATGCATTCACATGAGAAAATAGATTCTGCTCTGTTTTTTTTCTGAATTAAGTAAATGGTAAGTAAGGTTATTCAGAATAAGCCAATACAATACTTATTGTGATACAGGGGTGACAATGCTATATATCAAAATATATTGTGATAATATAAGCAAGGCCATATATCATGATTTTTTTTTAATCCTATATTTTTTAAAATAATATTTATATTATGAGAAGCTCATAATATTGTATGAATTTAAACAGTTCATAATCAATGTTATTTAAAAAAACAAACATGGTTACTGCAACATGTGTAAACTTTTTGTCTTCCACATTTTTGACAGTAACTCATCTGATGGTCTTTGAAATGGTTCAGCAGAGCTTTGTGCTCTTGGAGCAGTTCTAGCTAACTGATAAAATATCAATATTGTACTATAAAATATCAATACAGTATCACAGTATTGCAGTGTATTGGTATACTGATATTTTCTTACACTTCTTGACAATACTGAACCTAAGTTTCTTTTTATAAAGGAACCATAAAACATTACCGCTGTCCAGAAACAAAACTGTTTCCTCAGGTTCGCATTCGAACAGATTTTAACTTTTTAAAAAATGCAGTGTGTTATTCTGAGACAGTCATCTAATTATTTCAGAAAGAGAGACAAAATAGAAAAAAACATTTAATAATTATGTGATGAATTTCTTGTCTATAGAGAAAAAGAGGTTTTTATTGTGAATGCTATATACTATCATATGCAAACACAAAAAAATTGTCACAATGTAACATATGTCCTCTCAAGGTTCCTGTAATGATGTACCCTTTAAACACATTTGTTTTGTCCAGTCTTTTTGATCAATCAGATATTTCCTCCATCAGACAATTAAACTGAAAACCTATTTTCCAATAAATGGAAATGGTGTAAACTTGATGGAAATTATGAACACTGTGGGGGTTCCCAGGGCAGAACCAGTTGAGAACCATAGCTATATATAACCTCTTTAACTTTCTGATGCTCTTAATTCCTTAAATTCATGAATATAGATTAAAGAATGTGAATCATAGTAAGTTGATGTATGAATGTGCTCTACTTACCCATCCTCTGTGTCATAATACCTGCTCTACATTTATTGTTTGATCATGCAGTAAAGTTTAGGCTTAAAACCATCTCTTCCAGCACACAGAAAGTCCTCCACCAAAGATTTATGTGAACTTGTGAAGACAAATTTTCAACCAAAAGGACAAGAATAGATTTCCAGAGAGAGCTGCAGATATCATAAAGATCACCCACGACAACCAGAGCAGAGAGAATCACAGTGTTTAAACAAGACAGCTCGGGCTGCTTCACTCACTCTATCACGAACATCTTTGGGTTTTACTCTCCTGCTGCCCCCGGCAACCCCTGTGGTGACAGAAGCAATGAAATGTCAGTCAGTGGATTTTTAACTAAGTCTGCAGGTGCCTTTTGTGAGTAATAAGACAACTTCTTAAGCTTGTGATAGTGTTGGTTGTGAAATAACACGTTTTACACCCTGGAGACGTTGAGCTATTCAAGGCACAGTGTTGCTGACAAGTATGTGTTAGAAATTCTACAACTCCAATACAAAATAAAGTGACTGCAGTAAAGTTGGTTGATGTTGACTGGGCAGTTTGTGGAGTTATAGTATAAAACCTTCTTGAAATTTTATAAACAAACCATTTTATTACTCTCAATTAGCCAACTGCAGCTAAAAAAGTTTTAGGACAAGTCTTTAAAAAACAGCGTGATCTCAAAATCTTAAATTGTTTTTTGATATCTTTATTCTGGGGCGGCTTCAATAAGTTGGAGGTCCCAGGCACAAAACCAAAATGAGGTCCCTGCTTGAGCTCATAGGAACCTATCTAACTATAATTTGCTTGATAAATCGAAATTTTAAGGCTTTTGAAGTCCAGAAACTTTTTACCTAAAAGTGAGAGAGCATTGTCTAAGCTGCACAAACAAGTTGGGGGAAAAGGGGAGAAATGACAGAGGAATTCCTCAGTCTTCACCAGTTTCACCCACTTTTCCAAGCATTGCCAACTTATTTGTTGAATTTCGACAGTGTTTATAGGAATTAAAGGGATAAGTGGTTCTGTTAAGGAGCGAGGAGAACTCAGTTTCATCCACTTTTTCAAATGCTGCTGATCAAGTTCTGCAATTTAGTATTTGTGCAACAATAGACACAAAAAAGCTAAAACCAGAGGGAATAGATAATCTCCTTTGCCAGTGGGACCTCTTAATTTCAAAATAGGAAGTTTATTGGTTCAGTTAGAAGGTGAAATACTAAAACATGATGGAAGTGTGGGCGTCTTCCATCCATAGGGCCTACAGATTAATTGGCAACTTATTTGTATATTTCAGACAATGACAAGCTGAAACTGGAAAAGAATGAAAGTTTCCTCTGCAAATAGGACCCACTCACCTAAACACTGGCAACTTATCTGTGCAACTCAGACAGTGAAAAACAAAGAGCTGAGGATTTCTGACATAAGCTCGATCCACTTGTTTAAATATTGCCAACTTGTTTTAGCAACTCTAACAGTGAAAAACTGAAACTGGCGAGGACAGATGGTTTGCCTGACCAGTTTGACCCACTCTTCAAAAACACGGCAATTTTTTTGTGCTAAAAAAGCTAAACCTGGCAACAGCCAATGGTTTCTTTTGTTAGCTTGACCTTGTCCAAACTTTGCTGGCTGTTCACGCTCAAGGTGAACTTTTACAACTGTGCTGTAAGAAATTAAAACTGGTTAAGACCAAGGGTTTCTGTCACCGTAACCCACTTGAGTACATGTCCAACTTAACTGCTCAATTTAGACCTCTAACCCTAAACCCCCCATAAAAACTGGAAGCTAGCAAGGAACAAGGGTCTCTGTTGCCAGTCCGATCCTCTCGTCTAAACTTAGTCAACTTATGTGTGCATTCAGTGAGAAAAAAATTTAACTGGAGGACTTCAGGGTTTCATTTGACAGTTTGACCCACTTACTTGTGCAATTTAGACAGCATATATTACATATAAAACACAGTAGTCATTAAAACTGGTTTTACATTTAGGCCTCATATGATGCCCTTGTACATTTATAGATTACTATGTTGAGGCCCCAGGCAATTGCCTAACTTTAACAAATGGTAAAAACACCTATTTGCTTTATTTGTAACACAAAACTTTAGATGAACACATTTCTACAACTTTAGTCCATACTGCTGCAATGTTAAGAATGCAGTCTGGAAGAGATGAGGCGGGAGACAGAAATGAGAGCAACAAAGCAGGAAGCAGGGTTAGTTCATCAAGAGTTTCTCCGTTTTATTGTATGCATTTTGTCTTCTCTTTTTTCCTTCAGTGCTTTTAGAGACAAAGAAGAAAGTATCCAAAGATATCCAAATGTCAGTGAACAGATCGTCTGTGTTTCAGTTCTGCCTGACAGGTTGTTGTTGTTTGTTGTAAAGAGAATAAAAAGACAAACATAAAACAGATCAGACAGTCAGGATCCGTGATTGAATGCTGAGAGGCAGGCAGTTGGCATTGAGTTAAATACATAAGTGTACTATTTACAGCATGTTTGTTTTGAACAGCACCTTCAACCACTCCTATGGCAATACACACAATGGACACAACATTAAATACTTCGCTAGAATGGGGGGCCCCGAACAGTTTGGTCACGGTAGCTTCACATCAATCCCTAGACTGGTTCTACTTGCAGTACACATTGAACTAATGGCAGATTATCACCTACCATGTCAAAAAATCTCTGAGGTCTGTCACATTTCTGTTACCTCTTTTAAACATGTGAGTACACCAACAGTGTTTCTACCACTCGGTCACTTCACGAAGTATGGTAAGACTACGCTGAATCTACTCTGAACAGTTTCAGTAGAAAAAAAAGTGATATTAATATACAACAATGTCAGACACTTTCCCTTTAAAAAGTCTTTGGCAGAGAAAAATAAACCACAACATTAAAAAATAAAAACAATAGTTTCTTGTGGAGGAAACAGACTTAGGAATGAGGAAGTCACCACAGATTTGGTCCATGGAGGTTTAAAAATGGCACAGAGGTGCATAAAGTAAGAGTTATATTTGACACCAGAGGAGTCATGGTGGTACATGCTTACTCCACAGGACTGCACTGCACAATGTGATCAAACCATAAAAAGGTATTTTAATCATGCTCAGAATGCAAATGATATTAAAAGCACCCGAAACAAAGATCCTGGCGAAGCATGCAGAAAACACTGCAATTACTGCCCAGTGAGGGTTTAAACTGCTCTGATTATATGAGCCTCTTTGTATCCCCTGTGATGAATATTTACAACTAAATGGAGGCATCATGAGTCACCTTTGCTATAGAAAAGGCAGTAAACATAAGAGCTGTCTGATGGTAAGATGTAACCCAGCTCTATACGGTACATGTCCAGCTCTGGTTTGTCACAACTTTGCACGTTCTCGTCCTTTTAGGTAAAGAGAGTGGTGCAGGCATGATGCACTTCTGTAGGCCAACCCACAAGTCAGCGTTGCACTGATCCCATTCTTTTTGCAACGCTAAAAAATAAGCTCTTTGGCAAAAAAAAAACATCTATAACACTCTTTTTTCCATCATGATAATCTTCTCAAATGAACACTACTTTTACATTTTTAAAAGAGCAGATATACTCAGCTAAGGGTTGTTATGTAACCCTAACATGGCACACAGATTGCTACATTCCCACCAGCTTTTTTTTTTTTACTCTTTCACCTTTTTAATAAAAGGCTTTCTTGGTAATGTGACTAAATCAAGTTACTTGTCATACAGCAGTCACATGTTACTGCTTACTGGCCAAAGCCACCATCTCCATTTGGGTGAAAGTTCAGACAATGCATTATATGCAGATAAAAAATGGAAGTACCATGGTTAAGCTATTGTGTAGCATTTAGTGCTTTAATCTGTCTGATCCACAATGAAGGACTGAGGAGTGTAAGAAAAAGGCTCTGTGGCTTTGGTACAAATCAAAGAGCAGTAAAGTGGTAAAATGTGGAGCTGCAGCATAACCCTATAGGTTGATAGCTCTATTGCAGCAGGAGCTGGAGTTTCTCTGTCTGTTTACAGATTCTTTGCTCATTCACTAACAGACAGAAGACTTGTTAAAAGAGAAGTTTGATTTCAAGTAGCATGGTAAACATATAGATGTAAGCTGCAGCTGCTCAGTCAGTATGGATTTGGATAAGGAATTAGAAGGTTGCCATCTTAGGTCTCAGGTGGACCATATCTTCCACCTTCCTCTAGAGCAGCAGACCGTTACTCTGACATTTCTCGACGTATGTTATTTTTTAAAAGTATATTTTTGGGTATTTTGTGCCTTTATTGATAGTGGAGAGTGACGGTGGGTAGACTTGTGAAGGAGGATGAGAGAGAGTAGGGTAGGACATTCTGCAAATGGTCCACAGGCAGGACTCGAACCGGCCGGCAGAAGTGCAAATGGGATGTGCCTGGTTGCTTACCACTCTGCAAAACCAGCACCCTCTCAAATCACTTTAAATCATCGTCATCAATCATGTCAAACTAACAGGCCTTTGGATTTGGGCTCCTTGAAAAAGTGCTGAAAGCCTTATCTTTCCATTTATGTGGAAGGAGTGTTTTCACCCAGAAAGGGACAGGACAGGCTTTGCCAGGGCAAATTACTTGAAATGATTTCTTCTATCAATTGTGTGTAATGTTTCTTAAAAACAATCAAAACTGATAACAGTATTGCCCCGACAAACTCTGTTGACCTAGTTAGCAGCTTGTTAGAAAACTCACTGCTGGGGCTTTTTCAGATGTATTTTATGTAGTAAGAAAATCTTTGAAATCTCTCACACCTGTGTTTTCCACCGACCTTATTCCAGTATTTTACCAAACACTCATCTCATTCAAAAACCCCATGCACTTTAAAAACAGGAAACCAGAGGTGCTAAAATGCTGATTTTTTTCTACATTTTAGGACTCAATACTGCACCACTCTCTTCAACCAACATAAAACAGGAACTTTATTACCACAGCTTCTTCAGTAAGCTTGTAAAATCTCTTTCAGTGATCTGCTCTGGAGCCAGTGATCATAGTCGTAGCAATTTAAGGCCATTCCAAAGGGAAAATGAAAACATCTTTTATGAGTGCTACCACATGATGTAGCCTTAAGACCTCCCAACATAAATTCTGAATAATGTTTTCGGATAAAAATGACAATCATTAACATGTTATGCAGACAATAACTGCACCCAAGAATGCATTGCACTGGTCCTCAAGGGAGATAAACATAAATAAAACAGACAATAGATAGATAGACATGACTGGACATGGACAATTTAAAGACTAACTGATAAAAATAAACAAAATAATAATACTGTAAATGGGAAAAGTGCACAGATTCTTTTTTCCTTTACATAATGTATCTTAATATGCTTTAATGCTGTCTCTCAGTATTCTCTAACACATGCACTCAGTCACACTGCTCTCTCTCTCTCTCTCTCTCTCACACGCACACACACACACATTCACAAATTATCTTACAAAGCAGGAGAGGGTCTTTTCTCCAAAAGCCCTTCAGTATTCTCATCACAGTTTTACATTTTTTTTCCCTTCCTGACCCTCTTTTATACACAGTAAACAACCTTGGCTACCTCCACTGCAGCTTGTCTGTTACTCTTTTTCTTTTAGTAATGGAACAAGTACCATTTTTTCACCTCATGCCACAGCACATAGTTTAAGATTACCCATATAACTTCTACACAAGTATATTTACATCTCCAAATAAGCAGAGATGGGTAGGTTGGATGGTGTGGATAATTATGAGGCATCGAGAGGAGGGGGTTAATGCAGCCAGAGGTAAGAGCTGTTAGGCGACAGTAAACCCACACCCTCACACCACAGCTTACACCACATTATGATAAGTTAAGAGTATGACCATGTTAGCAAAACACCAAGAAGCAGATGTCGTTTTCCTGTAGTGTGTCTTTTAGCTGGCGTAGCATGGGTGGTGCTTTGTAATGACAAGCGGAAACATAGTGGTGATGCAGAAAAATGGAGGTGGTGACTGCATTTTCAGTAGAGTTAAAAAGGTCCATCAGGGGTTTCCCTATTATGAGCTCCCCCCTATAATGAGCCAGTGGTATGCTCCTCTCTCTGTAGACAGGAAGTTGCAGATAAGCCATGATCAAGGAAAGTTATTTGAGATCAGAGTCTAGCGGCAACTCCATCTATATGATTACTTTAGCTCCCCCTATCAGGAGGATTATTTATATATTTATATGTAGAGAGAGAGGGTACGAGCTCTGGGGCACAAAAGTGACCACTAGCATTCCTCTATGTTGAGGCAGATGAATTCCTGGATGCACTTCCTATACTGCTGCTCAGTGGGGCTGCTGCTGGGGTATTGACCTGGTTGACCCAAAGGTGCCTCCGCCTCCCGCATCTCCTCGTTCATCCGTGCTAGACGCAATCTGGGGGAGAGAGGGAAAAACACAGGTACAGGGGAGAAGAGTGATTAAAAAGAGAGAGGGAACGTGTGGAAGGAGAGATGAGAAATAAGAAATTAAAACAGCAAATTAACAAGGAGTGAAGGTGTTGGTTAAGGTGAAGTCAGAAGACAGAGAAGAGGCAACAGTCAGGAATACAAAACTCACAAAGATAAGTCATTCCAAGAGGAAACTATAGTGATATTTTAGAATTGAGTTCATTATTGAGACTGAAAACAGGAGTGAATACAAATAATCCCTTTAGCAAGAGATTGAAGTAAACTAGCTATGAGCGAGTTTTAACATAGCTTAATTTGATAAGGGTATTTTACACATTGTAAAATATGTTCATCTACTATATGTACATTTCAACGCCACAGATGAATGTGATTTTAACAGCAAAACAAGAAAGGCCATCTGAAATGCAGTTAAAAACAAACTGTGAGAGTCTAAAAATGATAGGAATGTAAAAAAATGGCTGACTTTATTTGTTTAGGTCTGGGGCAAGCTGTGACTTGTTAAAGGGAAGCATCAACTTTGGTTTGTAGTTGAGTCACTTAAAAAATACATGAAGCCATTAATATGTTGGATATGTTGTCTTCCAGGACCTTGCTGAAAAGCATTTATGAATAATGTTATTTTAAGTAACAAGGCTCACTCACAGGGTGACGATGTCTGCGTTGGCAGCCTGCACAGCAATACTCAGGGGGTCATGTCCCTGCTCGTCCACCTCTGTCTGTGATGCTCCTCGTTTCAGGAACAAACACACCTGACTGTGACGGTGAGACGCAGACAGAGGGAAGGTAAGATCACAAGTGACTTCTGGGACATTATCTCTGTGTGACTAACCAAGAACCGGAGATCAAATTATGTAACACAATTATGCCTTTATCATTCGTAATTTGTCATATACATATACCAAATTCCTCACTAATAAAGCTTTGGAAAAGTACTCTGTGTTGAAATAAACGTCAGAGTGACAAAGCTCTCCAAAACTAAATGACATACAATGAGAACACCGCAGAAATATTTTGTTATACTTGGCAGCAACATACTCTTTGTGGCTTGTCTGCATGCTCCACTTTTGCTCATGGCAGAACTTGGAAACATTTGGCAGTTAAGTAATTTCAGTTTGTATTGTAGAGACAAATGGCCACCATATTTGTGAAACTATGTCATTTTTACCAATACGTCACAGTTTCCACACATTATTTTCATAAAATGCAGACTGAGCATTAACGCAGGAGTTTAAAACACCCACTCAAGAGGCATTTCTTACCCAGTGTGTCCCAGGTAGGTGGCGTGGTGCAGAGGGCCTCGGCCCCTCATGTCCCTCTGGTTCACATCAGCTCCATTCTGCAGCAGGAACTCACAGGCGATTAGAGAGCCCTAATAAAAACAAAGACACAGAGAGGAATGTTTTATTATGATGTCTGCACTAATAAGTCTTTGTATTTGAATTTCAACAGTACTTAATCATTAAACTAATTTGGGTGTGAACTGTTTGACCTCAAAGCAATTCTGATCCCAGTTTTGAGTTGTACGACTAGTTTTGAAGTCAGGCTGGATTTTCTGCCTGGTGGTGAGTTGCTTGTGATACAGTAGACAGGAGGATGAAACCAAAGAACACAAAACAATCAGCTGCTCCTGACCGGTTGAGTGAATTTCTGGTATGTTTGATATTTTGGTAATTCGACTGCACCCTCTCACTCACAGTGCAAGCAGAACCATGAGCCAGTTCACAAAATACAGGGCTTTTTTTCTGATCATGCCTTTGCAAAATGTCAGACAGCGTCTAATAGCATCATTGCAAAAGCAGACATATCTGCCTCTCCAATTATGAAAGAATCATCAAAGATATGAACGCACAGAAAGTTTCTTTGGAGATCCTGCTAACAGGGAATATTTCATTTAGTTTAGATAGGTGTGTTTGTTGGTGATGCGGCTTATGTGAGCGTTCATGTGTGAGATAGTTAGAGCAATTTTGTGGATGTGTGCATATGAGCCATGCATTTGAAGTACCACCATTAACACAGATGGACGCCACATTAATCTCTATCCGAGGAAGTTTTTTTTAATGTATATTTTTAGATCTTTTCAGCCTTTATTGATAGTGGTGAGAAACAGTGGATGGACTTAGGGAGAGGGGGGAGAGCAGAAGAAGACATTTGGCAAAGGCCGCAGGCTGGAATCAAACCCAAGCCAACATCACAAGGTGAGAGCCTCAATAAACAGTATGGTAAGTGCAAGGTTCCTACCCACTCCACCAAAGTGGCAACCCTGTCAAAGGGACTTTTTTAAAGGAAACTGACATTTGTCTGCTGTTTGGACATAAGTTATGGTCTTGTGTCACAGGTAGCCTGACACCACAGTGAACACCTGACCTAGTCACTTTTTATTGTTTTATGGTTATGGCATTCTTTAAAATCTGGCTGTGATACTTTTGGCAGATTATGTATTTCTGATTTACAGCTAACGCAGTTTCAGTCAAGTGGTAAGTTATCTCAATAATGCCAATAAATCAGACAAACAGACCAGTCACTCAGCATTACATACTGTTTGTTCCTTTCTTGCCAAATCTCAATTAAAGACAGTTTCTCACCCCGATAACAGCCTGAATGAGGGGTGTTTTTCCCTCCTCCTCCTCACTAGCAGCGTGTACGTCGGCTCCATGTGCCAAAGCCTCTGCCATGAGTGGCAGGTTGTGTAGGCGAGAGGATCGGTGTAGAAGCGCACCAGGGTGGAGCTCCCTTGGGTCCTCGGGGTCTGATTGTACTTCTTGTTCAATCTCCACTTCGCCACTAGAGGACTCCTCTGACTCCTCTTCTGTAGAAGAAGGAAAATGTCACATATTCAGTTTATCGTTTAAAACAGAGGTCACTAACCTGTAGATCTTGATCTACCGGTAGATCTTTTAGACATCTCTTGTGGATCTTTGAGATAAGATGTGTTAGGTCCTAATCTGACACACAGGATGGACTGTTTTACATATCCATGACATACAAGGGTCTGGTGAATCCAGCTGCTTAGTAAGATTTATCAGGTCTGACTAACTTCCCTTCACCCCATTAGTTTTCAGTATGAGCATGATTTTCAGTCTGTTTAAATGTGTTTGATGCTTACATTGTTCCAGTCTCCAGCTTTACTTAAAAAAAATTCTTCTTACTTTCACTTATGTTGAAAAATGATATGAATTTAGATAAAAAAATAAAAGGAAGATAATGTTATACAAACCTGGGATACAGAAGCATGATTATCATATATCACCCAAAAAGTAATATAACATGTTTGCTGCCTTTGTGGAGAGCGTTTTGGTCTGAAATGAGTAAGAATGGAACCTAAGTTTTTTGTGCAAACCATGTTTGCTCTGTATTAAAATGTTTATATATGGTGTATGTTTGCTCATATCTACGCATTTTGGCTGTTATTAAAACAAAAAAGTTTGACTGAACTTGATTATTACACATAACAACTAAATAATACCTTCTTCTGTCACACTGTCCACCACAGAGCCAAACACCAGGATGTCTGTGCTGCCATCAGTGCTTCCTCCCAGACCGCTGTCGCTGCTCAGACCTGCGGGGCCAAGCATCGCCAAGCAACGGACACGTTAATCATTACAGGGCACATTTTATGCTACTCACACTCGCACATCATCAACACTGGTAGGAACATACAGTTAAAAAATGACGGATACAGTTGCATGTCACTTTATGTGGTTAGAAAAGGTGGAATAACTGTGCTGGTCCAACCTAAATTAGAGCTTTGGATGCAGGCAAACATGTTAGTCTGACTGAAATCGTTTCCTTTCTTGAGGCTGCACTAAAAAAGCAAGATTATGTGAAAAGGATGGGGTTTACTTTTTTGTTCAAGACTTCATTCTGTGGCTTTTTTTGCATTTATTCAGATAGACTAGAAGACACAGTTGAAAATGAGGGAGAGAAATAGTATGGGGAATGACAGGAAAGAAGCCACAAGCCAAACATATCTATGTAAAGTTACATATTGTTTTGATAAAGGTCTCTGGTATAATAATACTTTAAATAGCTTCTCTCATCCTTGAAAGTTTTGCTGGACTTAATCATGTTTCATTTATGTGCAGGTAAAGTTAGGGTACATGTAGATTGTCCAACTTCCTGAAGAATTTCATCCAAAGCTGGAGTTCCCAGTGATATTACTAATTTGCAACTTGGACAATCGGACTTAAATAAAATGGAATGCACCATAGGCGACATGTTAAAGGTGATTTTTAGGGTCTTATTTCCTGAATGGAGGCTGACTGAAAAGCCTAACACTTTCCAGAACCAGTGACAACTCATTTTTTTCGTGTTCATATACAGTGTAGAAAGCCTAGTCAGCCTAGTTCATCCATCCATCCATCCATTATCTTTGCTGGAGCCTAACCCAGCTGACATTGGGCCAATTATAGGGCCACACAGACAGTCGGACAACAATCATGCTCACACTCATACCTATGGGCAATTTGGAGTCACCAATCAACCTAATAAGCATGTTTTTGGTCTGTAGGAGGAAGACAGAGTGCCCAGAGAGAACCCATACATGCACAGAGAGAACAAACTCCACATAGGAGGGCCCTGACTGACACGGGGATCGAACCAGCAACCTTCTTGCTGTAAGGCGCGAGCACTGCCTGTTGCACCAACATGCTACCCAGGGTTAATACAAGTTCAACAAATGTATCATGAAAGTACATTTACTCAAAGTATGATTTAGCAAACAGCTGAGCTGGTAGTTTACGGGTCATTAAATATATTTATCCTGACTGGATCTACGTGTAAAGATTATGTAAAGGTGAACTTACTGCGAGGACCAGAGCCAGTGTCAAAGTAAGAAAATAGTGAATCCAGCTCATCTGGACAGAACAGGGAGTCCCGGCGGAACTTTGCTGCAGCTGCTGCCAAACAACAAAACACCACAGTCAGTGTATTTGTACAGTCTGATGAAAGCTGGAACTCTCTGTAGCTTTGTGACAAATTATAGGTCAACAGAGACATAAATTCTCTGCACTGACCTGCTGAAAGGTTGGCAGGAGAAGCGCTGCCCGGCTCGTAGCGGTGGTATTTCCTGCGTGCCTTGTTGGGGGCTCGTATTGAGCTGTTGTGTCGCTGACACTTCTTCACTGTCCAGGGCCGAGACTTCCTCTCCCCCTCCACCAACGCCTCGCTCCCACTCATCTTCTTCAGGAAACGTTTCTCCACATATTTAGACTTGATCCATGCCTCTTTCTCCTGTCTGTGGACACATGAAGGAAAATGATTTCAAAATTTGGAGGTGAATAATTCAATCAATCTTTATAATCTGAATGTATAAAGATTACTCAATGAAGAAAGCTTTGAAGCATTCAATGGCATGAACGTGGCGTTTATTTAGAAGTGTATGTGGTTCAGTAAAATCTCCTCTTCTATTTTCCACAAAACTCTTTCACTGACTAAATGCTCCACCTGGAGTGAAAGACTGACCTTGAACTGGACGGTCCAGGTTTTTTGGCTCCCAGTTCCTCACAGGTTCCCTCATAAATCTGATTGATCACAGTGTTCCCCAACTCACACATCAGCTAAATAAAGAACAGAGGACAAAGAAAGACAGAAGACAGGAAGAAAAAGAGCAAAAGTGCAGACAATTTAAGAGATATAAAAAGGAATTAGGAATGCAACTGTAGTTGTAGCAAAGCATTTACAGAGAGAAGAAGCTGGAAGCAATGTTCGGAGGAGACCCACCTTAAGCAATTCAGGCTCCCAAGAGTCTAACGTCAGAGAGCGCACTTTAGAGCAATGGACGCCTAAACTCCTAAAGTAATGAGAAGAAAAAGTTGATAATATAAAGAAAGTTAACTTTGAGAGAAGTTTTATATCCATCCATCCTCAGGATATTAGTTCACTTCACCTCCCACACAACTGCCTGAGGTGGGGGACATTTTCTGTTTCTGTTTCTTGACACTTGGAAGAGAAAGTTTTCCAAGATCTGCTTAAAAAGTCTCACTTTTATCACTCTGGTGACTTTATGTTCAGACCCCTGCAGGTTTTTTTCAAGCAACAATTTCTGGAACTATATCAGTTCTGCTTTGGTTACTATCAGTAATGAAAAGTAAAGTAACAGGATTTATAATGTCCATGTTCTTTTTCACTCCATCGGTTAAAGCTTATGAACTGTGTGTTTCTTTTTCTGCTGCTTCATTTGCTTAATAACCTGCTGCCATGACATCACAGTTTTCCAGTTTGGGATCTGTAAAATTAATCAGTCCAACCACTCAACAACCCATCCATCCATGCATCCATCCTGTTCTGGTCAACCATAAATACAGACTGATTCCATTCATCCAGCCACACAGCCATATGCATATCCATAAATTCATTTATTCACTACAACCTATCCACCTAATTACCTTTGTTCTTTCAGTAAGTCCATCCATCCATCAGGCAACCATCTGACTATCCATTCATCCCACCAATTACCCATCCAAGCCGCTATCCACCAGTACATCCATTTGCCTCTGTTTGGTCTCAAAGTCTTCTCTGTGTAAATCTGACTTTTCTGCCAACCCGCCAGGGCTTCTTGACTAGTCATGCACCCTGATTAAATCCATCCATCCATCAATCCAAATACCTTACCATTCTTTTTTTAGGTCAGTAAATTCATCCATGGCTTTTTCTCTATCCTTCCTTTCTTCGATCCATCAACCCAGCACTGTTTTGTGAGCAAGTTCATCCATCCATACAGATATCCAGATGTGCATGTATGTACATCTATTTATATGTACATACATGCACATATACATAAAATCTCTGACCTTGCTTGTTTTAGTTACCTGTGAATGCCTGAGCACTCGATGCAGAGCAGCACTCCCAGGTTGATGGAGGCCCAGCAGGGAGCTGCTTGGCCACAGTCACAGCAGAGCTCATTTCCTGGCAAGCTCTGTACCCTCTGAAGAAGGCTTTCTCCACCTCCTCCCCGTACTCCCCTGTCAGCCCTCTCCCCTCTCTCTCTTGGCTCACTAGCTGAGTCAATGCTGCTAGTTGAGGGCGAGGCGGTGCGGTCTAAGCGCTGCAGATGCAGACAGGTCAGGAATGATTCAGGACACAAGACACACTTTTTATGAAAATAACTTAAATGTGTGAAGTGATTCAGCGTTGTGTATGTGTGTGTTTATACCTCAATGTAATAGTTGTCTGTGATGTCTTTGTAAGCAGAAGCAATGCTGGCCTGTACGGCCTGGATCCAGGCTTGTCGCAGCTTCTCAGACTCTGCCTGCAGCATACAGCTCCTACAAGGAGGTAAACATACATCATATTATCTCATAATCATCTATTACTAATGTGCTACATACCTGGCAAAGTATTGATTGACAAAGTCTGCAGTCAACAATGAAACAATTAATAGAACCACAGTTAACAAATAACAATGAGCATTTATTTCTCCTAAATAAAACTTAATTCTTCTGGGAAAAGAAAAAACACACTCTTACTTGGTGGGAGAAACAACCTCAAAGCAGAACCGCCTCTCGTTATCTTCACACAGTTTGACAGAGCACAGCCTCAGGTCTTCCACCACAACAGTCAGAGAGTCCTGTGGTTGGCAGAGAGACGCATCACAACAACTTTGCACCGAAGTATCTCATTGGTAGTTGCACAAAGACAGGTTTATCTTCTCATAAACTGTGTGGATTTGATATGCAGACTATTTATAATGAGACCTATAAATCAGAAGTGTCAAACACTATTGGGATGAAACGTGTAAATCCCTGGCACAGACATTACACAAGCATTTAATTAAGGAGGTATAAACGGTACCTTGAGTTTCTTTTGATAGACCAGCTGGCTGTTTTGTATAGAAAACCACCGCCTTTAATGGGAGAAAAAGGTTTAGGATCAATCTGAGGTTTGAGGACAAAGTGAACATGTCATTTTTTTACAAGTCCTATTTCGTATGAATGATAAATAGATTTCTTTTGTGCTGTAATGGAGTTTTAACACTAAGCTGTCAAGTTTGGTACAATATGCAGTTATCCACACAAAAGCAGGGAAATGTATCGAATAAACTGCAAAGACAATACTTGGGCAGGCCAAACATGTACTAACAGCCACCAAAGTATATTTACCAGTCATTTTTTTCTTTTCAAAATGTGTACATAATCACCACCTACATGCATGAGAGAGACATCCACTTCCATGTCCCTCCCACTGAGGTTCAACATTTTTGTTCTGCTTCCTGCTGTCATTATAAAAACTTGAACTCCTTCACCGGTGACAGTTACAGCACAGAGCCTAATCAACAATAATAAAAAAAAAAGCTTCCTTAATGGCCCTCATTAATTAAGCTTACCATACTTTATTTTCATTAACATCCCCATCTTCTTATTCTGACTTCTTTCCTTAAACTGTTTCTGTGGTTGAATTTTAATCTTCATTGCTTTTGTTGAGTAAAGCGTCTTTTTCTGACCTAACCTCCACTTTCTCTCTTACATTTTTGCTGTCATGCCATTTCATTGCTTTGCCTGTCCATTTATTATATATGTTTATAGCTGATTCCTCTCTCTAGTGCTCTTATCTCTTTTATTTGCTGTATCATTTAACCTCCTTGGTCCAGACTGTCTCAGGTAATGTTGGCTGTCTATAATGTTGTTCTTATAATAGATATAAAATGGTTTTTAATATGTTATTTACCAACGTTTTTTTGTCAAATGAAACCTCCTGCTGCCTTTGTTTATTTGCTTGATCAGTTGGGTTCTTTAGTGTTGTCGGATCTTTTTTTGGGCGAACTTTGTTGCTTTGGTAGTATGATAAAACACTTTGTAAACCTGTGTTTGTAAAGAGCAGGACCATTCGCAATAAATAAATAGAATAATACAACGCAATTAGATAGGACAACCCCACTCATCATTTCTGAATGGATTATCAGTTTGTGGGAAACACTGAACTGATCAATACCATCCTTTCTTTGGGCACCACTCTGTTGTAGCACCAAATGTGCCCTTCTGGCCCTAAAGAGTGGAGCTACACACACTGCAGCCTATTAAGTAAGGGGACAGTTGGCTGTAGAAATGCAAGCAAAATCAGGGTTACAAAGTTGTACTGAAGCAAAAGTGATGACAAGGTGGAAATGTATCATAATTGTCTCTGTAATTTCCCTCTCTTACCTGTTCCAGGTCTTAAATGCATTGCTGGCTCTCTTGAAGAGGTAGCCCTCCATGACCACACCATTTGGTGCATCCACGTTGAACTCAAGCTTGGGGTCATCGTAAGAAAAGTCCTGCAGGGAAAGGGCAAAGGGGTACAAGATAAATGTTTTGGGTCTAACTCCAGATTATATCTTTATTTTAATCTGCAACTAATGTAATATAAAGGTAACAACTTTATGATTGCATAATGCAGATGTTTGTTTGAAAACCTTGCTCCACCTGCTCTGGGAAAAATGTGCCTGTCAAACACTTTGGCAATGATCCTATCTGAACTCAATGTAACACTTTTTTCTGAGGTCTGTCTTGATGTATAAGTAGCTTTGCCAACAGTAATATATTGACTGTAGCAATCAATCATCACATTTTTACTGTCTGCATAGAGTTTCCTTTTCAACTGCCATTGCTAAGTGAGCTATGACTAAAAAGTTGACAGTCTCCAGGGTAAAGTTCAGAGCAAATTTAGCCAGAGCTAAAGTACGATTACGTCAGGTGACAATTTGCAGCAATAGGTGTAAAAGTCTAAACAGAATGAGAGGAAACAGATAGCAGCACTGAATCAGCACTTTAAAAAGTACCTGTTTAGAGACAAAGCTACAACCTACTCCTTTGTGGTGTTTACCTTTTACACAATAAACTGTAATCTATTCCTCCACTCACAAACCATCTGCCTATAAATCAACCATTTAAGAACCTTTCTGCTACAAAGTCTCCATTTTCTGATCTGGTTTGTCCTCGCAGAGCTGTATTTCCAAAAAGACATTTAAAACCAGATTTCATCTGCTCAGTGAGGTGAAAACACAAGGAGACAGATTTAAATGAGAGAGCAGGGTGAGGTCTGGTTTCACTATTGTTAGTGGCCTTTGGTTTTGGAGAAAGGTAATAGGGGCATATGGTACATGGCTTTGAGTGCACTAACATATAAAAACCCATTCACACACAGTCATGCTCTGTCTCTAGGTCCCCACCCCCTATCATCTTCAAATGATAGTGTCTCTAATGACGGTCTGTATAATTGTTTACTTTTTGTCTTGTAAACTCAGTTCCTTATTGACTTAATTAATGTCTTTACACTGAACATCTTAGACGACACAGGAGTCCAGTATATTCCTCTTCTTCAAGAACTCTGAAATCCAATCAATGATCTCTCCTGCCTTAATGAAAATGGCTCATGAGCATATTGAGGGAAACAACATATGACTCTAGTAAAGTAATGAATTATATTACATTCATATTACCACCAGAATACTAACTTTACAAGAATATTTCCACAATTTCTCAGAAGGAGAATAAAATAAAGAATAAATATTCTATTACACAAAAACTAGAAAGAAAAACAGAGCAATAATTGATGAAATAAAACACAACAATCCTACTATTAAGTGAATATATCATACCTTAACATCCGACAGCTGTCTACCTCATTTTTGGGGTTCACAAGAACTTTTGCTTTGCCTGTATTATTATTATTATTATTATTATTATTATTATTATTTTACCTGTGGGCTATTTGTAGGGATGGAGAGGGTGCAATAACACTCCAGTACAGTTACTGTGATTAAAGTTTATCTATGTAAAAGTAAAATTATGGAGATATGAATCTGATCAAGTAAAACTCTAAAGTCTTGTTACTCATGGTGCTCAGTCAGTTCTGAGTCTTGATATCTGAGAGCTTGGGGATTAAAAAGTAAATTATTATCTGTGCTGATGCAGCACAACAATAATAACAACAACAACAACAGAGTGTAAATTCTCAGCCAGGTAGTTTAATTACACTTTTTAAAACAAAGTGCAATCCAACAGGTAATTCTAGATGCAACATAGAATAACTCTCTCCCTGTGTGTTGTTGTCATGCGGTGGCTAAAGCCAAATAATTTGACAGATGTCAGGGCTGGAAAGAAACAGAGTATATTTACTTAAGTTAATGTAATAACTGGATTTGTAAATATTTGTGGTTAGTATATTTTTTGGTTTTGAGTACTTTAAAAAGCTCTATGGGAAGAAATGTGTAACAGGCTACATCTGACACAGCATCTGAGTAATGGGTACAAAACAAAGAAAATAAAAGTTTGACAGATGGATGTGTTTAATTAGCAAGTTTTGAATCGATACCAAATTGGTACTTTCAATTGCAATTCCAAGTTTAGCATCACAGAAATCAATACAAAACATCAGTGGAAACAGTTAGTCCTGTCTGGACACTAACTACCTTATGGATCAGACACAAGAGCTTCAAAAAGTTTAAGTCTAGTTTTAAAAATTATCTTTCGGCGATGACATTTAGTGTAAAATGTTCTCCTACAATTAGTTATATAATTAGTTTGCTTTATAACTTATTTGGGCAAATTGATAATCTATTTTAAATCGTAAATGAGGTCTTCTTCATTCATTAAAACATAGAAATATGGTAAAACTTTGATTTACAGTGTGTTACAAGTAGATGTATAATTATATTGTATTTCAACAATACCTTATTGGCTGTAGTCCTTTCTGCACCACACATCATGATCACGCACATGATCATTAAACCTTTTAAAAGGTGCAAAACTTTTACATTTGTTTTGCTCTATAACCTGCTTTTTTCTAATACACAAATATTTTGACATGTGATTTGGTGCAACAAATGAATTACTAAACTAAACTGAACTAAAGTAACATCCTATGGAAAATGTTCAAAAAGGACTTTTTAATTTAATATTATTTTATGGAAGTTGCAACATGATACAAAGTAATGCAAAAGATCTCTGAATATTCCTATTTTGTACTTAAAACAAGTATAGCTTTGTATGTGAAAAGAAAATAGACATTAAAAGACCTAATGCTAAAGGTTAATGGACTGAGATGCCTTAAACATTGATAAGATAATAATCTTTAGGGGCCCCTCTCAGTCATGAGCCCTTAGAATCTTCCTACCTCTCCCCCCTTTGCAGCCTCCCTGGCTCTGCCTGTCCCCCCTGCCAGTTTTACACAACTTTTATCTCTCAGGGAAATGCTATGCAAAATGTAGCAAAGTAATGCTATATTAGCAAACAAGTAAAATGAGTGTAATTTTAAACACTAAAAACAATAACACAAGTAGTCCTGCAAAAATGAGTTGCACAATAAGTGACACTACAATGCTAAATACTCTCCACCCCTACTGCTTGAGAATGTGTATTCAAACCATCAGGGCAACTTCTTGAAATATGGCTCAGAAAAACAAACAAAGCTAAATAAATACGATTCCTCACCAATGTATGGTCCAGTCTTCCAAATATCTTCATCTTAACCACAATGACATCCAGCAACATTCCAAACCCATTAATAAAAAAAAAGTCGAAGAATAAATAAATAAATAACTCCTTCAGAGTGAAACAAACTCAACAATCAAACACGTATGTAAACTTGAGCTCTTCAAACACGCGTGCACCCCACGCGGGTCCAAACGACACTGAGCTTGTGACGTTCCTTAACTCATTACCACCTGCAGCAACCCTCCAGCCGCGTGGACCCTGCGCGAGCCCTCATTAGCATACAGCTGTCACAGGCTCCTCGTGCCCCGCTGACCCCGCCACGGCTGCCGGAGATCAAACGTTTCATTCTCACCGCGGCTCCTCCCCACCCCACACCGAGATTTAAGACTCCCCTCCTGCTACCCTGGAGCCAGGGGTGTCCTCCACAGTTTAGAGGAGCCGGCTCTCCATCTGTCTGAACACTATTGCTGCTTAATCAAGCTGACATTATGGCTCCCCAAACACCAGCCCGGAGCCCCCTCTTCCCACCTTAAATCAGCCGGGACTGCAGAGGATTGTGGCGCACATAGATATGGCTCAGGCGGCCGAAAATCTGTCAACAGACCTGCATCTAAACAGGACCAGACACCAAGTGTTTATGGTGCTTATGTTACTTAAGTATGTTAGACTACTGAGCAGATGCACAAAATGCCAGTAACACCTGCTAGATAGGCTAGTAAAATATCATCACACTGTCACGATGCATTCTTGTATTTAAGTAGGGACGGGTAACTTGGGTCACCCCGAGGGCCATATAAATGTTATTCTCAGTTTCATAGGGTTTTAAACCTTAAATTACAAGACAGTTTTCACATACATATATATACTATGCACATTTCTTTCTTTAAATACCAAATTCTATTATATATTGTTGGAAAGCCTGATTACTCACCTCTGCAACCAGGTAACTTGTAAGGATTGTGCATTCATGGAATGAGCAACACAGCTAAAAGTGTGGGTAGCACCACAAAAAATGTGCCGAAATTACATGCAACTGGAAGCTGGTGGTCCAGTACGCAGAATGGCACCATTATTTGGTGTCAGGTGTAGTACTATTTCCAAACTTAGGACCAAGTATGCAGGTAAAGTTTGAGGCAGACCATAAAGTGGGCGTCACAGGGAAACAACACTCCAAGAAGACTGGATTCCTCTCCATTGCTTCACTGAGGAACTGTACACTTTCTTCCAGGTAAGAAAGACCATAAATAGTCAAATTTCTGGTCTTATGTAAAATTAAAACCAGGGACAGATTTAAGATGTACTTAAAAACAAAGTACTGAGTAATTGGTTTTACCCCTCAAATAAGGCGTGTGATTAGCTAAACAATAAAAATAATCACCTGAACATATTTTACGTTTTATTTACTTTTGTTCCAAACCCACTGCTCACAAACATAAAGGAGTCATGACCGATTGTCCATCAAGCTATTTTATAATATTTAACAATTAGACAAATGCAGTATAATTTAGCAGCCAAAGCCAAGCAACAGTCAGTTGTCTATCAAACAGATCTGACTAAAGAGACAGCTTTTTTTTGCCCATCACCCATGTGATCCATTTACAAATGTTTCCATGTGTACACAGACAAAATCTGAAATAATTATTTAAAATGTTATAAATTGGTTCTTAGGCAGGACCAAAAAATGGACTCTAAGTGTGAAAACTATGGCAGGCAATGAGGGCAAACGGCCACAATGGCTTGATGCAGTTCAATAAGAGTAAACTACCTGCAAGAGCACAAACGTGCTGCAAGTTAGAAATGAAATAAAGCCTAAAACAACCCAGAAAACACCTGCTAGAGCAAAAATGCAGCATAACCAAGTACGACAACAGAAGTGCTCCAGGCCTGGAGATGGGTCTGGAGCTGGGAGAGAGCATGTGGGAGAGACAGACGAGAGAGACTGCGATTGAATCAGCCGTTCCTAAATTTTAAGTGTTCATGCACTTGAACCTTTATGGAAAATGCTCATTGTAAAACCAGACAAAACACCATAAGATATAATCTCATCCTTTGTCAAACCTGCATGTGATTTTCTTTGAAGCTTTTAGTCTGTATTGATCAGCACTTGCATGTGACGCATTCAAATACACTTCTTTTGGTATCATGTACATATTTTTATGGAGTTATTAAAACATAATTTGTAGCTTTTTTGAACAGAGAGAGAGAACGATAGAGAGAGACAGAGAGAGAGAAGAGAGCTGATTAAAACCTTTGCATGACATCGAGGTCCTCGGTAATTTAAGTGAGGGTGTGGTAATGTTGTTATGTTTGTGTAGGCAGACCTCAAGGATGTCATTGAAGCGACCATGCTGAAATAGAGATTATAATTTTGTTGCACTACAATAAGCCACAAACATCTACAGAGCTCTGTGATCAGGAACTGATCACACTTAATCAGCAATTACATTTATTTATGATATTTCAAAAATATTTTTGCCAATACAGAAATTGATACCAATATAAAGAAATAACTGAAATCATTTTTTGGGTTACATCTTTGTTATATACAAAATATATTTTAACGCTAACAGTGAAATCTTGCCTTATCTGCCATTTTGACAGCTACAAACACTGATTTAATAATCTGACAAAAAATCAGTACGTTCAATTTAATAATAACAAGTAAAAATTCTCTTAGCTTAGAGCAAATATATAAAAAGATGAAATGTTGGCAGAAACTGTCATACCTGCTGATACCAATAATATTATCTGCTAATAGCAATATCATATGAATAATATCATGCATCTCTAAGTAAAATGTCCAATCTCCAATACAACACATTTGTTTTACATAATATTTGGTCTTGCTCCCACGAAGGCACTCTTACCACAGTTTTACTATGTTTTTGCCCAGCTCTGTTTACCTCATTCTGCCTAAAAAAAACAAAAAACAAAGTTGTACAGCCAAATGCTGTAACAATGGGGGAGGGACATCTAAGGAAACAATCCCCCTGGGAGCAACAATGAAGTCCTGCACACATAAAAGAGTGAAAGACTGCAGTGAAAGGGAAGAGAAAGAGGGAATAAGGGGAGTTTGGAGGAAGAGAGGGAGATTTAAAGAAAGAGAGGATGGGCTGAGGCCCAAGCAGATTTACAGAAAACAGTGAAAAAAAGAGAAGAAAAGGAAAAAAAGGCTATAAAGCTCCAAATATAGAAAAATTCAGGAAATAGTCACTGGAGATTGTTTCTTGACAATGAATGCACACGACTGTCAGATAAAGACACCCTCTTACATTTTTTCTGTTCATCTCTCTCTCTCTTTTTTTTTTTACAAGAAGGACAGGTGTCTTGATAAAAAAACAACTCTCGCTCAGTCAGAACAGTGACAGCTTTAATACACATTTGGTAGCTTTCGTACTTGTGATAACTGTCATATGTGCCCATCAATCTGTGTGAATACCTCAGATATAGTAAAATCTTTAAAATCATATCCATATTCTTCTATAAACATTACTACCTTTTCCTCTTCTGGGTGTGACTACTTCAGATATCTAAAGTGTGCCATCTAAAATTGAATAAGTCATTGCCTTCTGCACCACCACATTTGCATACAGCACGGGTACTTAAAAAATTAAGGGGGTAAACACTTTAAAACAGATCTTTTTCATTTGTTTTAATTATGCCATTCTGCTCTGTCCTTTCTTTCTCTAGGCTGTCTTGAAGAAATATATGAGGAGCTGTGTAAACATAAAGTGTTATCCTCAAGTCAGAGTGAACATCTGCTAAAGTTTGAAGGAAATTTCTAGCTCCATGTATACTGCTGTTTCAAGATGCCATATTTACACTTCTGTGAGGTTTTGCCTCCACTGAAGGGCTACTGAAGCCTTGTTACATGTTACATTCACAAGCACAAGATAAACATGATCACAAATTGATTTGCTGAAGTACTCCTTTTACTTTTGCTTGTACCAAGAAATTTGCCAGGTTAGTTTTGCATGTCAAGTAATCTGTTATTAGATACTTTTTCAAACATTAATATCAACACTGAATAAAAAAAGCCCTGTTTCCCTTTCACTTTACCAAAAACTGAGGAGAGAGAAAAGCTAAAGCCAAAGGACTCAGCAAATGAGATGTGAGAGAGGACAGTATTACCCTCTAGAAATATCTCTATCATGATTAACTTTTGATTGAAGGGCCAAGTACATTATCATGAAATACAGTTAAAGACCTTGTGACACATTGTTTTCATTGGAATGGCTGCAGCACAGAGTTGTTTCAGTCAAACATTGTAGCACACTAAAAAGCAGTCAAGGTTATCATGTATGTTTCCTGCTTCAGAGTTACAGATCATGGGCTGTAACTAGGCTGCACAGGCACAGTGGAGATAACACACACTCATAACAGACTTATAGTCAGCAGTGTGCTTTTATCTATAATCAAACCAAGAAATAGGTAGTCATAGTGTCAGTTCGGTGTTTTTAAAGTTTGGTTGTATGAGGTCAGTGACAATAGTCAGTGAAAAGGCTGAAAGGGCACCCAGAAGCGCAGCTCCTTTAAGTAGGAAAACCTGGGATCATCGGTAAGGTACACTGCTGTTGGCGGGTACACTTATTTTGCGTAACTGTGAGTTTTACGTGAAAAAACTCATGAAAAATTGTAGAGTGCTTTATTCTTCCTCCAGGGAGTCTGTGTTTGGCACAAAGACACAACAACAGTGGAGGAAACCTATACTACACCAAAGATGAGTTTTTTTGACTCAGGTGACAATGATGTTCCTTTTATTGTGGCTGCATGGCGTTACCTTTCTGAAATGGAGTACACAGAAGAAGAACTTCTCCAGCATGAGACTCATCGGTAATAATCAGTGTGCACAGGCTGAAGAGCACACAGCCATTTGCTGCATCATAAAATATGGCCAAACAGAGACTTCCTGGAGGAATACTTAAGTGCTCTGAAAATCTTTTGCCCAACATGTTTTTGTGGCTTGATTTAATGTAAAACTCACACAATTGTGGAAAATAATTGTACCTGTTGACAGTATTGTACCCTTCCTGTTTTCTGGGCTTATTCTCCTTAAAGGTACAGTACTGCGGGGAGCCCTTTCAGCCACTTCTCGCATCATGCAGAGAGGAGACATGTTAAACACACCAAAGGCCATAAAAAAACTAAAAAAAAGTATAATATTGGCTCTTTAGGATATTCTGTCCACAAGATTAGCCTGAATTCATGCACTGATAGATGGACGGATGGACAACCCCTACAACAAAATGCCCCGAGGCCCTATCTAGTTCTGATGCAGATGCATAAACAGGAAAAACAGATCAAGAAAAAATAACCGCAACAATAATATTAATAAGAGAGTTAAAATATGCTGCTCTGATGACTAATAAATGTGTAATGTAGAACAGTATCACATGAGGGAGGCCAAATACAAAGGATACATGTCAAGACATGAAATGAGGTTAGCAAAAGTATACTTAATAGAAAAATGGAGAAATACAACGTGCCAGTGATAGCTCGCTCACATGTGCATAACCAGTCTAACAACACATACACACAGAAGCACACACAATGGCTCCAAGAAGCATTAGGAGATAATGTTTTTTCTGCTTGGTCCTGTGATGCTGCACATACAAACACATACATACACAGCCCATTGATTCTTGCAGCAGGAGCCACCATGAGACCACCATAAAACTGCTCCACATGCACTGGGCACTCAATCTGTTTCACCATAAAGACACACACAACAAACACCTGCTGCTCAACAATTTATGAGATGCTTTCAGACAAGCAAGTTCAAGCTTGATATTCAAGGTGAACACTGAGGCTTTTGGAGCAGGATATGCGTGTTTTCACACAACAAGCTGGTGATGATATCGACCAACTATTGCAGGTTAAAGGTAAAAAACGTGAACAGACTTGTGGTTTTTATGACAGTCTTTGACATTCAAAAAAAGTTTCCTTGTTAACGGACATGATGATCTGAATTGACCTGGTTTCTAAACTGGGCTAATTAAGCTGAAAACACAATCCTCTTCAAGAAATTTAGCATTTCTATTACCAAAGGCCAGGTAAACATCTTAAGATGCTGCTGTGTTTGTCTCGGAAGATTATGACATAAGGTAGCAGACAAATCCCCTTTTAAAAGCTTTGAAACTTTCTCAGAGATTTTCATATTTGAGTGTATTATGTAGGATTTGCATATATTTTGGTTTCAGATTAACAAAAAAAAAAAACATGTTTTACTCACCTGCATCAGAGTCTGGAGAAGGAATATGGTCAGCGAGGAGGAAGGGAGAGAGAGGAGAGGGACAAAGGTGTTCAGACAACTTATATTAATATGTACAAACAACATTCAAGCAAATGTGTGTTTCTGTGGGTCAAGACAAAGTGTAGAATTATTAACAAAACAACATGAACACTAGTATTAATATACTGCAGTAAAAGAAAGTGTTGAATAAATATCATTGGTCTTTATGACATGTTAAGTGTTTAAATAATTGAGGATTGTAGTCATTTCTTTTTATGGTATTAATAAAGCTGCCTATTCCTGCTTTAAAGACAAATATTCTAGTGACTAGACAGTCTCTACGGAGACCTGAATTGAAAATAAAAGGCAAAAAAAAAGCCTATCTCAACTTAAAAAGCACTATTGCAAAACAAAACAAACACAAGGATAATTTAAAAAAAACTAAAAAAAGCACAACATATCAAAGAACACAGGAGCAGAAAAGAGAGAGGAACAATAAAAAAAACAAAATAAAATAAAATAACATAAAAACAAAACAACAAATAAATAACATGGCAAATACGTTAAAGAACAACCAAAAAATAACACATCATCAGAACAACAAATAAAAAAAACATAGTGACAAATAACAATTTCAATTACAAGATGACAAATGTAAAAAACACCAATTTAAAAGATTAAAGATTAAATGAAAAATGAGGACATAAAACAACAAAAATCATATATTACCAAACCACATTTTGAAAAAACGTAAAATGAAAAAGTACACAACAAATAAACATACAGCAATAAACAAAAAACCTGTAAATCAAAAACACAATAAAAAACACAAAGACACAAAACAACAAATTAAAATAAATACAACAACAAAATGACAACTCAGCATATAAGTAAAACATAACAACAAAAAAACAATGAAAAAAGGAGAACAGAATAAAAAATAAAAAAAACACAACCTGAAACAAAAATCATGATAAAAAAAGCAAAAGACAAACCATGACATGAAATGAAAAAAAGTTGAAAAAAAAGTTAACAAGAAGAAATAAAAAAATCAAAACCAATAACATACAAAAATATATATACACACACACACATGTATATATGTATCTCTCTCTCTCTCTCTCTCTCTCTATATATATATATATATATATATATATATATATATATATATATATATAAATATATAAATATATATATATATATACATACATATGTACATATATAGTTGTTTTTTTTGTATGTGTTTAGGTTTGATATTTTATTTTCTTATTTGTAGTTGTGTTTTACTTGTTGCTGTTTTTCTGTTTTTTGTTGATGTGTTTTTTTTATTTGTCATTATTTGTTCATATTCTTTGTTGCATTCCCTCATTGTCACTTCTTGACAATTCTATTTTAATCAACCTTGGACCTGAGGTGTTCTCACTGTTGTGTGTAACATTTAAAAAATTCTGTTGCCAATCACAGCCCACTGTTAGGCTTTCACATTACAGACTGGAGGCAGTAATACCACTGGTTCACACACAAAGGCCTGCGTCATGCTGTGTCTGGCAGGTTGTTGGCATATTGCAGCTCAATCCTTCAGAGGAATTGGCAAAGTTTGGAAGCAAAGTTTGGCACCCCTTCAGGTGACAGATGGATTAATTTTGTGCATCTATACACAAGCATGACTGGAGGGCAGGGTGAACATTTAACAGAAGAGTTTTATTCAGCTGTGTGACCCGAATAAATATATCAAACTGTCTTTGTGAGAGACTTTTGTCCTGAGCCTAAAGAAAAGCAACACCTCCATACTCTTAGTCTGATTACCTGAACAGCTTTTTGTGCTTTTGAGAATCAAAGTAATGGAGATGTGGGTGGAAGATCCAGACAGACAATGTAATAATACTTCAAACAGAAAGCTTTTTCTAGACAAGATTGAAGACCACAGAAAATTCATTTTAAGTTTGGACTCCATAAAGACCGACAATAAATTGTTGTGTAATTGTGAATTTAACAGAATACAGTACTTCGCTTTTCATTTTTAACCCATATTAGAATATAGCACAAAGACAAGACCTTTAATGTTTAAATTAGTAAACTTCACTGTGTTTTTTACTTACTAAATCTAAATGACTTGTAATTATATACTTAAAAGAAGTCTGGACAAGTTGTGTCCCCTCATCTTTTCTTCTAAAAACACTTTGTAAGAGTCTGGAAATGAAACACACCGATAGTATGGGAATCAAATTGGCTTGTTTGCGTTACACTATGTCCCATACATTTTTAAGTTTGAGCTCACTCACTTTTGCTGCAAAGCCATGCTGCCTAAGGGGTTTAGGCTGTGGCTTTGCGTTGTCTTGCTGAAATAAGCAGGCAGTGTCCCCAAACAAGATGTTGTCCATGCCATGGGCACTAACCCATCAACAGTTTGGATGGTGCTCTTTCACCGCGGGACAGACCACAGCACACTTTTCCCCTTCAGGTCAGACAATCTCAGATCAGCTCAGGCCCAAAGAAGTAAGTGGCATCTAGAGATCTAGTCCATATAGGGCATTTGCTTTGCATGGTAGAGTCTTAACTTGGATCTGTAGATGCAGTAACTTTCTTTGTGAACTGACAATGTTTTTTAATGGCCACAGGCATTCAGCGTTTCTTTTTAGCCTTGTTCCTTAGGACAGAGATTTCTCTAGATTGTCTTAATCTTTTGATATTACAGACTTAGATAATGAAATCTATACATTCTTTGAAAATGCTTGTTGGGTTAAATTGTTCTTACACTGTTGAAATATTTGCGTATGTGGTCCTTCATAAAGTAAACATCATGCCATGACTGACTGTGAACAACTAAGCATTTCATAAGTCCTCCTTTTAGACCCACTCATGGCAATAACACCTATTGCCAATTATTCATCTTATCTGTGGGGGAAGCAGGTGTTTTTTTGAGGTTTCCACAGCTTTACTTTGTCCAGTGCCAACTTCTATGAAATAAGTTGAAGGTACCAAAATCAGAATGTGTGTTTATCAAAAAATGAACATTGAAAATCTCGACTTTGTGCATTTAATTAAATATAGATCATAAAGGATTTACAAATCAAAGTATTCTGTTTTTATCCACATTTGCTTAATGCCCCAACACCTTTGGAATTGGGGTTTGTGGTTTTATGTGTTTCACTTCACTATCAATAGTCCTAGAGGCTTTGCAGGAACCAAACCTAAATCAGGGCACATGAAAAGCCAGGAAGATACTGTAATACATTTTTGTACAAGTGCTCAAAGTGATTGAAATTGGACTTAAGAGGAAATAAATGAGAGATGTGAGGGCAGTGAATGTGAGATGTGAAGAGTGTGTTGTTGTCTCACTCTCTGCTGGATGAGTGCGTGTTTGTGCTCCAGCTCCCTCTTCTCCATGGCTGAGTCAATGACCAGCTGATCCAGCTGCAGAGAGGAAAGACACCAGGGAAGGTCAGGTAAACTGTCATCAGAATAAAAAACAATAAAAGGCAAATTTTGTGAACAATTTCATCTCAGATGTGACAAAGTGTTTAGCTTGACAGTATGATTGTTAATGGGTCAACACACCTAAAACTAGCATCAAATAGTACCAGTGGTGGTCAGTAATTGAGTAAATTTACTCAAGTATTAAACTTAAAAACATATTTGAGCATTTGTACTGATTTTTGGCAACATGTATTACTTCTACAAAAATCACAATAGCCTTTCAACCCATCACTTCACTTTCACAGAGATGTAATATGTGAATTGTAAGGCAGTTCTTCTGGTAAAATAAGCAATGGATTAAAAATCCATTCATTGGATGCAAACACTAAAATACAAATACTCTGCTGGCATTTACAAGAACTCAAATCCTGTTTAATGAGCACACAATGGGAATGGGTTTGATTAATCAGTGTGTATTTGGAAGAGATCCATGGTTCATTAGGAAGTGAAGAGCAAATACAGAATCAAAAGAAGCAGAACAAACAAGGCTTTGTGTTTTAAATGTGCTAATGTTGGTCAGTGTGTGCACGGTTCCCTGTTGTGTTTCACCTGTGCAGCCAGTTTTTTCATGTAGGGGTCGATCTCGTCCAGGATGTTGTAGCCTTGCTGAAACAGAGTGTACTGAGCACGCATGAAGGACAGCATCTAAAGGAGACAGGAAATGATGATGATGGTATTAAGACATAAACAATGCACAACATAGTCGAAGAAAAATGTTGGGTTTCTTACTGCATCGAGGATTTCAAACTTCTTCTTTGCTTGAAGAACATTAATCTGTCAAAATAAAATAAAACACAATATGGATGTTGGGATACAGGTTTCCATTTCTTCATTCAGAGTTTTGTGTCTGTGCAGTTTATGAAACTGTTGAGTGTGAGTGCCATCTACTGGACAACACTGATACTGTAGTTGTGTGAGGAGTTGAAGTGTCTCACCTGTAACACATAGTCCAGGGCAAGGTGTCTGAAAGCCTTGCGACTGAGGATGAGGGCTTGCGTGGCCTCCTCAGCCTCATGCAATTTGTTCCTGGGAGCCTGAGCGTTCTTCACCTGAGCCAGCTCCATGTCCTCACGCACACGGTCAAACTGCTTCTTGGTGTCTTTGAATTTACGAATATCCCTGAAATGGAGACAGAGTTCAGTTATTTCTATGATATCATTTGTTTTGTTGCTCAATATTTTCCAGTGGTGGTGACAAAATATAAGATTGTGACATTTTTTACATTCATGTCAGTCAACAGTCAACCCACAGTTCCCTACATTACTTGGTTTTTAGGTCATGGCATTCAAGAAAATGGATATGATGAAGGCACAGTTATTATTTTTCCTTCCCAAAGTGTTTCTTTGTTAAAATTAAAAGGAAAAAATATATCTCATAAAAGTTAAAGGTGTTTTCAATATAAAATAAATAAAGAAGCATATCTTAAAAATAAATATATTGTTTTAAAAACAAATTGGACCTTTGCTGCTCAAAGCCATTATATCTATTTTAGACTGCCTGAAAAAACAACAAATTTGACAAAACAAAAACTGTCGAAATCACATCTGAACACATCATGATGACATTTTATTTAACCTATTAACTTAAAGCCATTTTTTAAAGCTGACACTGAATACGTCATAATGTGACCACTGGTATATGTCAGCTTTTTTAATTCAATCACTGGTAAATGATGCTCATCCTGTTGGTTTCAGATCAAATTTTAACATTGGATTGATATGTTTAACCAGCAGGACTATTGACAATGTTTGGGTGGCTTTTCATGGCTTCTTCAAATAGATGAGGATTAAATTTCTACACCGGTAGAGTATTCAATGAAGTCATTAGTCTGTATAATACTCCCATGAAAACTTGAATCAGCAGGAGTTTTTTTTTAGGCTGACGGTAAAAACAAATAGAATTTTGATCTAATTTGATGCATAATGCTGATGATCTCTGACCATGCAGTGTATGCATCCTTCCAAAAACTGATGAACGCTTGCACACCAGCTGTATGATAAAATTACGTTGACACAGGGCTCTTTGGCCATGATGACAGGCCCCCAACCTAAGCTTGGTGTGATATTTAATTATGGGAGTAAGAGTTTCCTATTCTTGCACAATGACTCACAAGCACACACAAAGCAGAGTCAGAAGAGAGAGCAATATGATGGAGAACACAAAACCAAAAATACCACAATTCACAACCTCATATTGTTATGGTAGAAATCAGTGTTTGTACTGTTGTGTCACTAATGTATTAGCTTAAACATCTTGGGGCTGGGGGATATGGACCATAAACAACATCTCACTATTTTTTGATAAATAACGATTCATGATATACAGTCTATCTAAACAAATACATTTTGGTGACAAAGTATTATATCACGGTGCCAGACTCATAAACTTGAGCTGTAATGAAAACTGCATGATATCAATTTCTGTTGAATACAGGGAAGGGCTACTATGGCAACCGAGAGGGCCACATTAAATTCATCCTCAGTGCCTTAAGGCCAAACTTTTGAAATGTGAACAATATTATCTTGACTCTCTGTGTATGAATGGTTATTAAAATATGTTTTACCACCAGCTTTGTTTTTAATATGGAGAAATGCATTGAGTAATGGGAGGTTTAAACGGGAGGTTTCCAGAAACATTTACAGTGAGTTATAGCTCAGTTTTGTTGGGACAAATGCTAATTTAATGTTTTCATGTTAGACTTGGTTACTTTTTCTTCATCTATATGCATTTCATGATATTTCAAATTAACTGGAGGGAGTGGGAGGGACGCATGTGGCCCCCAGGCTGCCAGTTGCCCACCTCTAATTAACTTAATGGCAGCAAATGTATAGGTTCTAGTCATCTAATGTTTTAAATTTTTTGAGACTGAATTCTAAATATTGCATAAAGACTCATGTACATTTTATACATTGTACAACAACATCAACAACTTCAAACATATTGACGATGTCAACAACTTTATGCTCTTAAATAGGAAATGTTTCAAAATGGTAAAATACTTAAGTACAAAAACAAAATGATCTTCAGTCAGAAGAGTAATGCTGTTAAAAATGAAGCTGTGTAAAAAATGTTTTTTAAAATGTCACATATTTTTGTGATTTATACAGTGTACATGTGTTTGTCTAAAATGTCAAAATTATCAAAAGCAGCATTTAGTGTTTTGGACATCTTTTGTTTTTGCTGCAAAAATGAACATCTACTATCATCAGCTCTTTAATTTTTATAAAAGTTCCTAACAGTAAACAAACAAAATTACAAATAGCCATTAGACAATACAATTCATGTAGGGCATGATGTGGTCAAAGACATTTTACTGTAAGTGCTTCATTCTGCAAACAATTTCTTTATTCTTGAATTTTTTTTTTAAATGGACATGAACATAATCCATATATTTGTTACAAGTATTTTTTAAACTCAATATAATGCCCAGCTCTTGTTTATATTTTGTTTTTGTTTTTTTTTTTATATAAGGCAGAGACATTTATCAAGGGGATGAGACACATACTCTTTGATGAAGGTGTGAAGCTGCTGCTTGATGGACCGCTGAGCCTGGTCAAACAGAATCTGTGCACAAAGAGAGAGACAGAGGAGTAAAAAGATTCATCATCAATATATTTTCAAAGCTTACTCTTGGGTTCAACTTGGATTGCACATAATATTTAGTTACTTCACTCTGCCACAAGATGGCACCGTGAATCCTCTACCACATAACATTAAAGACGTCCACAGGCACAAACGAATGCAATCGCTCATCAACTGCCTCAAAAGACAAAAGCTGCACAAGACCCTGGTTTGTCTTTCCCTTTTCTAATGAGGGTCTCACTCTTCTTCCCCTCAGTTTGAGTTTTTTGTCCTTTGCTTTTTTCTATTTGAGAAAATTTCTAACTGAAATAGAAAAAAAAACATACTGTTGAGAAACCCCAACTTAAATCAATTTTCTCTGACCCCAGTTCATTTGTATCAAAGTAGAATGAGACATCCACAGCAGGAGATCCCAGAATTAGAGCCTCTGATCCCCAAAATCACAGTGTCAGAGAGTGTGGACCCCCATTCTCCTTCAAGATGGTTAATTTCACAGGTGGGGGAAGCAATCTTGTAGTGCTTTGTATTTGCCAGTGATTGACTCAGAGCCTGATGAATATACAGCTCACAGAGGGCCAAACAAAAGTTAAAGGGAAAATAAAAACATTGTATTAATCATTGCAACACTATCTTAACTTCATACAACAAGTGTACAGGTTATGCCATGTGGGGCAAGCAAAAGGATATCAAGACCCCCGGCCCAGCACCTCATCAATTTCCCTCTTAAATGAGTAAGGCATCACTTAGCTTTGTGCTGCAGGTAGTACTCAGCGAAAGGATTCAGTCTAATCAAACTGATTTTGTTGCCGACACCTTCAAATTAACAGGGTAGCATGGACCCCCAATATTTGCCCATGTAGCTCTACCCTTTTTTATATTAAATATTAATCCAATTCTGTATCTTTTCCAATTTTTGCAAGAGTTGGTATATTGGGTGAAATTAACCATTTGAAATCTTTTAAAATGTATCTTTTTTGCAAACCCTGGTTAAGGGGCCACTGCTCTAAGGAATACAGTCCACATAACATATGCATAAGATCACACATACAGAAAGCTACACAAACACAAACAAAAGGAGATTAGGCTGTGATTGTTTGCACATACACACATGTTCACACAAACACACACAGCCTTTAGATTAAACTTTCTATAGAAATCCGTCTTAATAAATGTACACATGAGGATTACAGGCTTAGACAGCGGGTGTGTCAGCTGGTTTATGTGTGTGTATTTGGGTGTGTGTGCCTGCCTCCGTCTATATGACCTACAGAGCCTGCTCACTTCACCGACTGGTCCTCTGTTTTCTTTGTCAGTGAACTGATCCTTAAGTCAAAAGTCAGACACATTACTCTGTCACAGACATATTTATGTTCTGAATCTTTAAACTCCTTCAATAACTCAAATTTGCTTTGGCTACGACTTGACGAAGAGTAAATGATTATTTTTCTCTTTAGTTTTTCAGGTGACGATATGATTCTTGTGTCTACAAACCCTATAGTTTCCTGTAAAACTTGCAGCAGAGTGTTAGCATAATTGTGTTTCAGTAGTGCAGATACAACTAAAATTCAGAAATAAAAATGAAATTATCCATTTTCAAAACTTTAACCCAACATATCTGATCTTGGTACATTTTTATATTTTGCGTTATGTCAGCTTAAAGTAAAATCTCTGTAGCAATCTACTAAAGGGTTAGCATGTTTTTCTTCAGGATTATCAAATAAGACAGTAGGGCCATCTGCAAGAAAAAATACTCCTTAAAAAAAGTTTGGAAATGTTATTTTGGTTATTATTTTCCCATTTAACACTTCAATTAATATTGTATTTAATATTGCTTGAAAGCCTAATTAGTCACCTTTACAATGACATAAAACTTTTAAGGATAGTGCATTCCTGGAATAAGCCACACAGCTAAACATGGGCAGTGCCCAAAGTGATGTGCCAAAATCCCCTGGAAGAAAATCTCAGTTCATCAATGAAACAAGGCTCAGAAATGGGTCTTCTTGCAGTGTTGTCTTCCTGGGACATCCACTACCTTTGACTTCACCACTTACATGAAACTTAGCCCTAAGATTGGAAATGGTACCAGAGCACATTTTTTGGGGAACTACCCACATGTTTAGCTGTGTTGCTCTTTCTGCAAATGCACGATCCTTACAAGTTGTACGTCATTGTAAACGTGACTAATATGAGTTTCCAATAATATAAAATACAATATCAATTAGTATTGTTAAAAAACAGAGAATCAACTGAAATAATGCTTCCCAACTTATTTGAGGAGTATGGCAAAATTTACAGATTGAAGCCTTACCCAAAAATTCACACCATATTATATGACATTTTAGGATGTCATGATGCAGGGGTCATATTGTCAAAAACCACTGTAACATTAGTTTTTTATGCATCCTTTCTTGACTTCAACAGGCAGAGTGTGATTATTTTGATTGCACACAGCATAACTGGCCTGAAAATGCACTACCAAACTACATACATACAAACCTTCAACGGAAAAGACGTCGTACAAAGAAAAATGTGTGTGCCCTCAAATGGACCAGTGGGGCTTGAGGGTTAAATGTGCTACATGAATTAAGTCGAGCTGACTTGATGTAACTTTTTCAGTTGTATCAAGGGTCTGGATGCAATATGTGCTGCACACACACACACACACCCACACAAACACAAAGACTTGGTACTTTCCAGGGCAGAGAGCCAGTCTGACAGGACAGAAAAAACTAAATCAGTTCCATCAGAGGGACTTTAAATCCACATTAAACTAATCCAAATGTTCCACCCAAACCTGTTCTGGATTACAGTGCCCTGCGTTTGACCCAACCTGACCTGCAGCGTGAATACATACATTTTCCTGACACTGTCAAGATCCTAAATGGTTGAAGACAAATTAATCCCATAAGTCAACTCTTCTTTATCAATTCTAGATAAGAACAAACTAAAAACAGCAGCATTTCATGATTTTGCAGGAAGATTTTGCAGAACAATCCCTCTGAATTCATCTTAAATCCACTATAATATCACTCTCACTGTGTGAGGATTAAAGTTAGGATTTATGCCTGTTTGAAAGACCACATATCTGCTTATCCTGGGGTTTACTGCTGAATTGTTATTCTGTTTGGTGCCTCCTTTTCCAGGGGAAGGTGCAGAGGCATGCCTGCAGTGGGTGATCGAATGAAGACAGATTTTCCTCCACTACGCCTCTCCCTCCCCTTCCTCCATCCTTTCATTCATACTGTCTGCCAGACGAGCTGTTAGTGTAATTCCTGGGTGTTAGAGTGGAGGAGTGGGATGGCGGTGGTGGAGGGTACGTCAGACGGAAAGAAAGAGGAGGAGGATAGATGGAGAAGTTACTGGCAGGCAGAGAGAATAAAGTACGGATGAAAATAAAACACATAATGCAAACAGAAGCCAAACAACTGCATTATGTGGAGCTGGAGGACAAGATGACCTTTAGAGAAGAATATAAATACGATGATTTATGTGGATTCATGCAGGAGATGGATGTGGTCTGGTGTGCAGCACTTTGATTTGATTTAAAAAGGGATTTAAAGTTAAACAGGCTTGACCTTGAGAGAGCAGGTCAGTGAAGTGCAGGCCACAAATGAAAAAAGAGAAGGACAGAACAAGAAGGATTAGAGACGAATAACAGAGGATCAATATTTGTTTTTGTGGGATTCCCGTGTTTGTGACTTACTGCTCTATTTAAGTGACCTTGAGAACAGAATATCAATGCCCCTCCATGACCTTTATTCAATTTATTTGAGCTTAATAGAGAAAACATTTGCATATTTGTTTGCTGACTTCATGTACTCTCCCTCTAAAAAAAACTTTGGTAGAGTTCCCGAAACAGAGGCCTACATGTAATGCTTAGGATAGTTTGTTGCACATTATTCTACAGCTGGGTGATATCTGTAGATGTGAAGCTGGATGTTGCTGTAGTGGAAGTGAAAATCAAAACCATGGTGACGGATGATATGGCAAAGGGAGAGTACATATACAAAGAAAAGGTCGAGACCAAGTACAAAACCCTGGGGGACACCTTAAGACAGGGGTTAAGCTATAGACAACATCGAGCTAAGTCAGGCTACATAGAACTTAGTTAGCCTCAGCTGGGAAACACTGATGTTTGTTGGGCACTGCATGTCGACCAATATGAAGCAGCTTAAAAACTTCTGACGCTCGATCCAACATGATTGTAAACGGCAGCAAGAGCTGACCTCTGCTTCCCTTTGCTGCCCTCAGTCACACCTGCTCTCACCAATGTTGGTGTACATTGGGGCTTGCCCGTTCGTGATTCAATGCACATCAGCTGACCTCCAGCGAAATAATAGCCTCCCATTAACAGCCAGATCGTAGTTCTGGCGCAGTGTACTCATCTTGTGGAATGCTTGGAAAACATATGCCAACTTTACACATCTTACCCCTTACTGTGATGAACTTGCATCAACTTTACATCATTTTTTTCAGAATTTCACAGGTGATAGTGAATAAAAAAGGGACCTTGGTCTTTGGGTAGAGTTTTTCTCTATTGAAATCTCCTAATGGAAATGAAAGACTGATAAATTCAGAACAAACAGCTCCACAGAAGTAGCTAACAGCGGGTTTTTATCAATTACAGACTTGATGTGACACTCTAGGATTGTGAGTAGTGTACTTCTTTCGATAGAACAAGTCTGAATCTGAGCCTGAGAAGATGGAGGACCCTGAGAGGATTTGATAAGAGTATGAGCTTGAAGACCTGTTATATGAGCAGCAGTATTTCATCTCCTTTGGGGAAAGTTTCAAATCCATCTATAATAAGTCAGTGGGCTTTCAGGAAACATTATACTTCACCAGCACAGTGTTTTTCTCTGCTTTAGATATCTCAACCTGCAGTGAACACAGCAAAGCTGACCCCAGGTACATACATTGACTGAAATTTGGATGATTTCTCAACTCTGGTCAGTGTCAGCTACTATACGCTGATGTGTGAATGTGGCTTTGAGGAGGAGGAGGTGCAGCTGTTGATGTGAATAACTGTCCATTTGTGAGGTAGGGTTTCAACCAGGAGAGAGTGTACAAATGCTGACAAATGAATGAATAAATGAGTGAACCTTTATTGCCCCTAAGGGAATTTGTCTTGCACAGAAAGCATAAATACACAAACTACATAGGACATCAACAACCACACAAGACAGCACATAGACAGGCAAACAAACAAACACGGAGCTCTCCTGCGTGTCAGCCGGAGGAGAGGTGAGTAGAGTAGTGTGCCTGGTGATCGGTAGGTATGTTACAAAATTGTATTGGCCATCTGTGACCATTTTTTTCCTATTACTTTATTTAAAATTTAGATACAAAAGCCAAAAGTACTTGCATCTACCTTACTCAAATACCGCAAGAGTGCATCCTTTTGAAACATTGTCTTTCAATTTAGATGTGATCCTTAACATAACTTAGCCATTTCAGATGTCAATGACATTGTTTGAGTAATGAAATTTAATGACTGGAAAATGTGTCAGATGTTTTCAAGGTTTCCAGGATGCGTGGGAACCCTTTCTTGGCAGATTTCCCTTGTGATTTGACTCACGGCATCACCATCTCATGACTCCTCAAAGGCTTATGACATGAGTGAGGGTGATGTGAACGGGCGCAAGTAAGAAGACGGCAGGATAGTGTTTGATGGTGAGGACAGTTGAGAGATAAAATGTTATAAGAGGTGTAGATTAATATTCTGCAATATATCACGTGTTGAGAAATCAACATTTTGTCATCACATATCATGAGGAACCCTGTGATTTACACTCTTTTACAAAAATCATAGACAGGCAAAAAATTAAAACACAGATAAAACCTCCACACCTCGTTATGACTTATGATGAAGCAAGATCAAACAAATTTGTGACGTAGCTCTACATGTGTACAACTGCCTGTTGTTTAAAGTGACAGAATATTCCTTCAATCTGCTGTTGCCTTTAGGCTTCAAAAACCAATTTCTAATTCCCCGAAAAGACAATTTATTAATCACACTGAGTCAAGACGAGAGAGTCATAAAACGTGTGTGTGTTCCTGTGTGTAAAACATATCTGACAAACACATCTGAAGGAGCATGTGGGTTGAATCAGACATTCATACGTGGAGTGGCCTGAGTGGACAGATTTACCGTCATAAAGTGAGGTCACACTTAAATTGTGTGTGTATTTCTTTGTGTGTTTGTGTTTTAGAGTGTGTATATATGTGTGTGTATTGCGCAATACTGGACCCAAGAGAGGCTGAATGTCTGAAAAATGTTAACATGCCAGGAGGAGCCGGGGCCCGTCAGAGCAGCAGCTCCAACATGACCTCTCGCCTGTGGCTAAAAAAATCAGCCAGTGTGTGTTAAAGTGTCTCACCGTGTGGTAGTTGACGATCTCCTGCAGGCTTTCTCCACACTTTTCAAGGCATTCCTGTGATCACACATAAACACAGTTATTTTATTAAAGCTTATTAATTGACTGCTAATTAACAAGGAATGACTACATAGGAAACAAAAAGGTCACGAGTAAGTGCTCTGTATTTGTTCCCTGGTTAAGTAGCTGTTGGATGATCATCTGTAACCCAAACCCTAACCCAAGTAAGGACACCAGTTTTTGTGGACATGACTGCAAAGTAACACCAAAGCTTTCCACAAAACAGATCTCTCTTCACATCAAAACACTTTAAACCACCTATCCAGTGACACAACAGGATCTACATGTTCACCATCAATAAGACAAGCCTTTTGACTGTGAAAGTATTATTATTTTTGCTCAAAACTTTCATCAAAAGCTGCTAAGGCGACACCCGCATCAACAGAAAATCTATTCCAAATGTTTTCCTCTAAGAAAACCAAAAAACAGGTTTCAGATGTCCGTGCCTGCAGCCATGTAAACTATCAGAATAAACATGTCCAGTCTGCATGTGGTCACATCTGTCATCTCTAAAACAGCTGGATGACTCTGTGTCTGGACTCCACTGTTTATGCTGCTCTGCTGTTATTGTTCCTGTGGGGACTCAGAGGAATGTCCCACAGACAGATAAATACAAGCGGACGTTCAAGGACCTCTTATGTTCCTTGGTGAATTCTTGTGATGGGGAATGATTATTATACATGAATACAATCATTGATTCATTAAAATAATAATATTATCATTTGATTGTCAATGTTTATTGCTTTACATATTTTTACCGGCACATGATGTGTAGTACTACAACCAGAGTGTAGGTATGGCTCATATGAAAGCTAATGCTAACCGCCTTTAGACTAGATAGAGTTAGAAAGCAGTAATGTTGGTAACATGAGTGTTGGCTTTAATAATTCTTTTGCCTCTCTCACTTTAGAAACAAAGACTTTAAGTAAACATTTTAATGTAAATGACCAGTTCAATGAGCAATTCAACCTATAACTGTCAAAAGGATATTGCAAGGTAAGAATGATGCTGGGCAGATAATATTAATACTGTTGAATGCAAATTTAGCTGTATTTAGCTGAATAATCTAAAGTTTTAAACACACCCAGTCAACGGTCAGATAAGCTTGATTTATTCAGCATAAGATTACAGTATCCATGGGTAAACAATCTTAAGGTGGTATGCAGAACAGTGTGGCTAATGCAATTATTCAATTGAGACCAGCTTTTTAAAAGTAGAGGTTAAAGTGATGAAAAGGATAAAGTCTCTAGTTTCAACAAGTGGGACAATATTCTGTGAACTAAATGAGTATCTGCTAACAAGAGTGTGAGCCATGTTGCTTTTTTGCCTGAGCATTGGGCATAACAATATTGAATTGCAATTTTTCATCTTTAATAGATTATTATCAGCTATAATCAAAGTTGCCTGGTAGCCATATCACGATCATTTTTTCTGCTCCTTTACAACTTTAGTGTGACATATTAATCCATGAGGTTGTTTGTTCTTTTTGCTGGGCTGGTTGTATTATCACTGCAGACAATCCATCACAGGGTTTTATTAGAAGCCAGTCAAGACATCCTCATCTAAGTGATCTTAGTTGTGTTGTTTTGCTCTGAAACATAGTTTCAACACTGTGTTCACATTTGACCAGAATTACTGAGCAAAATGGGGAATGCCTACTTGTTTCAGAACAATTGTCCTAAATGATCAAGTTGTGAAAGCAACTGTAATCCATTTTAAGACAAATTACTGCCAAACCACGAAGAGCTATCAATGCTACCCATTTGTTCATAGCGTTGACTCAATGTCCTTTGTTTACATTTGGGATTGAGGCTTTTTCAGCGGTGAGGCAGCAGCCATTGAGCACAGCCACAGTGGCTTCTAATGGTGGACTGCTGTGTTACACCTCAGAGTATTCCAACACAATTGTAGGCCTGTAATGGCAACAAAAAATAGAAATAGTATAACTGATTTGTATGTCTAGTGCCTATTATTTCATTATTATTTCATAATTAACCATTTGGCTCACTAATACACATCCCTTGTTACAATTAGTAAGAAGCAATGCAAAATCTGGGGCCTGTTCTAGCAGTTTTTATGTATATGTTAGCATCAAGCCAAAAAAAAGGAATGTGCACCCAGTATCTTCTAAAATCCTCAAAATGTATTTGAATAATGATCAGTGAATTTGAAGAGTTATCTTATTTTGAATACATTTCCTGTGGTGACTTTTTTAAGACTTCTCACCGATATCGTCTCCTCTTTCTTGCACTGCTGGGACAGGTCCTTGATGCCATTGACAAACAGCTTGTTGGCACTGACGTAGGCTCTGCCAGCCTCAATCATCCCGCTGCACAGCTTCACCAGCTACAGAAGTGGAAGACATAAAAAGTACTCACTTTAGATGCACAACAAAAATGATATCTATTTAAAGAGTCACATGTTTTACACAGTGCCCTGCGAGGATATTAATAGTTCTAGTGATGACGCAAATCAAACAAAGCTTAGAAGAATTATTTGTCACATGTAAAGAGAAGCAAATTTAGAATAATCCTGCTGTCTGTGTCTGTTTGTAGGACAGTGCAGACATTATTAGAGCCAGAGTGTGTGGTCTACAGTGTGGAGTTTTTGTGAAATTGTGGGATAAAAACACAGACTACACTGAATGATAAAGGCACATGGCCCTATAACCTTTTTATCTTCTATCAGTTTGACATCAGACCTTAATCTTTGACTTGAGCTGTGTCCCAGTTCTTTAATACTTTATTTACTAAAATCTCAACAATTTCCCCCAACAAAATACAATCGATCAATCAAACTGCTTCATCCTCATAATCTTTTGCATTGTCACTGTGTTTAAAATTGTAAGCTAGACCCAAACCACTCTCCTCTGTCAGATTTGAGGCTGTCACAATGACATTCACAAATATTAACACAAAAAAATTCAAATGTCCTCTGCTAAGAAGTCTTATGTTTTTATTTCCATATGTCCTCATTTTTTTAGGTAAGGCAAGTTTATCTTTAGAACATCATTCATACAAAAAGCAATTAAAAATGCTTTGGTGAGTTAAAAACTAAAGCAATTAAAACAATTGATTTTTAGAGCACACAACAATAAAATCCCCTTGTATAACATAGTATAAAACTTCATTTAATTTTATTGGCGATAGATTTTACAAAGAATTAGTTTGACAGGTATTAGGTGGCTTGTTGGTCAGTTTTGGCTTTAGTCAGTAATATGATGTGGATTTTTTTTTGTTTTATATATTGAAACACAATGAACTGTTGGATTAAGCACCAACAGCCTAACCTTGCACAGCAGCTGGATCCAACTGATTCAATGTCTGTAATCAGGCAGATCCATCTTACCAAGCTCCAACCTACAATGATTGTGTTTGGCCGAATCAGCAGCCTTTGGAGCAGGAAGAGGCAGGAGATGTAAGCAAGACGACAGCAGGAAGCGACTGCTTGTACAAAGATTATCATAGATGCTAACAGCCTCAGTAGCAGATTGATCAGATCTGGCCACATTTCTTTAATAAATGAAAAACAAATAAAAACACTTAAAGCATCTTTTGCTCCATTTCTGACATATTTTGTCGATACTTTGTTCTACGGAGTGGCTCACATTTTGTACTTTACATTGAGTGGCCCGTAATACATGTGGCTGATGTAACGATTGTCCAATTACCTGCTGGATATGCTTCTGAAAGGTTCTGCCCATTTCCAAACACTTCCAGTGGGCTGTTGCCCTGATGGACTTGTGTATTATATAACGTATAGTATATACTAAATGGTTCATCTGGAGTGTCAGGTAACCAGTAGCCTGTTGCTCCAGCTATGCATCACATCTATCTTCAGTCTTCGATGAATCTAAGCATTTGACTTTTTTAACACTTATAATGTCTCAGTGTCATCATACAAAAAAGATTTTTGTCTTTCAGCGTATTTTAGCTTGCTGCAGTGAATAAAACTTTTAATTTTTGCCATATCAAGCAACAATTATCAAAAAATATTAATCAGCAAGTCTCAATCAGAAAATCTGAGGTTTTGCACTTGGGCAGCTGAATTTACACTGATTAGTGTGATTTGCTGGAAACAAGGTTTCTATGAATGAGACCAACAGGTCTAAGTTTAATATCATCAGTAGTAATGATTGATGAAGTTTTAAAGTCCAGTGTGATGTCCTCTTATGTACAATTTGTGTCTCAGGAGTTTAATAAATAAAAAAACATGTACTGTTGTTAGAAATAAAAAGACATGCTAGAAATAAACATTTCTTCAGAGAAGCTAGTGGAATTATTAATGATTGCAAACCACAGTATAATTCAAGTGTAGGTTGTAATCATTAGCGTCAAAAGGATTCATCAGAGTACCTTGATTTAGAAAACTTTTTTTTAGCACTTTCATTATTGTTAAGGAATATCATATTTAAACAAAAAAATTGGCACTGGAGAACAGATGGGTGTCATCATAAATTGCAAACAGGGTGTGATTCAAAGTAATAGGCCAAATTAAAAACATACATTATCGTGCAGACTGTTTACAGCCATGCTATCTGCTCCTGCAAACAGCATGAAGCTGCAGCAACAACACTTTCCAATATGACTGGTTGTATGATGAGCTGCAGAGAGGTACACTGTTATTACCACAATCTGATGCAGCTGTGTGTGGACCATGTGTGTGCTGATGAGGGAGAGTAAACCTTTAACTATCACATTTGCTGCAAGAGTTCCCAAACATGTTGCTGTGCGAGTGTGTTTTCAGGAAAGTAGGCAAAAAAAGAAATTTATTCTGCACAGAGAGGAACATGTATGTGAGAGTTGACAATGTGCAGTTTGTATAGATATGAGTGTTGATCTAATAACTGATTATTACTGATCAATGAAACTACAGCCTGGTGGTTTTGTTCCTCTGCAAGGTATACAAGCACCAGAGTGTGAAAGTACAATGGTTGGTTAAGAAGAGCAAGGGCATTTTGTGTGGTAATTTGATTCATAGAAATCTTATAGGCAAGGCATGAACATGAGTCCCAGTGACCTTGGTCTACGTCTCTTAGTTCCAAAATGTGATCAGCTCATCATTAAGTCAGGATTGGCATTCATGCAAAGTCTGACTGAAATCCCTCAAAGATTTCAAGTTCACGCATAAGGAAGGATCATGAAGCCCATATACATTTAGCTTGTTCCCTTGAACTCTTATAAGGTCATCACTGAGTCAGTGTTGACAGTTTTGCAGAAATTGATGGGACATTTTTAGGCATTTTCCAAATATCAATTTTAAAAGTATTAGGGGGAAACACAGCCTTATAACCATAGACCAATAGCCTCCAAAATCAAATCAGTTTAACTTCCAGTGTGGGTCGACCAATGAGCAAAGTCTGACAGAGATCCCTGACAGTTTTTTTTCCTTTTCACTAGCAAAAATGACCTGGAAACTCTTTGACCTTGACGTTTGACCTATGAAATCCAAATCTAGTCAGTCGACCCTTGAGTCATGGTGGACATTTGTGCAAAAATCTCTGACAGCATTCTTGTGAAATCATTTTTGTAAGACTATATTCACAATGAAAGGATGATGATTCAACTCCACAACCTTCACTCTTTTACTCATGATCTTCAATATTACTCAGATTTGCGCACAGTTTGACAAACATTTTGTAGAGCGTTAATGAAACGCTATCTAAAAGCTAATAATGACCACAATGGTCCAAGACATTGAACATTGTCCTATGACCTTCATAAAAAATCATTTCATTCTGAAATGCAAGATAGATGCTGTGCAAACTAGAAAGAATTCCCTCAAGTGCTCTTGAGATGTTTTCTCAAGAAAAAGATATAACAACTACAAGGATTTAACTTGACCTTTAACCTATACTCTCTTTAAAATGTAATCACTGCACCCATGAGTTTGAATAGACACGTATAGAAAGCTTAAGGAACATTACTCAAAGTTTATTAATATTTTATTTTTAAAGGGTAGCATTCATAAGCAAAGGACAGCCAATATGCTTACGACCTTGACCTTTAACTCATGACCTCCATAATGTAATCAGCTGCTCCCTTAGACATATGAAAATCCCTTCCTGTGTTGATGAGATTTAGTGTTTAAGAGCAATGGCTAGATGAGCTGCTCCATGACCTTGACCTTTGATTTATGATTTCCCCTCTTTTTTCTTTTTTTCATGTTTGATGACTTATTCCCCACAATCTCTAAGACAATGATGTAGTCATTTCAAGTAGCTTTAATTCTTTCACTTATTTTACATTTATTTTTATACACTGTCTAACCTCTTTCTTTACATTTTCTATAAGTTTTATTTCTGTGGGTTATGATCTCAAAAATCTAATCAAAAGATCCCTGACTTAATAAGGACAATTACAATGGTTTGAGTGAAATCCTTAATTTTAAAAATACATATTTAGTTCACAAGACTGCATTTAAATGCAAAGCATTGACATGAGGCTTGGAGCCCTGTAACCCTGAACTCTGACCAAAATCTAATCGGCTCACCCTTAGGTCAAACTGAACATGCGTGTAAAGCTTGATAAAACATCTCTCATAACTTTCTTGAGATATCCTGGTAAGAAGTTAAAGATGACCAAGAGACTCTACATGTTTGACCTTTGACCTGCAACCTTCAAAATCTATGTAGTTAATTCTTAACTCTATTTAGTTCATTTAAAGAAAGGCCTTCAGACACATTTGTACACAGGGTGCTCATGTGTGTACAGACAACCCAAAAACATTACACCTACGGCCACAGCACAGAGACATTAAAGTATGGATCATAAACTAAAAATTAGGAGGCAGTGTGTGTTGACAAGATGTCTGACCTTTCCTTTGATACCAGAATTTGATAGATAAGGTTGAAAATGACAATCCAGAAACAAGGTAAAGCAGTGAGTCTAGCTGTAATCCATCTATTATCAGTGATATACAGGAATAATTGCAGTCATTTTGTCACAAAGCACGTAATTTATTAAAAGTACTATTAATCGAACAAAAGCTTTGAAAGATGCATTTATCTGAAGGGCACTGTGCAGTATTCATGTTAACACTCACATGTACATGATTGTCACTGCTATAAACCAGGGCAAAAACACGCAGCAGCATGATTCCTGCAGAGTTGCTGCTCCCGGGCCGGTCCGACAACATATCTGTCAACAAGTTGGCTGATATGGGAAAGCTGATCTCACCGAGAGCTGTACTAAGCCCCCAGGGTCTGAGCACTGCTATTAGAGGCACAGTATATGTGTCAGAGTTTATTGATGAATGGGCTCGAAGAACCACGGGGGTCCACTTGGAGTCAAAATGCCACATCTGGTACCAAATGACAGAGCACCATGTGCTGACTGACCAAAAACAGGAATAGTACAATGCTAAATCGGACTGATTTTGAGATTGTTTTAATGGGTTCACAGGCAAGAAATGCAGCAGTGCTACACTACACTTTTTGATCATTACTAAATAAAGGCAGGTTCAGCTGTCACTCGTCTCATAAATGTCCTCCTCTAAGAGACACTATGCTGCAAAATGTCCTCAGGCGCAGGCATAGTCCTACCAAGGTTGAATGAGGACCCCCCTGAACAGAGCAAATCACAGTGATGGAAAACTCTCCCCCTCTGCAACCCTGGTCATCTGTCAGTGAGGTTCAGAGTTCATCACAAGGTCCTGCCCTTCTGGGAGGTTGAGGGTTATGTGAGGGTGTGTGTGCATGTGTGTATCTTTATGTGTGACAGAGTGGGGGCAATGTCATGTGTGTGAAACCCCAAAGGGGAGCCTGCTGGTTTATTCATTTAAGACATTACTGTTGACATGGCATTGTGGTGCAGCAGGTAGTGTGCATGCCTCACAGTAAGAAGGTTGTTTGTTCGATCCACATGTCGGTCCAGGCCTTCTTCCTAAGTGGAGTTAGCATGTTTTCCCCGTGCATGTGTGGGTGCTCTCTGGACACTCTGGCTTCCTCCCACAGACCATAAACATGCTCACGAGGTTGATTGGTGGCTCCAAATTGCCCTTAGGTATGAGTGTGAGAGTGAATGGTTGTCTGTCTCTCTATGTGGCCCTGCAATCTGCTGGCGACCGATTCAGGTCGTACCCGCCTCTCGCCTAATGTCATCTGGGAAAGACTTCAGCCCCAGCGACCCCATAATGGATAAGCAGTATAGATATGGATGGATGCTGACAGCACAGACTATGTGATAAACCCAGTATAGACAGCAACATTAAGATATCAAAGTTATATCAATGACTACTTTCTCCATTTAGAAGAGGACTGGACTGAATCTGAACATGTTATCAGTGTGAATAAAAATAACTGAATAAACTGACTCACAGGGAGACAATGGGAAAAATAAGGTGCAGTCATGACTTAATCAAATTTATCGATGTCTCATTCTCTAAAAGCAGTCTGACTTTTAGGCCCATCAGTTCACCAACAGAGACTTTATCTCACCTCAGAGACTCTCTGGAGGCAGTTAGACAGCAGGTTGGGCTGGTCTGACAGAACACATGTTGATAAAATAACACTGATTATATGATACAATAAGAAAGCTATTTCTGATGTCTAGACTAGCATTTACTAACCTCACATTATCATAACCCCTGTCAAAAATTATTGTGGGGTGTACCTTATAATTACTTCACAAATTCCCAACTTACTTATTGGTCTGCCTCTGCTTTAAAAAGAAGTGAAAGTAGTCCAGTGCCCTGTGTGGTATCTCTTTATATTAAATACAAATATTCAACATTACTTTAGCATTTGTAAAGCATTAGTAAATGGTTAACTGACATTGACATTAATTAATTATTCATAAACAGGCATGGTTGTAAAATACTTGATTGATACATTTGGTAAAGGGTTAGTAAAGTACTATTTATACTTCATTCATCATCTCCACTGCATTTTTAATAATTATATGCTCACTTAGTAACAAAGCCATAAAATGCATTAATAACTTATGGTCCAGCATCACCCTTAACTCAACCTTAACCCTAACCCTAAACAAATGCTATGCTAATTTACAAGGCAAGCATTTATAGAAGTTTTCACAACTGGCGTATGCTGTTCTCCATGTCCACTTGTTGCTAATGATGGCTGTAGGGGAGCAGATGATTTTGCTGTAAAAGCCAAAAAAACTCAGAAGCTTCTGCAGCATGAGTGCGACACCGTATTCCCCGATTGTTTCTGTAGTTGTCAGGGTTTGCGCATGCAGTTTAACCAAGATATGGGGCTATGACGTCATTGTTTTTAAAGCTATTTGTATACATGGTCCACACAGAAATGAAAGGACTGCATTTTAAAATTAATCAACTCTGGGACCTGTTTTCAATAAAATTTGTGTTTCTGGGCACCCAAAACATTGTATTTGTGTGAATGAAATGCTTATTTGAAAGAAAACTTGTGTGGATACGACTGAATTTGTCTCCGTGTGGACGGCCCCTTAACTTGATGGTGTACACATGCTCTCCAGTCTTTACATCAGGCTTTCACATAGCATTAATGTTAAGCACAACAGAAGACACGTTGTTGTCTGCCTTCAGATATCACCACAGGAAGTGGCATAAGGTGTATTTGTACAAAAGTGAAGTGGGGCATTTTATATTGGACCTAATGGAGATTTCCTCATCTGTTTTAGATTGCCTCAAGTGGACACTTTAGAAGCCTGCAGTTTTTGACCTAACCAATGTCCTAATTTTTCAACACTAAAGGTTGCAGCTTGATACATGCTTCAATACATTATACTTTCAGCTCTTGACGATTGCGTTTGGATCATTTTTAAAACATCTTTTTAAGGAGAAAAATTTCCCCCAGAGCAGCCAAGGCTGACAATTTCTGAGGCTTCAACAGAAACTCTTGTTTATTCAGTCCCTAACTGCATGTCATACACACACCAGTGATGTTTGTTTGGCTGTTTTTGTGTTGCATGTTGCTAATCCTGAGTCAAACAAAGACATCTAATGTTCAGCTGACAGAGGACGTCTCTGTGTAATGCTCCTAAACCACAGACTATAGAACTGCCTCTGTGACATTAAGTAGCATCAGCTCACTGTGCTGCCTGTGAACCATCTATGTGTGTGTGTGTGTGTGTGTGTGTGCGGGGGTGTGTGTGTGTGTGGGTGTGTGTGCGTGTTTGATGAAGCAATGCATGAACCTATCAAATATAATAACTTGTATCAACAGTGTTTCCATGCTTAAATCACTTTGACATTTTGATAAAGTGAAAGATATTCGGAGGGTGCTGTGATTAGTTTCAGTGCCCAGAAAAAGCATTGTCAAAAGAGAAAAGTGTTGTTTTGTCTTAGATATAAAGATATTCAGTGTGCCTTTCTAAACATTAGTTTGTAACAGATTTTTAGCCAGCACAGACAGAAGAAATGCATTTCAACCAGTGTATTATCGCATGTACAATGAAAAACTGGGATCCAACAAGGAGGATATAATCTCAAGATATAGACGTTTAAAATAAGACTGAATAATCTTGAAAAAGTGACAAATAAAGTCATTTTTCCTGCATTATATATTGTGAAACTAGAAGTACAGAATGCAGTTCCAAATAAGTACATTTGATCACTTTAGGCATAAATGAGCCTCCACCATATGGAGAGCATTAATTTTGACTGGAGTCCACAGTTCAAAACAAGTAAGCAGTGGAGAAGGGCAGAGCTGACAGTGTGTCGCTACAGTGTCTGTTTAAGAATTTTGCGTGAGCTTTGGCTATTTGAAACATGCTTCCCATAAATACAGAATTAAACATAATTTAATTTGGTCAATATTTTTCATGGGGTCTCTCACAGTTTCAAAATCAGTTAAGATTCTAAAAATCTGTATGTTGGTTCTGGACTTTGACTTTACAGAATGACACTGAAAAGACTCACTTGTTATATTGCAATAAATGCAGGCTTCAGCTCTGACATTTTTGCAGGCCCACATTGTGTTAATGAAAGAATTGCAATTTACTGTGAAGACTTGTAAACATAATTATGTTGCCATGACGCATACCTTGTCAAGCTTCACCTCGATCTCCACCACGTCCGTCTCCACATCATCAATGCCAGCCCTGCAGACAAAAACACAAACCACAATTAATCAAATCTGCTTTATTTTGATATCCCAGACTTTGTATAAACCAGAGCAATCAAATTAACATAAAGGAAGCAGTTGTTTTGCCTCAGCAGCTATTCAATTACATACAACACAATATTCAAACCCTTGTTTGGGCATAATAGATTCCTGGTAAACCACAATGTCATGATGACACTGTAACCATAAAAGCAAATTGAATAACTGTGATGTCTCTAAAAAGCAAAGACAATGGACACAAAAGGTGGTGAGAGATGTCATCAAGAGGAAAGTAAGCAGGAGTAAGCTGAAAGTAAGCCATGGGAAATGTATTGTAATGAACATCTGAGCGTTTAAAGTATCTGTGTGTTGAATCTACTGACGTTAAACTGCAATCAGTCTGCAGACATCACAGAGTCTCAGACAAGATCATTAATCCTGAGGACCAGATCAACAGAAGCATCACTCTAGAAGATTAGTGAGCACGGTTGAGATGCAAAATCAATGAATGACATCATGCAGAGACACAGACTGCTGCTTTATTATCTTTAAAAGTGTGCTGGTAAAAGATGTGAGTGCTACCTGCGGCTTTGAATCTGATGTATAGCACTAACAAAGTGGACTGAAAGTACTCCAGATCGGGTGTAACTTTGTATTATGTTGAATGTGCACTTAGTATGAAGGTAATGGGACTTGACAGCCCTCAGCAGGGGAGAGTGTGTGCGTGTGTGTCAGGTGGTTTTGAGGGGAAGGCGCCTTCACCATCCCTCCCCTTGAGGTCTCCTTCCATTAGTGTGAAAACATGTCCATGTTAAAAAGGGTCAGTTGTTATGGCAACTCCTTGCATGTGGGCCACACAGGGTGCACACTGGGTCTTGCTGTGTTGGGACACATTTTAATTTCCCTCGACACGTTCAAAAACATAAACCATACACGCAATATCTTCTTGCTTTAACTTCATCCTCAAAGGGCATGATCAGCTGAGTTTGTTGCAGATGATGTAGCTGTATATCCGTGTTACGCCCTGCATCATGTGCTGGAAAGTAATGACCATCACCCTCTATGGCCCCAGGAGATGATGATGATGACATCACCATATCCAACACCCACCCTCGTTTTAGCTCTCAGACGTCAGAGCAGAGACGTTGTCCAGAGCTAAAGGAAGAACACGTTTAAACATTTTATATCGAATAAGGTAGTGACTCTGTGAGGGGTGGGCTTCAAAGTCAGGCTGCAGCTTAGACACCTGCTCTAGAGAAAAACATTCCCAGAATTCCTTTCTGCTCCTGAGCTTTTTTATAAAGCTGTGAAATGTTCAGCTAAGTCAGTCCTGCACTTGTTTTCTCTCATCTTGAACCCGCACTGTTTTAACAGACTGCTCCTCTCCTACCACAACATGACACTCACACAGCAGGCGTGTGCGTGTGGTCTGCACAAGACTGATTTACAATGTCTCTAAGACTGAGGCAGCAAGCTTCATTAAGCTGTCGGAGTAATTTGATGCACTTAAATTGTTGCTGCAGAATGTCTGGCATGCAAGTGTAATCCATTAAACTGGTTTACTATTTCTACATGTCAATTAAGGATACAACTCTGCACATGCAAGCTTCTCTCCAAACAATGTCGTCTTTTCCATTAAGTCACGATGAACCAAACACATTTAATGTCCAACAGCTGTTTAATTTGGTGGAAAAGCTCATTACGAGTGTGCTGTGTGTCACACAGCCAATAAATAATGACTTACAACATTATATTCATAAGGAACCCACACCCAGTTTAATCCGAGTTCAATACACTCCCAAGAAAATATTATGACTTTTTGTTAAAGACTGATTTTTTGTCCAGGCATGTTTTGAACAGCCCTCTTTGTGCACTGCTTTTTCTATATAAAAGCTCTTATTGACTGAGCTTGTATGTAGAAACATATAAAAACAGATAGTATTATTACTCTGACTTACAAAAAAATCTAGGGGCCAGTGGCCTACACTTTAAAAAACGTGGACCTAGTCCTGGTGATGCCATCTATTGGCCTCTAAAGTCCAATAATGGCAGTCATCATACTGGAAATACAGTCTTGTACTAACATTTGATTGGCCTGTATGCCGGCAAAGAGCTACCCATGAGTCGGTCAAAACAATCATGTCTCTATTTGGGTATCATTTTTGTCAAAATATATGAGCTACGTAAAAATTTATTCCCCACACAATATGTGTGTCGTGTCGGTCAAGTTTTCTTTTATTTTTGCACAGTCATGTCTTATGTCTTGTCTTTCCTGTTTTATTTTGAGGCACTAACCCTTGTCTCTGTTTCAGATCCGTTTCCTGTATGTCCTGCCTCTGCTTTGTTGCATCTGCCTCCTGCTTGTTTCACACCACCTGTTTCCCATCATCCCTCATTATCTCTTGTATTAAACTCATGTCTCTCGCTGTCTCATCGCCAGTTTGTCGTACCTCACAGTCTTCGTCCCAGCATTCTTCATAGTTTTGTCAAGCTGTGTATTACCTTGCCTGTTTCCTGACCTTGCCTTTTTTGCCTCACAATTCTTGGATTTGCTGCCGGATCTGATTACCTTTTTGTGTACCAACTCCTCACTGTTTTTTTTCACCACGCCTCTTGCCTCATGCCTTCAGACACTGCTGTCTCGCTGACTATCTGGGTACCGACTCCTGCCTATTTTACCATTAAACCTTTTGCCTATTTGACCCTGGTTTTGGTGTTGTGCATTTTTGACCGACTCGTCTGTGCTAAGCTCATGACAATGTGCCATCAAATCTTTTTAGGTTAAATCTGACTGTTACCATGTAAACTTCTGATGTAAAATTTTCAGTACAGGTGTTAATGGGACTTCCAATGATTATGTAGCAATCCTCAAGAGGACATTTATGGTATGGATATTTTTTTTACACTTTGGCATTAGCTCCATTTTTCAGTCCATGAAGTTGCCACTTGACTCCCAATATTCTTTTTTAGATTAATGCAAATCAAATAAAGATAATGAAGCTGTTACAACAATTCAACCAGATCCTTACAGTGCCAGAGTATGACAATGAGTAAGAAAATGGTCCAGCAACCATTGAGAAGTTCTGAACTTTATCACTGACTCTAGATAAAATTTATTTATAGATACTTTTTATTTAATAAATTCAACCGGTTTTCTCAAGTCTGAAGTGAACATACTTTTCCAAAACCTGGGGATCGCTCAGGGAACCATGATAAACTCTGTTTTTTTCTGTTTTTGCTTTTAATTTTTTTATTTATTCAACATGATTTTAACAGACAGTACAAACAAGGCAAAATAGAAATATTCCCAAAAGCCTGAGATTAATTTGCATATGAAAGACTAGTGTGTGGTGTAGACTGATATTTAATAAACAAACATTAGCAGTTATAGCCAATTTACTACAAGGTGATGAGAAGGCAGCTTTCTCATGACCTCTAGAAATCATCACATTCATCATTTATTCGTGCTAAAATTTTTCATATGATAGTATGTTCTGAACATAAGTTCCATCCATTTTTAATATCAGGCAACAAAGTACTTTTCCATAACCTGAGGATCACTCAACTTGTATCACTATAACCTCATGTTTTTATACATTAGGCTATTCTTTCTTCAAGTAAGCATAGTCTTCCAAGATTGTCTTTACCATCAAGGTTAAATTTTCCAACAAGGATAAGCCCTATCTTAACCAGGTCATGTTTTGAAATACTGCACAATTAATTAGTCAACATAATTATATTTACCAGCCCATGCTAAAAATATCTGTTGAGTCAGAGTTGGCTACATAGCTGATCCATTTTCACTGAGCACAATGATCTAAAAACAAACGTTACCACGAAAGCAATTGCTTCAGATTACCCCTCTCTCTAGGTAAAATGTATCTCTAGGTGGTATATGTTTCATCTCCCCTTCTGCCCTGACTTAAGGCATTTTCTATGTCTGAGAGTAGCTGTAAATTCACAAATAATAGCCATTTAGGCGCAAAACAGATTATTAGCCAGCTCTATGCAATGTTACATAGTGACAGATCACTGACAGCATTAAACAAACATAACCACATGCAAAAATGGCAAGCACTGGCTAATATTACAATTAAATGGGACATCAAGCATAGCATCATACTTCCGAGCACAAAATAAACATGGCAACCTGGAAAATAAGGTAAGATAAGTTGGTTAAGTGATTAAAAAAATCACCTTTTGTAGACAAAGCTCTGACCAAGTGTGGACTGAGGCAGGGCCTTCACCAGCTAATTCTCCCTCTTAAGCCTCCTCAGGGGTTTGATTGATCAATAGTACTTTATTTTAAAAAAAATGGAGGTGTCACCAAGGTGAAATGTTTTGCTTATTATAGGCAGGTGATAAGATGAGTAGGCCAATATTTTGTCATTGAACAACTGCATTATAAAACATGCCCTTTGTTGAATAGTCTGATATCAATATTTTGCCTTTTCTTGTCATTGATACTTTTATTCACCTCTTTAGTAGATCGTTATCAAGTCAGTAACCCAGTGACAGCCATTTAACAGAATTGTTTATTTTTTTAATTCAAGACTTTGCTGTGCTACTAAGGCCTAGGCATAAAAGTGAAAGCTTCACATTAACTATTCTTCCTGGACCAGTTCTGGTCCATAGGGATGGCAATCAAAAACCAATTCCAGTTAAGAACTGATATCGACTCCTTGAAGGAATCAACATCATTAGTCTTTTTGCTTCCCAATTGCCTTATCAAACCCCTCCACTTTGTTCTGCATGCCTCATAAATCAAGGATGTCATGCTCTCATCAGAGGAAGTCAGTGGAAATGATAACGAAGATGTCAAAGATGTGATCATGGCAGACAGGAGACAGGGGTGGTCATAATTGGGGATCGATTTACAACAAAAAGACACTTACTGCAAGTTTAGAGGGTGGAAACACAAACAGCACATAAACAATGCAGCAGGGGGTTTTATATCTGGAGGGCCATGTTTGACACCCTCGCCACTGTGTAAACAACTTTTACCCACACAAAAAACAAGTGAATCAATAAGAGAATCGTTAAAGAATCAGACTAATAAGCAGAATTGATAATGGAATTGTTATCAGTAAAATCTTATCAGTTCCCTTTCCTATTGGTCTATGCTAAGCAGATCTTATTTGAATTCGCTCCATTTCTAGTTTTTCTAGTGAAAAAAAATCACTCTCTGCATACAAACTTATACTGATTTCATTTCCCCTCGCCACCTTTATATTTCCTGGTATTTGACAGGATCTTGAACCCTCCATCCTCACTCTATGCTCTTCTGCAAATAGCCTATATCTCTCATACTTCAGTACACTTAAAAAAAGGTTCCATAAAAGTTGCCCAGGCTGGGAGCAGGACTTTAAAATCAATACACTCTGCAGTCAGCTCTGGCAAGGTTAAATACCAAAAAATATGGCACCCAAGAGGCCTCTGTGTGTCCCTGAGAATGTGTGTAACAAGGCAGTGTAAGTGTGTCCTTATTTGTCCCTCTCAGTACCCTCTAAAGTGTGCAGCATCTCAGCTCTAATGCATTCCCTGCAGAGTGCATCGCACAGTTACAGGATTATTAGATTATGGGTGATGCTGCATGAGAAGTGGGATGCATGAGGACAAAAACAGCAGCAAGGAAGACGAGGATGTGTGTGTTAAATGTGTGTAAGAGTGTGTAAAAGCACTGGAGGAACACCCCAAAGCTGCTCCAATGATGACGACAACCACGATGATGTATCCCAGTTTAAAGAGGGGGATGGGCATGTGCTGGCTTCCAGCGGTGGCATACTGTACGGTAAAAGCTCTGACATCACAAGTAAGGCGGAGGGAGGGGGGAGGGGACACTCACGTGCACAAACTCCACGTGCACTATAAGCCCCCATGCTGATATAAAGACTCTATTCCTGTCTCCCACCCTGAGTGTGCTTGCATGTCCGTCCTCCTGCATCCATCCACACAACCACACACTTACATTCATACATATCCCATGGCATCCAGCTCAGAGATGCACCCGCCAACCTCCCATGTCTCCCAGACTCGATGTGTCGCAGGACATCACATCCACATCAGGGAGCGGATTGGGGACAGCGGCCGAGGGGACGACAAGTCCTCTGATAGCAGACGAGAGGGAACCTAGCGGCAGAAATACTAACATGCAGGGGGGACAATAGCAAAGATCTTCACTGGAAATGATGTGATACATGTCTGTTAGACACAACGGGCCTGCAGTTAAACAAACTTGATACTTAACCTGTTTTTACAGCGAGACCGGAGCAACAGAGGGGCTGCGCTGAGTGGGAAACATCTGCTTGAGTGTTGCTTTTTAATCTGAGCTGCTGACCTAAAATGCTAATGTGTGTTTGCATGTATGTGTGAGAATTGTGACCACTGAACTCAAACACACTATAATTACACATAGATAGTTTAAAGGGGGTTTATTATGTTTCCTTATAATTTGACTCTTAAACTCTTTGTAATTTACTGTTTTTCAAGTTGAGTCAGCATGTGAGGCTGTGCAGGGCGTTGACCTTATTTTCTAGTGACATCAGGTGGATAAAGAGTAAATCCATTGTCTCATGTGCAGCCACACACTCACACTCTCAATAGACACACATAATTCAAAACTAAGCAAATGAACCTGATGTGTATATGACAGACAGAGTGTGCACACAAAGAGACGGACAATCAGAAATAAACAAATGAATCATAACAGAGATAGATGGGCTTAACATGCACACAAAAGCATACTGACCCAGAAACCTCCAAAATACACGACACCATCAAAAAACCTCTGCAAGGACAAAACTGCATTATAAGTCAGATCTGCCAAATTAAAAAGTATTTAATAAAGCGCGACAGAGCTACCGACAAAGTCTGAGAGCTCATCTGTAGCTGGATCCTATATTTAAAACAACTCCCACCACGCTTTACAAAAGATAAGAGATATGTAGAAACCCATAGGTAAAGGTGCATTAGGGGGTCCTTGAGCACGTTTTACCATAGGAATAGCACCTTAAGGTTGTCTTATATGCATACATTCATCCTTCATGGCAAATGGCCCTCATTAATACAGTATAAATCATGGCAACACTAGGAACCAATAGCTCTAGCACATACAGCTCTAGTTTACAGCTGGTTTAACAGAAACATAATAACTTCCTCAAACTGAGATGATGGAGAGTATTAGTAGTGATGACTGAGCATCGTTTTTTTTCAGTGACTATGCTTGAGTTCTCTCTGGGCTCTCCAGCTTCCTTCCACAGAGTAAAAACATGCTTGTTAGGTTGAGACTCTAAAATTGCCCTAAGGTATGAGGAAGTGTGTGAATGTTTGTTCGTCTCTATATATGGCCTTGCTATCTGATTGATTGATTGATTGATTATCAGCTGGTGACTAGTCCAGGGTGTACCCTGTCTCTTGCCCAATGTCAGCTGGGATAGGCTCCTGCCCCCCGCAACTACAAAAAGGGAAGAGCCATATAGATAACGGATGGATGGATAGATGTATAATTCATAGCTAATATACCATAATATGCTGTTTTGACACATTCTAAATGGGTCCATCACACACTTGGAATTGGTCCAAATTCAAGATGATTTCAACCTCTCAGAAAATAATAACATCAAAAACACGATGATGAAGTTATTTCAAAAACACAGACTTGCATATTAAACAATTTCTTCCCTGTTTTCTCAGCTTTGTTGAGCCATTTTGTAATTAAACCAGTATAACTACAATATTATCCATCCACTCTTTACAGATATTTCCCCCCCTCACCTTAAACCGAGAAACCTTTCTTTTATAATAATAATTTGGCAGTTAATCAAATTGATCATATCAAATCAATTGTAATTCCCATTACAATTCCTTCATTTTAAAATTACAAAAAAATGCATAAAAGAGATTGAAAGAATAATGTGCCACATGACATGTTTAATTTATTGTTTCTTTTCCATTATACTATTAGTAGCTTTTTTTTTAAAACATCTGTATTTTTACAGGTATTTCTCTATGAATTGCCCGTTGAAAATGTTAGTGTCAGAATACTATATGTTCATTGAAAGCTTGTGTTATGTGTTTTAAATCAGTAATCATGCTTCATAATTACAATCTCAATATCCAAAAAATAACTGCAATTATGATTTTTGCCATAATCAATTAGCCTTACTTGCTGTTGATTTATGAAAGGGTTAATTGTTTGAGATGATCTGTGACTCATGCTTGATGTTATTTAGTCTCTTCTAAGTGCACACACACAGACAGGCAAAAAATTCAGAGTGTACTGTCTCATTTATAATGCATACACTCTTTCATCATCAGCATTGTCAGACTCCTCACACAGACAAACACACACATCAAAATATTCCCACTTCCCAGAATTCCAAGTGGCGAGCTCCATAGCAACCATTCATTGACCCCAATCTCCATGGCAACAGGCATCAGCATTACTCACGCTTTTTTACAAACCAATTTCCTCTTTGTGTGATTTGTCTGTCCCTGCTCATGTCTCCCTATGTCTGACTACCTCTGTCCTTCCACAAAATGCTCTGGTACCAATTCATGTGTGTTTACTGACATTCTTTTTTTGCTGTGAGAGAAAATCTGCCAAAAACACAACAAGAACCTGCTGATATTTTGGCTGAAAACAGGCCTGTGCATTACCCGGGTGTGTGTGAGGCTGTAGTGCATCTGCGACAGCTGCTGCCACAAACAAAGCGTCTTTGAGCACTGATCAGAGAGCATCTTTTTTCTTTTTCAGGTTTACAGTTGTCTTAAAAATAACTTTCTTGTCTTTAAAAGTTACATATCTCTGAGAGATGACTTTGATGCATCTTGATGTCTTTAGTATCAAAATAAGTTAGAAATCCACAGTAGAACATATCATAGGGTGAAGAAAAACTTTCAAAAACAATAAACCTATCAGACATAAAATGGAGGAGGAAAGTGGACAACTGTAACACGGCGAATACTGTAAGTCTATGAGGCTAATGGTGTGATAGAAAATGTTTTGTAGTTTAATTTGTTGTCATCTACAAATATGCTGTTTGGTGATATGTGGTTGCCTTGGCCTTAAATTAATTGTAGGGCTGAGATCCTCTAGCTATTTAGTCAATTTGTTGATCAATGAGATCTCAGTCAAGCAAAATGTTACAGGTCAAGCAACAAATGTTATTTCAATAGAAAAACAACATCACCTTTTTCCAAAATAAATGTATCTGATATTCATACATTACATATTGTGTTAGCTATAAGATGTCTTGCAGAGAAAATGTCTGTTTTAACAGCTCCACCCCTCACTCTTGCACCCAAACAATAGTTATGGGGATGGTTTGGTTTGACAAGTGTTATTCATCAATCACCTTCAGAGCTTTTTTAAGATTCTGATCCCTTCAAACACTCACTTGCCCAGGTGGACCAGTGAAACATGTCCTATGAATACGTGATACGTTCTTCCCCCCTAATCTCTTAGAAATCTCAGGGCTCCAAAAACTCCAGCTCACAGCCAGATCTCCTGCATGGTGCCAGTGGACCCGGAGTGTGACTTAAAATACTTTCGTCATGTATAGGGATGTTCATCAGCAGAAAAAAAGGACAATTCAGTATGAGTATTTTACAATAATTAGGTGTCATAAACAACTCCAGGCACAACCAAAGTGATGCATGTTACTCCCTTTCACGCTGCCTTTTAAGTTGTAGGGCCCTAATTTTACTGGCACAACTCAGGGGGGCGCAGGGTGGCGGGGCCTGGCGCACCCTGTGCAGTGGAAATTTTGTCCGGTGGACCGCTGTGCGCAGCCAATTTGGCAATTTGGTAGACCGGCTGCGCCGAGATGGGTGTGACAGTGCACCAGGGGGAGGTGTCGACAGATTCGGCTTGGCGCAGTGACAATTTCGTGCCAAAAAAACGCGCGGAAGGTGCGCTGAAAGCTCGCCAGCTCCAACCTGGTCTATTCTCGGCGCAGGTAAGGCGCACCCGGGGCAGTGGTAATTTGGCTGACAGGTGCACAGTGTGCACTCATCACCAAAACCTCACAGGCAGGTATCCAGAGTGTCAGGCACATTTCAATGCAATAAACAATCACAGCAACCACTATTTAATGTAACCGTCTGAACCAGCACATACATTTGTGTCTATATTAATAGTCCCGTCACATCTGATGTCAGATCAAAGACGTTTGTCATAATGGAAACTCAATCTGACGGCAGCTGGAAGAGTGACGCAAACTAAAGAGTTCACATCTCTCAGCCAGCCACAAACAGCCACATCTTCCAATACGGAGTATCTGGCTTCTCTCATCTCATGAAATTCAAAAGAAAAGAAAAAAGAGAGAGACGCTTGCTGAAAAAATAACTCGGTGTCTTAAGGATTTACCCGTGATTGCCCTTATTTCTCTGTTTTAATCTTTATTCTTAACGTGATCTAAAAAGATGGAGTACATTATTGCAAGGAGGATGAGGAGGAGATATCGGGGGGGGATATTTCACCAAAGGTTCTGCTATTTGGCAATGACAGACCAGGAATGCATGTGGATCACAATCATGATGAATGGATTAGCCTGCTGCTGTGTTTAAATGTAATTATCACTTAATTTTGTACTCCTATTTATGACACAGGAACAGATTACATCTGTCCCGCGGGGTGGTCCACACGGTGACGCGCATCGTGGCCTCCGATGCGCGGCCTGGTGGCCCCTGCGCTCTCGCAGTTGCTGCAAAAGTAACAGCGGCTCTGACCTTCTTCACCACTGAGGTAAAATTGTCACTGCCTCGCCCACGGCGCATTGAAAGACGAGGAGAGGAGTTCATTTGATTGGTGAAGATTACACTCGGCTGTGTTAAACCCACTCACGCCTTCTCTCCTCCCTCTCTGCTACTTGCGCCAGTGGGAAGGACAGAGGTATGGGTGCGCCTGCCTGCGCCTACCTGCGCCGTGCATGAAACTTGCAAAATGCCCTGGACACACCACGTTGGAGCGGCACAGGTGCGGCGCAGGGCAGACCGCCAGCGCCTGGTCTAGGAAATTAGAGCCCATAATATTCATGCTCCTGTGACACTTCACCTCTACTCTGAATGTCACAGAGTAGAGGTTTGTTCCATTTTTAGAGGTAGAATCAGAGGTGTATTATTTGTAAGACAGGGCACGTAGACTCAACAGGAGACAGGAGCACTGTGAGTGAGCATCTCTGCCGTTGTGTGTATGGGGAGCATGTGCAGTGTCCCACTATCTGAGCCGTATCGCACTGTGAATTGAGACAGATACTACGCCCTCATGGCATTAATGTGAAGGTCTTAAGGTGTTGGGATGATGGAGCTTTGTGATAATGCTTTTGTGTAAAGGCACTGTGAAAGGGCTTTTGTTAAGCTTGTCTCAATGTTGGTGCATTTTTTGTAAAATAATTGTCAAATTTGGTTCAAGGCAAGACCATGATGAAAACTAAAATCATCTCCCTGTGTTTGCTTAACGGACATCAAAGATACAGTATATCTGTAGATCACGTCTCATTATTTTTCTTTGTCTAAGGATGAGCAGGTGCAGGTGGTTTCAGGGGGGGGGAGGAACTGCAGCCAACCCCTTTTTTCTTTGTTCCTGCATCATTAAGCACACTCATTACAGCCTCATATCAACAAACGTTATTGGACATAACTGCATCTTTAACATGTCATGTCTGAAGACTCTTCAGTTCAAATTTAAAGCTTCTGTCATCTTATTCCCAAATCATATCTGTGCTCTCCTCTTATTTCTGTGGGACAGCCTTTTCCCCCAAATCATGTATCCCCTCTTTTCTCTTTGTTTCCTCCCTGCAAGCCTCCCTCTGTCCATCTCACTGTCTGTCTGCCCGCTGTCTGTCTGAGACACTCCCTAATTAGCTGCTGGCATCAAAATGAAGACTGTGTGCTTAGAGATTTTCTGCTTGCAATATTTGAGGTGTAAATTTCCTAATATGTATAATATGTGATCAAAGGATTTACCTTTTTCCTGTTAAGAAATCAAACTTTTCACACCAATAGAAACATCTTTCACCAAATGCAACCGGACTGAAGCTGCCAAATTCAATTTTTTACAAACGCATGTGTGCAAACTCTATTAAAATGTGGTCCCAGTAAATGATCCTCTCCCAAAAAACACACTCTCCCAAACAGACTGCCTTTTCACACCAACAACAAGGCAAGCCAAACACTGCTATCCTATGTGAAGCAAACAAAGACGCCTTCACTGCTTCCCCTCAAATCCCCCCGCCCAGCACACAACAAACATCACACTCAGTCCCTGAAAAAACATTTGACTGCGCCAACGGCTGATGAGACAAAGAGGCCAAACATGATTCTGATAAGGACAACCTAAGCTTGGTTCCCTGACTTTCAGATTGAAGAGTTTAGGGTAAATTTCAGAATAATCACTTCAAGTTAGATAGAATGAAATTCCAAGTGCTAAGGCCTGAGGCCTGTTAGCTTACCTTAGATTTAGCTTAGTGAAGCTAACTGACATAAAGAGGAGAAAAACTTGTGGTAGTCTGGTCCTATCCAAATGTTACAAATCCATCATCAACACCTTTAAGCAAGGCACTAATTATCCATGAGACCAGAGGAGACTCTGGGGACTGAAGGAGCCCCTCAAAGAAATGGCTGCCAACATTACACCTCCCTTAAACCACTAAGTGTTGCTCCTTTACTTTGGGCATGTGCACAGACTAAACAAACAGCAAATTAGGTCCTAATTAGTGAGCTTAACAGGTTCTTATGGAAGTGTTATATTTTACTGCAGAACAGGTTTGCTTTTCTTTCTTTTTCTGATTTTGATAACAAGGCAAAGGCTGCTGGGTGTAGCTTTGTGTTTACCAGAAAGATAGCTCTGAAGAAACCGATGTTGAATCAACTGTCTTTTCAAGCTTATACGCAGGCAAGGGTCGGAGAAATCCTGTTTTTTAGGGTTGTCTGTTGTCTGTCCGTTGTCTTTGTCAAAATGTCCACTATATATCAAGGATAAAGCGGACATATTGTGAGGTCAAAGGCCAAGGTCAATAACCACCCCTGCCAGATGAGGCTATTTTTGTGACATCTGTCTGGGCAAAACCAAAAATCACAGACTTTGCGTAGCTAATGAAGTCATGAGTTTGCTTGACAAGATAGTATGACCCTCACAGTTTCTGAGAATGCAGACAAAAGTCAGAGTCTTCTGGACCCTGGTCTTACTGGTCTTACTAAACTCTTACAATGCCTGGACATTGACTAACGACTTAATGACAATTTTCCTCCAGGGATTTTGAGGTATCGTTGGCAGGACCATGACTCTAATGCTGACGTGCTCAGGAGGGCGGGAAAAGGAAAAGTCAGCTGCTGGTTACAGGGTAGCAACTGCACTTTTATGGGCACCTGGCATGCTTCCCTGAATCTGATCCAGCTCGCTCCATGCTGGGTGCCTGGGACATGGTGGGTTGGACCAGGCCACAGTGGCTACCATGTGCATCATAGAAAGGTCAGCTTGAAGGATACCTGAAGAGTTGGAACATGGGCCTAGCACAGGCCTGGACAAAGACTATCAAGAGACTGAAGCAGTACAGGGACCAAGTTGACAAGGCAAAGTGTCGAACCGGCATATGCTCCCATACCTGACCTGACCTGATAACCAACTGCTTAACAAACACTAAATGAAAGAGTAGACAGCTCCTCTGCTTTCTTACAGTGGTCAGACCACCTGCCTGCTGGTCTCTCTAAAGCAGAACATAAGCCCAAACATGATGTATCTTTGTTATAATAACTCAACTGCAGCTGCCTTCTTCACCATTCTCTATAAACACAATGCATTCAAAAATATTTCTAGTTGAGCAGTCCTGGATTTCTAAACGTCATCATATCATACCAGAGTAACATTACATCTGCAGGCCAATGGAAGTGAGCTGCAGGATTCAGAGTGCAAAGTAGACTGACTTATTTCTCTCTAATGTATTGTAACAGCTTGCAAGCCAGGTGGAACTGCTATTTCTCAGAAACTGTACCTTTTTTCCTCTTTTTTTTCAAGAGTGAAAGTGAGAGTAAAACAAGGAAAACTCAGGCAGTGTTTTCCACAGGAAGCTGCTCTGCTGACTGAGAGGAATGCATCTTGAGTTACATCACCACCAAATCATCCAAGCTTTTATGTCACTGGGAAGTTTTAAACCTTGGAGAGCAGAGGCATGATTAAACTTTCATTGACAGCTCTCTTTGCATACATTTATACGGATGTAAACACAGACACATTCATATCACTGATTTTGATGACATTTTCAGGGAATGTTGGTCATGGCACGAGAAAAAGGGTTTTGATTTTGGTGGTAATCCATTAGAAAACAGTTGTTTTCATTCAATAATTGTCAAAATAATGATGATATCAACATGATTCCAAGTGCTAGTTGTAGGTTTTCAGGGTAAGTGAATCATATTATGAGGGTTATGTCATCATGGAGCTATTGCTTATAGGTATAACAGCAATATGGGGGCTACCTTGGCAGAGATTTGCGCTCTCTGAGTGCTGTCTAGTTTACTTTTTGAGTCTTTCCGATTTTTTGCACCTAGTCCACTTTGTAGTCTCGGACTTAAAACAATGTCACCAGCACAAAATACTGATAAGGTTGTAGCTTCAAACAGGAGGGAATGGAGTTCTAGTCTTTCTAATGTCATTGTAAATCTCAAATGGATTTGAGCTTGTTATCACTCTTTTGTTTAACTATCCTAAGCATTTTATACACTGCAGGTCACACTTCCCAGTAAACATATATTCAAACACCTGCACTGAGGTTACAACCCACATTTGCATACAGCAAAGGGAGCAATGTGGGATTCAGTGTCTTTCCCAAGGATGCATCAGAACTGACTGCAGGAGCTGGGGATCAAACCCCAAACCTTCTGGTTGAAATCAACTGACTCTATCTGCCAGTAACTGAAACGACTCTTCAGTTCACTTATCAACTCAGTAAATTTTCCTCTTGGTTTTGAACCATCCCATTTAGACCTAATTTAACAACAAAGACTGGTCTACTTTGAGGCACACCTTGTAAAATTATGACTGGCTAATTGTTGACCTAGTTGTCTGGACAAGATCAATTCTGAGTCATTGAAAACTATGACGATGACCACAAAAATGCAAATTCTGGTTGTTAAGGCAAACCAGTGGGTAAAGTCATGATGGCCACACCAATCACATCTTAAAAGGGTAGAGCTGTGGCCTGGGCGGAGTTGGAGGTTTTGGTGTTGAACCATATGAGGCTGATATGGGCATGTTTGATCCCGCACCACTCACACTCTGAGGAATGTGAAAATACAAAACTCATTTCCCACAAAGTGGATGTAATGGGTCTTTAGTTTCAAATCAGAGGGTTAAGGAAATAGTTGAAAAGCAAAAAAATAAATGATGCATATGCCTCTGATTAAGGGTAACAAGACAAATTATCAACCCAGCTGCTAACTCTTCGCCTTTTCTTCAAGAAAAGTCCATAGGAGACACAAGCCAACCTCAAAGCATATACAGTACTACATGATGAAACAGGAATTCAAAATCTGAAAACAGCAGGATCCAGAAAGGATATCATCAAAGGGGGGCTACTAGCTCATCTTCAACTCCAACCTCTTTAACCCCTTGTTGACCCCCCAGTGGGATATAGGCAGCCGCCACTCACACACGCAGTCTGCATGTGAAGCACAAGGGAGGAAGAAGACCCCTGTGGTGAATGAGTACTTTGTTCCCAGGAATCTTTGTTTTTTTTTCCCCTTAAAATTCAGTCCATACACACCAAGCTAATTGTAGGGGATCACAGAAAAGCAGTGATGAGTAGAGATGATGGATAATTTCAGTCTAGACAGATACTGGCAGCAAAAGAGTAAAGGGAAACAGCTCATTTGTTTTCATTCACAAAGCAGCCATGCTACTCCGGCCTAGTGCACTACTCTGTTCCAGATATGCATATCATGTAGCTGATATTTGGAAAAAGGACCAATGTACTAAAAAAATCAGAGGGGAAAACTCATGATATGTAAGGACAGAGCTCTGTCTGTAATAGCACAGATTTATTCTGCTCGAAGAATGATGTGAGTAACCTTTATTTTGGATTCATGAAGGCTATTTAATTTTCTGAAGAATACCTCATCTGTAATAGTGGTTATCTGTTCAAACAAGATCTAAATAGCCATGTCATGATGTAAGGTCATAAACATAAACAGAGTGATAAAAGGCATTGAGTAGCAATGAAAAAGTGGTTTTGGACACACCTAGGCTTAAAGATTGTAGAAATATAGAGCTTACTAACGCAAAACAGCTCAAAACAGTATTTCACCATTTCCAGCAGTTTCTCAATACTACAATTGGCTAGCTTGCTTACCTTAAATTTCTCCTTACATGATTGTCAGTTGGATAAATTTTTGTTAGTTACCAGTTAACATTACTGACAGGCACTTTCCAACCACTTTGCGATGCATTACTATTAACTAACTTTACTGCTAGCAGACATTATTTAAACAATAATACACTTGGCTTGGATAATCAATCTCAATCATTTTAGGAGACGATCAAATAAAGTGAATCTAGGAAATTGGTATTTAATGCTAACATGCTTCTAGAAATAAATCATGAAATATGCTGTTTTTTTCCTTAAAACATGGCTAAATGTTACTCATCAGTTAGTTTCTGGTGGGTTTTCATTATCATTCTAGAAAGGTTAAATGAAAATCCTCCGATTAAATGTTTTACATCATGTGAACTTTGTTGGCACAGTATACTGCATATGTATCAATTGTATACACAGAAAAAAAGACAGTTCAGCTGATTAACAAAGGGTCAGTATACTTTGTTAGTATACACCTGTGAGTTAATGTGGGTCTATATTCTATTGGTTCAAGAAAAAGATGAAGTGTTCAGTTAAGTTCCTCTCTGTTAAATGTTTAGTTCAGCTGTCTGCTAAGATATAAGAGTCAGCTCTCCCATATCTCATACAAGCACACAAAAAGCCATGGCAATATTGCTATCAGGCCTACAGGGCCTTGCTTCCTAAGAATACAGAATTATAAAACATATTTTGTAGGACGCACTTGATGTTATCACCACAGTGACTGTGCAATAGTACAACTCATGAGATATTATGATCCTGTGATGAAGGTGACTAAGCCAGCTTTGTATTTCAACCCTCCCACATGCCCCCAGCTAAACAGCAAAGAGGGAAGATGTTAAAATCAGAATGAAAGTGTTTGCTTTCCTTATTCTATTTCAGTCCTTCACCTTCATCATGACTGAACTTTAAGCACAATATGCAGACAAATGTTGCTAAAAGGTAGTCTGTACTAAAATCAAAGAAGGTCAACTTCAGAATTCACCACTTACAATAAAAATAAACAAAAAACTTGGACCGAAGCCACTCACACTACTGCTAATGTGTGTGAGTAACGCACAGGAAGACCACATAGTACACCTGTCCATGTGAAATATGATTCATCACTTTTTTTCATGTTTGGTTTGTTTAATCTTGACACGTGATTGAAGAGAAGAGGACAGATTTGTACAATTTTAATCTTTAAAAGCCTCCCATGGACTGGTGTTGAAAATTAGCACTGTGCTATAAACACTTACAGCAGTGCATTTGGGACCTGTGTATATTTAAATATCACAGCATCAATGTTACTGTGTGTCCATGTCAAATAAACAATAAATAAATAAATAAATTTTAACAAACAGGTTTACAGACAAGATAAGCCTGAATTCTTCAGACTTAACCAGGCACAAGCAGACACTGTTTCTGTTAAGTGCAGGACACAGCATGACTTCTTTCTTCAAGAATGTCTGGTATAGATAAAGCCTGCTATTTGTCTCGGCATACACTTATACACCCAATACGGATATAAGCAGCACAAACACATATTGACTCTGTTTTAACAGCATGTAACACATTCATACACACAAACACATTCATCTAATATCTATCATCTGAAATTCCAACATACATGGTTAACTCAGGGCAGCTGACATGAAATGACAGAAGTCATCTATACAATTCATATTATTTTTAAGAGGTTAAAGAAAAGCAGAATCACAGACCTTGTGTGAACATCTTGTGTTAAAAACTCTTGAAGAAAGAAATGCATGATCCTTAGTATTTAACTCTCCTTGTAAAGGTGACTAATAAGGCTTAACAATAATATGAAATACAATTCCAGTTGGTTTTATCAAAGAGGACAAATCATTGGCAGAAATAATGTTTCCAAACTTTTTCTGAGCAGTGTATTTGACTTTGCGAGGTAGTAGATTAACATTTCTTTCAACAATATGTTTATGGGAAAATGAGGTGGAAAGCTGCCCCTGCCTCCTGAGATAGTATTGTTACGTGGACCTCATAGAGTAATGGTAGATGAAAGTGAGTTCTGAGCACGCCCGCTGATAGGGGGGGACAAACTGTTGTCCCGAGCCCAGGGTAGGGGTCCAGGACTGGGTGGTGATGGGGCCTGCGGCGCCGGAGCGGAGGGACAGACTCAGAGCCAGGCTACGGTGAGAGAGAAGAAGGAGAGAGAGAGAGTCACAGTGAAGCGGGAGTGGGCCCTAATTTTAGCGATCCTGCATTATGGCTAACAAAAATGACCGCCTCTGACAGAGTCGAGGAGAGAGAGCATGAGCAGAGGAACAGGGGAGGAACAGTGGAGGAAGAGATGTGAGGAGAGGAGGAGATAGGAAGAGCAGAGGAACAGGGGAGGAGGAGATGTGAGGAGAGAGGAAGAGCAGAAGAGGGGGGGGGGGGATCTCCGATTATCTTGTCCCGGGCCCTGCCAAGACTGTCAGCTGGCCTGGTCCTGAGCATAGGTTATCACACAAGACAAACTGTATTATTAATGCACAACACAAACACGTGCACTTTGGAGATGTATTGGTATTCAATTACCAAGCACTGGTTTTACTTCAAGGAAAAGAAAATGTCAACAGTGTCTAAATTTTTAGCGCTTGGATCCACATTTTTTTTTCTACAAACTTTGAGCAGAGAGTAAGAGGTTTCTGTTTGTTACAGTGAATAGGTCATGGCTCACTATAGAAACAGCTGACAGTATATGTTAATATTTTATGACAACTCTCTTCCCACGCTTATACCTACAGTAGCAGAACTAAATATATACAGTACAGGTTTTCTATTTATGGCACTGTTTAAATGTTTGTATGGGAGAGAGAGGAAAGATGCTGCTTTGAACCAGATGTGCAGCAGAAGAAAGAAGTGAGTCTGCCTCGCTCTTGTTATCTTTGGCAGCAGTGACTGAACATCAGGGGAACGAGCCTCCTGTGGACTCCACAGTCACATCTGCCAGAGAGGAAACAACCAGCGGTTTTACACTTTTATCCATCTAACAACAGTTTATCACAGCCACTTAGGAGGAAGCACATTCTGGCTGTCTGGGTGGTATTAAGTAATCATCTTATCAGGTACAGCTAAGCCATAAAATTTATTCAGGGTTGGAAAAAGTAGCCCGAGTTCTGCTTTTGATTTTCTGGAATATGGATTTCTTAACCAACACTGATCTAAGGCTGAGTCCATTTCGGTTGCAGCACCCTTTCATAATGTATAATAGCAATTGGTAGTCATTCTTGGCTCCATATATCTTGCAGTGAGTGTGTTGAGTATGTTATACATACTATATATACATATATGTATAAATATATACGTGTGTTTGTGTGTGTGTGTGTGTGTGTGTGTGTGTGTGTGTGTGTGTGTGAATTCTTACAGTGAGAGACTTTAGATGTATTTCATATTTCTACCTAATGCCTTTGTTGATCTAGACAGTAAATATGTTTATTAAAGCTGTAATAAAAAAAAAAAAAAAAGAGAATCAATAACTAGTAGCTCATGGAATCAATATCATTTGTCTATATGTTTAACAGTTCAGTTATCGTTTGACTTTCACTTTATTCTGCATGCTTTGCAACTCAAGGATGTCAGTCCACCAAGAAATCATGGCAGACAGGGGGCTGAAGTGGTCAAAATTGTGGCTTAATTTTCGATAATAAGAACATTTTTGCATGTTTACTGGGTGGCATTCATCTATAAGGCATGGCATTGAATATCAGGAGCGACATGTGCTTGTCTTTTGCCCACACAGAAAACATCAGCAGGAATCCATTAGGGCATTGTTAAAAATTAAATTAAGAAGCATAATTGATAACAGCATTGGCATTAATAAACATAATTCCCATCCCTGATCTTTTGTTATGTATCTTATTGTATCATATTGCTTCGTACCATGAGTTACCCAGCTATCACAGATTCTCTGTCCAACAGCTGCATTAGCCTCAAGTTATGTCTGTAATGGAAGAAAAAATGGAGCAAATCACCACCACCACCACCACCACCACCACCACCAAGCTGTGTCAAGCAAAGTTTTCCACAGTTTCACATCTGCCCAAGTCCTGCTCTGATTTACTATTCTCTCTTCCAGAGTAAACTACAAGTTTTAGTCACCATGAAACTTTTGGCAATTTCTTGCTTCATACACAGTTGAGCTTTAATCTCCCTTCTGACTGGCCAAAATGTCTCTTCCACAACCTTTCTGTTCAGAGAGCTACATCTGTCCGGTCTTTAGTGAGACATGTATACACTTCCCCAATAAATCTACACCAGCATACCAAAGAAATGGTACATCTAGCATGGTTGTCCTTCCTTCCTGTTATGAGACATACTCTCCATTGTTAACTTGTCTTTATTTCAGCTGTTCTGATTTTTTCCACTTGTAAGCAAAGAGTCAATCCATCCAGCAAATGCAAGGAAGCACTCCACATGTGAGAGAGTGCATGTGTTTGTGAGTGAGCTTGTGGGGGCAGGAATGATGGATCCAAGAAAGTGCGGGGACTGCTGACACGGCAGATGGGAATGTTTTCATTTGGTTACGAGGAATTCCTCTGAGATCTGAGGCAAGGACGCAAGGCTGAATAATGGAAGGGCCGGGAATGTGGAGAGGGAATCCATCGGTTTTTAAGAGAGCAATCAGTGTTTCTGTCTCTCCCCCTGTGTCTGAGGGAGATTGGCTTGTCAATCATGCTTGTGGTTTTGGACAGATAGAGGCTGTTTGGATTGAGTGGGGATCTGGGCTGGTCAGCTGCCAAATGACAGTGAGGCAGTGTCAACAACCTGAGAGGGAAGAGTGCAGGGATTTATGTCTTGACATGCTGTGGCTGAGAGTATAAATTAGAAGTCATAAAAGCTTAAACAAATACATGATCTGTGTTTGCTAGAGACACCGGAAGTTCAAGCGCGTGGTCCAAACTTTTGACGCCATCCTGTTAATCTTCCTCCACACAGCGTCACACATACCGCCTGGAGCGACAGGAGCGTGGGTGGAGGAGGAGAGCAAGAGAGTGGAAGAGTTGAAGAAGGCATTAGAGTAACAAGCAAAGAATAAACAAGCTCAGAGCCGTGTTCATTCTAGCAGCTATTTTAGATGAAGTTGCACTCTTTTGACAAAGTTTTAGTAGCATTTTAGCTACACTGTTCCAGTTTATGTTGATAAAAATCATTACTTTTAGCTGGAAATGTTTTTCTACTTAACTATCTTCATTAGCCAATTTTAAAAATATATCATAAAATTGTTTAGCACAGCAAAATAAAATATGTACAATCAATACAACAATTAATTCATAAACGGTGAAAATGCCATAAAACTGTTAGTTGTAGTAATGAAGTTCTTTGAAGGTGGATATATATATATATATATTTATATATACTTTTTTGTGAATATTAATGAACATTTTTCATATTATTAATCACTGTGACATTTTCAAGTGAGTGGGGTTTAACTTAATCTTCCAGATGTGCTTGCCAGTGGTTGGCTAACAAGATTTTGGCTTGATCCTGGCAATGCCCAGAAATAATAATAATAATCCATGTCTCTGGATATATTAAGCCAAGTATACTCAGGGTGTTACATAAAAACAGGTTACACTGACAAACAGGAGCAGACCCCATTTACATGCATTAACACTTGCTTTAGGTAGGGATGCAAAATATTGGATTTTTGCTGGTATCCGATATGCCAATACTTCCGAACTCATTATCAGAGATATAAATATTGATAAACAAAGCCTTCACATTAACCTGTTCAAACTTCTTCAAATCTGCTCCTTTCATGGTGACAGTCTACATGTGTTAGTTTGTATTTAAAATGCTCTATAAATAAACTTGAGTTAAGTTGAGTTGAGTTGATTTTGTCCATCCAAAATATTGACAGTGAATATCTGCAAATATTTTTTCAAATCTGCTGATATCGATAATCAACTTTTTAGGCAATAATCTGCTGATAACGATGTTGCAATAATGTCATGCATCACTATGGTAGGTATTTAGATACCAAGCTTTCTACACTTAAGTACATATCATCTAACTGTCCATTACCAACACAGCATTAGTGACGACCTGTGGTTTATTTACATCCCTCCAGCCTCCACTTGTTCAGTATCCCGGTATGCTAGGTGTAGTGAAGTGTCATAAAACGAATGGGGGCATATTAGCCACATTCTGAGAGGTTCGCAATGCACTTCGAAAGCTTTCTCCTCCATTTTTTTTTACCAAAACATTCTATAAAACCAATAGTGATACACAACTTAGCAAATCAACCTCGTAAACTGCTAGTTCGATTGAAATGAGACCTTAATTCAAGACAAAAAGTGATGAGAAAGACGTGACGTGCATACAGGCTGTGTCTGAGAGAAGAATCCTGTATGTAAAAGGCATGAACTGGCATCTTTTGAGTCAATGACCCTTTTTTCACATGGCTGCTGACCATAAGACATAAGAGAGCCAAAATTGTACCAAATGAAGGTACAACAAAGCCTAGTGCCCTATTATTGAATGAAGCCAAATGATCATGTGCGCATGCGTTCACAGCGCAAGCAGCCTGTGGAAGTTGCTCCTACTTACCGAATTTCCCCTTGGGGATTAATAAAGTATTTCTGATTCTGAAGATCCTTAAAAGTAGCTGGGACTCCCATTACCACAAACAAGGCTGGGCAAATTCCGAAAAAACAGACATAAAACTCAAACAAACACTGTCTTTCTCTCTTTTAGCCCTATGACACACTACCACAGATCAGCAGATTGAGTGGTGTCTCAAATGAATACAAACACAGTCAGACTCCAGTGCTGAACCTGTGGTTTCAATTCATGTTTGCCTCCTGTTGTGCTATGTTTTGCCTCCAGCTAATGCTGTGACGTCACTGTGATACAGCTCAGAAAATAACAAATACTCTTATTAATACTGTTTTTAGATTATTCTAATGTTACAATCAATAATTTACTAAACTTCTAAAATGCTAGACTTCTTATTATTTCTTTATTATTTGGTAAAATGCCAAGTCAAAACATATATCATAGAACTTGTACCTGTTTTATATTACAAAAAAAATAATAATAATAATCTTGATTCTAGATGCCCTACTGTCCACTGCTTACATTTAGTCCCCTTTGTATATTCAATGAAATGTATGCATGTAAGGGTTTTGGTGATAAAATTTCTTGGTTTTCCCCATGATTTTTTTTTGTCCTGAGAAACAGGTGGTAATCCAAGATGTGTGAGAGAGAAAGTAAACACACAAATACACTTCATCTTTCCTCCTGTTTTGCACAATGCGGCAATGAGCCAAAGTGAACCACATGATTTCATTTTTCACCTTAGGGAAACCATATCCGAGCTGCACCCTCCATTTGATAAGACAGCTGTCTGTTTCCTCTGTTGGACTCCCAGCTCTTTGTTTTCGTTCTAATTTCCTGCAACAGTGTCCGTGGATGTTAGTTTTCATTCATGTTTTGCTGACAGGATGTGTGTCCAGTCCACAGTGTACCTATGACGCATGTGTGTGTGAAATAGAAGGCAGGTTACCAGGACAACCATGCAGACCATTCATCTATCATCCATCCTCTGTCCTTACTCTGAGTCCCTCCATCCAATCAATCCATCTGACTGTTTCTGTGCTCGTTCTTCCCACCCATCAGTCACCTCCCCCGTCCTGTCAGCCATCTATCATCCCTGCAGCCATACCAACGTCTATATCAACAACCTATATACAGTTAGAAATCAGACTTGGGTTTTCTGCAGTAACTGCATCCAACCTGCCGCTGAAGCCTGGGCATTGATTTACTACATCTGCGTAAGAAATGATGGCTGGAGGGAGGGGAGGAGAGAGCAAAGGTAAAGGGTGAGACCTGGGCAGAATACCTGGAGGAGGGATGTCAGCAGCTAAAGAAGGGAAGCTTAATGTTTGCAGGTGCCTCAGTGAAAGAGAGAGTCAAAGAGATGACAGATGCTGACAAAGCATCCCTCACTATTTTTCTTCTCTCTGCCAATTGGTCAAACCAGTTAGATTGTAACTGAACACAAGATGGCCTCTGTAACCTGCATATTTTAAAAATTCTTTGCAGATGTTATGCTTCTATGAGTGACTTAATGTCTTTCTAAGGACCACTACTGATAGTCATACCACTGTCAGAGGCAGGGATTTCTCTGACTGACAATAAACTTACTCGATAAACAAATGAGGAACAGGAGTGGTACAGATTTAATGAATGGGCTGTATGGATGGTCTTGTGGAACTGGCTCATCCTGTTGCATTACTGAGTTCTTGACATGAGACATTTAAACACAATGCAAACAATGAGAGCTGCAGTTGGTATTTCTTAGGACTGTTTTTCTTAGGTTTACCAACCTAAGGGGTGCAGTTTACTGATCTTTTAGTGCTTCTGTATAAATAAAAGGAACTGTGCATGTATTAAATGCGTAGGAAAAGTCAAAAACTATCAAAAAGACACCTTGAAGCTAAAAGTTCCACTCATGCACACACAAACCTCACTCTTCAAGACAATTTTAAGCATTTTGGAGACTAAGTGGCGTAGCGTGGAAAAATTTTTTGGAGAAAGACAAATAGAAAGAGCAGGTTTCCAAAGTTAATTTAACATAACTAGATTAGATGTGCTATTATTCGCTAACCTGACACAATGGATAGATAGTTCAATATATACTATACGGCTTTATCCATCTGGGCAACAGTCCATAGGAAGTGTCTTGGGGAGGGTTGAGCCTTTCAAAAACATATTGGAAAGGTGACTGGACAATCTTTCTGTCAATCACATTCATTAGAGGCCAATCATATGAAATAAGTATGATGTTGCAGAAAATCTCATATGCATCTGTTTACCACAGACCTATTCTATAAGCCTTTATAAAAATCAGAAATGCATTTTCGAGACAACCAAAAATACTAAAATGCTGACTTTGCTAACATGTTTTAGGATCCATTACTGCACCACTTTAAGGGGCAATGAGAAACTCGTAATACCTTAGAAATGAAAAATGGGGAACAAAAAAAAATGGAGGATTACTATTAAAAGTGTTTTTTCAAAAATACAACATCAGACATGAGACAGTGGTGTATCCTAGCTTTCCTTGGCCTCTTGGAATAACTACCACTTTCATGCATTTTAAAAAATCCCCCTCCAGCTGACCATTGCACCCTGCAAAAAGACCTTATAAATCTTTATGATACACTATTCTGCCATATGTTCCAAGAATACCAACATGTGTGTACATTATGTGCAAACACATCCAACTGGCACATGTTTAATAGTTTAATGCACGTGTGCATACATGAAGTAATGTCTTGAGTGAGTTTTATCCATGCATGTCCAAAAGGGTGGCCGTCAGCACCTAAGGCCGCCCACCACAGATGCATTCCACATATTACACGCCAGCTGCTTTTGCTTGTTTCCCACCAGTGTGATTTAATGACTTCCTGCAGCATGACCCCCAATCACCAAGTTTTTGGGTTTACAGTTGAGACATGGCATTCATTTTTATGTCCTAAATTAATTTTAATGTCTGTTTGTCAGAGATTTAGTCTATAGCTGTTAATATGCCAAGCCAGAATCCAGGATCTGAAATCATGTAAAGCCTTGAAATCTGCAGCTCAGTGGAGACAAAAGAAGTGTTTAAACAAGACTCAGTATCCAAAGATAGACAAATATGTCTCACTGTGAAAATACAAGGCAGTGCCAAGAAGAGGAACTGTGGCCGGGAATAAGATGAGGGCAATTAAGTTAATAGTTCTGATTCAGGTTTCAGCAGGCCTTGGCAGGACTCTCAAACTCTCCATGTAATCTCAGTGGGGGTGAGTAATTGCAAAAAAGCCAGGAAAAGGCTCAAATTATGCCATATTTTTACTCCTTTTACTCATGGGGGGAATAAAGGGAATAAACTTTGTACTGAACCTCGATAATCACAGTTAGGACCACTGGAGATGCTACAAAGCAAACCTTGTAACAAAGCAGGCAGACAAAAGCCTCACTTTCTCCCTTTCCAATTTCTACTGTCAGGACAAATCAAAGTTAGGCTGAAGGATGAGAAACCAACTCAATATATTCAGACGGTGCCACTGGAAAAGGTTATGCCTTTGCCTATGTCTTTCTGATTACAGTAATTGTGAGGTTTTAATTAATAATGAATTAACCTTTAAAGTGTAGCGTTCAGTCATTGCTTATTAAAAAACTGAGTACAGGGACAAAGCAAAACAGTTTGGACCATTGAACTACTAAATCCCTATGCTAAAATTAAACGAGCAACACTGTTGTACCTAATTACAGTTGTTAGCTTTACTGACCTGCTGCCAAACATTGAACTTCTTTTTGAAAATACTAACATCGATTGTTAAAAAAATCATTGAAGAGTCATACAGGCTTTTTCAGCTTTCTAATGCTAACTTCAAGAGTAGAGAATAGACGAAACAGCATGTCTCTGATGTGTTATGGTGCTTTCCATTTGATCTTGGAAGTTGGACTGTCCAAGATGCAAATCAGATACATCACCGGGAATGCCCCCTTTGGTTGGCATTTTCTACTGGGAAGTTGGATGACCTTCAGGTACCTGACTTTACCTGTTCGTGACTGGAACCTGTTTAACTGGGATGTGACATAATTCCCCCTTCCCATGTGCCAGTTCTGAGGTAAATGTAACGCATCACTAGAATACCTGGCTACTGGTTCACTAGTTCAGCTCTACTGCAAAAGCACAAGAGCAGACGGTTAGCAAATGGTAAATGGACTTGAGCTTGTATTGCATTTTCCATTAACCGACAACCCAAAGCACTTTCACACCACATCAGACCTACCCATTCACACCCATTCATTCTCACATTCACTCACTGAGAGTTGAAGTTTCTATGTAAGCTGTCCATAAGTGTTAGCTTACACATCCATGCTCTTTCATACCATTTACACGCCATTGACGCAGCAGTGGGAGCAACTTGGGGTTAAGTGTCTTGCCCAAGGACACATGGACATGTGACAGCTGGAGCTGGGCTCAAACCCTCAACCTTCCAACTGATGAAGAGCGACTTAAAAGACTAAGGCACCAGCTCTCCCGGTAATAACATTACTCTTAGACATTAACTTGGGTTTTACATGTTACATACAGCAACAGCCAATGAATGATGTAGGGCTCAAAAGATACTAAATTAAATTTGATTTGCATTTATTTTGTTGACTTCATGCTGACTTGAGTTATGTCATACATATGCACAGTTTGATTTTTATATGTCCTTTAGTGATTTTCAATGTGTCTTCTGTGTGATCAAGTACTTATGAGACAACAAAGTATGTGGCATCTGGGCTTCTCTTTTCCCTCTCTTCCTGTCCTCCTGTCCTCCATCAGTGGCTCAATTCTGCTAGCAAGGGGTGGCATGCCCAGCATAGAGCATAGACTGAAGAGAGAATGCAGAGCCACTGAAAACATGGCACTAGACTTTCCAATTACCACAAAGTGGACTGGTCAACCAATTAGAATAGACCAGACCCAGGTGGGGAAGGGGCCGTCAAGTGAGAGAAGCTCCAACAGAACGTCTCAGATGGAGAGAAAGTTGAGATGGATCAGGGGTTCATGGTTTATGAAAAATAGAGGATTTTTTGAACATTTGCAATTGTGAACGTCTCAAAAACAAAAACAAGACTTAAAGCAACATATGACCACTTTAAATTAATACATCAAGCATGGGTCATCAACAGGATATGATGCTGACTTGCTTCTCAGGATGTGTAGCTCTAGCAATGTATTATCAAGCCATCACTGTCCATAACAATGATTTTCCGACTGGTACTGGAAACACTGAAACATGGAGCAACGGAAGTGGAAAATAAAGGCAGTTCTTGTAGTTTTTAAATGAGGTTTTCTTAAATAATACTTCAGTTTTTATGCTCAAATATGGAAAGCTAGAGCATGGCTAAGCTGACTGACAGAGAGTCTGATTATATCTGTATGTCAGGAGACTAAAGGTCAACCTCATCTCTACCTCTCTGTTTGACACTAGATTGATTGGGAGTCAGGCTGGGTCCAGAGACAATAAAAAATACTGGAAAACAGTTTGATTATATCATCCATTAAGTTACTGATGAGGGATTTGGAGGCCATGTTGACACACAGTCTAAAAATATATCTTAACTAATCAAATAACAGGCTGATAGTAGGTGGAGCTGGAGCAGGTCTTAGGCCTCCTGACACACAGCTTCGACGGGAGGACTTGTCAAATCAGTCAAGCCTCTAATGAGGTATAATTTGAAACCTTGATAAAATGAAAATGGTCAAGTTAAAAAGAATCAACCCCCATCACAGTGTGTGCCCATTAAGATATGCAGCATTCTAGCTAAAATATAATTATTTGAACCAGGCTGTAAACTTGTATATCGGTATGAAAACTGGAATTTTAATCTAAGGTATGTGTGGGACTTTGGTGCTTCTGCAGTCAGCCTCAGGTGGACAATTGTGCAACTGTAAATATTTTTTCTATGTCTACATTGTCCAGATTTTCAAACACCGGAGTCTGAGACATCTTACTATTTATGGCAGCCTCCATCGCTATCATGAGGAACAATTATACCTCTTAAAAAATCAAGAGGCGATGTCCAGTTGTCCGATTCAATGGGCCCATTTATAATGACAACACAGAAACTACATCCATATTCTGTACAGTCCAAGGCACATTTCATCAGCCATATTTGGCCTTTGACAGCTACTAGTACAGGGTCCCTTGTTTGCATTTGAGCCTTACATGCAAGCGCTGGTTCACATTCAGGCCTTTATTTAAATGTGTTTTAAGCATGTCTTTGAAGCATAAAGCGTGACATTAACTTGTACTGTGCAGGTCTTAAAATAGACCAGGACAGATATGTTAAAGGTCAGATTGATTTTATGGATAAAGCCATAAAGTCATGGTGAATGGTTCCTAAACTAGGAAAACATCAGCGTTCCCAAACACTCATAGAAAATCGAAGGCTCACAGGTCCTTTGAGCTGCAATCAGACACAAAGTGTGTCAAACCAATTTCTGCAGCTCTACATTGTCATGCACCCTATGGTTGAACAAGGAGAGGAGATTGTGCTGAGGTTCCCGGGTAAGAGGCTGTTAGTATGTGAGCTGTAATAGGTTGTGTAGGCTATCCAGTTGATTTAATCAGAGTGTGGTTACTGATAATCCTGTTTCATATATGGGTCCCACGTTAAGTCCCCAAGCAGCACGTGCAGCAGAGTAGCAGAAAATCTGAAGCACTGGGGATTCAGTGGAAGTGTCCACGTGCTGGACGGGTGCTCTCTCATGAACACGTCAAAGCTCTCTACAAGTACGCCTGACGAGCCGGCAGGGATGTGAATGTGGAAATATGATTTGCCTACATGTTCGCCAGCAGGCACACAGGCATATGAATGCACGTGGGACACAAATATAGGCCAGATATGGAAGGAGAAAACCACATATATAAGCTTAGGATGTGCATACTGTGGTGATCCTTTTACAAAAAGCTGTTCTTTTTGTAAAAGGATCAAAAGAGCCTGGTGTGGAAAATCATGCTGCTCAGATATGCAACAAAAATAAAATATTGCTTTATAAAGCCAAGATTTAAAGGAAAACTATGTAGACTTTTTGCACTAAAACATCTAAATTAATTCTTAAAATGTGGCGATCTTATACTATAATATCTTTTCGTGGATGCCTTTTTCTTTTTACCTTAAATATTTCCAGGAGGAGAAATCCTTAATTTTAATAGCTGTAATTGTCATTGTCTTGTCTTGTCATTGTGAATACCATAAAACAGTGCACAGTGACAAGACACCACAAAATAACTACTGTGGGACCACTGGAAAGGCCATCAATCATTACTTTATGAAGGAAGATAAGATAAGACAATCCTTTATCGATCTCCACGAGGAAAATTCAAGTTATACAGCAGCAAAGTGGGGAAGAAGGAAGCAGGAACTGTTACTGGAAGCTGATGTTCTGTTTCTGTGTCTTGTTTGTGTTTTTTGCTGCTTATTTGTTGGTAGAAAACAATACTTTCCACAACTGGCTATGTGTATTCAACCCCCAAGCTCACCTCCTTGCATGTAAAATCATCCACTAACCTTTCAAGTCACTGTATTAGTGCAACCCAACTACACGTCGATACAAGCACATTGTTGACATCTGCTTACTTTTATCATTTATAGTTTACAAGTATATTTAGAGCTCCTTTTGATCAAAAAATGCAGGCTATAAGGTATATTTACCATACATTAAACCATTGTTTTCTTGTCATGGATGAGTTTCACATAATCAATGAGAAAAGCTATGACAAGTGGACTTACAAATGTGAGCTGCAAGCAACTCCAAAATAATTTTGCAGCAAAAATTTGGAAAGAAATTTATAATATTTCTCCCCAATCATGTGAAATATACTCAGGAATTGATCCAATGACTAACTGTACAGTAAAAACAACCATTCTTGTTCTGAAAAGAGTCCTTTGTTAAAAATATCACGTGTGGAGTGAAGGTTATACGTGAGAGAGCCCCCTGGCTGTATCATTCCTGTGTGTTGAATTTTAAAACATACAATGCTGTAGCTTGGTGAGGTCTGGTAGTCTGCTTTCTAATCTACCCAGTTTACCTCAAAAAACAAACCTGGCAACTTCGATGCCCTAGTTTTGTTTTTAAAGCACAGTTGTAGGAAACAGTTAGTGGCTGGACAGGTTCTGATGAGGCGGAAATCCCTGTTAAGCTGTCTTGATGTGTTGTAGGCCTAATTCAATCAATAATCAGCAACACGAGCTCCACAGTGATGCACCTGCTTTAATGCAAAGCTTCAGATTCAAACAGACTTTTCTCTTAAGACTACATGACGATTATTATTATTTCTGTGACATCTGAATTGAGTTAATGTGTTAATGGACAGTCCATATTTAGCCATCAGATCCTGTTTGTAGGGAAATATCTTAATCTCACAAAAGGGACATGTAGGCTTGCTGGTAACAATTCTAGATTTTAAAATAAAGGAGAGAAAAACATAGAAAAACAACCATGCATGCTCACTTCACACCTATGGGTAATTTAGGGTTACCCTGTAACCTAGCAGGCATGTTTTTGGTCTGTGGGTGGTAATGCCTGAAGAGAAGCCAGGAGCCCTTAAGTACTGTACTAGCCCTCGTGCCACCATGCAGCCCCATCCAAAGGTGCATTTACCTAAAACTACTATCAAAATAATCGCTAGAAATTAGGGGTGAACCAATTGTCAGCCTGACCAAATAATGGAGCAGATATGTGGCATCTTGTTGATTTTCTGTTTCTGTGTTTTATTTTACTAAACAATATTAAGATGATTGACTTTAAGTGTGCTGTAAGATCCTCTGCAGGTCTGTTTGCCTGTCTGCCCTGGGCTTTCTCAACTCGCTTATATAATAATCAGTTCTGGTTTGGCCAAAACAAATCCCCTATCAGAAACTATCAAAACTGTTTGTCATAGTAGCAATCCATATAATAAAGGCCAATTATAGAAAGACAGGTAGGACAGAAGCATGAAAGAGCATTTCAAAATGGAGGTCTTAGGGAAACTTTCAAATGATTAAACAATTCAGCCTCATTGTGGTATACAATCTCGAAAACTTCGAAAAAAAAGAAATTTATCAAAAGTCAAAGTTCTTTTCAAGCCATGAAAACACTAAAATTTGCATTGTCATTTGGCTCTGTGTATTGCATTACATAGAGTTCATTCATTCTGGCATCATCCATGGGCTTCATTTTCATGCACGCCACTCACTCTTGAAAAGCAACAAGGGAGGAGCTGCCCTTTTTGTTCGACTGGTTCCCCATCTTTCAACAAAGCAGTCTGACTGAGGAAAGAAAGAGCACCACAGATATTACACACAGTAAGAAAACACACGTATGCAGGAGCGTCTGTACCAAACTTGTGACCTCGATCTACTCTGCCCACAAACACCACAGCTCCTTTGAAGTGAGCAGAATTTTCCATGCTCCCAACATGAAAGACGTCCTGCAGGTTCACAGACTGAGCAATCCCGCAAAGCCCCCACCTTTACACACACACGGGAAAGCTAAAATATTTATGTGAACTGATGGAGGACATTTTTATGAGCCTTTTGCTCTGTTTGTCTTTTTGTGACACTAGTAGGTCACCAGTTTAAAAGGTCAATTGGTGGTTAAATGATTGCACTCTTGGGGAGGAGAATGACAGTTACTGATATTTGTCGCGCACATCTTTAGCATTTTAATTAACACAATCCTCCACATCACAGTCGCTCAAAGGTTACAGACCATTTGATACTCACTCTTTTGCGCCTTTCCACTGAGAGCTTTGGCCCCATAATGCATCATTATTATTGAAGCTAGTCTGAATAAATCTGCCTTTATGTCATTCAATCCACAAACAGAGGTTAAGTTGAGATGAGCTCTGGGCTGGAGATATACTTGCTGTTCACGATGTTGATATGGAAATGTAATGGCTGCGTTTGGGTCCTAGTTAGATGTGCATGCACTCCGGTGTTAAAAAACGATGTAGACACGAAATACAGCCCATACATAACTGGCAGGGGAAGTGTACAGTTGAGGGGGATGTGACAAATGGAGCCTTTCAACTATGTGGTATCAGCTCTAGGGATGGGAATAGGTAAGATTTTATTGATACAATTATTGATTCTGCTCAGCGATCTGATTCTGTATTGATTCCTTTAAATTTTCTGTGAGGTAAAAAAGTAGATCTACACAAGTTTTTAAAGGTCAATATATCAGACAAGTGACACCACTTATAATCAATGCAGTGCTACAAAATGCCTCTGCAAGTTGTTGGCATTTTCCACCCTTGCTGGAACACAGACACTGGATGTTAGAGTCATTTATGTCAAACTAAGCCAGTTATGACCTTTTCTGTTTTGTCTGCCATAATCACATCTTTTCCTTTTTTGTTATCATTTCGACTGACTATGATGAAAGTCCTTGATTTGCAAGGCATGCAGAGCACAGTGGTAGAGAGTGATAAGGAAATTGTTAAGCAAAAACAATAACAATATTGATTAATTGAGGTAGTTACTATCAATTCTCAGATGGAATTGGTTTTCAGTTCCCATATAAACAGCTTGACTGTACTGTTTAGGTTTTCCATCAGGGATCATGCATATGACAGTTTTTCGTATCACCTCCTGCAGGGTTCCAAGCAAGCCCAGCTAAGACCAAACCTGACTTGGAGACACAGTTGACCAGTGAATGGTCAGAGTAATGCCACGAGTCAGAGGTATCAGACACGGATTTGCTGAAAAGAAACACCTCCCCTTGTTCGCCATGGGATGCTGTATGACTTCCTAAACTTTCCTCTGACTTAAACTGTTTTCTGTTTTACTGCTCGTAACTGTCTTTGGAACAAAACTCATCTCCTCACTGTGACCAAGAGCCACCCAGTGGCTGACTATATCGCCTCTGTTTCCTCCTTTGTTGTTGTAAGGATGTCTTGGTAATTTCGCACAGCCACACTGTGACAACCTTGCCTATTAGAACTGCTCAACTATGGAAAAAATTAAAATCTCAATTATTTTAATAGATACTGAGCTCATAATAATAAAACATGATTACTCACTGATTTTAATACACGCACCATATGCTTCATTAAAAACATGATTGCGCCACAATCATTTTGAACATCAAAGAATGGGCAATATATTGAAATATACTTGATAATATACAAATTTTCAAAATAATACTAATAATAAAGATGTAAAAAGAAAAAAAAGTCTCACATGTCATAAGGCACGGAAATTGTGAAAGGCAGTAACTGAAATCTAAATTAAATTTCAATTAATTTCCCAGCACTATCGTAAGGAGGTACTATCAAAAGTCTATGCTGTATCAGAAAACGAAGCAGACAGTTGTGGAGTTAAGCTGAGTTGGGCAGATGCCACAAATAGAAAAGCCCCAAAAGTCATTCCTACGGGAGTGACGACAGTGGCAGAAAATTTTGGAGGCAAACTAATACACTGAGCCAAAGTTTATCCCCGTGTGTATGATGTGACAATGACTGCACAGAGACAAACACGTCTGTAATTCTAGCATGCAACAGAAACATTCAATTTGAAAAACATTGCACTGGATTCCTAAATGAAGGCAATTCGAAAGAAAAAACTGCAGTGCACGAGTCACTTCAGACATTTTATTCAGCTATAAAGGACTAACATTCAGATGGAAGCTGTGTCAAGTACGAACTCATTAAATTAGATCATTACCATTATCTGCAGTAATATGATAAATATGTGCATATACCGGTTCTTGTGTGACTGAGTCCAGCATTCAGCAAACTGTCTGACCTTTGAAGCTTCAAACAGTAATCTTTTGCTCGTAAGGCAAATCACTGAAGATGGGAGCCATTTAATTGCTGTTTTCTGGTGTTTACCAGTAAACAAGGTCACTGAGCAGTTTGAAGATGGCACAGCAATGTTGGGAAGAGCAAAAAGGACAGATAAAATCTTTGATATAGAAACAGAACCTTCATAAAGATGGGTGAAATGAAAATGAGTGTTGGTCAGTCTCATCCTCTTCTGTCTCTCTGAGCTCATGCAGCATACTGTGTGGCTGTTTAGAGAGTGTGGTTGTGAGTGAGTGTCTGGACATTAGTAACTTAATGTGAGTGGTCTGGGATCTTTCTAAATGCCCTGCTAAGAGCTTCATGCTATAGAGAGGATCTATTTCTAGGGAGGTTTGATGGTTCCTGAGACTCTACTGAGAAGGTTTTTCTCCATAATAAGCTGAAAACAAGCAGACAAGGACACTTGTAGGATTAACACTGCTTTGGCCTTCGTCTGGGACATTTTCCAGGCCTCACTGCATTAGCAAACACGCATTGCATCAATGTCAGCCCTCTCTGGCTAAAGGTAATCTTATTCAGCACTTTAATGCCTTTTCCTATCAACTGTAAAATCAAATGCAGTTTCAAGACCACATTTTAGCATTTAATATACTGTTATGCAGCTGTACTCACTCTTTTTACAAACAATACAGTTTTTTCTTATCTCAACATGAGACTGTTAGGGTTTCTGCTTACTGCCTACATGATAATGGTTGGGTGGCATTTGATATTTTCCAATATAAAAAGTATACATAAATATAAAAAAACACATAAAAACATAAAATACATCAAATTGATACTTTAAAGATGATGCAGGTACCGAAATGGTTCCTGAAATTATACTTTTAACTGACACAAGAGCATTAATAATGTTTTCTCTTGTTGCTAATAATGCATCTTCTACCTGTCTGTCCTGTAGCTGGAGGGTAACACTGGAAATCTCACTGAGCAGAGACTGTAGGGGGGGTTCAGCCTTTTTGGCTTTAAAATGTAATGAATGGTACCTGAATGAAGCACCACAATCTGTGTTGTTATTTGTTTTGGTAGGTATGAGATGTTTTGGTACTAGTAAAAGCTACAGGGCTGCCAATCAGGGAGGAAAAAGGGGAACGTTTTCTGGGGCCCGCCTCATAGGGGGCCCATAAGGTTGAAAAGAAGTCCATAACCAGACTTTGCCCTAAACCCAAGTAACTGTTTTAAAACATAAAACCCTTCTGATGTAAATGATGTCAGAGGCATTGATTACCATGTGCTGCCAACATCATGTTGGTGTTTGTCTTGATCAAATTAGGGATAATCATTTCTTTTTTTTAAGTTATACTTATTTGAACACATATTCACTGGCATCCATACAAAGTATATTTCTCAGTTTACTTCAACAGTGATCTAACCTTCTATTTTTACTTTATTATTAAAAAAACAAACTAAGGAACTTGAAAACAAATAAACAAAAAATAAAAATAAAACAATAAATAAATTTACTAATAAAAATGGGTGGTATACTGTATGAAAAAACATAAATAAACTGAGTTTTATATAGGTGTTTCAATATGAAGTAAACAGATTAAACAAAAGAAGATATTAATTTCCCTAAATAAATTGCTGCCCTTGTCAGACTGTAGCCTCATGAGCACATGTCTGACCCTGACAAGGACTGGGGGGCTGTACAATTTAAGTGGCTGCAGACACTAAAGTCTAAATGCAAAAACTGTATGTTTTTGTCTTATGAGGCATTTCTAGCACATGGTTTCCTAATAACTCATTTTAGATTTTTTGGTTTTCCATATGGGACCATACCTGGTACTTGGAACATTTTTTTCCGGGGAAGTTTCAAGAGAGTTGAGCAGATACTAAAATGTGACTGAAGGCACTGCTGACCACTAAAGGTTCAGAGTTTCACTACAACCAGATGGGATATCCTCTATATGACTTCCCAAACTGTCCTCTGCTTTTAATAATATGTTGTTTTGCTGCTACTCAAGAACAAAACTTGTCTCCATACTGCAAAAAGCCACAGACCAAGAGCCAGCTTTCCTGTAATCTATATTCCTTCTATGTTGTAGTGTTGGACATCATGATTGTTTCAAACAACCACATTTTATTATTTTATTTAACCTTTACTTGCCTTTTCTACTGTAAAGCACTTTTGTAAGCCACTGGCTGCTTAAATGTACTGTATAAATAAAGCTGATATTGACATTTATTTACTTGGCCAGGTCAGTCCCACTGAGATCAGAGATCTCTTTTCCAGGGGAGACATGACCACATAATGGCAACCCTTGCTGTTGATGCAAATAATGTAATGGAAATAAAGGCACCTAACAAATCAGCAACTTTGTGCAGATAATACAAATAAAAATGCACCTTTAAACGATGAGCTTGAGCCTCTCTCTCTGCATCCCTCACAGAAGCAGTAAAAGCTACTACAACGAATGTAGTGTAGAGCATATTAACATATTTCATAGACTGCTGACCAATAGGAATTCATTATCTCTGACAGGCAAAATGATGGTTCGTACAAAAAGAGAGATTAAAGGTGATGATGACGCAGGTTTAAAAAATCCAGACAGTGAAGTGAAAGCAAGGCGCCAGACAAAAATCTAAAGCATCAAAACACTTTAATCTGCCAATAAACAGAGACAGCTTTTAAATAATGTAGGAAATCACATAAAAGACAGGGCCAAAGCTCCTTTTAAAAAGTGCTCTCTGATCTTTTACTAAATCCAGCTCTCTTATGAGTTATATAAACCCGTTACAGCCTCCTTTTTCTAAGAATATATTTAAATGTAGACTGCCTCGCTCTAAATTTTCAGTGGAAATGTCATTCAATCACAGCTTCAGAGTAGGACTAGAGAAGCAGAAGGAGCAATAATTGACATCTACTATTTACAAGTACAAGAAGGTGCCACAGTGACAGAGGGAAATGAAAATACAATCACACTGTGTCAGTGAGCATGACAAGATAATGCTGTTTGTTCACCAATCAGGCAGAAACAGAAGTAAACGGGACCTGGGGAAGTAGACAGGAACTGAACAGGTACAGGGGAACAGAGAGCCCAACTATTGTCTGAGATATGATAAGAGAAATCTACATTTCAAACTTCTCTTTATTATTGATTGGATCATTTACAAAACTTAACGTGTGTGTGGTGCCCACTCAAAAATATGCCAAAACCCCCTGAATCTTGGCGGTGGTGTTCCAGTCTCCAGAGTGGCAGCATTATTGGATGTCAGGTCTGGTATCGTTTCCAAACTTAGGACCAAGTTCTGTGAGACTGATGAAGTCAAAGACAGACCACCAAGTGTGCGTGAAGACGACACCCCAAAAAGGCAGGTTCCTCACACTTGCCTGATTGAGGAGCTGTGGACTTTCTTCCAGGGGAAGAGGGAATTTTGGTCCATTTTTTGGGCTCTACTAACACCTTTAGATGCGTTGCTCATTCCATTAATAAAATAACCTCAAAAAACTGTACCTCACTGTAAAGATGACTAATCAGGCGTTGCAACAATATAAAAAATACAATACCAATTGGTATCATTAAAAGGAGAAATAACTACAATAACTTTTCAAACTTTTTCTTGAGGAGTATAGTATGCACATGTGTATGTCTGCTTGTGTGTGTATGAAGGAAGGCAGACAGGTGTATCTGGTTTTCCAGACTTGTAAACTCTCTGCTTCTTCCTGACTGAACTGAGACTCCACCTGACTCCACCTGCCTGAAAACTGTGTTTAATTGCTATCATTTGTGTTCATGTGAAACAGAAACCATGACAAACTGATGACTAGGGCTGCTCAATTATGGCAGAAAATATAATCCCGATTTTTTGATAGAAACTGAGATGATGACAATAAAACGTGATTACTCACTGATATTCCAGCACACCACATGCTGTCACTGAACTTAAATGCTCCTAACACTGCCATATAAAACATGGGAAAATAAGGAACTCATAAAAAATATATGTAAAACAATAAAAATATTTTAAATCCTGATAGATAGGAAAATACAAAACAAGTATGAATATTTTGTGTCTTTGTAATCTTTCAGTCTGAATTATTTTGTCCATAATTGTGGGACACAGTTGTTGTAAATGAAAGTTGATGAAGTTGAACTGCCCAGCTCTACTGAAGACCAACTTGTAAGATTGAAAAATTCACTGATTTAGGGTTTCAAAAGGGAAGGTACAACAACCTCACCCACTAACCTGCCTATCTGGTGTCTTCAAATGTAACTGAAATAAAATATATCAAAAGAGAAAAATGATAAATTAATAAAGCAACAATCTTCTAAGTGTCCCTGCTGAGTGAACAGACAGTTTTTCAGCTAAATAAATCTCTTCTTGTTTGGTAAATTATAACAATGACTGCATAATCACTCTTAATTTCTTCCTCCTTTTTCGACCGATCTCCCATTTATCTCATTTTCAGTAGCTGTTGCTAGGCAACAACTCACACCCACATTTGCATATTTGTACTACTTATATTCAACAATAAGTCCTAAGGTACTAAATATAAGTTGCTGAATAATCATGTTTAATGCTTTTTGGATCACTGGTTTTGTATGTATGAGTTGGATTCTAAATAATGTGTTTTAGATGTTTACTTTAGGGAAACATGTTTTGGCTATCATATTTCAACATATGTACAACTAACAAAGATCCTGATGAACCTTCTGTTTTTGCTTTGCCATCAAAATGAAACTACAAGCATGGTAACTCCCATGAAGTATCGGTGTGGTTAGTGTAAAGCTGGCACAGCCCCTCCAGAGAATCAGATTACACCCATTCAAGAGCAACAACTACAGGCAGGTGCACAGGTTTTGTTCCCGGTTTTGTGATAGAATAAATGAATGAAGCAGCAGAATCAAAGGCAGGACAGAGGAGGGGAGAAAGAGGTTATTCTACAGTACACTGACTACAAAGGTGTGTGTTAAAGGTAATCAGACATATCTTACAAATTCTTTCATGCTCACACAGGCAGGCAGTACAGGTACAAGTGTGGACCTGCAGAGAGAGAGGGTGTGTGCCTACTGTTTCAACTGCATGTGTGGGAAGATAGACCGGACGGGCTCTCTGCTGTTTCTTCAGAATGATGAAACATAGGAGAGAAAGAAAACAACGAATCCAGTCACTCTGGTACTCTGAACAATGTACAAGTGTGATGATAGCATGAACTGACATAAGATTCATAAAATACTGACTGAGTGCTTAGACTTGTTTATGACAAGATGGTGATGTGTGTGTTTAAGTTTAAATAGGGTCTTTGTCTCCTGCTCATAGATCCTAGACTAAGACAGAAGCACTAAAGGTGCCTCGATTGATCAAAGCTGATCATTATCTGACGATATCTGTTAAAGATTTGTGATCAGCTGATGAAAAAGAGTGCTAGAAGTCACCAATAAAATCACCTGTGTTTCAACTGGTACTGGTTGATCACACTGACCCCAATTTTCACCTAGTCTGCCTGCACAGCATTCTGTATGTGCCACACTTTTTGAAGCAAATCACCCCCAGTCTCATCAATCGGTTGGTTTCCAAAGCCTATGCCTGGATCTGTTTCTGGTGTGTGTCTGCTCTGTGCTAGTCTATTTTCAGTTGGAGCTGCTTCAACCCAGTGTCAGTTTTTCCAAAGCAGGAAAACAAGCACTCCTATTTTTCAGAATTTCAAAATGCAGCGTAAATAGCAGAAATAATATGGTTGCAGACAGCAGAGTAATGTCAGACAGGCAAAATAACCTGTTGTTTCCACGTTGCTCTTCCTGTTATTTCATGATACCATAATTGTCTCTTTAAGTTTTAGGTCTCTCTTGATCTTGTTTTTCTAGATAATCAGGGCTGCACACTGCAGTTCTTTAAATATGCCTCCATAGAGCGAGGATATATGCCATCAGTCAGAGCAAAGCCAGAGCGCAGACAGAGCGCTGCACAGAGAGACTGTGTGGAAATTCAGGATGACAAATGACCGGTGATTGATGTCGGCCACAAAAGGCTTGATCAAGCCAAGCCTTTTTCTGATCTACAACTCATTTTTGGGCTATCTGTTCCTTTTTTAGGTAAGAAAGACAGAGGATAGTGTCAGAAGTCAGGAAAAAAAACAGCAGGAGATGACATGTGGGAAAGGAGCCACAGGCTGCATTTTATACACAAGGCACCAGCGCTGAGGAAAACGGCCTCTATATGTGGACCATGCACATAACCACAGGACTCTCTGCATTCAAGGAAAATGATTTTACTTTATTTTGTTTCAAACATTCTTCCCACAAAAAGTTTGAAAATGCTTTATTGGAGAGATATCAAAGTAATGGATTGCTGATCTGAAAGATGCACTCTCTGAGAAGTTTGATCTTCAGTCCTTTGCTCAAGGGCACTTCAGCATCTCCCTACCATTTAGGATAAAGCCTGGAGTTGCTGACAGCCCTGAAATGATTTAATCTTGGGTTTAATTGATAACAGTAGTATTAATGTCATATTATCAAGCTGTACTCGCAGATCATTCTCTAAGGCTGCACTTGGGTGTCCACCCCAGAATTTAGGTCCTACCATATAAAGCCTGGTTTATACCTACGTGTCAAATCTACACTGTACCTATGCTGTACTGCCCTGCACCATCTTGAGCACTCATACTTGAGTGTTGGTACTTCCATGTTGCTATGCAATACATGGCAAAAACTACATAGCAGTGCAATATGTAGTCTTGTTCTGACATCTTCTCTGAAATTGAAGGGACAGAAATGGAGGGTCTAATGTAAATAAAGAGCAAATGAATAATGGGCAGCAGTTCAATTCAATGAGATTACTGCAATAAAGAAAAGAGGGGAGACATCATAGGGGTTGAAATTTATTACTGTTGAATATTGAGATAGAGAATGTGGATTTATAAATTCTGTTGGGCCACCGAATAAGACAATTCAGGAAATACACTTGTGTATTGACATGTAAATTTTAAATATGTCGGCTTGTCTTTTTCAGCCACATTTTCACAGTTTACAAAGTAATGCCTGTGATATATACAGACTGTCAGTCAACCAGATCTGTGAAACATCAAAAGAGCTTTCAATCTGTGTAGTTACATTCTCGGGTTGGTGCACATCAGGAAACAGCATTAGTTAATGGCTACATGGACCTATCGTGTCAGCAACAATAGCTTTAATGCAAAAGTATGGATCAGGCTTTCACTGCAGAACTACCTGTGGGAAACACTCCTAGGATTATCAATGGGATGTGTTGCCACATCAAAAACTATCTTTCGCAATCTTGGCACACCTGTTATGATTGTGGAATATTGAATAAAGCATTTCAAAATGCATGTAATATTATTTGGCCATCTTTACAGAATGTACTGCTGATGAATACTGTCAAAGACCAGAAACACAAAAAAACCCAAACATACAAATTACATCCGAGCAGGATGACCACACCAAAACTCACATCTAGCATCTATTAACCCAAATATAGTATGTTTCTGTGTGAAACACTGCACCTCCACTCTCCACTTTCTTATAGAGTTGAGCAGGGCCACAAACAGAAATGTCTGGGCCCCTGAAAAACCCAGTAGGTGTCCTAACAGATGTGATTTAGAGACATAAACCTATGTCCTCAATAAGTTACTCCATTATCTAAAATTGAACTTCCTATCCTGGCATCAATCAGTTCATTCTTCAAGTGAAATTCCCAAAGCTTGTCATTTTTCTCTTCCTATATTAGGCGCCGTCCCAACTTTTCTTCTGGTCCTTGAATGGCAATACACAACTCAACACTAAGGGCCCAAACAGTTAAATCATACTGCCCTCTGCAAGATAACAATAAAATGTCAAAAAGCCATGGCATATTAAAAAAATAAGTTTACGTTTTGAAACAGACATTTTACTTAATTGCCTGTAATTAAATGTGGATTTTTGTTAATGCATTAGGAAACGTTAGTACTAGAAATAGAATTAAGGATGGACCATTTTTCACCTCTATGCGTCCCCTATGAGACTAGGCCCTAGAAAGTTTCTCCTTTATCCCCTCTTATGGGCAGCCTTGGGGTTGAGAGCTACATTACAGAAATTTGCTCTTTGGATAACTTGCAAAATCAGGTAACGTTGAGCTGTTAATTGTGAGTTTATTGTGTCCTGGTTAAACACAAAATCAATATAACATGATCAAAATCACCAGGACAAAAGCAAGATAGTGATTATGTACGAAAAATCATCAAAATGAAAATAATATTAATCTGAGGTCAGTTTAAACAGTGGCAGCATTACACTTGTAAGCATGTGAAGGAAAAACTGCCACACCATCATCACTCTTTCATTACGTTTATCGTAATCACAGTATTGTGCAACATCATATTTTCCCTGTGGCTTGTAAACCTGAGGAAACATCATCGTCCTTTGACAGAGCTGGAATTTTCCACATGGTTACCTTCATGAGATCATAAGAAAGTGAACCAGGCAAAAGGAAAATGTCCCTTCCTGTGACCTTTCATTGGTCTGCCCATCAGCCAAACTGAAGGTTTGTCTTCCTTAGTCCCCCTCTCTCGTTGCTCTTGATCTTACTCGCTCAAATCCTACACGCTCTGTTAGTCACACAGAGCTCAACAAACAAGAGAAGTTGTGTCAGAGAGAGGAAGAGGGAGAGGGAAGCAATAAAGTGACAAACAGCAAACAGGCAGCAGACGCTGACATGAAGAAACAGAAGATACAGCAGAAGCACATTACAATCTAACAGTCTGCTCAAAACACTTAAGGATCCAGCCAAGCAAAGTTAGGAGGGCATCCCTGGCCTACATGCCGTTAGATCTCCATTGATAGTTTCCCACAGGAAAGCAGCCAGACTGGCACGTGGACTGGATGTGACTGCAACCTCCAGGAGGCCAAACAGATTCTAGCACCATCCCTGCCGAGAGAGCGTGTGCTCCTCTCCCTGCTGCCTCTCTGCCAGCCAAACCCAATGCAGCTGCTGCTGCAAGGACATCTCCTCTCCTGCCTCCTCACACACACACACTGCAGGGCTGCCTCTGTGAGCACAAAATGCACCCAACCTGTTTGCCATCCTGCATCACTCACTTACACTCAGGATCACTGGACACTGTGAATTGTTTCAGTGCCACATTAGGAGGAGAACTTCCTCCAGTTTGATCCACATCTGGGTTTGTATTAAAGCATGACATCAGGCCTGAAAATCACATTTTTTTTACACTCAAGCAAAATGGATCCTCACTGTGCGTGGCAATGAGTGTCCCTGCGCTCTCATGCACTGAGCTAACGTCACTACCAACATTAAAAAAAAAATCACACTACCGCATATGAAATAATGTCACACATGTCCTCCAGTAAATTGGTCAGAAAAATCTGAAAACAACCAGGCATTCAGGACATTTTCAAAATTAAATGATTATGCTGAAGATGTGGTCCAAAACGTTCAAAGAGGCAGAAATTATTTACATAAAAGCTATACTCTTGTCAAACACATGAGACATCAGCAGCGACATCTTGTAGTTTTTACCCTGTTGATGCCACCTCAGATCCAGCACGAGCGTAACCGCTTTCCCAATCAAAAAAAAAAGTAGGTGTGCCATTTTTTGCGCACCGCTGAGAAGAGCACCCTTACCTGAATCGGGGTGAATCCTTTATACATTCTTCAAAGTCCACCGTCATTTTTGCGTTTTCTCGTGTATTCCCACTTCAGTCTGCTAATGTCATTGCCCGCGGCAGGGTGTCGCTCGAACCGTGCGGATGGTGACTGGTATCCCCCTGACGCGCAGCAGTCTGTCGCCCCTCTCCCGGTGGCACCGTGACACAAAATGCAAGCCGAAGACGCGGCAGCCGGATTACTACAACACTGCTGCCGCTGCTGCCGAGACAGGCGAGAGGCGTAGCTGCACCGTGGAGGCTGTAAAAGCAGAGCAGAGTGCCCACTAGCTACAACCTACGGTAACGCAGCTGGTTATTAAGAGCAAACAAACACAGTTAACCTGACAGTGGGCCAACGGTGTTGTAAATATTGATCCTTATTATCATTGACATATTGATTTGCTGTTGATATTCACATCTGAGTTATCCAACAAATAGATTAGTGGGCTACAGCCTACCTTCTTAAGTTAAGTTTAAGGTTTAAATTTAACTCATTACCGCATTAGTTTATTTGAATATTACATATTAATGACAAAATCCTAACGCGAAAATTCACTGCTAGTTGATTCTTAAATATCTAAGATTTTTTGTTTCATTTCTAATCATCATAGAAATAATTAGGGAAAAAACAACTCAGTCATAACTTAAAGAACAAAAAAGTAATTCAACTGCATGTGCAATAAAGTTACCTATTTTTCTGGGGTTTTTTCATATTATCTTTTCTGTTCTGTCTTTTATTATCATGTTGATTTCTAGCTAAAAAAAACAACACTTTAATCAAGGCAGTAAGTGCTAAGCATAAGATAATAAAAATGGACTGTGTCGACATGGACTTGAGTATTCTTGTTATGAATTTTTGTTTATTTATTTACTATTAATATTGTTATTTTTATCTCATTTTTTTAGTGCTTTGATTTTGTGTTTTTGCGTAAATGTTATATCCTTGTCTAAGAAACACTATTTGTCTTACAGAGCTAAATTGACTTCACATGTGGTCCCTCTGCCTTACTGATTTTTTCCTCGCCTGTTGCTCCGGTTAGCTGCCTTTATCTGCATCGTCGCTGACCCATCTCCATTGCTTTTATGCTCTCTGGCTTCAGTGACTTTCAATGGAGAGAGGCTTGTTGCGGCTTGTTGTCAGATGACGACGACACACACCCTCTCTGTGGACTGTGACGTCATCAAAACGAGACAGCACTACATACATTAAATCCGTACAGCAAGTCCTTGATAACTTTATCGTGGAGACCGCGTTTCGTCCGACGCTATGCGCGTATTATTCCGTGAGTAGCTCATCTAGCTCCACAGGTATGAGAGATACAGGGGGACGCATGTTGAAAAGGTACCGTGTCGTGAAACATGTCAGGCGGGATGTGTTGCTATAATCATGCGCCGTCTAGATGAAACAGACTATCTCAGTGTGTCGTTTGTGTCACGGGACTGTCATATTATATCTTTTGAGAAATTAACACAGTAAATAATATACTAGGGCAAAGTAAATACACACAAGCCCTCTGTGGATATTTTGTGACGCTTATCAGTGGGACTCTCTAATTCACTTCCGGACTACAAATAACAGTCACGAGCGTGCGTTCAGTCCGTGTTGAGCTCGAGAGTTTTTTTTCTCCTCTGCTTCATCCTGTTGAGTCCTTAAAAATACCAGCTATTTACAGACACTTTGAATCGACATAAACTCAAACATTTTGGATCGATTTTTCTTTGCAGGTATATAAATGTTTGAACGAAATATCTATAATTGAAAAAATGATTTAATTTTTTTTTTTTTAATAGAAACACAAGCTCATCAAGTGTTGACAAAGCTAACAAATTTCTTCGTGGGCAAATATTATATCCATAAGGCCAGAGTGCTCCAAAGGATCCCAATATTCATTTGTTTCATATTGAACTTAAATACTTTTGAATCTGTCTCCAGAATAACCCCAAACGAAAAAGCTTTCAAAACTTCTCAATATTGGAAAAATTATTATCTGTGAATAATAGATAATGTATAAACAGGGAATCTTTATTCTACCTTGTGCAGTAATGATAGGTTTTACTTTGTGTTTTTCTATTTTTCTGCTCATTTCTTCTTTCCTCTGTACTTGTAAATCCATTTTTTCCATGTATCTATTCTATGCAAAAATCTAAATAAATATTGTAATGAATTAAGATGTTGTACTGCTTAAAATGTTCAAAAACAGTGTTTGGTTCCTCTTGGGATGCACAATATTGTATTTCCACCAATACCTAATATTCCAACATTTCCTAAAGGATTCCTGCACATCCTTAAAAAGTCCAGAAAAGTTTTACATTTGATTTTTGAAATCTAAAGCTATGAAAAGTCTTATGCTTAAATGGCCTGCTCTTAGAGGTGTTCCATAAGACCTGGGACCCTTGCACGTTATGGTCGGTGGTGGTCTGGGGTTTTGGAGAGAGGTTGGGGAAATGTATTTATTTATTTACATGAGGGAAATATATTTAAGTTGCATGTACGAACAGTTGCTTTGTGTAACAAAAGAAGATGCAATTCCCCCTGTCATGGCACTGGTTCTATGTTATGTCAGTTTTAATGAGTTTTTGTGCTGATTTGTTTTTTTTTTTTATTTTCCTAATGTTGACTTTTTTCAATGTTAAAAATCAATAGAAAAATATTTTCCAAAAAAGTCACCTTTGAGAGGTCTTAAACTTTACCAAGTATTTATTAAATCTATTACTTTCTTGTTGAGGGCTGTTTCAGAGAGCAATGAAGGCAATGTGCTCCTTATATTTAAGCCACACAAGCCTAATGCCTGATCAAATAATGTGAATTATTATAGTACATTTGTAAATTATGCTGTTTTTATAGCCTATATATAGTCAGTAGTTTCTGAAAGAACTGTTCATATCTGATCAAATGATATCTGTATTTGTAAGCTCTCTGCAGAAACCACAATTCTTCTATGAATTTTGTTCATAATTTAACAAAATATTGTTTTCATTTTTATAGATGCAAATGATATGAGGGCAATGGAATGACCATGTTAGCCCCGGCACGTTATCTCATCTTTTTTCAGTACATAGGAACGAAATACCGGTGAGTTTGAGCTGAGGGCTTGATGCTTTAATTTAAAGGTGTGTTGTCATTATTAATGCATTATTTGTGTATTCTTATTTCCTCAGTGGTTCGGTGAAAGTGCCTCCACAACAGTTAGCTAAAAAAGGTGTACAAGATTACCTAGAGGTAAGTTTAAATTATTATTTTTATTAAAATACTGGGTTTTGGCCTCTCTACTTATGTTGGAAGGTGAGAATAGTGGATGGACCAGTGAGGTGTGAATAGAGAGTGGGGAAGGAGATGAGGGAAAGGGGCTCTACATTGATTTTAAACCCAAACAACTCACAGTGAGGACAGTAGCCTCTACACTTAGGGCATGCCAACAAAAATCCAAGGTTACTCACCCTGTGATTTTTCTTGTTAATGTGTATTTTCCAGCTCACTTGCTGGTACAGTTTACTCTTTACTATGCTTAATAAAAAAAAACCTTTCCTGTCACATCATGGTTAAGCTTATGGTTCTGTTGACAATCCACTCACTAATCCATCTGCCTCTTCAAAAGTAGTTTTTCCAAGTTATTTTTAACATCATAATAACCAAATGCCCTTAACACTCCACTTTTCTCTTTCTGTGTGCAGGATGCAATAAGACAGCTGAAACCGCTCAATCCGGTGTCTCTGACCATCTCCAGCCGCACCGACACTGGCGTACACGCCCTCTCTAACTCTGCTCATTTTGACCTCCAACGGAGGAATAATAATCCACCGTTTTCTGGAGATGCGATTGTTGAGGCTCTGAATTCCCACCTGAGTACAGAGCAGATCAAGTAAGTCAAGAGTGATACTTCTCAAAAGACTCCTCAAGACACTTCAAGTTAGACGATATCAGCAGTGAATGCAAACATGCCTGCCATGTTATTGAGCAGCATCTTCAACAGGTCATCTTCAAAAGAATGCCCAACATTGTACTGTTTTGAGTAAAACATGAACATGAGCATACAGTTTATATGCAGATTTGAAGCTCATCAGCAGATGGCACAGAACTTCACACCAAACAAAGCCTGGAGGCATTTAGACGTGACAGTCAGCAACGTTCTGTATGTTTCTGTTTTTACATACACCATGTTGAGTGCTGATTGTTTTGTATTTGCCAGCAAGCATCAAGACTTTAGCAGACAACCTGGATCCAGTTTACAAAAATGACTCTAGTATTAAAGTTAAACATTCAATTAAGTCATATTTGTAATTTTAAAATCTTAGTGAGACATTTCCCCTTGCAATATAGACGGAGACAGACTGAAAATCAAGTGATTTTGTATTAAAGCCTAAGATACTGTGTTCAAAAACCAAAGCACAAAAAGATACACTGCCTGGCCAAAAAAAAAGTCGCCACCTGGATTTAACTAAGCAAATAGGTACGAGCTTCCTATTGGTTAATTACTGCATGGGCGATTGTCTTTCAGCTGGCAACAAGTTATTAAACCCCAGCTGATGCAATGAGTAGCTTCTCATTTCTTAAACAACCATGTTGAAAGACACATCCTGTGTTCATGAAAAAGATGTTAGTCTGTTCAAAAAGGGTCAAACCATTGGCATGCATCAAGCAGAGAAAACATCTAAGGAGATTGCAGAAACTACTAAAATTGGATTAAGAACTGTCCTGGAGGAAGGTCATGTGGTCTAATGAGTCCAGATTTACCCTGTTCCAGAGTGATGGGTACATCAGGGTAAGAAGAGAGGCAGGTGAAGTTATGCACCCATCATGCCTAGTGCCTACAAGCCTGTGGGGGCAGTGCTATGATCTGGGGTTGCTGCAGTTGGTCAGGTCCAGGTTCAGCAACATTATGTGTCCAAAGAATGAGGTCAGCTGACTACCTGAATGTACTGAATGACCAGGTTATTCCATCAATGGATTTTTTCTTCCCTATTCCAAGATGACAATGCCAGAATTCATCGGGCTCAAATTGTGAAAGAGTGGTTCAGGGAGCATGAGACATTTTCACACATGGATTGGCCACCCCAGAGTCCAGACCTTAACCTCATAGAGAATCTTCGGGATGTGCTGGAGAAGGCTTTGCGTAGTGGTCAGACTCTCCCATCATCAATACAAGCTCTTGATGAAAAAATTAATGCAACACTGGATGGAAATAAATCTTGTGACATTGCAGAAGCTTACTGAAACAATGCCACAGCGAATGCATGCTGTAATCAAAGCTAAAGTTGGTCCAACAAAATATTAGAGTGTGTGACCTTTTTTGTGGTGGCGACTTTTTTTTTGGCCAGGCAGTGTACAAACACATCTGTAGCTGCAATTTGTGTTTGTCAGTTAAGTCAGGTCAACTGAATTTTGAAGTTTATTTGAAAAAGCAAAGATGAACAAAATGACCAATAAGTTAAACAGATAAAACATAAAACAAGACTTTATTGTACACCATAAATAAAATTGTATACATTACATTTTTGGAATGAAACAATGAATTAATATTATGATTGACATCCAGATCTGTTTGGTGGATTTTATCTTTTAATTACATAATTAAAAAAAAAGGAAATTAAAGATCTAACTGACTTTAGTGATATGGGAACAATGGATCATAGTTCAGGGTTCTCACATGTCCTGGAAAACCTGGAAAATTATTGCCAAATTTTCCAGTCATGGAAAACATATGGGAAATGAGGAGAAAGTAAAAAGTCCCGGAAAAGCTTGAATTGTCCTGGAAAATTATTTAGCTTCCTTCTACCTTGTTGGTGAACAGAAATCAAACATAGGAAATGAAGTAAAAATGTACTTGTTAACTAATGCACACTTAGCCATAAAATATGAGTAGATAACATAAATAAAGTTAAGGAATAAAATATTAAAACTCAAAACAATGGTGACAAAAAGAAATAATAAAAAATTGCAAAACAAAACTTAGGCAACTTAAACAGTAATCAACAAAATCTATTTATATACAGCAGAGTAAATAAAGATAAAAATAAATATAAACCATAAATGTATAATAGTGAGACACAACAGAAATCCAGACTAAAAAGATAGCTAGCAGACAATGTTCATGCCCGAGAGTTAGAAATAAATTTTAAGTTCAATATGATACGGTGGAGCTAGCTAGAGATATTGGTCATCAACCTTTAACCTTGTTTTTTAGAAGGCTAGATCAAAAAATATTCTGGAAAGTCCTGGAAAATGATTTCTAGAACAGAGTGTGAACCCTGTAGTTACTGAAGGCTCAAAAACATCAGTGTCCAGGTGAATAGATTTATATAGTTTCTTCTGTATTTATTCAACAAATATACTATATACTGTATACCCTGTGTGAGAGGGAGGAACAGAACGAGCAGAGTGTGAGACACAAAGAGAGGAGAGGAGGGAGGAAAGGGAAGCTCCCAGCATCCTGTTAATCCCCAAACCTGCAGAGGGAAGGTTAGAAAGGATTATCCCTGCTCCGCTTACAGGTCTGTAGCATCCATTACTACACACACACACACTGATACACTCATCTAGCTTAATGGAAATTACTTTGATTAGTATATTAAACCAAACAGGAAATAAGCAGTATAAGCACACTTGTTGTTCTTTGTAGTGTTATCAGTTATAAAACCTTCCTCCTGATCTGAGAACCAAAAAATTACTTCAGTGCTCACACAAACTGTCTGTGATCAGAGTTTATTAGTTTTATAGCCTTTACACTGAAAAAATGTTTACCTTAATAGAAAGTACACATTTTTACATCATACTTAAGAGAGGAAGTGATGTTAAATGGTAAATGGACCTAAAGTTGCGAAGCACAAGTCCAGTCATTAAAATACTTGTGGCTTTAGTACATCACCGTCCACTGCCTTCTGAGGGTAGTTTACCAAGGCAATTTTCAACCAGACTGGGCATTTCATAAGTATCTCTTTGGCTGGGGTTCACTCGTCCTCTGCTGCTCTATGAAAGAGCCTCAATTAGCTGAAATGAATGGACTTTTCCCATAAGAGGAAAGTGCTGAGTAGCAAAATGGTGCCATGCTAAACAATGCCCCAGTTCCCAAATGTGTGAGGCCAAGCTTTGTACTCCGCTCATGAAAATTTTATGGGTGTGTGTGTGTGTGGTTGTGTTTTGGGCCAGGCAAAGGCTGTCATTTCATATTGTAGTAGGTGCTGAAGGCAGACGCAAGGGTTTTCTCTGCCACGTGTCACACCCAATCTCCTCCCCTGGAAACGTAACCTAGTTTCTCTGATTGTGCACTGACAGTAACACACCCACAAACACACATGGACTGACTGTTCATGCACAGCTTTGTTATAAAGAGATGTGCCCATAGATGTCATGTGTTAATTTGATTATTATGATCCTTTTTGTTGTTGTATCGCCCTATCACCTCTGTTTTAGTAAAACATGAATATAAACAAATAGACAGATGCATAGTCTTTGGACACTGAAGGGGTGCTCTTGTGGTTTGTTCTGGTCACAGTCACTGAGGAACATCTGGCTGCAGCTCTTTGTCCTGGCATTTTATGTATGTAATCACAAAGTATTCCCCCATTCAAATTTACTGTTTACTACATATCTGCCTTACAGTGACTTAGAAATCTAGCCTTACATGAGCTAGATTCCTACTGTATTTGTTGTTTTCTCCCAATGGATCATGTTGAATTAAACAAAAAAAGTCTGGTTCAGTATGATTAAGTAAGTTATAAATTAAATGCAAATGCTAAAAGAACAACCAAATGAGGTTCTCATCAGGAATCATGTGTCAGACATAACATCTGTACATTTAAAACCTTAATTTTCTATATATAATGTCTGCGTTGAAGTGTTTGGTGCAGGAATGGGCAACTTTGGTGACCAATAATGCAACATTAATGTCATCCACACAGTTAGAGGGCCACACCCCAAACTGCAAGATACTCATGATTTAACCTTTATATTAATAAAATGAACTATACCAATATTCATATTCTAAATTAGAATACTAATGGTAAGAACTGATTGAGTTAGTTCAAGACAATTGGGAATTAAATTAAACCAAACCTTATACCCAAATAGTTTGTCTCTTTTGAGCAATGGCAGTGATAATGATATTATTTGTGTTATTACAAAAACCATAATGTTAAGAATATAGATTATATTGTTAAGATAAAAGTGATATTAATTGAAGTAATTGTAATTTATACATAGTCACTGTGAATTATTCAAACTAGAATAAAGAAGGAAAAACATGTTAGGCCAATAAGTCAATAATTAAACTATCTTAAAAAAAGATTTCTATAATAAAACAAAAGTGTATCAAGGATTTGCTTTATACCATACCATACCATTTTTAATGCCATGTTTCTTACTGAGGACGGGAATGGAAAACCAATTCAAGTTGAGAATTGATAACAAAAAGCTCAGGGAATCATTGTAATTAGTGTTTACACTTAACAATTCCCTTATCACTTCCTTCCACTGTTACTGGTATGCCTTGTAAATCAAGGGTGTAACATTCTCATCAGACACAGTCAACAGAAATGGTAACAAAGAAATCAATGATGTGATCATGACAGGAGTAGAGATGGGATCTGAAAACTAGTTTCAGGGGAGTACTGATAACATTTCCCTCAAGGAATCAATATCAATGGTCTATTTGCTTAACACTTCCCTTGTCAACTCATTCAGTATTTTTTCTGCCTGCATTGCAAATCAAGGATGACAGCCTCTCATCAGAAGTAGTCAGCATGAATGACAACAAAGAGGTCAAAAACAGGGGGTAGAAGTAGTCAAAGTAGTCAAAATTGTGACTTAAATCTGAAGACAAAAAGACACTTACTGCTCATTTTTATTGTGAGGAAATACTTGCAAAAGAGTTCATCTAAGCAGCGCAGCATTGGAAATCAGGACTGAAATTTGTTTGATATTGTTGTCACTGAAAACCTATGTAGGCCAACTTTTCTCAAGCCAAAAAAACAGAAGAATTGATAAGAGAATCAGTAAAGAATCTGATTGATAAGCAGAATTGATAATGGCTTTGCAATCAATAAAATCTTATCTATTACGGTTCCTATTTCTTATCATTTTAGACTGAGAGTTTAAGCCAAAGGCATGTTTCCCATCTGAAACACTTCAGAAATTTCATCTAATCTCAATTTCTCTCTTTGCAGGATCACCCATGCCCACCGTGTGCCTGATGATTTCCATGCCCGCTACCATGCCCAGTCAAGGACCTACGTCTACCGAATAGCCCTTGGAGTCCCCCACCACACCCTGCTTCCCATCATAGAGCAAGGTTTCAGCTGGAGCCTCCACAACACGTGAGACATCTTATTTCACACCCCCTTCAGTGAACCGTCCATCATCCTTCATGTGTGTTGCTGCGTGCATGACAAACAGACTGGGGTTCAATCTTACAAGTAGGTCCACATACAGACACTCACACACAGACACACCCACAGCCAACCAGCGCCGAGCCTGGCAGAAACAATGGCACATTAACCACATGAATAATCCACACATGCCATGCTGGAACTGCAAATCAGGGCCAGTCAAACAAAGTCTTTCATGAGAGCTGACATCCAAACAACAAACAACACAGAGAGATGGGGGATAAGGGAACGGATGAAATGGGGGATAGCTCCAATGATGTTCTTTTAGCTGTGATTGGAAGGAGGGAGCATGAAAGAGCACATTTCAGAGAACGCACATGTGAGAATTCATCTGTGCTTCACTTTTTTTTTGGGAGAAAGTAGGGCAAGATAAGCTGCGGGCTTATACACAAGCAGAACAACACCCACGCACATTACACTGACTGTATTTGTTTTTTTTATTCCTCCGTCTTCTTCTCTTTCCCACTCCCACACTTCTCTCCCTCTCTCCACATCTTTCCATTCCTCCTTCCCTCTCTTTTGTATCCGTCCTGTCTGCTTCATTATCCCTCTCTCTTTTTCAGTCTCCATCTCATCCCTCCACCCTCTCTGCCTCAGCAGCCTCTCGCTCTCTCTCGCTCTCTTTCTCTGATCTGCCTCTCTGTCGTCATCACACACTCCCTTCCTCATAATCACCTCCGCTGCAAAAAATATGAACCTCAGCCGCGGTTCAGTTCAACCTTAAATTCAGCCTGAAATTTTTGCATAGAGATGGATAGTTTGCTCTCTTGTGCAGATCTATAAGAATGGCTTAAAATCCATAAATAAGGGCTGCAAAGTAACTAGAATATGGACGACAGTTTTAGCCTAATAAAGAGGCATAATGGGCAATAACTACTGACTTTTAAAATGTTTGCTCTACTTACAGAAAGCTCTGCTGAAAAAGTAGTATTTTCAAAAACCATCAACCCTCATGTCCTGTCAAAAAGTAGCACAGAGCACATTGAGGTCTTATAGTGGATGCAGCAAAAGAAGAGCCATAACAAGGTTATACAGTGCTAAGTTATTAGACCACTGCCCAGTGTGTTTATGCCAAGCCTACCTAAATTAACAGCAGTGGCAATTACCAAAAACATTTGTTATATTTCTGTAATGGTTAATATACCAATATGTAGAAGCTCTTTAACCAAAATGGTAATTATTGTTGTTATCCATGATTTTTCAAATGTACTGTTTTACAAAAAACGGACAAAATAGAAAAGCACATTATTATTTCTTGATTAAGATGTCAAATTAAAGTTACTTACTTGCATTCCTGAACAGAAAAAAAATAATGGTTGAAAGTTTTTCTTGATTAATTTCTGACATCTCAGAGAAGTCGAGGGAGTTGGCTCACATTTAGGTATAAAATGACATTTTCAGCTTTAAACAAGTTTTTGAAAGCTTTCTAAAATATTTGTATTTTCTTGTTTTATGACAGGTGATCTGGTAGAATTGTTAAGTACTTTTATACATATATTTAAAAAGAAAAAAAAATCAGAAGTTTGACTATGTGACAGTTTCAGTATCTGGTGCACTGACATTTATTTAAAAAACACACACAAGAATTACTTTTTTTCTACCATTTACAGAATGCTGCCTTTTTTGGATTATTATTGTCCATATATCAATGATTATCAACAAAAGTGATTATAGTACACTTTTTTATGCTTTGTCAGTCATTCATAGCCAAAGTCCCAAAAGTGGACACATTGGAATTGTCCTGAAACTATAATAAATTATTGATATTATAAACAACTCTTTCTTTTATTGTATATATTTTAGCAAAATTTTGTCCTTTTCATAAATAAGAAAATAATAATTTATAATATTCACGTTGACCCTTTATATGCCCTTATGTGTTTGTGTAGTTATAATATATCCGTAATCAACACATTTTATTAAAAAATCTCACACACAAAATCACTTGTTTACCATTTACAAGAGATTAGGGGAAAAATTTGAGTTCAGTACAGAGTCTGGTACATGTCAATGATCATTAATGATACTGATTTGGTACTTTTATATTCTCTGCTGTGTCAGCTTAAAGAAAAATTCCCTCTTTAAATTTTCTTTTGGTCAAAAGGAGAATTAGATGTTTTTGCCGGATGGTACTTTAAAGTAGTAAAAAAACGTGAAGAAAAGAAAAAAAACACAATAATATGCCATTAATTGATAGTTTAAAAAACAAAATATGCACATCCCCAGAAGGGTCCAACAGGATGGGAGGGTTAATTATCATGCTTCCCTATAGGTATAATATAAACATTTATTATTTATAACAAGTACAAGAGCAGAAATACTGTCAAGGCATTTCCAACATTGTCATGTGAGTTTTTGTCAAAAACGTGGAAAACTGCCCTATCTCACACTGTCAAGAAATCCTGGATCCACATCTGAAAGTTCTTCCTTGTGCATCGACCCAACATTTCCGGAAAAGTTCACCAAAATTGGTTCCTAGCTTTTTGAGTTATCCTGCTTACAGAGAAACGCCAGGACTGGCAGAAGTTACTAACCTCATTAAACAAAATATAACCATATTTTGATTTAAATCTGTTCGTTCTTGTCAAATACAAATTATTGCTTACATATTTACCAATCAAATGAATACAAATTCATTATTGGTTTATCTATCCATAAAAAGCATAAAGTCATGAATGATAAATTTTCCATTAACAGAAATTTGTATCAAAATATTCCAAAAAAATATTACAACATGCGGTATATGATTATTCGCTCTTCATTTAAATGTCAATATTTCTCCAAAAGACACAGAACACTTAGTGTGTAGAGTTATTTAAAAAAATAAGTTACAGCTCTGCCAGGATAAACCACCAACTAAACGAACAGGCTGTTTAATCTATATGGTCAGTTTTATACTAAGATACACTGTAAAGGCTCTTTGTTGTCAGACTCAGGGAAACATCAAGCATTTATAGAGAAAAGAATATATCATCTCTCCTCAGCACTCCAGCACATCTTCATTCAAGCTGTCATGTTCGACATTTATTTAAATGAGTCACTCTGCACACTCTCAGGTCCCCTGCTCGCTGCATCTCTGCCTTGCTCTCGCTCTCTGTCAGATCAAACGAGGCGGTCGTCGACATGCTTTGCTCCCTCACGTGGCATTGTGCATCAGATAATTTCACATTTTTATAGAGCTTCCGATAAATTATTCTACTTTAAAAATGGAAATACGACAGCCTAAAAGCTCCCGGTACTTGATGTGTGCACCACTTCCAAGCAGTCTGACCTCATTGGAGAGGCAGGTCACTTTTAGTTCACATTGCACGAATGAAATAACCCTGATGAAGAAGCCTGTTCAAAGTCAGAGCCCAGAGAAAGTGAACTGTTTATAATCATCATCATTAAAGTAGAACGTGTCCTTTCAGGGAGTTGGATGTTGGAGCCATACAGGAGGCTGCGGCCCTGCTGGTTGGTGTTCATGACTTTAGCAGCTTCAGAGCAGTCAGCTCTAACCTGTCTGTCAAAAACCCAGTGAAGATGCTGGATGTGGCGAGCATTCGGCCAGGAGAATCCTTTGCACAAGGACACTTCCACAGGTAGGTTCTCAGGCAGAAATAAAACGCAATTTTATTTCTGCTTTTTATTTCAGGGTTTGTGGTTGTTGTTTTTGAATTACAGAAAAAATGTCAAAAAGAAAACTTTGCAGTTCTTTCTCATTAATAACTGAACTATCTGCTAAACAAAGAATAGCAATAACCAAATGCACAATGATACTTGCAGTGAGTAATGCACCTTTGTGTGAAACTACCACTGGAGATACTCGAAAAATGTAAATAAAAAGAGAACACAATGACTTGCAAATTCTTTTCATTCTACATTCAATGAATATTCTGCTAAGACAAGATATTTCATGTTCAAACTGCTGCATTTTTTTTTTTCAAATATTCACTCATTTTGATTTTGATGCCTGCAACATATTCAAAAAAATCTAGGACAGAGGCACCTTTGCCACTGTGTTTCATCACCTTTCCTTTTAACAGCATTCACTAAGTGTTTGGAAACTGAGGACACTAATTGTTTTGTTGGTAGGATGCTTTCCCATTTTAGCATTTTAGTCCGGTATCTTCATAGTTGTATTTTGTACTTCATAATGTGCCACACATTTTCAATGGAAGACAGGACTTGACTGCAGACAGGCAGTCCAGTACCAGCACTCTTTGTTAAAACAGTCATGCTGTCCTAACACATGCAGAGTGTGGCTTACTTTTCTTAGCCCATGAGGTAATATCCTTTACAGCAGTGTTTCTAAACCAGGTGTCCGTGGACCCCTAGTGGTCTGTGGTGTAATTGCAAGGGGTCCTTCAAAATAAAATACTTCTTTTAAAATCCTGTGACATCTATAAAAATAGGATATTACTCAAATGTGACTGAGACCTTTATCTACCTAAACTACAGAGATTAACAGGACTTTTTTTCTGTTTCACAATTTATTTAAATTTATAAAATACAAACACAATCTGCAAACTTTTCAAAATATGAGCCCCCTACTGTTTTAGTGGGCTTACACCATTCTTTTCTTAATAATGATTTTATTGTGAATCATCTGCAGGAAGGTGTTGTGGCAAAACTCATTAACTTTAGGTCAGTGCTTGAAATCAAGCGAGTGTTACAAACAAACAAAGAAGAGGAGGGCGATAAGTACAGTTACAAAAAGAAGACAAAAACCAGGACCCCCCCCCCCCCCCCCCCCAAAAAAAAAAAAAAAAAAAAGTTGAGAAACTTTGTTCTTAAACTGGACTATTTGCTCACACAGTTGTTCACAGAGTGGTGAACTTCACCCCATCCTTGCTTGTGAGCAACAGAGCCTTTCAGGGATTCTCCCAAATAATCTGTTCACCGGTGGAGTGCTCCAAACAGGTATTTTTGAGCATCCCTCAGCTTTTCCAGCCTTTTGTTGCTCTTGTCTCAGCTTTTTTTGAACAGGCATCAAATGCAAAATTAGTGAATATTTGCCTCATTAAATGTGTTTTCTTTGTTGTGTATTCAATTGAATGTAGTTTGAAAGGGATTTGCAAATCATTTTATTCTGTGTTTTTTATGTTTTAGACAAAATCACAGCTTAATTGGGGTGAGGGAGTAGGTTTGCATAAGTGCATATTTAATAAATCTCTGTACTTGATCCAGTATGACCATGATGCTGCCATCAGCTAACTGCTTGTTTGCTGCTGGTACTCCTGAAATTGGTTGACAGTGTTTTCCTTTTCTTAACTTTTACTGTGTGTGATAATGCAGATTAATAAAGACCTCTGTGCTCAGTCAAGCATGATCCTGTGAACTCAGTGCCCTTGAACTCGCACACATGTGCACGCACATGCACCCACGCAGAGTGAAGCAGCAGACACAAACGCAAACACACACAGATGAAAACAAAGCCCTGACAGGCTGATGATGGGCTGTAGCATGATTGTTTTCTTTCCCTCCAGGCCTGTGGTCGGGTTAGCAGTAAAAGAAATGAAGTGAAACTGACTGAATATTCGAAAGTGGAGAAAAGCAGAGAGAATAAATTATCTATGCATACTCCTCTTAAAAAAAAAAAAGCTATGTTTCTCAATCTTGCATCAACTAATGCATTCACTCAGCAAACTATGAGGCAAACTCTGCCTGTAATGCTAGACAGGCTGAGATCTGACATAAAAACAATATTTTTCATTATGAATATAAATAACCTCATTCTTTTGTTTATTTAAGAGCTCAGTGGTGTATATCTCTGAAACCCTGTCCTTAATTTATTATTATAATTCAGCCATTCCTTCTCAAGAAGCATTTTCAATTACTAAAGGGACAGAAGTTTTGTTGGAGAAAGCACAGCTCTTTATTGGGGCATCAGAAGCAAATGAATTTTAGACTGTTTTTGCCCAGGAGACACCACGCACAAAAATCTCAAGGCACACCATGTTAACATAAAAAAATAGTCTTTTTAGTTCATGATCTTATCAGTCTGTTCCACTTATATATTTCATCTACAAATGTCTAATACATGAAAAATATGACAAAGTACTGTATTGCTAATGGTTTATTTTTCAACATAGTAATCCAACATTTATATTTAGATCCATTTTAAAACTCATTTATTGGTTGTTTTAGTTGCATTAATGCTATATAGTTGGACAAATTGCCAAGGCACACCAATGAGCCCCGCCACGGCATTTAAGAGCCATTGAGTCAGCGTACACAGGACTATATGTACTGTTAAGGGGAAATATACGCTTTGTTTAGTCACATGTCGACAGGGTGTCACTCAACATTGCCAAACAAATCTGGGATAATTATTCATCTTGAAAATAACTTGCAACTTGTGTACAATAAATGTATGTTAAAAATTTTATCATGCTACTAGTGAAAATAAAATCTGTCATGGGACAGTGTGTTGTAAAGTTGTTGAAATTATTTCTCATTTCTACTCACTTTTATTCATATTTTATGAGTTTATTTTCTTTGAATTGTCCACTATGATCACTCACCTTAGTGGCTTTTTTTGTCAGCAAAAAATATTAAATCTTTGAGCCCTTCCTTTTGATTTAGTCAGTCTGACAGATCAGTAAAATAAGCTCCCCAAAATAGTTTGGTGTGTCTAGACAGGAGATGAGATACAAACGTATCACATTAAGGCTGGCTTCAGCCAGGGTGTTCTCTGTTATTATAGTGCATAACAGATGCATTTCAATCAGGACCGACCAAATTTGAGTGAACAATTATTTATTATACAAGTTGATATGATTGAAAATGTGCAGTGTCCCTGTGGTTAGAATCTCTTTGGCGATTAGACTCTGTCGTGATGTCTTGGTGTACTTCAGGGGTACTGACAGTGAATGCGAAATAAGATACCCCCCTTGGAGTCTAGACACTGGTGGTGGTGAGGAATACAGGAACGATGAGTAGTAGACATCTGCTTTCTGGGACCCTGATGCGATGGACTGAGGTGCTGTGGAGGTGAAGGGGCCAGAATTCTGAGGAGTTGGACCTGGACAGTGATGAGACGACTGGAGGTGTCTAGGGTAGTGGAGGGTTCACCAGCACAACGCCACCGCACTGACGGTGGAGGAGCAAAGACAGTGGTGTGCTCAGTGCTTAAGTGACTGTACGCCCCTCATCAGCTAATGATTTGAAACACTTGTGCAGGTAGGCAGAGTGAGGAAATGAATAAGCGGGGACTGAATGAACATACACACGTGGACAAAATTGTTGGTACCCTTCTGTTAAAGAAAGAAAAACCCACTAATGGTCACTAAAATAACTTGAAACTGAAAAATTAATAATAAATAAAAATTTACTGAAAATTACCTAATGAAAATCAGATATTGAAAGAAAAGATTGAAAATGATTTGACCACAGGGACATGTTAAACTAAGGTGTGTCCTGTAATTAGCATCACAGGTGTCTTCAAACTTGTAATCAGTCAGTCTGCCTATTTAAAGGCTGAAAAGTAGTCACTGTGCTGTTTGGTATTGTGGTGTGTACCACACTGAACATGGACCACAGAAAGCTAAGGAGAGAGTTGTCTCAGGAGATTAGACAGAAAATTATAGACAAGCATGTTAAAGGTAAAGGCTATAAGACCATCTCCAAGCAGCTTGATGTTCCTGTGACTACAGTTGCACATAATATTCAGAAGTTTAAGGTCCACAGGACGGTAGCCAACCTCCCTGGACGTAAAAATATAATAATACGTGGCCGCAAGAGGAAATTGATGACAAATTGAAGAGACGGATAATACGAATGGTAACCAAAGAGCCCAGAACAACTTCCAAATTTATTAGAGGTGAACTCCAAGGTCAAGCCAAAGTTGACTTAATGGAAGACAACCGAGGAAGACACCACTGTTGAAAGCAAATCATATAAAAGCGAGACTGGATTTTGCAAAAAATCATGTTGACAAGCCACAAAGCTTCTGGGAGAATGTCCTTTGGACAGATGAGACAAAACTGGAGCTTTTTGGCAAGTCACATCAGCTCTATGTTCACAGACGCAAAAATGAAGCATACAAAGAAAAAAACACTGTACCTACTGTGAAACGTGGAGGAGGCTCAGTTATGTTCTGGGGCTGCTTTGCTGCATCTGACACAGGGTGTCTTGAATCTGTGCAGGGTACAATGAAATCTCAAGACTATCAAGGCATTCTGGAGCGAAATGTGCCCAGTGTCAGAAAGCTTGATCTCGGTCACAGGTCATGGGTCCTCCAACAGGATAATGACCCAAAACACACAGGTAAAAATGCCCAAGAATGGCTAAGAACAAAACATTGGATGATTCTGAAGTGGCCTTCTATGAGCCCTGATCTAAATCCTATTGAACATTTGTGGAAGGAGCTGAAACATGAAGTTTGGAGAAGACAACCTTCAAACCTGAGACAGCTGGAGCAGTTTGCTCACAAGGAGTGGGTCAAAATACCTGTCGACAGGTGCAGAAGTCTCACTGAGAGTTACAGAAATCACCTGATTGCAGTGATTGCCTTAAAAGGTTGTGCAACAAAATATTAAGTTAGGGGTACCATCATTTTTGTCCAGGCCAGTTTCATTATTTTGTTCTTTAAAATGATTCTGTTGAACCACAATTCAAAAGCAATGTTTGTTTTTTATTAGTTAATTTTCAGTATTTTTTTTTTATTTATTATTACTTTTGTCAGTTTTAAGTTATTTCACTGACCATTGTGGGTTTTTCTGTCTTTAACGGAAGGTTACCAACAATTTTGTCCATGTGTGTAGGTCTTCCTGCCAGAATTTTCGCTAAGCTTCATATCATAAAACACTGACTTCATCTGTCCATGAAAAGATACCATCCCTCACCAGAGTCAATGAGCTAACTGCCGAGCTGTCTAAATCTGCCCCCACACTCCTTATACTTCTTATACTACGTCAAATGTATTCAGACAGCAAGCGCTGAGTCAAATTTGCATTTGACCCAATTCTTGCCATGTGCTTCTTTGCTCTTTTCACTCTTTACTCCCCAAAATGTACAGTCAGATTTAAGGAGAATAAAAGCTGCTGTGACTCATATGTGGAAACAAAAAACATCAGAGAGAATAAAATTGGGTGTCAATTTGCGGTGGAAAAAGATTCATACTTTGATGGTATTACCCATAATCCTGTTGGGCCTGAGCTGTAGTGGCCCATTCAGCTTGTGACATTTAAACAACTCTGTACATGAGAAGAGTCCCAGTCGCTTGCTGATGTCTGGCACACACATGAATGTCACATCAGCCCCAAACTCTCTGAACACAGGAAGGGGGAAAGCATCAAAACATACAACAAGAGAGATGAAACCAAAATGTGCCTCAAAGTGTTATAAATATTAGACAGGGACTTCACTAAAGGATAAAACTAAATGACTTTCAGATCAAAGCCTCATGTTCTGAAGGTGTTTTTCAGATTTACTCCCTCAATAATAATCTTTTCTGACAGAGTAAAGTTACATTAAACCTGACAGCAGTTGAGGATACTCTTTTGTCTCTGAAGTGACACTTTAACCTTGTGGCGGTGTTTGACTTTCTTTAGCATGCCACATTTTAGTCTTCAGGACTGAAGTTATCATTGCAAAATTTCATGGGAGTGTTGGGAATGTGCCTTAAGGCCGGTGTGTGTGCCATTTTACCAAATATGCAGGTGAAAAAAAGCTGTGCCATTTAGTGACTGTATTTCCAACATTTCAATGAATTGTTTAACACTACTAATGTCAAACTTTTATGTGTTTCTTTTTCAGAGACATCTCATTCTGGGAGCTGACGTTTACAAGCAAATCTTTTCTTTATAAGCAGGTTTGTTCTCCTTTTTTCTTAAAATGCCACTTTTAATATCTTCTCATTTAAGTGTTGTTCTTCATTTGTGATTAGCACCATCTGCTGGTTACAACAAACAAGCAAATAATTCAATCTATTTACATAGCACTATTAAAAATCATAAATATTTACCAGAGTACTACATAGTGACTAAATTCAGGATAAAATAATAATAATAATTTATAATAACAATGATAATGATGCACTGTATATAAAAAAACACTGTAATAAAAAACATAGATTATAAGAATTAGAAGGCATTCAGCATGAAGATGAGGAATTTTTGGGCATATATCAGGATAAGAAGCTGGCTGTGCCTCTGTCCTGCAGGTGCGGAGGATGACAGGTGCTCTAGTGGCTGTGGGCCAAGGGCGTCTCTCATTGTCTAAGTTGACGGAAATATTGGAGGCTCGGGACTCTCTAGCTTACCCAAATGGCCTTGTTGCTCCAGCTCATGGCCTCTTTCTCACCAGGGTTGACTACAAGACAGCAGGTGAGGAGGTTTACTGGTAAATAAGCAAAATCACACAAAAAAGGAGTGATGTTGTCCTGAATATTAGCTCTGCTATGATTTAGGTCACAGGCATGAGGGCTAAGTGACCATTAAAACAACTACATACTGATGGTGAGCTAAGTGTGACTGGCTGGATTGGTGTTAACACTGTTAATCATTTAATAGTGTATGTGTGTAACAATGGCAGTTATGAAATATAATGCCACTTCTGTAATAAACACACAAAAAAAACCATTTTTATCAACATATTTTATTGCTGTGTTGACACATTCTGACACTTTGGCACAGGACATTTTCTGTTTTGCATTTTCTCTGCGCTTAACCGTGTGTTCATCAGATATCCTCTCATGTCATAGTATGATTGTCCTGCAAGCTATTCGGCACTGCTGTATTGTTATTTTGTAATTACAGGCCATCTATCACGTATCTAGTACCCTCCCAATCAAAATCTTAAGACCATTTGAAAAATTGCAAGAATTTTCGTTTTGCACCGTTGGATCTTAAGAAGGATCTGAGTAGAGCTTCAAGATGAAAAAAGAAGAAATGGAACTGAGGGACAAAATTTTGAGTATGCGATTTATCAATCAACAATCAACAATTAAACTGAAACAGGCAGATGCCATCTGGTGGTTGCATGGTTATTGGGCTACAGTCAGCATCAGTAACGGCCTTAATTTGAGTTGAGGATAATCCCGTGTCTTGATGGACAACCAATCAGATCCTCCAGCTCAGCGCCGTGGGATTATTTTAGCTCTACTACTGCTTGACTTTTTGTTCTATAACCCTCCTGATCTTTTAAGACATTCAAAATTACTGTCTTACTGTGTCCAACCTCAGCAGCAGTGACTCATTGCGAGAGGCCTTGCTTATGCAGCTCAACAATCCTACCGTGTTCAAGGAGAGGAAGCTATTTTGCCTTTGCCATCAGGAGGTCATGACAGTGTGAATACCTGACAGAAAATGGCATGGAATCCAAATTTTTGCCCAGGTTTTGGCTTTTAAAGGCTGTGGTCTTTAACTTTTGATCAGCTAACAAAAGTGTGTTTGAGTTTAAATGCAGTTTTAAATAAATTGCCTGCTCAAATTTTTTTGTCTCTCGCTCCCATTTCTTCTTTTCATGGATGGACGTATGCCAAAACGCCCTCTGATAAAGAGGCAGAGTCTGATGATCAAGGGGAGGACTCATCCATGGCAGAAGCCACTGAGGTAGTTAAAAAGGTCCACAGTGGCAAAGCGCCAGGAGTAGATGAGATTTGCCTTGAGATGCCAAAGGCTCTGGACATTGTTGGGCTGTCTTAGCTGACACACCTCTACAATGTCACGTGGATGTTGGGGACAGTGCCTGTGGAGTGGCAGACTCCAAAATTACCACTCCACTTTTAAAAATGGGGACCAGAGAGTGTGTCTTATTCCATGGTGCTGACCCTGGCTGTGGGACAGTGGACCAGCTCTTTACCCTTGCAGGGCTTCTTGAGGGAGTGTGGGAGTTTGCCCATCCTGTCTACATGTGTTTTGTGGATTTGGGGAAGGCCTATGACCTTGTCCCTTGGAGGATCTTGTGGGTGTTACTGTGGGAATATGGGGTTCCAGGGCCTCTGCTGAGAGCCATTCGGTCCCTGTACAACCAAAGTGAGAGTTGTGTCCACAACCTTGGCATAAAATCTACTGGTTCCCAGTGTGTGTTGGCCTCCACCACGGTTGCCCCTTGTCGCCGATTCTGTTTGTGGCTGTCATGTACAGGATCTCAAGGCTCAGCTGAGGGGATGAAGGTGTTCAGTTGGAGGCCTCAGAATTTTGTCACTGCTCTTTGCAGATGATGTTGTTCTGTTGGCTTCTTCAGCTGGGGACCTTCAAAGGGCACTGGAGTGTTTTGTGGCTGTGTGCCAAGTGGCTTGGATGAGGGTCAGCACCTCCAAGTCTTAGGCCATAATTCTCTGCCAGAAAAAGGTACATCACTCCCTCCAGGTGGAGAGCAAGTCCATCCTTGCCCCAAGTGAAGATTAAGTGTCTTGGGGTCTTGTTCACGAGTGAGAGGAAAATGAGAGAGAGAGATGGATTAGTGGATTGGTGCAGCATCTGCAGTATTGCAGACTCCGTACTGAACTGTTGTGAAGAGGGAGTTTAGCTACAAGGCAAAGCTCTCAGTTTACAGCGCCATCTTCATTCCAACCTTCACCCATGATCATGAGCTCTAGATAATGACCGAAAGAATGAGATTGCGGATACAAGCCATTAAAATGAGGGTGAGGAGCTCAGACATCTGGAGGGAACTTCAAGTAGAGCCACTGCTCCTTCAGTTGATGTGGCTCGGGCATTTAATTAGGATGCCTCCTGGTCACCTTCCTGTGAAGGTTTTCCAGGCATGCCCAACTGGGAGGAAACCCAGGGATTGTATATCCTATCTGGCCTGGGAACTCTTGGAATCCCCCAGGACAAACTGGAAATTGTAGCAGGGGAGAGGGAACCCTGGGCTGACCTGCTTGGCTTGCTGTCCCTGAGACCTGACCCCAGATAAACAGTGGAAGATGGATTGATTTTTGGCATGTTTGGTCATAGACTTTAAAATATTGACTACTGAGATTGAGTCTCACTCACATTATCTGAGTTATTTCAATCAACAATATGTAAAGCAGTCACTACAGTTATTTCTTCAATTAAAAGATTAATTGTTGTTGTGCCTCTGTCTCCTCAGACATCCAGTATCCAAGACAAACATCAGCGGCTTGAATCATCTCCAGTGTAAACTCATCTCTGTACAGAAACTGTAAAACTGTGAATTCAAAAAGCTGTAATAAAGTTTTATACATTGTTTCTCATGGTAGCATTTTCAATGCACAGTTGGTCTGCTTTCACAAAAACAATCTTAAAATAAGCATCAGACTTCATGTGGATGAACATCTATATGTTCTTTAATTCAACATTTTAAGAATACATAACTGTGTTCATGAACGCAGCTCAGCTACAGAATACCACACACCTTGAACCTATGGTTGTCTACACATGACCTTCAGGTTACAACAGACAATTTGCTTCAGGCCTGGTTAGGCAGCATTACTCTTTAAGAATACATGTATGAAACAGGTTCTGGTAGGTTCTTCTGACACTTATCAAACAAGGTTTACAACATGTGGAGAGGAGTGTTAACTCTATAACCAAAACTGCTTTGTGTGTGTCCATGGCTCTCATACAGTGGTTTAAAATTATGGATCAACCAAGTGCTCACACACTCTCACTGATAATGTATACATCCAAAAGTCCAAAATAAAACTGCATACACTGCTTCTTTACCCATAAGTCTTCACAGACCATTCTCGTGGATTTTCAGCACACGCTCACTTGTTTGTTTTGGCTGCATCTACTCGTCAAGGTGGGTGATTTTCAACAAGTAGTCCATAAACAGTTCATGAAAACAGGCAGACCACCAGCGGTCTTCTTAGTGCCGGCTGGAGCCAGGTGAGGTTTATTCAAGGTTCAGACCCACAAGTCACTGCCTCTGTTTCCAGTATTTTGTACAAATGACCCACTGATGCAAAGTTTTCTGATTTAGGCTCATCGCATACAGAGTGCTGCATCCATCTAAATTGAACCTCATGAGGAATGTTTTTTGCACTTCTTAGAAGTGACAGACTATTAATAATTCAGTCACACTGTTTCTTTAAAACCTAAAATTTTAAATATGTACACAAGTACATGTTTTCTATCCATGCAACCATGTTGGAACAACACAGTGAATCTGATTGGCATAGGTCCTCGAGTCAATTCAGCATTTGGTTTCAACAAGAGAATTCACACAAGACGCCCATAATTCAATATATACTCAAAATTTCAAGTGTTAACCAGAATATTAAGCCCGATGTCTTAGAATATCAGTAACAAAATCATATGAATATATATAATGCACTTGAGGAAGGCATTGTTTTGTTTTTTTTAAACTCACAATACTTTATAACAGCACAGTCTGAGTGAAGAATGTAGCTGAGCTTAAGTTAAACTGGAGACCCTGATTTTATGGATTAATGTGGGGACAGTGGAACACAAAAGGGAAAATGATCACATCAGACCTTAATGGGCACGTAGTTTTGTTAAAATAAGGTTTCATGAGACAGATGAAGGAAAAAATGCCCACCAGAAAAAGTGGGGAGAAGCCTGTCCTAATGTCCATATTAATTTTAGAAAGTAAATAAGATGTGAGATGTGTGCGTGGCTGATGACTGATTCCTAATTAAAGAAATATTCAAATGTCTATGACTTGGAGATAGTAGTGTGTCACTCTAGGCAGCCTTTTTTTGGCATTTGACTCCACACCCTGATGCTAAAGCTGAGGTTAAGTCAGGATTAGTTTATGTAACTTGATTACAGGTTTAAAGTATTTGAGAATAGCTATCACAGGTTGATAAGTTTGCATAGACCCTTGAAAACCCAACCATCACCATCTCAATAACATAATATTTATGATAAAAATTAAACTCGGAACAGCATACCCAAATTCACCCTTTGTACTTTGTCAACAGAGCAAAATAAATGCTGTTTTATATACGATAGATACATTCAATTATTTTATTTCATTAAAAAACCCTAGACTTTGTGGCACATAAAATAGCTTTTCTATATGTTTTGTGTGAATCTCTAGTATCATGCCACCACTACATCATTACCAAAGGCTCTTTGATATAATTCATAAGTGCCCAGTGTGACATAGTTCACTATGGCTGCTGGTACAGCATGACGATACACAGCGAAAAACTCGTACACTTTATTTCAAATAGGTACAAAGAGTGAATGGGGTTTGTTACCGAGACTTACAAAAACACTTGTCTGAGAGGAGACATAGCCACGTGTAAACATATACTGTGTATGTGGTTTTGCGCTTTCCTCCGACAGCTAAAAAGAAATAAAAGCATAAAACACTGCAGGAGCATTGAGTCCTTAGGGAGCGGAGAGGGACGAGGGAAGTCAGAGCCGCGTCCTTCATGCGATGAACACTACTCCCTTTAGCTGGCGATCTTCTCAATTTCATCCAGATCATCCGTGTCTAATCTTTCGATCTTCTTGCCTGTAGAGGAAGCAACATTAGAGAAGGTCAGGTTTGTTTTAATTATTTTCTTGCAATCCCACTAAAACAGACACTTGTTTGCATCAGCTGCAGACTCACTGAAATGCTCCTGGATCCTGTTCAGAATGTTCATGCTCATCTTGCTGTCAACCATGTTGATGGCCAGTCCTCTCTTGCCAAATCGACCTGTTCGGCCAATCCTGTGCAGGTAGGTCTCATTGTCAGGGTTACCATCCTTGTCTACAGGGAGGTCAAAGTTGATCACCACAGAAACCTGCTCGACATCAATACCTGTGAGGAGACATACACCACTGTACATTAGCAACACTGTATGATTATGTTAGTATTATGAAGGCTGGAAATGCAGACTTCATTCTTCTGTCATATGGCTAGGAATAAAATAATATCAGGCATAAATAAAACTGATTATTTCTTCATCTCCTGTCAGTGGGTGGGATATATTAAGCAGGAAGTGAACATTTTGTCCTTAAAGTTGATGTGAGAAACAGGAAAAATGGTCAAGCGTAAGCATTTGAGTGAGTTTTACAGGGGTCAAATTGTGATGTCTAGACAACTGGGTCAGAGCATCTTTAAAACTGCAGCTCTTGTGGGGTGTGTGTGGTCTGCAGTGGTCGGTATCCATCTAAAGTTGTCCAAGGAAGGAACAGTGGTGAACCAGCAACAGGGTCATGTGTGGCCAAGGCTCATTGATGTACTTTGAGAACCAGTTACATTGTCACTAAATAAAAGTAGAGTAAAAAAAAATTGAAAAGCTAAACCAACAAAGTTTTTCCATCAGCTTGTGTCATCACAGTACCAACATCTTATTTTAATTTTTAATAGTGCAAATTTTACAGCTTCAAATCCCATTAAGTACATTTAAACAGATGTAGTCCTATCTCAATGAGCCTCATGACAAGTTGTGTAGGTATTAGGGGTGTAATGATCCATCGATCTGGATCGATCCATCGATTGGTTAAGCAGCAATCCAATCAAACTGATGTAAACTCAAAACATCAATCAACATTGTTATCTTTAAGGTACGCCTTTATTTTGAAATTCCGACCGGATATCTGTTTCACAATTTACGCCCAATTGCGCCTTGTTCTGAAGTTTCCAGGGCTCTCAACCCTTACACATTCAGCGTGAAACACACATTTGAACCTTATCGCTCTCTCACATGCCACACCTGGTATTTCTCAGGCTTTAAAATTTATCACGCAGCGCCCATCGAGTAACACCGCCATATGTGCCTTTGGAACGTGTAGCAAGAGGCTCCGAGCATCATAGAGCTAAACGAGAGCTTGACATGTCAGTCAATCGGAAAATAGCACTGCTGTATTTGGGTAAGATATGGTTGATCTGACAGCAGAGGATGCATACTGCACGCACATGACCGGAGTGCCTAATGACACAAGTACAGTGATCTCATTTGATTTTGTAGCGCTCTAAGTGATAAAATTACTTATAGTACGAAAGGAAAACAGCGAGAGCTTATTCTTATTCTTCCTCCACATTGACATACAAACTGTGGTTACCAGGCATCACATTAAAACAAAATCATCAATGTTGAGTCAGTTAAGTTAATAGCTCTACTTAGAACATGAGAAATGTTTGGATTTAATTAAAATCAAAATTGCACATTTTTAGTTTAAAAGAGCATGGTCAAATGTTGGAGGTCAATAATAATAAAAATAAAATAATACAATAATTTGTTGTATTATTTTGCATCATTACTTGATATAATAAACTAACATCAAAAAGTAACAATAACGCCCATTATGTAAATGTGGGGGCAAAAAAAGCACCCGACTACTAATTAACCCAATTTTAATTTTAAAACACGATTAGATTATATAGATGGTTATAATCCTCTATAAACTATCAAACCTAAAGGTCAGCACATCGTTTCACATTTCAGTAATAAAATTGTCAAAACATCAAAATTGCTTTGTATTTTTTTCTTGCTTTATCAGCTACATTTAGTTGAAATGTAGCTGATTGTGTTAAATGTGTACATAATATAGTCTTCAATCTTCATCATCTTAAATAGATCGAAGGCCCCTGAATTGAAAACGAAATCGAATCGTGGCAGACTTTGTGATATCGGCAAATATTGTATCGCTGTCCAAAGAATCAATATCATATAGTCATAGAAACTGGTGTTTTACGTCCCTAGTAGGTATTAATGCCGTTGATTAAATACTCAAGGTAGGGTTATGCATTATGGTCAAAAACAAAATCAGACTTCTTTCCACATATGCTCAATTTAAGTATTTCATTTTTACTTTCTTACTTAATAAAAGAGTAAATTACTTGAGAGTTAAGCTTTATTCTATCAACATTTGACAACAGCTGTAAATTTGTCATAAAAAGTGCACATCTGTGTGGGTAGAGAAGTTTTCACTTGAACACTCAGGGTCTGAAAGTTTTACCAGTCTAAGAACCAGACTGAAATTAACACAGATCACATCATCAGAAAAATGTCGATGACTATCTCCAACAAGGGGGATATGTTTTTGACAGTGTTTGTTGTCCATGTGCAAAATACCTAAAAAAAATGATCAACTGATTTTAAATAAATTTCCTGGGAATGTTTGTCAATGCAGACAAGAAAGAACTGATTAGTTTTTACCGGTTAATCTAAATCTGAATCCAGGAATTCATTAAATGATTCAATAACAATGCGAGATACAGCAGTCGTCAGCATTTACGCAAACTACACTGCGAATGAATCCCTTTGGGGAAGGTCAGGGCTCTCAGAGCACCTCTACTTTTTGTAATTGTATTTAATTGCTTGTGGTTTATTGTCCTTGACCAGAAAAAATGGCACTTACAAATAGTGTGTTAAATTACAATTTATAAACTAAATGTATGATGAGTGATTTGAATGAGCATTTTGAGTCTTCAGAATACTTTTCTTTCAGTTTGGGAACACTATTTTTACGTGAGCAGGGCAGTATGTAGATAACAGACGTATCAATCTGTCTATGAGGACACCAAAACTAAGTCTTTGTCAAAAGCTTTAGTTCTGGCTTTAGTAGAAATGCATGACAATTAATAGAATCTAGAAGGTTTGTTTTCAAAAATCTCTTAACAAAAATATGTTTTTTTAATAAAATAGACTTATCACAGAAACATAACTCAAGGTTTAATATTAAGAGTGTATGCATGTGAATTCAATGAACCAGAGGAGCTTCAGTCCCTTTCCTCACCTCGAGCACAGACATTTGTGGTGACCAGAACCTTCTCCTTTCCATCTCTGAAGCGTTCGATTACAGCGGCTCTCTGTTCCACTTGCATCTCTCCACTCAGCAGCGCCACCTGGTGGCCTTCTCTGGACAGTTCCCCTGCAAGCCAGCCTGCTGTCTTCCTTGTCTGAATCACAGAAAGAGAGAAAGAAAAATCTGTCAGTCCTGCACCAGCTCAAGAAACAGAAGTGAAAATTCAACAAAAAAAAAAGCAAATTTATGGAGGTCAGGGACCACAATGAGAATACCTTAACTTAAAATGAATCATTTTTAAGCCCCATTCCCAGTCCCTCATCATACATTTTAAGACCCTATTTCATCTTCAGTTTCAAACCCATTATGGATTTGGGACAGGAGCTCTAAAAGGTTTTCTAACATTGCTGACTGAACATACCCATGACATCTTGGAAAAAGGTATTGGAAGAAATGTATAGAGAACAAAAGGACTGAATGACTGCATGTTTTTAATTCCCAATGGAAGTAGAACTGATCTAGTAACTCAAAAAACATGCAGCCTAGGTAACAAGTTACTGTATGCTACCACTCAGCAATCTGCACTAATTCGTAGATCACAATCAAGCAGATTTCCAAATAAAAGGTTAGGTGCAGGAATTAATGTACATATTTACTCAAATTAGGTATGAATTTCACTTCTTATCAAGCTCAATCCTTTAAGTTATCTTACCCACTTTTGACATACAGCTGTGAAGCAGCTTTAAAGGCCTGTCCCCACAGCTGCCTTTATTTGCACTGGTGGCACTTGTTTTCAATTCAACACTGATGCAGTGCAGTGTTCTCGGCACCCAAAACTCTGGGTGAAAAACACTGTGTCAGCCGTTTTTTGTCATCATACTCCCAGCAAAAAATAGTTCAACTTTTAAAAGACCACAGCGCAAGTCAACGTCATTAGTGACTCACTGTCCAATCAAAATTAGCAGAAGGCAGGGCTTATGTCTACTTCAATAAAAGCATTGGCAGAGGAAAAAAAAGAACTGACTCATAGTTTTAAAGAAGCAATATCTTGGTTATCAGCTGTTATCAGTGGAAGGAAATGACTCCCTAACTGGGTTTTCAGGGTATCTGTGATATTTCTGCGGATAAAAGAAAATTTAAAGCACATGGACAAATTTTTAACAGCCTTGCTGATAGTTCCAGGGGAGGTTGAAGTCAATTCTCACAACCTCAACATTAAAGCGCCGCTGCAAAGTGCTCTGATACCAATGCTGAGAAAAACTACAGGAGGAAGAGCACTGGCTGTGGACACAGGCCCTAACGTTTGTTTATGTTACCCTCATTTATGTCACAAGCACTACAGGGATTAGTCAAATTAGGAAATCTTTTTTTAATTTAAATTCTGAGGTTCATATGAGCTTTACAGCCCCTTAAAGATTTTTTAAATATTTTGTACATTTTTTGGAAGCAAAACAGACTGCATCTTGGGAAACAAAGTGGTCCAGAATTACATGGAGGGGCACAGGCTGATCTGAACCCAGGGGGCCCATTTACGATTAGCTACTTCTGTGTATGAAGCGCACAGACAATGCAGCAGCTACATGAGCTCAAAAGTTCACAACCTTTAATAAAGACCAAACATTAAACAATGAACAATGGAGACTCACATGGCAGAAGATCATGGCCTGAGCAATCGTGATGGCTCCATAGATGTTACAAAGGGCCTGGAACTTCTCCTCCTTGCTGTTACACAACACATAATACTGTTTGATGGTGTCCAGAGTCTCTTCCTCTCTCTTTAACTTGATGATGTTTGGAGAAGGCACAATGCGCTGGGCAAAGTTCCACACTGACTCTTCGAATGTGGCTGAAAACAGCAACATCTGACAGGTCTGAGGCAGCATCCTGTAATGCAGAGACGGAGAAGGGAGTGACACGTTAGCCTTTAGGCAAGAAGATTCAATAAAGTTATCTATTTTATCGTTTGTTCTGACCTCTGGATGCGGATGCTCTGGTCCTGGTGACCCTGTGTTGCAATCATGACATCGGCTTCATCCAGCACAAACACCTTGATCTTCTTGGGGTCAATGAACTTGAATTTACCGCACCAGTCCAGCATGGTACCAGGAGTGCCGATTACTATCTGCTCCTGTAGCTTTACACCCCTGGGCACTGGGAGATACACAAGAATCAGGAACTCATTCACAAATTAAGCCATCACCAAGCATCCCTGACAGATGGAGGAGTTCAGCGGGTCATATTGATAACAAAATGTTTCTAATACAAATCAAATGTAGCACTGAGGAAGCAAAGAGACTTACATTTATTCCCTCTGATGGCGTAAACTAGTTTGACTTCAGGATAGTGCTTGCCCATCTGCTCGATTACTTTGCCAGTTTGAAGTGCCAGCTCATAGGTGGGTGACACACAGAGGCACTGATGGGAAAAGAAGCAGAATTAGGGAAGACATTTATATGAGTATTGTCTTAATTTATTTCCTCCAATTATGAAAACACATATGGAGTTGGAATGTAAAAAAGTGGCCAAAAACAACTTTTTCACCAAATAAGAAATCCTTATAACCATATAGTCATTTTTCCCTTCTTCATTAAACTTTAAAGATAGATAGATAAATAGATAGATAGATACTTTACTGATCCCAAGGGAAATTCAAATAAAGGCAGGGTTGGTAATTTGATTTAGATACACTTTTTGTTATACTGATTAAAATGATCGTTATGTCCCGATGGCAATCAATGTATGATGTGCTCTTAAAAGAGGGCGAAAAATAGCCGCTGTCTACAGCAGGAGTAAAGCAGGAAAAACACCAACCTATCACAGCAATTCGGACCGAGCTTATTAAACAAATCAAATCCAGTACTGCTGTTCCGCCCACTTTCTGCGCGTACATTTTGCCGGCATGCACTGACCCTGATTCAATGCGCGTAGCTGAGCTGAGAGGGATCTGAGTACGCTGGAGAATGGCAGAGAAACTACCTATACCCCAATTACTGGTAACTGTTCCTCCTGCTAAACAGAGCGAGAAAAGAAAGATGGAGGCAGAGAAGGCAGAAACAAAAAAGAATTTGGACAAAGCCAGGGCAAAAACGAGAGTCAACATCAGGTTGTGAGTGCCAACTAACTTGCCTTGTTTATCTGTTTTTTAAACTTTACTGATAATGTTTAGGTGTTTTCTCACCACTGAGTGAGACATGACTTGGTGTAGTGCAAAACTAAAACGATGTGCTGAGGAGCGGTTTGAGTCGGTGGTTTTAAATCAGTTATATGGTTGTGAATCAGCGGCGCTTGTGCATGTGAGCAGGGGCGTCGTTTTGCGAGGGGCTAGACAGAGTACTGAGGAGATGCTACATTCAAATTCATGCTAGTTTTCCATGATTACCAACCCTGCCTTTAAAAGATATTACTTTGTCCAGCTACAAAATTCAATGGTTAGGCTTTCTGGAGATAAAACGGTTACATTTTTATCAATAAAAAGGATAACACTGAGGGCTTTAGTCCCAAAAGCCACTCACCGACGACATTTATGAGGAGCCAGACTTACAATACAAAACAAACTAAGACCAGAATATGAAAAACTGTAGCTGTTTTACTGAAATGTTATCAATTATTTATGTTGTGTTTTTTTGCCAAAATGGGATGTTAGTCTTTATTAATGCATCATCTAAACAGGGCCAGATTCTTCCCAGTTATTCAAGAGATGCATTTCTCTCAAGATTTCACTTTTACATCTAAAAAGAAGCATACCTGGGGGTAAGTTTTTTCTGGATCCACATGACTGAGCATGGCCAGGACAAATGCAGCCGTTTTCCCTGTTCCCGACTGTGACTGAGCGATCAGGTTCTGCGGACTGAAAGCAACAAGGAATTAGTTTGCAGCAAAGGTGCTAAAGTGGTTATTGTTGGATCTACAGGCGTGATATTGTAATCAAAAAGCTGTGAGTGAATTCATTTTCACAGTAACAATGTAGGATGAGAGAATACAGTTCACTTTCAGGTACATGGTACTCTGCTGCAAGAGCCATGATCAGTTTGACGTCTACTCACGGTCCAGCCAGCATCATTGGCAAGGCAGTCTCCTGGATTTTGGATGGCCGGTTGAAACCCATGCCGTAAACACCCTGAAGTAACTGTGGTTTGCTGCACACATGACAAAATGTTGTGTCATTAAACATCCAGTCGAATTTTATCACTTTTCAGCATTTTTGTGGTTGAGTGGGTGTATTTATGCTCCAAAATCTCTCCGCTTAGCTAAGCAGTTAACAAAAGAGATCAATGTACAGAGAGGAGCTTCACTTACAGCCTCAGCTCCTCAAAGGATTTGACCGAGTAGAGCGGGGAGTTGGGATCCTTCTGAAGAACTTCCACTTGATTGGTGTTATTGACCAGATTATTTCGAATGAGCTTATTCAACAATGACTGTGCAGCTCTGTCCTCTGTAAAAAGAAGAAAGAAAATTGATTTTTCAAAACAAGAGACATGCAGGCATCTCATGGAGACTTTCAGACAGCACAAGGTGAACATTTTCAAGGATGTATATAACAAACTGCTAACCTTTATCATCGTCTTCTGTAGTCTTGTCTCCTTCAGCTTCTGATTTTGGAGCTGTACTTGCTGGGTCTGTTGCATTTGATGTTGTGCCTGTAACAATAGGTTATATTACTCTTGTCATTTTATTGTGTTCAATACTTTTTGGATGTATTACTGGGATCTATCTATCACCTTACTGAACATGCTTACCATTTTCTTCAGGTTTCTCCTTTATTTGAAGGTTTCCAATCTGTAAAAAAAAAAAAAAAAGTTGTTGTAGTGATACTGAGCAAGGCGTTTCTTGCAGCGCCTTATAGATTTGGTGGCCATCTTAGAAATATTCAAGATTTGTTTATTGTCATACAAACCATTTACCAAACAGTAAACAGTAGAATGAAATTCTGGTTCATCTGGCTCAAGACACTAAAAACTGAATAAATAATAATTACCTGTATATCAAAGTGAAAAAAGAGTGTGTGTAGTACGTACATAAAGCAGTCTGACTTATTCAAGTAACTCAGTGATTCCCAACCAGGGGTATCTGCACCCCTAGGGGTAAGCGAGCACATTGCAGGGGGTACTTGGAAACATTTAATAATTTATTTTCAACTTGGAAGTACTGAAATAAGCCTATAATATATATAATAAAATGGTAAGTGTGCACTACTACTAGTTTCCCTGGGGACACAATAACCTGTGGCACAGGTTATTGTCTTTTACAGACACTTCCCGAGAGTCTGCTGCTCTGGTGTCACTGTAAATGGGCTGGCTTCATTGAGTTATTTACCAAGACTTCACCGCAAAAGGCGCACTGAGGCTGCGGTGGGTCCCCACACATAGTAGTGAATCCATACTAACCAGCTTGATTACGTTCTGCTTTTGAACAATTATCAACATGTGAGAGTGAGGGGTTTCTCATGGTATGACAAAAAGACTCAGGGGGTACACAAGACAAAAAAACCCACTGAAGTGACTAACTGATGTGCATAAGTATAGCAGTAATTAGATGTGACAGTACAAAGTAAGATTGTAAATAAAGTGCAAATGCAAAAAAGCAATGCAGATATGTACATCATGTAACAAGTTCATACTATTGCCTCATGAAATATTCTGTTTAGGGTCCCATATTGGTATGAGGCAGCCCTGCCTTGTAAAAAAATATTTGTGCCTAAAATTGATGGACTGTAAGAACATTTAGACCCTGGTGTCTTAGCCCCCTTAGCCAACATGTCAGCGACCACCTCAACCAGCAAATTTCCCGCAGGAAACACTTGAATGCCATCTCACATTTTTTTCACAATACCTCTCAATATAATCAAAAATTTACACAAAAGACAAAATTGATAAGTCCATACAGCCCACTATTTTTTAATTCAATTTTTTAAATATCTAGCTGGCTATCTGCCTTTGGATTTTTTTTTAGCTGACATCAACAGCTGCAGAGAAGACTACAAATTTTAGGGCAATTTACTCAAGTGCAGTTTGTATGTGTGGGCAGTATGAACCAGTATTCACATATTGATACCTTTTAACTCTATAGCACTGAAAGATGTAGCAATGTACTTTTGAGTAGAGAAATTAAAGAGAGTAAGTATCACACGGAGCACACATCACACAGGATATCCTACTTCACAATATGAAGATGAGAATGAAAAAGACTTCAAGACTTATTGACTTCTATTCAATATGTGACATTTATTTATCACTAGACAGTAATACAACATTTTTTGGGTTGTCTGTGATGCAGTCTGATAGTGCACTTGGTCAGCAACCGGAAGGTTGCAGATTCAAGCCCAGCTCCGGCTGTCAAGATACTTACCCCTAAGTTGCTCTCACCGCTGCATCAGTGACGTGTAAATGGGCATGAATGTGTTAGTTGATACTGATGGACAACCCACCCTAAAAAACTAGAACCATCATTGAGTGAATGTGAGAGTGAATGGGTAGGAACGGTTAGATGCTACCTGGGGTGTAAAGCAGCTTTGAGTAGTCAAAGAGGCTATAACAGCATTACATAAGCTCAAGATCATTCATTTAAAATCAAGTTCCAAGTAAAAGAAACAAATAAAACAACATTTCTATAAAACAATGTTTCTCATTAAGCTTGGACATTTAAATGGGTTGACTTGACTCTATTTACTAATTTGTGAACTATGCATATTTTAAAATATTCCTCGTCACTCATATTAAGTAAAAAATTATTGCCACAGAACCCACATTTTCTACTGACAAGTGGTCTATAAGTTTAATTATCTTACTGTCTCATAATAATTACAACCCATTTATTGATAATTTGGCCTGGCCCTCGGTGGCCAGGAAAATAAAGAAAGCTTGTATCACTCTACATGGAAAAGCGTACCAATGAACCCAACATTTACTATTCTTAAAAACATATTGATGTTTTCTTTACACATGCTGTATTACTGAGCATGTTCTCATTTTGTCAATCTTACGGTGGCTAATGGCACCTTTGAAACCATAAGATGTATTACGACTTGTGAGAGATGACTTAAATTAAATCTTGACCAGTGTCGTGATTTGATCACAGCGTGAATTGGGTAACATCTCGTCTCTATTCGTGTACATTACAACATTTTATTTTCGGGCATTGTTGATGGCATATTCACGATTTAATAAATCATCATCGGTGCACCATGCTTACTTTATCAACCAGCTAGCTGCTAAAGCTAGTGTGATTCATTGAGCATGCAGCAGCAGCAGCTAGTTAATTTAGCTTTGACTTCTTATCTGAATCCAGCCGGCAGTTTCGTTTCACAGAAAACACTTACGTCACCATCACCAAACCTGAACGGAGCCAAAATGGTCGCTAGCGACTCTGCCTGTGAACAGTTTAAGCCATTACAGCACGCAGCGTGCTGGTTTATTATCTTAATAACGTGAAAGAAAAGGCCAAACAACCCATAAACAAGCTAACAACACGTTAGCCCGTGTTGCGTAAGTTAAGCCTTACCGATTCCGCCGCTGCCTCTTGCTCGTCCACTGCCTGGGCCCAGGAATCCGTCGCCATTGCGGGGCAGTTTCTGCGTTTGTTGTTAAAATGATTAAAAACGTAACTGAGAGCACGAGCCTGGAGCGGCCAGTCAGGAGCACGGTCACAAGAAAGTGGTGTTCCTACAATGGCGTGCCAACCAGAGTCTGGGCACTTGTGCAACCGTTAATATGTCCGAGTAGAGTGCAAGTGCCTACATTAATAGTTCCTAGTTAATTGAATGACCTGCGGTCTCCTCAAAATCGTTAAATGACATCGACGAGTCAGTTTTAAAATTTCATTATGGGTTATAGGAAATAATTAAGAATATCTTTCTTTGATATGAGAGATTTATTAAAGATTCTCACTAAACATTACTATATATAGCCAGTAGATGGCGTCAAAACTGTCTAGGATTTTACCTGCCAGCAATTATTTCAATCTCTTTCTCTTTCTCTCTCTCTCTCTCTCTCTCTCTCTCTCTTTCACACAGACACACACACACACAAAACTAAACACAAACTGATATCTCTGGAAAAACCCTGGCAATGGGCCAGGAAGACACTATTGTGTGTTCATATGAAGGGTTGGGCAATTTACCACCAAAGACCTCAAAATGATAACATCCAGTTAAGAGAAATTTGGTTTGCTGAATACAAGTCTGTTAAATGCATCAATAACTATTTATCCACCCATAATCTGCACTTCTTATCCCTTTGAGGGTCGCGGGGGCTGGAACTTTTCCTAACTGACATTGTGCAGAGGCGGGGTACACCCTGAACTGGTTTCCAGCCAAACAAAGGGCCACAGAGAGAGACAGACAACCATTCACGCTCACACTCATACCTAAGGGCAACTTAGAGAAACCAATTAACCTAATGAGCATGTTTTTTACTGTGGGAGGAAACCAGAGTACCTGGAGTAAACCAGTGCAGGCACAGGGAGACCATGCAAACTCTGCACAGACAGACCCTGGTGGACACCAGGAACTGAACCAGTGATCTTGCTGCGAGGCACGCACACTAGCCTGCTACACCACAATGCTGCTCCTTGCTCAAGTTATTTGTGTGATTATCTGAAACATTTAAGTGTGACAAATAAGCACAAAAAAAAGAAAAAAGAAAAAAAGAAATGAACTTTTGTGAATTAAATAGTTGCTTTACTTTAAACAAGAGTTTTTGTCTATCTGACAATGTTGCGGAAACAGCAGCCAAATTTAACACCATTTTTTTGGACCTGACTTGAGCTTATATAGCATTTGCCTAGTCTTTGACTACTCAAAGCTGCTTTAGACCGCAAGTCACATCTACCCATTCACACCCATTCGCTCTCGCGTTCACTCACTGATGGTTCAGAGTTTCTATGTTAATTATCCATCAGTATCAGCTAACACATTCATACAATTTCATGCCCATTTACATGCCACTGACGCAGGACACATCGCCATGTGTTGCCCAAGACTGTGCTTGAACCTGCAACCACTCGATCACTGACCAAGCGCACTATCCAGCTGCGCCATGCATGCCCCATTAGTTACTTTTGGTAAAGAACTAAAGATATACTAATAACCACATTTGTAGGTGTTTATTTTGGACCCTGTAGGCTTTCTTTTTTGTTTGTGTAGTTGTTTTACCTAAGGGTGGCACTTGGTCAAAGTATTACTTTCATAAGTCAAATGACATATTCATCTTGATTACTTTTTTCTTCAGTGTCAGAACCTGGGCTCAGTCTTTATTGTGCCACCTCCGTGCCACTCCATCAGGAGGAAATTGTTGAGATATCAGGTAAAAGCAGCAAGCAAGATGATGATATCCATTATGTAACACAATCAAAAAACAGAAACCATGAAGCAACAAATAAAACAAAACAATCAAAATGTGTTTAAAAACATGATTTGAGTGACAAAAAGGATATTAAATAGTTATCTTTAATTCATTTGAGTCAGAAAACTCAAAAAGTACACAAAAGTATGGAGGTTCATAAGATCAGCGAAGAGATGAAAGGTTTGCTCTCAAGAGGCACTAAACTGGATATAACCCAGAGCTGCCTCACAGGAGAATAATGACACTTGTACCTTTCACTGTGTTGGAACTGTTAGGATTCACGCATCATGATTAGATTGATGCTTAAGTGGGAACTAGACTATTAACGAGAGCTGGCCCCCACTAAGGACCCCTGCAGGATCACTCGGGGTCACTCTTGGAGCTGGATCACTGTGGCTGCCTGCTCCTTAAATGAATGCAAAATTGATTTCACACATTTCCCCCATGGTCCACTGGGATAGATAGATAGATGATGACAGTGGCTTTGAACTGTGTTATAAGAGATTACATTGATCTCTGTTCCGCTGTCATCCAGTGGTCATCGCTGTGTGCATCAGCCCAACTTCATCCACATACAAGTGTATACATTCGCCAGTGGGTGTGTGGTAGAATGCCAGAGAGTCTCCAAGATCATTGGTTTTGGATAGAAATTTGTTAAAGGCTTGAACGAACCCAGTTTATTGTTGCCTCCAATCAGCTGCCTTGCTGGAGGTATCCATGGCAACTGAAAGAGTAAAAGTAAGGCCTGAGGTCTCTGGAGAATTTGGAGGAGACAGAGAGGAGGACTTTGTATTGCCACATAAGGACTCATTTCAAACGCTGAATATGACAGAGGGGATATCAAAGTAGTGCGAGGGCAGGGGAAATTGGTTTTTCTGTGTGAAAAAAGGTAAACACTCATCCCACGAATACATAATGTAAGATCACTCAAGCACTACTCCATGCTGATCAATATACAGTATGTAACAGTTTAGGTAGGCAGTGCCTATAGCCTCCTAGACTCTTCATAATTTTTTTTTTACAGTAACACTTTAGAGAGGGTGCAAACATAAAAGCCTGAACCAGAGCACTTCAGTTAAAAGATGACCTGCCGCATACTGAAAAAAGGAAAGTTATGAAATCATGCATAGTAAGGTTTTCCCCGGTTACCACTGTATCTAAAAGCTTGACATTTGTTATATACAGTATTATTTGTGATTTAAAAAAAAAAGGAAGAAATTTAAACGATAGAAGCTTTTGGTTGGATGATGCATGAACTTGTAGGTAAGTAAATGTTAATTATAATCAGTTATAGCTTACTTGGACACAGGGCTTAAGCGACACCACACATTATAGTGGATGCTGGAAGTGCTGCAGTTATCCTTAGGCAACTCAGCATTTTAGCCAGTAATTAGCCTCCAATGTCATCTATTTTAGTGCCACAGAAAATAACACTATAATTTAGTCTCTAATCAGAAATGCCAATGGAGTAGCGCAGAAATGAGTCTAAAAAGTGTGTTTGTATTTTAGCACCTCCAGTTCCCAAGGCCCAAAGTAAATGGGATATTACAAAAGCGATTCAGATAAATGCCTGAAAAAAAGGTCAGTGGTGAACATATTCAAACAAGATATGAACATTTTATTTTGCAACATAAAATGTATTAAATACTGCTCACTTTTGAAATTTGAAGTGTTATTGTTTTCTTAAAAGAATGGTTGCGAGCAAACTGCTAACAAGGATTACAAAATGGCTGGGGAGTAATGTAATCATTCAACCTTTCAGTCAGTACAGGCCATTTTAATGAACAATTACACAAACACAATTTGCCACAGCCATGGGCACCAACTTATCAGGTCATTTGATTAGGAGAAAATTCTTGGAAAAGGGGTTACAACGTGGTCCCATATTTTGGAAATGTGGTAGCTGCTTTAAACCCTGGATTCCAACATAGTCGGCCTGTGACGAGTCATGTCCTTGCTGCAGCTTTGCTCTGACCTACAGTATGGCGTGGCCTGGAAGCTTTAAATGCGAGATTACAAACATCACAAAAAAACAGTACTTCTCAAGGTAATTAATTGTTGGTTTAGCTGACAGGAAGGGGCACATGTTAACTGCAGATTATATTTCCTGCCTGACATTGATTTGCCATGGGCATCAACACTATATTCAAGATTCCACTGTATTTTGAAAAAACACTCAGCGCTTGCTTTCCTGTGTTGGGTCGATCTGCTTGGTGGGGATTGACACAGAGATGAAGAAGCTCCTGCTTAAAATAGACTCACTGCGTAATTCCAGCGAGGCACAGACTGTGGAAACAACCTGATGAAGAACCTGGGGCAAATCTATCGCGGAGTGCACAGCATGTATGGGCTGTTGCGCAGTTAGTCCAACTGTCATATTGTAGTTCTATAATACCTTTAAATTCTATTTTTAGCCCCCCTAATTATATTTAAGCCTAAAAACTTGTAAAAGTTAGGGTCGTTCATTAAGATTATAGTGATGACCAAAACTTGCACGTTTCATGAGCTTCTGTTCACCACAGACCTTATTATCAACAATGATTCAACACAAAGGCACAAAAAGGTGATTTTATTAGACAAACAAAACACACAAAAGCCTCAAAGCTGTCTTTCCTATTATCTCTTTGATTATTTTTTCATTAAAATTGTGAAATATTCTTAACAGACAGGTATTTAATATAAAGTTTCACAAGGAGTACCCCTCCATTACAAACAGATCACTCTGTTAAAAGCCATGTGTAAACAGGGCCATGTTTTCAACCATAACACTTGTTTTAGCTAGCATTTGTGTTAGCACATTGGGTGCATCCAAAGCAAATATGACGTGGCTGTTAAACACATGCACATTACGCTTCATAGAAAGATTAGCTGGTGTTTAAATACTGACATTTAAAACACAGCAGGAAATAACTGTGGTTAAATATGTGAGTTGCAGGATACCTTATGAACAGAAGTATTTATTAATCATAGACATCCAATAAGTAGCATGTTCCATCTGATGTCAACAGGGCAGACTGGTGACATCAGATGTTAAAAGTTATTAGCTATGTTAAGAGACATTATGTATCTGGGTTGTTTGTCCACATGCTTTGAAAGATTTTCATTTAACCTTCTTCCAAAAGTTCACTTCTACTCAGAGATGAACTAATTAGATTTTGGAGCATAGGTCAAAGATCAAGCTTTCTGTGCACCATAAATATCTCTTGCTTGCAAATACCATATCTTGAGACTGCCAGGAAGAATTTTCTTCAAATTTTGCACAAACATCCACTCTTACTTAATGATGAACTCCAATGAAGGCTTGATTTTCATAAATGTCAAGCATTAAAACAATAAACATCAATGATTAGTGTTTCCAAATTGTAACTTGGAGTGCCAGAGGATTTCTTTACTTTCAGTTATGAATATGGATATATTCTTCTCATAATCATAAAAATAGGATAATTGGCATGACATGATTATAGTGCAGCAGACCATCTTGCACTTGTTCTGTCATGTGTTGTGAACCCCTCCACTCTGCAGTGCTGAGCCTGAACCTCTACCCTGTCATGAATATGCTCATATTTCTTATTCAAACAGTGAATTAAACTGTGAAGATTTTGAGTCATGAAAAGAAAATGAGTGTCGTTCCTTTATGAGTTTATGCTTTAAGAGAAACAGAGAGTTTCAAGCTAAATGAGCTGAAGGAGCTTCACTGGAGCCAGCTCCACCTGTCAACGCATCCCAGGGCTTAATGTGAAGCACTGTATAGCTTCTGGGTGTCATCCCAAAGCAAAAGCATGATCAGCTTTATACAAATGTTTTAAATGACATAGGTGATTGCCCAGGGTGTATAAATGATTGCAAACATCATGCTATGGGTGGTATATGCTCATTTCAGATCCCCTTCTCTGCTTCAGTTGCCTCCTTTCCCTGCATGCAAGTTTTTCAAGCCCGTATGACAGTCAATCACATACTTTTCATGTAAATAAGACTGTTATATGAGAGGCAGTGTTCCTAAAACCCTTTATTACAAATCAAAACATCCCTGTTCAGGTATGACAGCCTGTCTGAAAAACTGAGACAAATGAAACATGTCTGTTTAAATATAAATTATATTTAGTTTAACATGTAGCTCTTCAACCTTTCCTGTGTAGAATCAGTCCTATGATATTATACTATAGATTATTTTGACAAGTTTTTGAACAATTTACAATAATTTGCAGATCTTTTTAAACATGCTCCCCAAGGAGAGCGTTTACAGGAGGGTCATCAAAAGAGTTTCTCAGTGTGTGGAGCACAAATAACAGGGGTAAGAGAGGTAGACAGGTATGAAGTTTGTTTTATTATCAACTGACCACACATCTTATCTTAACCAGTTAGATCTCTTTTTTAAGGTGGCTTTGTTAGGTGGCCACCTTCATTTTAAAGAGCTGTGAAAAACACAGACTTAGTCAATTAAAGACTAAGATTTTTAACAATCACACTACCACAATAATCACCCCTGTCCTTTGACCCACTGCTGCACTTCTATTTCTTGGCTGACACTTGTATACCACATAGATGCATATAACCATCAAGCTAAACAGGATTGACTTTTTGAAATTTCTAGTTGAAAGATCTCTTAAGTTCAGTATTTCATGTGTTATGCAGCAAATCTCTATCATTGTCTTGAAAATGGTTGTTACATGGTTGTCTGTGTGTAAATATGGTAGCACTATGTGTCATGTAATCTCATGTGGATTGGTCCATTTCATTGGTATGACACAAAAATTAAAAATTCATTTGGTCTTCATTCAATATTTTATATGTTGCCTCAAGGCGGGCTGGAACTGTGAAAGGGCGATCAGGTCAGGTGTGCTCTGAGCTTGGAGGCAAATGGAAATATGCTGAATTATGTCAAGTCAAGACAAGACAAGACAAGACTAAATCTATGTAATGATTACAAATAAAAGACATAGGAGAGGTTTGGTCGAGAAGCAGTTTTTCTATGCCATAAAAGAGTTGCCAACAAAGAAGAGAGAGTAACTTACATTTTGTTAAACACAGCTAGCAGACTTATATGAGGGCATAACAAGTACAGAGAGGTAGATTTAGACAAAAGCTGGTGGGCGTATTCAACACAGCAGCAAACATTCTCAGAGACAGTGAGTTTTGGTTGTCCTGTGCAGACAAGTGACTGAGACAGGTGAGGTGATTTGTTCTCTGAACATACCTATGGTAAAGTGGACTTTGTTCTTACCATGTTAAGTATTCCTTGAGAGTATGTCTGCCTACCAGTGTTAATTTTGTTGACTAATTATTTTCGTCATAGTTTTTGTCAACAACCTTTTTTTCCCCTGATGAAAACTAGACTATGATATAAAAAAACAAGTGCACATGTACAAAAACTGAAACTAAATTAACTGACATTTTTGTCAACATATCAAAACTAAGCTGAAATGTTTGACAGAGACTAAATCCAATCAGACCTAATTTTCGTCATATTGAAAGTAGGGACAAGTTAGGAATATATTCAGTCACAGCTACTTTGGTTGTGTGGAAAGGTTAGATGAGTTAAGAGAGACATCCAATCAAACCTGCCTTAGCTTCTTGGTGGCGGGATAAGTTGGAGAGTGATCCAATCAGAGCTACTCTCAAATTTACTGACAAATTGATACATTCATTCAGAGCAGGTTTACTGTTTGTTTTCAATTCTGGTATTGTAACTGAGATGGTCTACCAGGTGGCCTAAATAAAGGTGATTGGATTTTACACAAAAGTTAAGTTTGTTTCTGTTAATTTATACATTTAGTCTTTACTAGCATTCAAAAAAGGGTTATTAGATGTTTAATGTTATCCAAGTGTAAAACATGACTTCAGAAATCCAAGGAAACATGAAAAATGCCTTATCCTTAATATTTTAGTCGACTAAATTAACAGTAGATTTTGTCGACTAAAATGTCGTGAAATTTCATCATCCAGAACTAGACTAAAAATAAAACAATTTGAATGACAAAATTATTTCTAAAACTAAAAGATATTTTAGGCAAAAGCCTATAACTAAAACTAAATGAGAAATTGCTGTCAAAATTATCGCTGCTGCCTACTTCACACTAATTTGATTAATCTGTTCGTCTTTACCAGCCTGGTGTATTCAGTGTTTTCGTACCAGTTATCCTTGTTTCAACTCATGAAGCCTTATATTCATATTAACATACTTTCCATAAGCCTTGTGTCCTTTTTTCCACACTTGGCTCTTAGAACATCAGAGTCATTGTCCCTGAGGATAAATTTGTAACACTATGACATGTTAATTTCAGATGGTGTCACATGACCATGGAAAACCACAGAGGGTAGGCAAGATTTATCACTGCTAAGACAACTACTGCCAAAAGTAATTAGTTTTGTGCTGTTTATGGCTATGCCAAGCAGTCAAAGTTGGAACTAGAAGGCACTTGAAGAGCGCAAACCCTTACCAAGGTTGCTCACATATTGCTTTTACACCTATGAATAATACTTCCAAGATGAAGTAGTCTTCATAATATAGCTCGCTGACCCTAAAAAAAACACACCACTTTTTCAACCTACCCCTTTTTCAAGCACAGTATCCCACAATGGGTGCTTGAGGTAGACTGGTCCAATGCTTTCCATTAGTTTTTCACAGTAGTTCGACATCTGGGTATTTTTGCCATACTGCAGGTTTCATAAATGCTCACATACTGCATTCTACATACTATATTTCGACAAAATCAGAATGTACTGCTAGTTTAGTATGCAGTTTAGAAAAACAGCCATTGTGTTTATATGGTAGAAATGAACATAGGATGCAATAGTCATGATCTTTGACCTATGTCTTTCAAAATCTCATCCATTCATCCTGTAGTCAGACTTGACATCTGTGCAAAGGCTGAAGAAAATCCCTCACAATGCTTTTGAGATACTGCATTCACAGTAATGTCCCGGATGAACTTGGAGACTACCCACATAAAGTCTCTGGTCTTGGCTGTAGCATTTCACATAAAACATTAGGAACACTCTTGAACCAAAATTCCACAGTCTTTGTACTATACATGAATTCTTGATACGTTTGGGTGGCTGCTTTGAGTGTTTATTATCACAGAGCCCTTAACTAATACAACTGTTCTACTCAATATGGCTACCATCAAGGCTCCATCATTATCTGTGACTGTGATCCAGCTGTGAAGTCCCCACATCACCATGTTAGACCAAACACTCTGTGTCCTCTGCCTGCTCCCCTCTGTCTTTACCATCTTGAGTGTTCACCTTCTTGTTCGTCCCTCTTGACCTCATTGATCTGAATCAAAGGGAGACAAATCCTGTAAACTCAGACCGCTGTACGAATGGATCTTTAGGTGAGAGACAGACAAGAAGAGGGGAGGAGAGGGGGAGATTATGGGCAGATTCCCCTCAGAACCCACCTCCTCTCTGTCTTGCGGTAAAGGTCATCAAGATTCAAATTTCCCACTACCCACTACAGCACATACCCTATGCACCTATAAAGGAAAAAGAAGCTTCACGTCCATGCTAGAACTAAAACAGAGATGCAGCACTTGTTTTCTGTCAACAACAGAGAGCACCCAGAGAAAGACCGAGTGAGATGGTGTCAGAGATGGAAAGAAGGAGAAAAGACGGGAAGAAAGGGAGCGTAAGAGTCTGACAGATGGTTGGTATTCCTGAGGCTTAGCCAGAGAGGCTGATGGTGCAGAGTGGACATCACCGAGGAATTTCAATGTGGAAGGAACAGCCGGCTGTTGTCAGAGGCAGTGCTCCAGCCTCTGTATTACAGACCTGAGTGTTTTACAAAACACAACTAAGTCACTGACGTCATTTGAATCAGAGGTGAAGTACAGCCACAGAAAAACTGATGATGTATAGGCTGAGACTCTCTTTTCATAAACATTGACCTGGTGGGTGTACTATGAAGCAGAATTAGAGAGTAAGCTGTGTCCCTTGAGTTATCTGTCAAATTTGTTGTGTCATGATGCTGGCTCTCTTTTAACCTGGCTAGATCACTGTGGTAACTGAATTTTAATTCATAATCTGGTCAGTACTAGTTTTTGTTGAGATTTATAGCTTGCAGATAAAGGGATAATTGGGCTTTTTGGAAGTGGGGTTGCTCAAGGCCTATTGTACTAGTAAATATGATTGCCACCAAAGTACACTGCTAGTTTTGTCCCATAGAAAATACAGCCAGGGGCTTGGCACTATCTGAACATATAGCAGTAAATGGTGCCACCGTAAGCCTTGTAATTAACTCACTTTTCAATTAAAACTATTTAAAAAAACAACCCTTGCTCCACTAGATGCTACAGGAAGGTTCTTAACAGCATTTCACTTTACCTCGACAAAGCCCCTGTGTTTGGAACTTTGGTTTGTTGCAAAATATGGGTTATGTATCCCTCCGCTATCAGACGATCAGGTTGCAGAAGAAACAATAAACACTAACTTTACAAAAACAACACTAAAAGTGAGCAATTTTGACTTGTGCGACAATGACATGCCATTAGTCATGGGCTCAAAAGGATATCTTTAGGAACCAGGGTACACATATAAAGAATTACTGCTGATGGAGACACAGGTAGAAGTAACCTTGCAGAGCAGATGGACCTGCCTGATTCATTGTATGAAATCCTGCAGGACCATCTTGCTAACATCCATTGTTCAACGACTTCACAAGCTAAATGCTTAACAGCCCAATCAGAGAAGACAGACGGGAGCTGCAGACGTGACGACAGCAGGAAGTGACTGCATGTTTGAAAACAAAGGTGGCTTCTGAAGCAGTCTCTGTGGATGCAGCAATATCTGCAGTTTTATCAGAAATGGACTCAATTTCTTCTTTAAAAGAGGACCAAGGAACGTCACTTAAATCTCTCTTTGGTGAAATCATGTTTTTGCTCATCTCCTGACCGGGGATCACTGCTGGGAAACTATGAGAGAATGTGAAAATCCTCCCCAGACGATACCGGTTAGTCTATGGTAGTCATGGTTACTCAGCAATACCTGGCGAAATATGCTCTCCTCAGAAGTTTACCGGGAGAACTTTGTGGGGATTGTTGTTGACGAGGTTCATGTCACATATAAGTGGTAAATGCCACATCTGTGGTTTGATATGATTGGTCTGTGATGAGTGCAGAACGATCGTCCAATCACCAGCTGCTGCTGTTTTTGAAGGTTCTGCCCCTGCCCCTTCGAACGGCTCTTTCCCAGATAGACTAGTGAAATGAGAAGGGTAAGTTCTGATGTCCATATTTAAAACAATAAGCTAAAGTTGCCGAAGGCCCACGCTAAGCAGCAGAATGCAGTGAAATCAGAATTTTTGCAATTTTGTTTGCCTTTTTGAATATGGAATAAATAAAGGAGCAACCCATCTTCATAATATCCAGGGAGCCAGATTTAATCAGTTTGTGCTCCAGCGACCACTGCCTGAGCCCACTGCAGCCCTCTGATCTGAACAGCTGATGAGAGGAGTTGCTGGCACAAGGATAAGTTGCCCATTTGTTGCATCACAAATAGTTCCAAACACATATTTTCCTGTAGCGCCAAGTTAAGTCAACTTAGTTTATTATTTAGTTTTAAACCTAAAAGTGGGTTAATTACAAGACTTGGCACCATAGACTACTATATATCACCTCGCATTGCTAGCCAGCTATGTCCCAAAGTGGGGTACTTGCAATACTTTCAGTGGCATCACTGACTGTTATATAAAGGCTAGCAGCCCTTAGGAGGAGATATCTAGCTGCTTTATGGTAGTCATGTTTACTGGTGCCATGGGCCTTGAGCAACCCCACCACAGAAAGTCTCCTTTAAGAGGAGTATGACGGGTGTGTTGATAGAGTTTTAAGTTGTTTTTTTTATTGTCTCTTTGCCAGCAACAGCCAAGGCTGAAGTCATTATTTTTTTTTCATCAGTTTGTCCATATGTCCATCGGTGAATACAGGCTGATATCTCAAAAATTCTTTGAAGAATTTCCTCAAACTTTCAAAAAATGCACAGATTTACCAAAAAAAAATTGAAAAGATTTTGAAAGTCAAAAGGAGCCTCATGCTTTACTTGTGAACATGATGACTTGGGATTTAAATCAAACTTAGCACAAATTTCCACACTGACCCAAGAATGAACTGAGTAGATTTAAGTGGCGATAGAACAAAGGTATTTAATGGAGCCTTGTGAATATTCTTTGCTTGTAAACACAACATCACAGCAATATTTGAGTGACTTTCTGTAAGCTTTTCATGAATGTCCACTGTAACTCAAGGGTCAAGTGACTTTTTGTGCAGTCAGGTCATATGTGTAATCATGTTTGGCTTGTGAATTCATTACATGAAGAAACTTAAAAGATTTCAGACAAACTGCACGAATGTTCTATCTTCCTTAAACTGATCATATTTTCAAGGTCATATGACAAAGGTCAAGGTTATGAAACCTCAAGCCAATTTCTTGCTCAGGAATAAAATATCTCAGGATCAATTTTAGGGATCTTAATAAAACTTTTAAAAGAAGTCCAGTCTTATTCAAAGATAATGTGATATGATTTTTAAGGTCATAGGTCAGAAGTCAAGGTCGCAGAGTTTCATGACAATCTGCAGACTTAAAGTTGAACAGATCAGATTTGAAGTTCATGACCCCTGGTCAAAAACTTTGAGTGCCCCTTCGGACATCTGCTGCTTACTAAATGTGCCTGCACTCACTGACCCCCACAACCACATAATATACAATAAAGAACATCAATTTAAAGTCCATTTGGCGCCATAATATTAAAAAAGTCATCAAAAGGGCTAGGTCTGGGCTAAACACAATGTTAATCAGATGTTTTGAGTGCATAAAATAGCATTAAAATGTAACATTTTATGAAACATCTTGTTGAACAACCCTGAGGTACTAGAAAAACAGGCTTGTATAGCAATATTAAAACTGATTTATTTCTTCCTCTGGACCCACTTTGGGTCTCGGGTCCCTAGGCAATTTCCCAGTTGCACTCATAGTTAGTCCAGCATTGAAACCCCGAGGTAGTTGTTTCAGTCTTTAGAGGCCACTGTATACCAACATTCTGTTTAAAATTTATACATGTATATATACGTATATATATATGTATGTATATATATATATATATATATATATATATATATATATATATATATATATATATATATATATATATATATATATATATATATATATATATATATATATATATATATACACACACACATATATATACAGATATATATATATATATATATGTATATATATATATATATATATATATATATATATATATATATATATATATATATATATATATATATATATATATATATATATATATATATATGTATATATATATATATAGATATAGATATAGATATAGATATACACATATATATATATATATTAATTTAAATAAAACTTTCTGTGGAAAAAAAGACATTTTGGTTTTACTTAACTTATTCAGAGAGTGCACCTCAATTTTAGACCCTCCCCAGGCAAAATCTTACATGACTCATTTGCATTTTTTTCATACTACCAGAAACTCAGGCTTCAATTGTTTTTTATATTCAGAGATTCTAAAGAGAGTTTTGTCTGATTTTATAAGGTAGATATGGCTGTCAGATTTACAAGCTTAATTGTCTGTCACATGATTACAGAAAATACAACAGGCTGTTTGAAAGGTACTTTGTAGGAATGATTTTGTTAGGATCCAAACAGACACACCGCCTCGAGGAATGAACACCGCTTCAGTCCCCTGACTGACCAGACAACCACCAGCAGCTGGGTCCAGACTGCCTCTTTTCTCCAGGGGAGACCCGGTGCTCACTAAATCCAACAAATTCCCCCAATAAACAGCTGGAGTATTACATAACAGAAGGTGGGGGCTGAATAGCCTAAAGTCCCTTGACTAACCTGAAAAAGGATGAAACAGACTTTTCATGTGCTGGTGCAGTTTCAAGTTTAACAGTCATTGACGATCATGCAGCCATGAACATTTATCCACTGGGGCCAAAGAACTCAGAGGCTGTCAAGCCCCGGCTCAACAATTTTCAATTCCTTAATAATTTATTTATGGCGGGCAGTCAAATTGCATATCAATAATGTAGAAGGGCTCAGTACAATGTTGATACAAAACACCCTTTGAGTCGGGCTCATTCATGCTCACAGACCTGCAGACATACAGTACGTGCTATGTTTAGTCCCACGTGGTCCAGCACTGGCACACTGCATGAATTCAATCTGCATCATTGAGCTGTGTAATGTCAGTTGATGAGGGAGCAACATAAAATGCTTCTCATGTTTGCTTTTATGAGTCTGTGTTTGAAAATGTATGCAGGATGGAGCCACAGAGGGAGGAATTAAGCTTTTTATTGAGGGGCTCCTGAGATGAGAACATATAGACTGTGGAAACAGAAGGGACGGACAAAGACATTTAAGTTTGGGCATCAACAAGAGAAAATGCATATCAAGTCCATCTGTTAAATGAGTTTTTTCATTCTTTTGTAAGCTTAAGACAGTTCTTCTGTCATTTTGCACCATTTTTGGTTTATTTTGCCCTCATGCACCCCCATCTCTGCTCCCGCTCCATTGGACAGCTATGTTGTGTGTCTGGGCACGGGCCAATCACGCATGTAGGACAAATTAAGTGACCAATGGCGGATTTCCATCTAGGTCAGCATCTTTTATTCAGCAGGCACGCGTACACAGTTACATGCCATCCCGCCCTGGGGGCCCTGCCGAGACCCACTCTGCCACCGCGAGATGGCCCACCATTTTGTTCTGTTTTGAAAATGATCTCCATGCATGAGATTAGCTGGGGGGCCTGAGAGCTCTTCCTTTTGTTGAGCATCCCAGTTTGGATGTTTCCCTGCATGGTGTGATTGTGTATGGGAGGGGCTGCATGTGTGTGAGTGCATGCATAAAGCCGTTACCTGTGTCTAATGCATTGTTTTGCATGTATTTGTGCACTCCAGCTGAGTTTGTGATTAGTTCTCATAGCAATGCTTGCTTTACAATTCAGGTCCTATGCATTTTATTCAGCAGACACCTGTGTGTAAAAGGTAGAAAAATGGCATTCATTGAGGTCACAAGAGACTCCTCCTGGCTCTTTCTCTCTGAACTCTTCATGACCCTGTACCTGTGCACCCTGCTGTGATGTATGCAATTAAACACACACAATTCTGCGAGGAGTTTTCCTCTTCAGACGGCATCAGGTTGCATGTTTTTTTGGGGGATGGACATCTGCAGTCAAACAAGCAGCTAGGAGGCAACTGAATCCATCATCCTGAATCTAATTGAGTGTGCACGCAAGTATGTAAAGTTGGTCATGAGGATTTTACGATGCCACTGCACCAAAATGTAAAAAACGCCATCTCTCTCTCTCTCTCTCCCTCTCTCTCTCTCTCATTGGTTTCCCTCCACAGACTTAAAGCAGCAACAAAGCAACTAAGCAGAGAGAGGGAGTGAGAGAGAGAAAGGGAGTGAGACTGGGGATGTGGTTGCTATAGTAACCATCTGGTGGGTCTGAACAGTTTCTCCCTGGCTTTCGTTTCATCATATCGAGCCTCCCTCTCTTTTTCTCCTTTCTCCTCTCTGCTCTCACTTTTGTTTATCCCTCTCTTTTTTCCTCCCTCCTCCTTCTCTCCTGGCTCTCCATCTCTCGTATCTCCTCATCTCCCTCTCGTGCCGCTCGCACTCTCTTTCCGATCTGCTCGCCTGCCTGCTTGCCCTTCCTCCCTTCTTCCTCATCCTCTCCTCCCTCCTTTTCCCTCTTAGCTCTCTTTACTTTCCTTGGAAAAACAGTGAGAGTGAGGGAGTGTTTAATGTTAATTTTGAGCCTTTGTTTGCTGTTTATTTTCCATTTTTATTGCTTGGCTGCGAGAGTCCCATCTGTTAAACCTGGACTCTTAGCCCTTTTTTTTTTTACAGACAAGAACAACACAAGCAGTTCAGATTTTTTTGGACAGGAGTGAAAGGTGGACTTTATCTCTGAGGGGAAACTTGCTTGAAAGATTGACGTCATCTGAAATCACAATTTAGCTGCAACCAAAGAGGGTTCAGCTTTCATAATACAGGCAGGGTTGCTTTCCTTTTGGTCAAGCACTTTTATCTCCTAAAAATACATAATTCATCTTAAACCCCATTTAGGAGCAAACAGAATAATTTATGGAGGTATCGAAAAAGATATTTATTACTTTTCCCCACATGGACTGCTTCCCCTCTTTCCCTCATATCAGCGGCCGTCCTTGTGAATTCCCAGTGGAGTCTCATTCAGCAGGAGAATACCTGATCCCAATGCCAACTGAGCTAGCCGGCCACACACACACTCACTCGCAAGCACACATTGGCATACATCTATGAAAGTAACATCTGCACATAAACGCACACATTCAGTCGTGCAGGGGAATGAAATGCAAATGTCTCCTTGGCCATTTGCATGCAGTACACATGCTATGATGCCATCATATAAAGCCCATTGATTCACACCCAGACGGAAAGGAGGAGAGATTTCCCCACCGAGCAACTAAGGGTTTGAGGTCACTGCGGGTATTTCCCGGCGACGACACAAAGGTCAGATCCAGGAGTACAGAGGAGAGGAAGCTAATGCAGGATGAGAGTAAGACAGGCAAAAGTGCCTTTGTGTGTGTGTGTGCATTAGCTTGTGTTTGTGCCGTAGTCATAGACAAACCAGTAACATATACATGGCTAAGCTTCTTGTTACTCTACAGAAAAAGGAAGTTTCATTGTACTAAAGCTACACCTCTGAGATATGTGGCAAGCTAAGCTATAACTAAATAAATAATTATTACCTCTGGATTTGTTGTTGTTGTTGTTTAACCAATTGTGTCCATGATCAATGTTTTTGGAAATCCAGTCTGACATCTCGAATCTAAAATAAGATAAGAGATAAAATATTAGTCCCACAGGGGGAAATTCCAGCTGCAGGATACAAGAGAAATATAAGAAAGAGGCATTATAAATGAAAAATAAGGTAATTACAAATCAAATACAGTAAAGTTAAACAGAAATAAAAAATAAAAAAGTAGATAGTATAAAGTAAGTGGTATATTTACAGTCCTTATGTACATGTTTGTTATTTTACAGATGGTTATGTACATGTTGATATTTAACAGGTGGAGATTTGAGATATAAACATAAATGTGGAGGTACATGTTTGGTATTTTACAGTGAAACATTTTAGGTATGACAAATATAAATATGGTTTATTGCACACTGCAAAAGTTTTTGTTATAAAGTAACATGATGTTACTACAAAATAACCAGCATTGTCCTCATTATCCCTGTGTTCATCTACTTTTTAACACTAGAACTACCAAAGCCAACTATTTAACCTTATTCAGATTTTACAGCTCTAAAACTTTGTGTAAAAATAATCATAGGTAGCCATGGCAGCCTTGCTTTTCCTAAATGGGTCCATTCTGGGGCATCAGCAGCTTTATCTAGTAGTTTGCATAATACTGATGGACAACTTACATGAAAAGTCAGAACCATCAGTGCGTGAACATCAATGGGTGTAAAAGGGTGGATGTGACCTGGGAGGTGGAGCTGTGAGTAGTCAGAAAGACTAAGTTCAATACAAGCCTAGGCCTATTTACTATTGATTCTATCTTAGTATTCGTATTTTCGTTATGTCTCAAAACAGGACGGACTGCACAGGTCTTTTAGACTGTATTCTAAACAGTGAATGATTTCTTATCTGCTACTTTTTCCTGCATGTCACCATTGCACCATTGAAGTGTATGTTTTACAAGTTTAAATAAAACAATTCATTTCTTATTTTTTTACCAAGGAAATAAAAGAATAGGCTTACCTCTTCATATGTCCTTTAGGCCTGACATACATGTCAATAAAATTTAGGTCTGTTTGTGGAGATCATCGTGATGAACAAAATGTGTAAATTTTATGAACCTTTGTGTGCTGTGGACCTTATAGATGACCAGCAATGATCCAAGAACAAAGTAAAAAATTAAACAGGCTATTAGCCAAGGGAACCAACACAAAGCAAGCTTCTGCGTTGGCCTGCAAATATATGTCATCCCTGCATTAGTCTGTTCTGTTTTAAATATTGGCATTTTCATTACATCACAAAAGATGAAAAAGCTCTTAATTTTTCCACATGGACCTAACATATGGGTCATTTTGACTGTATGCATCATATTCGGTGAATGATTATCTTTTACTTTTTCCTGCATGACACCATTGCATCGTTACGCAGCACTGAAATGTATTTTTTACGAGTTATTGAATCCCAAGATTAAAAACCAAATCATCCCTTTATGTTTACCAAAAAAATAAGAAGGACTACCTTTTAATCTAAAATACATACTGCATGCCAAGTGAAAGTGTGGCCTGAGTTTTCCTAAATGCCAAAACTCTCTAATCTGTGAGTTATTGTGCGTCTGTGAACGACTTACCAGCGGGCAACTTTGTTCATCCCATGACTGGCTTGCTATTGATGAAATTATGGTTGCGGTCTCCATCCAGGTAGCCCATACTTGGTTATTGGCTGGTTTGGTTCACAAGGATGAAACTATTTCCTCACTGTCTTCAATGTCTTGTGTCTTAATGTCTTCACTATGTGGCGTCTGTTCCACCTTCCAACCTGCTTGACCCCAGGCACAGCGTACAAGGTTTGACCCTTAATTTATTTCTGGCTAAAATGGGTGATGACTCTTTGAGAATGGAGCTTCTTAAAAGGAAAATCTTAATGAAGTCTTCTGATCAGCAATAAAAACATTTATGAACATTTTATTTTAAGTGCTTTAGTTCAAATATTAGTAAAAAGCAGTAGCTAAAAACAAACCTGTGTGGAAATTAGAAAACAAATAGCAGATTGTGGCTCCAGCAAGAGATGGAGTTTAGAAATGTTATCATTTGGTAAGAGGGAACAACATAAAACCCACTGTATGGTGATATGCTTTAAAAGAACAAAACAACTTAAAGTCACTCTCTAATCACCTTTTTCAATTTTTTAAATCTATTTTTTATTATTTTTTTAAATTTATATTTGATTTGTTTTTTAATTTATATTGGATTTTTTAAATTTATATTTGTATTTTTTTTCAGTTTTCATTTACATGTTTATTTATTCATTCAGTTAGGGTGGAGGCTAAACACAAAAAATGTGTTAAGTATGTTCAATGCTATATGAAATGTATAGTCCTTTGTGATCCTGACATTACCAGACACAATGGAGTACATCAAAAAAAGGTGCAGCTCATTAAGCTGCTGCATCCTCATTGCGTAAATTTAGTGCCTGACCCCACCTCTTTCAGCTTGCCAACCATCTACATAACAATAATCAGAAAAGAAACCCTTTGAGCTTCACCATAACACTTTATTTTGCTGTTTATTGTCTTGTATAATGAAGTGCAGAGGGACATCTCTTCCTAGATAGGGTTATATAAATAAACTTAGCTTACTTATCTGATTGCTTACATTCATTTCACATATCGTGTAATAAATCAATTTAATGGATAAATCTCATATGTGGAAAATCAAGATTTTTACAAATGAAAATCTAGATTGTCTTAAGCCTTGTTCAGAGCAAAGACTCATGATGCAAAGAGTTGAAACTTGCTTCTGGGAGAAACAGCATATCATATCCCAACGACCTGCTGCTCTACTGTTTCTTCTTTGCTTGTTTTTTAGCTGCATATTTACAATGTGAATGAGGACAGTGATAGCAATTTGCTCACCATAGCTGCAATTCTGCTTCTGCCAATGAGGAAAAAAGACATGAGCATCCAGACTATGGAGCCATCTGAGGGTCCTTCAACGGGATACCGAGGGGTCATATGCCAATTTGTACTCTTGAGGCTGAAGATATCCCATCATTTGTTGATTATCCCCAAGGCAGTTTTGTCATTTAGAAGAAATGGTGTCTTCTTTCATAAGCAGGGTAAGATTGTATTTTAACGTGGGAACAGCTGATGATGGCAACAGGTGAGCCATAACTGTCAACAAACATAAACTGCAGTCTGTAAGTTGTATAACTTTCTCACAACTATTCCAAAAATTAATGGTACCTTCAGAAATGTAAATTTTGAGTTAGATTTGGTGACCCAAGTAAACAAAATGTTACATCTTTGATTAAACACAGCTCATGTTTATCCAGTATCTATGAAACAAAAATATCCCACTGACTATCAACTATCAATCATATTTATTGCCCTACAATTTTCCAGTAGCAATGTTGACAAAGAAAGATTGCTCTGTTAGGGTCAGGGGAAAATGAAGTTTGTTTGTATCCTGCCACATCATCTGATATGATCAATAAAACAGATATGTATTTTATTTATTTTGTAGGCCATATGAAAGGCAATATGAAAGTTAACGTTACCCAGATTACATCGACGAACAGCCTATGGTTTTTTTTCCCTGAGATTTAGTTTATTGCTAAAGATAAGCTCTGTGGCAAAAAAATAAATGAAGAAACACTCACAAATATGCATTACTTTTATATTATTTTATTGTAAACACAATCAACAAGAATAGGACACCAATTTCATGCTACAAAGCAACTACACCACTTCAATGTGACTTCAATGTCACCTTCACTAATTGTACATGCACTGAGTGATGAGGGTTGTTTCCTTAACAATCTATTTCAATGGATATGAAAAGGGTAGAAAATCCCTGGTTGGGCAAATCGGGATGTAATCTCCAGTGTCAAGAAATATGAAAATCTCAGCTAACTGAAAATGAATGCAAAACTCCCATCCAATCCATTTCTGGGTTTTAGTGGAACACTACATATCCAGTCTGCAGGCTGTGGTTGTAGCCCTTATGTGACCGATAAACACCCAGTGCCCTTTTTTGGTCACTCCTCCTTTCCTCTTTTATTCATGTCAGAGCATTTGTACATTCAGAGCTTGCCTCTGCTTAAACTGTCCACAGCTCCACTGATTAGCCTCACATCACTCAACACTATGATACCTATTTGATGCATTATCATCAAAGAGGTCATTAAAGTGCTTTTCTTTCTATTAATGTCAATACCAGAGGCCTGTTTCCCTGTCAAGTGTCATTTTATGCCTCTTTAAGCAGCAGTGGTCATCCACTTCTAAACTTGATCTTATCCATTTAGCCTGGAGGGAAATACATCCACTGCTTCTTTGTGACATTAGCATTAGCATTAACAGTATATATGAGCCAACAGGGTTTGTTTTCAGTTCATTTCAGGCTAAAATGAGGACTGATGCTGTAAGAAGGAAGACTGTAATAAGGAAGATCTAACTATACAGGCTGTTTAGGTAAAATAATACTAAACTTTAAAAAAAAAGCCTTAGTGGTTCTTAAAGAGCAAAAACCTGATTCTGGCATGGGCAAGGGGATCATTTTTGATGAGGTAAACCTGTAAGTTAATCATAGCAAGGCCATGTGTGTCTTCATTCTGTGTGAAGTCTTGGCCTTAGCCAAAGCTCATCTCTGCAACGTGATAAGTAGTCTAAACAAACAAATGGACATAAAAGTATTTAGGTTATCTTCTTTTCTTCTTCCAAAATGTTAATTTATTACAGAAAAATATCATTTGCATCTTGGGAGTAAAAATATACATTTAACTATTATATTAGCTATTATACTAGTTGTTTCACACATTCACTCCTAAATTAAAAAAGAAATCAGTGAGGTAGCCTTAGAAATCTTCCTAAGTTAAGCAAAATCCACACTATCTGAGTATTTCTAAAAAGGGGGTTTTCCTTCACTACTTTGAAAAATAATTCCATCCACACACATTACATATTCAAAAACATCTTCATCCAAGAAAACATGTATAGATGCACAGCTACATACTGTCAATACCATGACTGGATGTTACAGACGAAGACAGTTTGATTTACAAATATATTCTGCCAACCAAGTCTGACCAGTGTTGCTTTGGTTTGAGATTGTGTTAACTAATGGCAGCTGGCATTTCTGCAAAATTTTGTTTGTTTAGTTTTAATTTAGACTTATCTATTGAGCTAGTGTTTATATGAGCGAAGAATACCAGTTTTAACATCTGTTTTTACTACGACAATCGCAGACACAGGCATCCAGAGGTCACCAGTTAACACAACCAGCAACAATGATATCAGGCCTGGTCCAAGACGTCACCAGGGTTTTGTATTGCCTGAGTGTTATGTGAGGAAGCAACATAGTAGGAGAGCTACTGTAGGTGTGTACGCATGTAAACAGTCCAGTTAGCAACACTGACACCAGCAAAAAGTTAGCAACATCTGCCCTGGCACATGTCTCATGTAAATAGATGTGATAGTGTCACACAGTGACACCACAATGAGTAGAAATCAGTACAGAGAGTGACATTTTAAACCTAAATGCTGTTTTCCTTGTCTACATTAACTCTGTTAACAATTTTGTAAATCGTTTCCCATGCAGGAGTTTTTCAAAAAGTGAGTATTCAGTAACCTGTATAAAATGCTAAAACACACAGGGAAAAGCTACATATTAAAAAAAACATGGTCATGTGTGAGCAAAGACTCAGTTGTTCGCACATGCAACTTGCAGACTTTAGGCATTGGACAGAAGTAGAGTTTCAAAGTGAAGCCTCACTACGTTTCCTCTGGCCCGCCCTGGTTGCTTACTTGCTTTTTCGAATTGTGAGATATTTTCAAATACAAACTATACTTCATAAGGTATCACTTAAAGTAAACCACCATTCTAGTGGATTAATTTCACACAAATAGATAAAAAGTTATTTCAAAGTGGCTGTGCTTTCCTGGTTTGCACCGTGAGCCACTTCCAAGTTTTTGTTTGTGACAGCTTTAGGAAATCAGTAAGATATTGATGCAACTGTTAGGCTTGGTAAAATGACCATTTGACAAAGGTGGGTACATGATGGGAAAAGTAATTTCTAAAGAAGGAAATTTAGGTTTTGGTAAATTCTTGAATATATAATGTTGTAAGGAGGTAAATTTTGTATATTTTCTTAGCCATTTCAGTAAATGGCATTAGTTGCATGATGTAATAGTTTGTGTCCTGAGACTTTTTGCCTTTTATTTCCAGACCATTTACACTGATTAACCTGTTAGATAGACATATTATCTTTTCAGTTTGTCAATATTTTTTTCATTCACAAATATATCAGAACAAATGAATCGTCACATTGTATAATTTAGCCATCCTTACTATGAGATCCTTGTTGCATTGCAGCGTTTTTGTAGTGGGGATGCTAGAGGCCCATGGCACCAGTAAAAAATATTACCAATAAAAGCAACTGACTATCTCTCCCCCTGAGTGAAGATAGCCTTTTAATCAATTCATAGCAGTCAATGTTGTCCCTGAAAGCCTTGTAACTACCCCACTTTTAGGGTAAAACTACACAAAAAAACATGTTGGTTAAGCTTTAGACACTTGTAACATTCATATCAGGGCTTCACGAGGCCCCTGTGTTCAGAACTATTTTGTGATGCAACACACAGCAGGGTCAGTTAGCCATCATGAGAGCACAAACTGTTACAAACCTAATTCATCAAAATGTTTAGAGGCTGGATCATGTGTTTTACCCATCCCTCTTTCTATCTGTGACTCCATCTGCAAAAGTTCTGCCTACCCGTAACAGCATATCTTTATTAATCAAGTCAAAATTGCTATTTTTTTAGTTCAGTTTAGTGATGTTAGTGTTTGTTTCTTGTGGAGACGGACGACCTGAGCAGCTGATGAGAAAAAAGCAGTGTGTTGCTGACGGAAGGATACAAAGCCCGTATGTTGAATCACAAATACTTCCAAACACAAGGCTTTGTCTTACTGCAGCATCTAGATGAGCAAATGTATTTTTTTTTAAATAGTTTACCCTTAAAAAATGTGAGAAAACAGACAGACCTGGTTAGCCTAATCAAAAGTTGTAAAATGTATGTCTTAACAGGCTGAACCTGACAGTAAAGCATGTAAAACATGCATTTATGTGTTCTGCTGAAACAAAACCAGAGCACATAAATTGCACAGTTCTCTGAAAATAAAGTATTTTCATTTGGAGTTGTAACAAACTGTCACATAAATGATAGTGGAAACACAGTTGTTGTTCTTTTGTAGGAGTCTCATTACAGCCAGTATTTGTGCTCAGTTAAAAGTAGCACTGGTGAGGAAATATCCCAAAGAGTGTCCGTCAGTGTTCGTGTTTGAAAAGTGGCACCTCTTCCTCTTTGCTTTCACAGCTCTTTCATGTTTGGCACTTGCGATTATTGAGATCCGGTGTTCTTTATAGTTGCAATGTTTGTTAGTGATGCCCAGACAATTTAGCTGTTTAGACTGTGAGCGATTGGCCCTTTTGTAGCTTGCCCCGCATTGCTCAGAAAGCCCACTCTTCCTTTCAGGGCGCTGCTAAAGGTGACACACGCCTGTAATTGATATTCCACTTTACTATGAGTCACATTTCTGGCTGCCGTTGTAGAGTAGTTGTGATATTCTACGAGAGCCAAATTACATAACATTGTGAAGAGAAAAAGGTTTTGAGAGTGATGGGGACATCACACCAAACACAACACCTTCAAACCATAAAACTAAGAATAATTTCAAATTAAATATTTCTGTAAGGCTAAAATTTTTGTATTGTTGTGTAATCCTTGCTTTTTTCTGCAGTTTACATGAGCTGAGTTTTACAAGTGTAGAAAGTCATTTTCTAAGGTTGACCTGAGTTCAAGAAGGCCCTAAAACCACAGGCCAGGTCAAGGGTGTCCAACTTTGTCACTGAGAGCCATATATAGAAAAATCTACAGATGACAGGTGAACTTTGATAAATTTCCTTAGGTTCATTTAAGAAAATAAAACCAGTAAAATGTGAGTCGAGAATAAAATATGTCAGAATGAAGAAGCTTGAGGACAATTAGTGCTGTATGGTTGGTAAATCCGACCTTGAGACAAAGTAGACAGCAAAGCAAATGAATGCACATTAAAGTATTTTCTGTCATAAATCATCTACAAACCCAAATTCAAAAGGAGCTGGAATGGTGTGTAAAATGTGAAAACAGAATGCAGTGATTTGCAAAGCCTTTATCTAATGTTCAACTGAATACAACTCATAGGCAAATATTATTTTTTCTACTTTTTTTTCGATACATTGTCAATAAGGTGCCTGCAACATGTTCCAAAGCAGTTGGTGCATGTGAAAGGGTCAAGGCTGAAATTAGCATCGAATACCTGTCATCCCCAAGCACTCATGTGACACTGCACACTGTGATTCATATTACAACGCAGGATCTGAAACACCTCAGAAAACACTTTTAGTTAACGCGATACTTTTTATATCTAAAAATATGTGTTAAGAGGCAAAGCTATTTCAACATTTAGAGGCGCAGCCCACTTCTGTAGGATGGAGCTCATCTGAGCTTGACCGACTTTTGAAAGTTTTAAAGGGTTCACTTTCATTTGTTTTTGGAAATCTTTGTTATCAAGTCAAAAGCTAACGAGTGAACCACCTAAATTGCTTTTAACACAAAGTTCAAATGCCAGCATCTGGGATAACGTGTATTGGTGCCCATGGCATGGGTAACTTGCACATCTATAAAGGCACCATCAATACTGAGAGTTACATACAGGTTTTGGAGAAACATGTGCTTCCATTCAGATGACGTCTTCTTTTGGGACATCCTTAATTATTTTAGTGAGAAAATGCCAGGCTAACTTCTGTACAAGGTACAGCAGCATGGTTAAAGGAGTGCTGGTGGGTGCTGGTTTGGCAAAGTGGTAAGCACCCAGGCACGACCCATATACATGCCTCTGCCGGCCCGGGTCAAATCCAGCCTGTGGCCAGTTTGCAGAATGTCCTCCCGTACTCTCTCTCACCCCCTTTCACAAGCCTATCAACTATCTCTCTCTCTCCTATCAAAACAGGCACAAAAATTCCCAAAAATAATCTTTAAAAAAGAGTGCGAGCATAAGACTGGTCTGCATGCAGTAAGGACCTCTCTCCTCCTGAACATGTGTATCACATTATGAGGTGCAAGAAACATCATTAGTAACCCCGTACTTGGTGCAACTTGGAATATGCATCAGTTAAGATTGAGAAATAATTTCACTGTCAATTCTTCAATAGTTCTGTCCTCAGATGCGTAAAGAAGGGTGTTCGCAGAAAAATGGATGAAACAGAGAGGTAGACAAGCTCCTGTCCCAACCGTCTTCAGAGCATATACCATGTGTCAACTTCAGAATGTCTATAACAAATACTAAATAAACATTCTCTGTTTTAACATTAAATACCTTGATTTTGTTCTGTATTCGGCTGAATTTGGGTTGGAAAGGATGTGCAAAAACTGTTCTGTTTAACTTTACTTTACATTTTACATAATGTCGCAACTCTTTTGTAATTTTGTCAATTTCTTTATCAGTGAAGCAGAAGTTTCATGTTCTGATGTAGGTCATATTTCTTACTCTTTTTTAAATTTTTGCAGGCCATTTAAAATGGGTCATGGAGCTCTGTTGGCCCACAGACCATAGTTTTGACACCCCTGCCATAGGCCATTACTCCCTAAAGTTAACATTTTTCCTCTGAGAGGGGAAACACTGTTACTGCAGTGAGCACCGTCGTCGTGGTTGACTGCTGTCTTGGAAGAAGGGACTGTTTTGTCCGGATAATGCGGTCACACACCGAGTGAATAGGGGGTCTTGAGAGTCGAAGGCACAGATAAGAGAATGGAGAACATTCCATTAAAGATAGCATTGCTATCAAGGCGGGAAGACTATTCGGCAGCGCAAAAGAAAACCCACCACACCGCAGCACCCATCAAGTGCAAGGTGCATCTGTTACCATGGTACCCAGCCTAGGCAGCCTCCTCTCATGTCTGTCAAGACTCAGGGAGGTAGAAAGACGAGCAATATGTCAGTCTCGCCTGCAGTTGGAGCTCAAATGGACATGTGTGCCTCTTTGCCCGTGTGTGTGTGCGTGTTTGCTGCATGTATGTGTTCTGAGCAGTCAGGGGAGTTTAAGACGCCGTACGCTAACAGTGGCTCGTCACACGACATGAATCATTTAGTCACCACGGCAGAGTTGGAAATGTCACGTCACATCAGTGTTCCTCATGCCTGGGTGGCCCTGCAATGCTTATATCTCTGAGAGTTAAAGAAAAAAACGTGAGAGAAAGAGAGGGTAGGATTTGATTAAAGAGAGGAGCTGAGATTTGTTTTTAGATGCAAACAGACATTTATTGCATTGGGAAGCAGTTGTGTACATTTTCCCCCCACAGAATCATTTGCAATACTGTAGCACTTCATGAGTCTGTTGTGCAGCTTTGTCCAAGCTCAGGACAAAAATGTGGATTTCTTGAAAGGATTCTTCTTTTTTTCCCGTTTCTACCTTCTTCTGTTTCTGATCTTTCTGAGGAACAGGATGCTACTTTTCTCACAGTGGAAAATGCTGACTTGACCTTCCTTGGGCAGTCAGTTAGTTAATTCCAATAACAAGAGGAGAAAACTGTACAAGGAACATATCCAAAAGAGTCAGCCTGCCATTTTTCTTCATCTATCTCATACAAAACTAGACTTTTTGTATTTTTGCTACAGTTCTTAAAACAAGTCCAAAACAACAAAAAGAGCAACATCAAGTACAGCATTCCTTACTGTAAACCACAATCAATAATAAACAGTAAATAGTACTTTGTCATAATCTTTATTACAAGATATTAGGCCACTGTACAAATCAGTGAGAGTCGTACAGTACAATGCAGAGTTAAGACTGTTTCTCGAGGTTCGTCATTCAAAGCTGTATACGAGGTGCTTCAAGAATACACAAGAGTTTCAGAACTTCTGCCGTGCATGCATGATTTCAATAGTTTCGCCATGCATGAGTTGGTATTTCAGTGTTCTTTTTTGACTTTTTTTAAGAAAGAGCCCTAAAAAATGGCAACCCAACGTAATGACTGAATGAGGAAATGTAGAAAGCACAAAAATAAAAAGAACAAGTTGTCCCGTTATAGTATATTACCCTCTCATGAGATTTGGCACACACGATAATGCACAATGCAATATAAATAGTTTATCAATAGGAGGGTGTGTACAGTCAAGTTACAGTATCAACCAATCCAGGTGGAAATCCTGGGAAGCTTACAAAGAGGTGGGAGGTACACGGTATATAAATGACTCTTTAGCTGCAAAATATGGTAACAAAAAACACTCAGGCAACATCGAGAAAGTGAAAAATAATGTCACTCTCATTCACTCTTTTTCTCTCAACATACAAAAAAATAATACTAACACTCTTGGGCCTTTCATCACAGCAAAAACATGTTCCAAAAGGATCAATAAATAAAGTTATCAACACAGAACAAACCATTTACAGCCTCCCATTTGTGCAAGAAAATATGGGCTACCCTTTTCATATTTACAAACTCGGTTATTCGTTCGCCCTCGCTTAAAATGAAGAGCAGAAAGAATGGAACCATACGTTTGATTGATAAGATATAGTAGAGATAAGTGTGTGCTTTAGTTTAAATCAGATTCATCTGTTTCCTGTCCCTGATTTCTGCATTTCGACAGCGTCACCTCTACTTCCTCCACTTTGCCCCCCTCCCCCCACCTCCATCTCCTTCTCTTGTTCCTGCGTTTGGACTTATGGCGAAAAAAACCCTGGAATCAGAGTTTGTGTGTGTGTATGTGTGTGTGTGTCTAGGGAGGGGGGTCCACCTTGGGGGTCTCCTCTTCGCTGCTGTCTCCCGCCCCCCCCTGCCAGTTGTGTGTCACCCGGATGGCCATGACTGACTTTGGGGAGAGGAGGGCGTGGAAGTGCTGCTTGCTGCCACATGAGAGAAAGTGCTTATATACAGTGTCTTTGGATTAAAACTGGTAAATATCGCCATACAAAAAAATTTGTTTCCAAGAGTCTTTTGGGGAGAGGAGGGGGGAGGGGGGGGGGGGGAGGGGGGTGTTGTCTTGAAAGAGCCAGGGGAACGCTCTTAAGCCTCTGCCGGGGTCTTCTCTGTCCCATTTTTCGCCTCATCGTCGCCATTCTCATCCTCAATCACAACTGTGGATGACAGGGGGGAGAGAGAGTTAATTAGGAGTGGGGAGGGAAGAGAGAAAGGACGAGGGAGTTGTGGGGGCTGCGCTCATCTTGGTGTGGCGTCTTGAAAATTCACCATCGACTGACAGCAGGGCATGAAAGCCCAGAACCATTAGCACTGCGATGTGTGCATGCATGAGAGAGTAAGAGCATTCAGAGAGAGACGGATAAACATGAGCATGGTCTTATACCTGTCATTTACATGTTTGAGGAGGTGCACATTGAAGTTCTGCAGTTTTCTACCAAATATGCAGGACTTATATGTGTGCCAGTGTAATGTTAGGTCTAGGGCATATTTTAGCATATTAATTTCTCATTTTTGCATTCCTTCCACTGAAAATGTGGTGCTTCTATGTCTTACTGTGTGACATATTTGTCCATGTTATGATGCACTTTTTGAATTCTCATCTTTTGCATGTCTCCAGATACAGATGCAACACTTCAGTGTGTGCCATGTTTGACCATGACATGTCTACTGCACATTTTAGAGGATCAGTCTCTCGCTTTTGCACATCTTTAACTACAAATGGAGAGCTTTTGTTTGGTGCTTTTGCACAGAGGATTAATGTGTACTTTTCGCGTCTTCCTTTCTTAAGATAAAGTACTCGTATGAGTGCTTGTGTACCATCCATGATTTGTCTGTGTGGCATATTTTGGAATATTTATTCACAGTTTTTTCATCTTTTCCATCTAAAATGAAGCCCTTATATGTGTCCCTTGTGTCATGTTTGTCAATGATGAGTCAATTGCTTATTATAGAAATAATTGGCCATTTGTGCATGTTTTCTAATGTGTGTTACGTGTGCCATGTTGTGTTTTTTTAATTCCACATATTTTTGTATCTCTTACTGAAAATGCGCACTTTTCGTCTCATTTTTGCCATATTGGCCATGTTGGATCAACTACATATTAAAGAATGCTAATTTTCACTTTTTGCGCATCTTCTGTTTCAAACACTGTTTATCTGTACGCCATGTTAGTCCATGTTGGGCCTACAGCTTTACAGACAGTAACTTTTTTTCAGCATAGCTGCTGCTAATTTTTGGCATCAAGTCTGTATATTGAGTATACGTCAGAGTGACATGTTTATGCATATTGTCTGTGATGCACATTTTGGAATGTATGTTTCTGTGTTACATATTTATTTACATGTCTTCTCCAAAAAATGTGGTGCTCGTATTTAAACCTGTCTGAGCCTGTGTGCCATAATTGTCCATATTGGGTATATTGTGTATTATCATTTTTTTTTTTAATGTTGAATTCATTCTACTTGAATGCAGTGCTTACTCATTTGCTTTTTACCATATTTATCCATTTTGGGTCTACTGCACATGATAGTAACACGTTTCTTTTTTTTTTTTATCTGTTTCTACTTGGTATGCAGCCCTTTTGCACCTGTGAACCATATTTGTTAATGTTTGGTTTACTGCAAACTTTAGAAAAATGTTTTCTTCTTTTTGTAGCTTCTTCTAAAATTGCGGTGCTAATATGTGTTCCTGTGCCACATCTGTCCAAACTTGGGTCTTTGGCACAATTCTGGATATTCATTTTTCAGTTTTTGCTTGCCCTTCTACCTAAAATTCAACACTCATATGTGTACTTATGGTGCAATACTTTTTTTAACCATTCATTTCTTACTTTTTGCACATCCTTATTGACAAATGCAATGCATACTGCGGGCCATATTTGTCCATGTTATGTCTATTGCACATGATAGAATGCCAGCTTTAATTATTTTGGTTGTCTTCTACTTAAAATGCAGCACTTAAATGTGCCCTGTGGCATGTTTGGTTCTAATGCCTGTGATTAAAATAAAGAATATTAATTTCTTGTTCCCTGTATTTCTTTACTCAAATGCATTGCTAATATGTGTGCCATATTTGCCTATGTTGTCTGTATCATGCACATTGTTAGAATACTTATTTGTTATATTCTGCATGTCCTTTGCCAAAATAGCAGTGCTTGTATGTTTGGTTTCCATGTTGTGTTCAATGCACATATGAAAAATATTACATTCTTATTTCCTGCATGTCTCCTTCTGAATATGCAGAGCTCATGTTTGTCAATGCTGTATGTGAAGCACATTTCAGAGTATTAAATTCTAATTGTTTCCCAAGTCTAAAAATGCAGAGCCATTTTTGCCATGTTGTGTCTATTACACATTTAGAATATCAACACCTCATTTTGCATATCTCCTATTTCAAATGCAGCATATATTATGTGAACCTGTGTACCATGTTTGCCCATGTTGTGCCTATTGCCATTTTAGAAAATGAACGTCTCAATTTTGCAAGTCTCCTACTCAGATGAACTGCTGACATGTCTGCTTGCATGCCATGTTTGATCATGTTGTGTCTGTGCTCTTCTGTCACGTATGTGCGACCACAAGTGAGGCTAGAAATTCCAATGAATGCAACGATAAAAGCAAAAAAGACGCCTTAAATGATCATGCAAAGACAAGTATGACACAACAGCCTTGAAATCTCAATCATTGCAGTCCTTCAATGAGGAGGTGACACTGTTGGGCAGCATTCAAGAGACATTTAGCCGCACGCACTGCGCATCCAAGTTGTGTTGCAATGCGAACAGAATATTTAAAAACTAATACGTCCCACACACACACACATGCAGACACATTATAGACTCTGCAGAGGAGCATGTCTGAACCAAAGGTGCAGCCTCTGTGTCTGCACACGCACACACAGCCTTAATTAAGGAGGTAACCTATGTGCGCATTCAACACATCCACCATGCAAAAAAGAGGGCTTAATTCGATAATTACCCCGTTTGCTTCTGCCTATTTGGCCCAGTTTGGGCGGACGTTTATTCTGTGAGCCATTGAAGAAGTTGTTGGTGTCTTGCAGACGACAGGTGAAGGAAAGGTGTCCCTCGTCGCCCTCATTTCCATAATGACTCATTTTTTCTTCGTTGAAAGGTAGCACTTCCGACATCTCCAAATGCGTCTTTATCACCAAGGCGCACAAAGTAAAATGCAAAGAGACCGTCGCCAAGCTTGAACTCGGCTAAACAAAAAAAGGGAGAGAAAAATACAAGACAAAGCTATCTGCTGACACAATCTAGCCCTTTCTGTTTACCCCGAAGACACGTGTATGTCTCCGCAGGTGCGCAACAGAAAAAACGCCAAATCAAACCAAAATGTCCTCAGTTTCCTCGCGCGTTAAGCTTCGGCAACATCGTTTCAGTCAAAATGTCCAGAGGGGGGGTCTTCTGTCTTTCCTCCTCCGTGCGTATTGCTTTGGAAATGGAGGCGCACGTACAACAGAGCCGTGGAGCGCCCGCTGGTTTCGAGCGGCTGAGCCTGTCGCACGGAAAATCTGAGGAAGAAATGCAAATTGAGGAGCGACGCAAAACACGGATTCCGGGGAGACCTGGCAAAGGGAGCCGCACGGGGGTTTTCTGGCGCAGCCCAGAGAAACTTCCAGTTGGAGTCGTGGTGTGGCAATAACGCTCCACTTCTCCGGGATCTAGATGCAATCAAACAGTGGCGATTCTATAGGCTGATCAAAGATGGCACACTAATGTGAGCGCAGACAGACAGACGGAGCACTGAGAGGGAAAAACGCAGCTTACGCGCCACCACTTGACGAGTTACGGACGACAAATGCTTTAACCCGTTAAACAATGGTACATATTTGTAGTTTTATTATCAGTCAGGATATTTCAGCCTGTCATGATGTGTCCAAAGAGTGTGACCTCACCGGAGGATGGCACTGTTTTCATAGGCTGAGCTCTGACTTTTGCCCCCATGGTGCACTTCCAGCTTCAGATGAGGACCTACCCAGGTTTTTTTTTTCCATGGCAATTTCCACAGAACTATGACAGCTAGGGCCGGGCTTTATGGACCAGAAACCTTTCGATACATATTTTTTTTTTATCTAATTGGCCATAAGAACCAACCCTGACCAATTTGGTACCCAAGACGACCTTCTGCCCCTTGTGCTGCAGCCGAAAATGAAAAATACAGCAACAGGGACTGACTAGGTCTGGAAAATTTATAGCTTTAATTTGGAGACATGTCATCCATGAAATGCAAGCAAGCAGGTAATTTCAACAAAAGAAAGTTCCCTTGCTAAATATTCTCTAAGATGTTACATTTTGGCATAAACCTGTTTCAGCCCTACTTAGAAGAGGCTGTTTTAGGGTGGGGAGTGTCTAACACCAGCTGGAAGTGAGTGTGCCTTTGGCTTTCCAGTGCTGTGCTCTAATGTTTTCTGTGGTTGAATAGACATACTTAGCATGTTTGAGCACACATTATTGGCATAAACAACAGAAGAGAGGAGGATTTTTCTCATGTTAGGGGGCTGTGTAGATTGTCCACACATATTTTTGTACAACCAACCAAGAATATCTCGCATATAGTGGGAGCTAAGAAAAACCCCTTTTAAATTTTTTGTTTTATTCAGTTTTGTTGACTATTGGAGCATGTTCACAATAACCTCTGTTCAAAAACCATCCAGTTTTCATATACCCCAGATCCCCCTGTATTTTCAGTCTTAGGTGCTGTGTTGGAGCTGTTGCCACTTTAATGCCCCCGTAGCCGCATGTCCAAATCCACTGTGATTGGTTGACTGGTCTACACTGTGGTGATTGGCGATTGGTCAGTGCATCACTGATTGGGGCCCTGTTTACTGCATTCTCTCTACAGTCTCAGCTCTGCATTGGACTTGACAGCCTGAGCCAATGCAGGCCAACAAAACACCAGTATGACATCACACTGGTAGGTTAATTTGCAGGGCCTGGAACAAGCCATTTTAGGCATCTACTGGCACTATAAAGAGGGAAAAGAGAAAAGTCCCAACGCAGCAGACTTTTGTCTTGTGCATAGAACCACTATGTTATGCTCATTTCACGCTGAAATCATTTTGTTTGAGTGCATTTGCCATGCATGTCAGCACCTGTGACTGCTGCTTCAGGCGCGTGAATGTTCTGTGGATTCAACATGTATCCCTGCTGTTGTAGCTCTATCTCTCCATATGTATCACCTCAATAATGAGTTTTCATTGAAAGCTTAGGAAGAACCACAATAAATCTACCTGATTCATTGCATAACTGACTGGAGAAACTTTTAAAATGAAAGCAATGCAAGTTTTTCCACAGAGGAGGCAAACCGAGCTTTTACTCTGAGAGGCATGGACAGGAAGAGGAAATGGACCATTTTTGTGACAAAGTCCACCCCTGTGGACATACATATAAGGTAAATATGGCTCTCTATTTGTTATTTTTCTGCCTGTTTTGGCCAAGAAATGCACAAGTCTCCTATTCTTGAGATTGTCAGCACCAAAGACACAACTGAGATATGTGACTTATGCTTCCAGCCTGAAAGTTCTGACTTGATAGCATGCAACCCCCCAAAACAAAAAACAACAACAAAAAAAAAAAAAAAACAGGCCTGCACCGCTGCTGTCAAGTAAAGCACTTCCAGTGTGAAACAGGCCCCATGCAGAAGAGACAAGTAAAACACACTTGAGGGCATATAAAACTAGAAAGACCAAAGTATGGGCTCTTTAAAAAATACTAAAATACAACAATTATAAATTCATACCACCTATATTTTCACTGGTGGAGACAGTTTGTAATCTGCCAAAGTCACAAAAGGTAAAGATAATGAATGATCATGGGTTCCAATTCGGATCTTATTCTTATTAAAAGTCACCATTAGCAAGCTGATGAAACCTGAAAAATTTCAGCATCAAGGAAAACATTCAAATCTTTTGTAAAATGATCAAAGTAACATTTGCTTTTGACAATACACTGTATATATATATATGTATACAAATTTAAAACAGAAATCAACAGTAGTTCAGCTCAATTTAACATGAAACACATGCTTAATACCAGAATTATATCGGTATGTTTTCAACAGTCTGTCCTCCTCAAACCCAAAACTAAGGGATGAGGGAAAATTAGCTGGGTTGTGCCAAAGTCAAAGGATCTTTTATTGTCAATGTCTGCTATATCTACAATACATGCAGAAAAAAAAAAGTTTTTACTCATTTAGATCAAATGTGGGTCTAATGTTAATGATGTAAATGTCTCAACCATCATCTACAGGATAGTGACCCATTATCAATTGTTTAAAAAGGTTGGCAACATTTTGTCCATTGTAGTTCTAACAAACGTTCAGACAGGAAAACTCATTTGAAAGTATTATCATCCACTGTTTACATCACCGTGCCTCATCTATCCAATTACACTACTCCTCTACTGCTTGTCCTGCTCTCTCATGTGCATCCAAAGCTGTATCCCACCATGAAGTGACACAAATATAATGCACTCACAGAGTCAATGTGAATGTCTCAAGGTGTTATGATGACAGAGCTTTGTCGTAGCAATTTTGCATAAATATACTGCTCCTACCAAATGCCCTCAAGTCTTTAAAGTCTTATAACCCCCTTTTCATTACATTAGCCAAAGACGTCATCATCCGCCATCCTATGATCAACCCCAGTCTTCACAGCGTGGTCAGTCGACCTCATCCTCAGCCATCGTCTGGTCAACGCCTCACAGATTCATCACCTCTTCTTCCCCTCAGCCTCAGACGGCACCTTCAGCCATCACCCAGTCTACCCTGGTGGGATCAGCTTTTCATCTCGTCATCCTCAGATGACATCAATAGCAAATAGCAAACACCACAACCACCCAACCACCACCAGAGCCTGGACTCACAGGGGGATAGATCCTCCTGCTGCTCAGGGCAGACTCCATTTGAAGACCCCACAGAGTTGGTGGAACTGACAAGAATCACATCGCCTTAGTTATGCTAGATCTCCTGTCCTGGACATTGCAGGAGTTTGTCTGATTAAAAAACAGAATAAGTCACTACTGGGTGCCTGGGTCTCTTAATTTTGTTGCTGTGGTACCAAATAGGTATGGAAATTACTTTATTTCCGCAAACTAATTGTTTCTCAAATTAAAGTAAACAAAAGGCTAGCTCCGTGACATCTTGTTGTCAATAAGTGTAATTCTGGTTGTTGTACATGATCTAAAAAATCTTTTTATCAATCGTAAGACCTGCCTCCTTTTATATTCTCTAATGATCAACATAAACTTTGCAGTTTGAGCAATACTGAAGTGAGGCTGACATCAGTGATCTCAAGTGTTGTAGAATTATCTGGAAATCGTTCTAAATAAAACCAAGAAGCTTTTATTTATCAATCACTGCTGCAGATTCGATAGTCCTTTAGGTTCAATGATTCAGATTCCACTCTTCATTTTCATTTATCAAAATGACTCACACTAGACAGACTAATAGTAGAGAGATGATGATTCATACTATACAAAATGACACATCCTCAAATCTAAATGCTCTTGCCTGAGAATATTTGAGAGTAAAGTGACTGAGTCACATGCAGATGATAAATGGTCTGCACTTTTACATAAAGCCCCCGCCCTTTAGGTTGAATAAAGTTCTCTTTAGGGTATCTGCCCAACACAACATGTTTTCTTTACATGTATCTCCAGGAACAGCAGCACAAAGACATCCAACAAAAGAGAAGTACAGCCAGAGACAACGAGTGCTAAAGCCGCATTTAATCTTGACACAGAGAGTTCCCTTTCTCAGAGGAGCTTCACTTATTATGATGACACAGACAATGAGGTGACATGTGATCGGTGGGCCTGCAGCTGAGTTTACTTTAACACACTGTCATCCATTCATTTAGAGGAGGGGCAGTCATGTCACACCCCCTCCCTGTGGACACACGATGTTATCAGAGGATCAACTTTCATATCAGAACATCTGTGTATCAGTTTCATACATTGTTGAACAGCATGTTATTATACCGTCATCAGATTTGATTATTGCAGATAATTAAGTTAGGAAACACCTGACTACATTGAACACTGACATACTAAAGGAAGTATTACATCTTTTTAAAGTATGTAAATTATTTAAAATAAAATATTCAGGAAATGTTGCATGACTTTTATCAAGATCAGTGTCCGAACTGGTCCCACCTCAGGCCCACTGCCACCTTCCAATATGAAGGAACAGCAATTAAGCATTCATACATTTTCAACAACTTATATTTATTTAATAAAAGATGTTGCCAATGGATGGTAGATGTGGCAAAATAGCTGATTGACAGCTGCCTGAAGACTGCATCATGACAAAAGTCCTGGGATGTCATGCATGCATTACTTTATTTTCTGTGATAATGTGTACATTTAGGTTGTTCTTTGGTGATCTCAATAAATAAACACAGTATTACAGGAAAACCAGCCTCTTTATCCTAGGACAACAAAAGAGATAAGTCAAAATCTTCCAAATTTAATGTAAATGTACTTATTATTGCAGCAAAACAGAGTGAAATAAAATAGATTAGTTGATGTCCAGTAGTAATGTGAATCTTTCCCTACCTCATGACTCAATTCGATTTTGATTCTGAAGGTGATGATTCGATCCATAATAGTTTTTCTATTCAGGCCAATTCATGATTTTCAATCAAAGCACTTTTTGTTACAAAAGCTACCTTTGTCAAGATTTACTACAATCTGTTGTGTGTAAAATGAAATGGATTTCATAAGATGCTAAAACCCTCGCTGTGTGACGATTTTGCTGTCAGTGACCTGTTTTTCTTGAAGCATTTTTTAATATCTAGTGAATGTATTTATGACAAGTTATGAGATTCACACCACGGTACTGTAGGTACACACATAGGCAACTGTAAGGTTAAAAAGTGTCATCCTTCTCAAATTCATCAGCTACAATGGCAGGCAGAGACATTCTTGATACCTTGAAAAGTGGTATGCATTGCCTTTACAGGTGGCACTGAAAACATGATCAGAATATTCAGAGTAGTGTTGCAGACTATTGAACAAGAACTTTCTGTTGAACCCCTTCAGTTTAAGTAGAAAGAAAAGCTTTTAGACCTATTTCTTCCATTCTCTTATCTTTGCTTGATCATTTTCTTCATCAATATCTAGTACAGCGATAGTGTGAGCGATAGATGGTTTGGTCAATCCACCGGCGAAATTTGGACACAGCTGTGTAGACTCCAGGAAACTTGGCGTGACCACAGCCATTACCCCAGGAGACCACTCCGTAGACACGCCCTCCACACACCAGAGGACCACCAGAGTCTCCCTGCAAGAATAAGATCATATTCTAAATCAGCAATGAATGAACAATGAATCTCATGAAACTGTGAAATATCTGAGGGTTTGTTATATAGTTCATTGCAGCTGTGGTCAGTTTAATGACTTTTAATTACAAGGTACATCACTTTGTGACAGTTCATTCTTATTTATTATTGTGATGTCTCAGGCATGACTGCACCTTCAGATCACTGTTGAACATAAAACAGGTAATTTTTTATATGCTGGGAACAGGAAACCAAGCAAACAGCACTTAAGTATGTGTGTTTACACTTTGCATTAACTCAGCTATGTGCATGTAAGGCTTTTGAGTGCCCAACAAGGTCAAGTAAATAAATCTTATTTCATTATTTTCTTTTCAAGTTTATTTATAACAAAATCAGGGTGAAAAGCTGTTAAAGATTTACTGCTCATTTCTTTTTGATGCTGCATACTAAATGACATGGCGCCACTTTCGATAATAAAAAAAAATAAGAGCCAAAGTAGCAATGAGCTAAGAGGCCAGCAGCACATATCTAACAGCTTTTCTCCTTTATTTTTTCATATCCCATTAAAGGAAACAGTGATGTCATATTAAGCCAATAAATCTTGCTGGGTACTTCTTAGTTTGAAAAGCGCATTTTAAAGCAAAATGTGACCAGGCTAGGCATCGCTATCCTTGGGGCAAATTCATCCACAATCATCATTATTGCGGGCAACCTCACTGCAGAGCATGCTGACAGCAGTGGATTTCAGGCATCGAAGATGTCATATCTTACTTCTTTTAGTTTCATTTGCCCTTCAGTGTGTTTGACATGTCTAAGCCTTGTGATAGAGCACCTCTGTGAGCATAACAAAATATCTGTAGCATTAAGACCCCTCCCCCTTCCCCACTTCACAGTGCCAGCAGGTGCCTAAAATGTCCCCCCAAACAGACCTACCAGTGTGACATCATAACATTGTTATTTCACAGTATAAGCCCATTAGGTTGAAGTAGCAAGCCCATTGCAGAGCATAGCTGTTAGTATGAATGCAGAGTTGTTGTCAACATGGCCCCGAGCAGCCCTGAACTAAGCAATTACCACAGAAGTGTCTTGTTAACCGATCAGAGCAGACTGGGCTCACATGGAAAAGTGAGCCTTAAAGTGGCATTAGAGAAAATACAACAATGTCAGGGATACTCTGTAAATTAAAATTAGAAGGTTTCTTAACATTAGGTGATTGTGAACATACCCTAGCAGACATCAAAAATAAGTATATGAACCTAATTTAATGGAAATTATGACCTCTTAAAGTCTGACACTGTGACATCTACACTAATAAACCAAGGAGTTATCTCTTCTGCACGATAAAGCTCTTCTATATGTATGACAAAAAAGTCAATGGCATAGTGGCTTCCTCCTCTCCTCTAGTGAACAGCACCAGTACCTGCCTGAAAGGGCTGATCCCCCACCAAATAGATTACCAGTGTGATGTCCTACCACTGTTATGTCAAAAGTTCAAGCCCATTGGTTCAGGCTGGCAAGCACAGTGCAAGTCATAGACCATAGAGAGAAAGCCCAGCTGTTGAGGATGGCGCTGAACGATGCAGAGCTGAGCAATTAGCAGGGCGTATACAGGTTAAATAATCAAAGCAGACTGACTCCCTTGGAGAAGAAGGCCAGTGAGTAAAAGGAGTTCCAACAGAGCATCTCAGACAGAGAGATTGGAAATGGATCAGAGGTATTCAGCTTGTGAAAACAGGCAAGATATATGAACATTAGAGATTTTAACATAAACTAGCAGTCACTGAAATTGAATTAGCCCAAATTAAGATAAGATACTACTTATTTTCTAAAATTCATCATGTGTGTTATGAACAAATATGTTAAACAAATAATGCAAATGTGATTAATACCCATCTCAATTGGTACATTATTGAATGCAAAAAAAGCCATCAGAAACCAAAAACAGCCCTCCACAGGATGGCCGAATTCATAAAATCATAACCTCCTGCTGCCGCTTGGAAAAGCTGGCACACAAAGTTGCCTACTGCAGGGTTAAATATAGCACATTTTAATTAGTCATTCAGCTCTTTACCTAAGGCGCAATGTAGCCTACTGGTATATCACACATTGGATTTCATGTTATTTTCTCCTCTCACTAAATGTAGGAGCAAAAAATTCTGTCATAATACAAATTAACAAATTTAGACAAAGATGCTGGCAGTGGCTACAAACGCCTGTTCTTCAAATAAACAACACAGTTTTTCAGTTCTGCTGCTATTTCAGGCTTCCTTTATCTCTGCTGTAACTATCAGAACTCCTGAGGGTGGACTGCCACGTCTGCTTAATAAAAGTTGTAGCTAAATCAACACTGACATGATGAACTACATCCTCTAACTGTCTGGGGGGATGAGCTTCCCAAAACTGTGTTATTGTATTGCTTTGAAATGAGCTGATGAAAGGAGGACGACCCCATGCTGAGAATCAGGGCAGCTACCTTGGAGACATTATTATTTCTAAATGAATGTTATCACTCCACAAAGATCAGATGATCATTTTAGTAAAAAGGAGCAGAGGTGGTGAGCAGTCAAACCTTGCACGCGTCTTTTCCTCCTGTCCTGTATCCAGCACAGATCATGTTTGTTGTGATGTTTCCGTTAAAGGAATCACTGCTGTTACACCTGGCAGTAGAGACAATTGGCACAGTGACAGTCCGGAGGGCAAAGGGGGCCCGGCTTCCTTCTGCGCTGTTGTAGCCCCACCCAGACACCCGACACACTTGGCCCTCAACCACTCCTGTACCCTGCCTGGGAAGAGGCGCCAGTGACACGTAACGGTTCAGCACCATGGGGGCTCGCAGCTGCAGGAGGAACCAAAGAAGAGTTTAAGAGTTTATGAACAGAAACTGCAGAACAACCATTTTAAGGTCACTTTTACATGTAAAGTTTGGCAGACTCAGTTCAGTTTAGGGGTGAAACTGAAACACTGTTGCACTTTTTTGGGTTTGATTTCTGGTGGACCCAAGCCTGTCAAATGATGTGTTCTGTAGCCAACCACCACTAGTTGGGGCTGTTGCTGTGGTTTTTGTTCCTCCCATCTATCACATTGTTGCGCTATGACCAATAAATGTACAACCCACCTTTAGGGAATATCATTATTTGGCTCAAAGTAGTTGTCAAGTATTGCAAGTGATACCATGAAGAAAAAGCTGTATTTAGACTGCATCAGATGACAGAAGCTAATTGATCACTGGGATATGTACGTAACTATATTCTGCACAGACTTGTAGACATTAAACTGATGTTGGAGAACTAAAGACTGGTGGCACTAGCAATGCTAACGTAAGCCACTCTCTGCTTGATAAAGTCAGTGACTGCTACATTGTCTTGCTTACTGTCATTGTGTTCAGCAAAATTCATGCCACATTGCACTGCTTTTTGGTTTGCTGCCCTTGTTTGGTCCTTCTTTCATTCAGATGGCTTCTACACCCACCGCAAACCATACTTCTTCAAGCGGGTCAAACCGGATGATCCTCTTAATTTGAATTGAATTGAATTGAATTAACTTTAAAAAAAAGTGAACATCAGTTTGCTTGGTCTGGACCTAACGTGTAAGGCGTGAAAGTGACCCTTAAGTATTAGTTCATCTGTATCACCTGCTGGTGAGTTGTTGCTTTGTGTTTGACTCCATGTTTGTTTGTCTCTATACGTTTATCTGTTTCTGAGCCTGGTCCTTTTCACATATTTATTGCATTAGGTGACAAACCAACCAACATGTTGTGCAAAATAAACTCACCATAACATCGGAGGGAGGCATTGGATTGTTTTTAAACCGGAGCACACAGATATTCATGAGAACTCAATCTGTTTTTTTCAGCTGCTTTGATAAACTCTACTCCTCCCAAAAAAGTTTGGAAACGCCATTTCAGTTGATTATTTTTGACTTTAATAATACAAACTGGTAATGTATTTTATATCCTTGGAAAGTCTGGTTAGTCACCTTTACAATGAGGTACAACTTGTAAGGATTGTCTGTTTGTGAAAAGAGCAACACAGCTAAACTTGTGGGTGGTCCCCCAAACAAAAAAGTTAGGGATGCACAATATTTATCGGACCGATATAATATCGGCTGATTTGGGGGGAAATTACGTCATTTTAATCAACCCGATAAGTACAGTTTATCCAATAAAAAGATCCAATAAATTACTTAAATTGGGGAAATTGTTTGCAGACCACGTAGCCCCAAAACACGCCATGTCATGCTGGTTACGTCATCTATCGCGCCTTACTAGAAGGACCCAAGCCTGCCCCCGTCTCTCTGCTGGACCAAAAGTGAACATGGCTTCACCAGTGTGGCTGTTTTTCTCAGAAGATAACAACAGCATTGCTGTTTGCAAAACCTGTTTGGCAAAAATTCTGAAAGGAGGAAATAGGACTTCAAGTTTTAACACAACAGATTTTAAAGCTCACCTGAAAAGTTGTCATCGCTGCGAAGCGGTATTGAAAGAAGATGAGGAGCTGCGGTAGCAGCTAGTGGTGCTAACGCTAAAAACAACAACACAGAGAATGGATGTCCCCATTCAACAGGCGTTTGAAAACTGTAAAAACTTTTTAAGAGACAGTGACAAGGCTAAAGCCAAAGTGATGGAGTTCATAGCGCTCGACAACCAGCCCTTTTCTGTCGTTGAGAGCCCAGGTTTTCACAAGTCAATAGCACATTTGGAGCCACGTTACACCCTCCCAAGCTATCGCTTCTTCTAGGATGTATCCCTCCATGCCCTCTAAGGTATCGTTGCCACACACATCCATAACTTGATAACATAACACATAACAAGAACAGACTACACGTAAGTTTTACCACAGACATATGGACATCTGACGTTAGTCCGGTCAGCAAGCTAAGCTTAACTGCTCAGTGCTTGGATCAAGATTTTAACATGCCTTTCTGGTCTTTGACTTCACCAGTGTCACAGAGCTTGGTCCTAAGTTTGGAAATGGTATCAGGTCTGACACCAAGTAATGCTGCTACACTGCACACCAGATCAACGGCTTCCAGTTGCAGGGATATTTCCATATTTTTTAGGTGCACCACTCACATGCTTAGCTGTGTTGCTCAATTCTCAAATGCTAGATCCTTCCAAGTTTTACCTCGTTGTTAAAGTGACTAATCAAGATTTCTATGGATATAAAATATAATACCAATTGGTATTATCAAATGTGGGATATAATCCACCAAGATAACATTTCTAAACTTTTTTTCAGGAGAGTTTATAAACATTGACCCACAAACCAGAGAATCAGAGAACTTGAATGATACCAGATTCATTAAACAGCTATTTACCATAAATGAGTGGTCTGTGAAACTCTGGTAACATCCAGCCCTTTAGTCTCTCATTATCTCTGTGAGCCTTGTTTTTTTAGTTGTGTTTTGTTAGCCTGTTAGCTCAGCACCATTTTTAATTAATTAATGAGTTTTAGAATTAAATATTAACATTTTTCTAGAAAAAATAAACCTTTAACCCACTGTACACTACTAGGCTGCAGCAAAATGACACACTGTTGCTCAGATACCACTAATTTGCTTACAGGCAAAAAGTTTTCACATGTACTTGGAGGCATATTTCATGCAATAGATCTGAATGTCCTGGGTATGACAATAACAGAGAAATGCTTGTATCTCTGCAGTGTGTCTGCAGTACCTTAATGAGCATGATGTCAGCATTGTTAGTGCTCTGGTTGTAGAGCGGATGGGTGACCAGCCTGTGGGGTTTAGCGAACTGCTCAGTGCCCTCAAAGGAATTCACGATGTAGTCACCGGCCACAATCATCATGTGCTCTGCCCTAAACATCAGAACATTTTCCATTAACAGTCATTTTTTTATCAAACTTCTACAGAGAGGAAAAAAGGGAAGATAAGCACAGCATGATGTCAAAGTCACAGCGCAGAGCAAGCACATGCAGTCAGATGAGTTTGTCTTCCAGGGAACAATGGATGACTGTGTGCAGACAGAGCAAGGGCAGAATGACAGAAATGCAGCCAATTTCCAGGACGAAATGAAGATCACACTTCACTCTCCCACACACACACCGGTGATGTGCCAAGGTCACCTGACTCGACCACATCTGTGTGCCGTTAGACTTTCAAGTGGCCCATGTACGCAGTTTACCCCGCTTAATGATCAAGCAGCATCATTTTGACGTTAGCTACTCATAGCAGAGGGGATGTTTGCTTTTAGGCATCTGTTGGGACCATCTGCTCACACTATAAAATCATGCCAAGTGAGCTTCTACACACAGACTTCTACGGGGTTCACTGTGAGTGTAGCAGAGGGACGTCACTGCCTGTGTGAGTGTTACAAAAACAGTTTGAGCTGTCTGGGTGTAGAATCATGATTAGGGAAGTCATATTACCATAAATGTACTCAGGAGGCATGCCTTTCTATAAGCCTTCTACTTCTTTGAGACACAGGGATCCTGGAAAGCTTGTAGCCTCACAGAATAAGGCAAAGATGCTACAGATATGCTAGCTGTCTGTTCGGTTGTAAATTGATGGAGGTGCTTTTGGCTTATGCCTCAATGTAATATGCAATTGCTAGTATGCAATTATTCTTTTCTTGTTTTTTTTGTAATAGCAGTTCACTGTATGACTGAGTATTGTTAATAATTAATGTTTTAGAGTCAAGCCTAGTGATGGAAAACATGCCAGTCCTTGAGTGAAGTAGCCAAGATACCTAAATTAGCCTCATGTGCCTGGTAGCTGTATGGGTAATAGGGAGTGATATCACTTTCATAGGCCAAGACATTCAGTTTGAAAAAAGTAATAATATGCTAATCTGTCCAAAATGTTCATATTTTTCTTCTTTATTCAGCCACTGTAGTGTATGTGGTAAGAAAAAAATGGCCTCTCCACAGATATAGTTAATTATTCCTGCTCTTAAGGTGTGCCTGGGCAAATAGCAGATTCCCCAGACTCTGTAGTGCTAACAAATTTCAGACATCAGTACCCTGTAGGCCTTACTGTCCCAAAATATAAATGATTACAATGGAGTTCTGTGTTTTCACTCAGCAGTGATGTGGTTACAAAAAGGGATCAACGGCTTTGTAATGATTCTTACCCAATGTTGCAGTGTGCTGCCGTCAGCACCCAGTACCTGTGAACCAATGATCCTCCACAGAAGTGTTGACCCCTGGTGCTCTGCAGTGACACCATGTATTTAATGGAGTTTGGTGCAGCAGTATAACCACCCACGATACGTCCCTGCATGAGCTTAAGGCCTGTAGGGAAAAAAAGGTGGATGTTCTGTAGATCCTTAAAGATGTTAAAGTCTTTGTGCACAAAATGGTCCAAATGTGTGTGTTTTTTAAAAGATAAAATGTCTTTTTGATGCTCTCCTCTATAGCTTTCAAACAGGCCTCAGCAGATTCTTCCCTAAGGTATGGATTTCAGGCTCTTAAAAAGTCCATCTCCTACAACATGAAGAGCCTTTAGCTGAACAAAAGGGAGACATAAAGAGTGAGGCCCTCCTAATCCCCCCTTCAAGCCCATTGACTCGACCTAACAATTAGTGGTTTTCTGTCACCTGGGAGGCCACCACGTAATGAAGGTAATCCAATATAACCTGACCTTCTAGTGTCACCACCTCACTCTGGGCTCTGAAACATAAGAGAGGGGGCTCTCTTATGCAACAGCTCAACTACTGTACATTGGCCCTGGGGTATATGTGAGACGTGATGGGAGCGGTAAAGACTTACTCCTGTAAATCTCTACCATCTCTGCTGTAATCATGGCTGCAGTTAAGGAAGCAGTTTTACATTATGAGAAAAAGTATGTTTTATTTCTTTGATAAAGTATTTATTTTTATCACATCCAGTGGTGGAACGTAGCAGATTCAATTTACCTGAGTAATAAACAGTATTATTTTAAGTACCTGTAATTTATTTGAGTTTTTATCTTTCCCAGTATACATACTACTTTTATTCCTCTGCATCAGAAAGGCAAATATTGTACTTATGACCATGGTACATTTTTAACTGAGAGGTAAAAATCCAATAATGTCATGACATCATAAGCAGGGACTTACCACGAGCTTTCAGAGTGTGAAACAATGGTGTTTATTCCTGCAGAGGACGTAAGTATGTATGATATCAACTTTGTTTTTAAGAGCCTGTATTATGCTTTGTTGACTTTTATATGCCCCTTGGTGTGTTTTACATCTCCTCTGTGTGATAGAGTACTTCTGTGCACAAGACAAAAAGTCTACAGCATCTGGATTTCAGCCAGTTGTTTTGGTTTTCCATTAGAGAGCACACCTAGGATCTGGTACAGATTTTCATATCCCCACAAACGGGCTCTGAGAGAGCTGAGCCGAGACCAAACATGATCCAGAGACACTGCTGACCACTGAATCATCAGAGTATCACCACGAGTCAACGGTATCTGACATGGACTTGCAGGAAAAGAACCTCTCCCATTGCCAGGTCTGTGATGTGGTGTGACTTCTCGAACTTTCCTCTGCTTTAAATAGTGTGTTGTTTTGCTGCTTGCAACCATCTTTGGAACAAAATTCATCTCTAAAAAGTGGGTAGTAACCAAATAGTGTGACGTAAATTTAGGCAGATACCACAAATGGAAAACCACCATTGATTTGTGTGTTTCTAAATATTGTTCCAAAGAAAACAGCCCTGCCTTGTATCCATCCCCTGTACCTAATTTGCTTTTATGCCCTGTACAGATGGTGAGGCTCTGAATAATAATGAGTTATAAAGTAGAGATAACAGCCAGTCTTTCCTGCATTTGTCACATCTCATTACACAGGGTATTGATGCTTTCCATTCACCCTCGTAAGCAGAAAATTCCTCTGAACACCTCCTGCGCTTTAAACCTGGAAACTTGGATAAACGTTAGAAACCCTGAGTTTATGAGCTCCTGACATGAACGTAGTCGTAGTTGTGATGACATTTCCAGCGCTGATATCCAGTATCAAAGGTAAGTAGAGCAAGTCATGTCATTCCCACTTCCCACTGTTTTCCATTCCCAGTACCACTTAAAAAAGATGATTAACGATTGAATTATTCAATATTGGATTTATTTCTGTTTCCCACCAAAAACTGTACATTGAAACACACCATGAAGGAAAGTTATTTAAGGTTAGTGTTTTTCCAGGGCTGGGCTTAAAATGATTAGAATCTATCTTTATGTCAGCCTGTTAAGTTAGAAGATTTACTTTTACTTTGTTAATTTCCCCCATGTATTATCATTTTCAAAGGACAGGTTTTGGAGTTGTCTTTTTTTTTTTTTTCTTTAAAGCAGACAGTCAGAAACTTTGGCATTTAGTAACATTGATGCTCAATGCTGAAGAGCAAAACATTTGAAGACACAAAACTTTTTACTTGGATTTCTTCTTTTAAGTTACCAAATTTTCTTTTTTATACAGACACAATAGCACACTTTTAGTGTAATCTTAACCATCAGCTGCTGTTTAGTTGTAGCATTAACACATGGTTGTGCAAATTCCCAAGGCACACCTGAACTTGTTTCAAGGCACACCAGTGTTACCAGACAAACCACTTCAGATCCACTCGTGTTTTCCCATCTCTTTTGGGGAAAACTGTTTTACACCTTGTCCATTTCTCTGTTCTTTCAAAAGATCAAATATTTTACAGTCACCAGTAATTGGGTAGCTGGTGGCTTGATAACAGGATAAGAAATGATGAGAAAAAAGATTTCCTGAAATATTCATAAAGGATGATAGGCAGGAAATTTATTTCTTGAACCAGAGCCACCAAAAAGTGAGTGTGTTGCTCTGTAATGGCTACGGCAAAGAGGAAAGAAGATTCTCCACCTGAGCACCCATGGTCATACATCAAGCCCATGTTTGAGGTTTGAAAAGGGAAATGAGTTGTACTTTTATTTCATAAATACACACTGTTTTCTGGACTTTTTTTATTCATTGTGAAAATTTGTTAGGAGATACTAATTTTTATTGAACTCGGAATACTGCAGCAGTTTTGTGATATTGAGTAGTTTTGACCAGGAGTATGAGTACTCTGACTGAAGCAATGAAGTTGTTTTCTTTGTCCACCACTGATTATATCGATTCAACCACAAAGGAAGAACATGACTTCTGATATTTTCTCACAGGGGTATATGCCAAACAAGCTGCTGGGCAACTATTCGACACTCAAAGTCGGGATGCATGGTGTTGGATTTTTGCTGATGTCTGATATATCAATACTTTCAAACTCATTATTCCCAATATCAATATTGATACTGATGTTTTTTGTTAAGAGTATGATTTCTCTCCTCTAATAAAACTGACCTGCACTTTTAATTGTGTGCGTGTATTTGTGTTAAAAACAGATGTAAAAGTCTCGAATAAATGACTGTTGATTTTCAGTGCAGGCTTTAAGTAACAATGAGGTGAAGCATTTGGTACATTCATGCATTTTACCAATATTACAGCCAATACATGAGATAAACATGGCTGATATGTATAACAGATATACCTGTTTTTTATATGAGCATACATTTTGTAATCTGCCAGTATCGATATTGTGCCAGTAATATTGTGCATCCCTAACTTGAAGAAGCTGATGCTGAAAGAAAACTCAATGAACCACTTTAAGCTGTGAGATTTAGATGGTCAAAAAAACATGTTTTGTTACCAGATTGTTGGTCAAGCTCTTTCCCATGTTTTGTTCTTTGTGCTAAGCTAAGTTAATTAGTGCCTGGCTCTTGCTTCACATTTATACTCAAATATGAAAGTATTATCTCCTAAATTATCCCTCTGCAAAAAGATGAACTTCCTCATGACCCAAACTATTTAATTTCTCCTTCAGAATGAGATTTTAGAATTGTACTCACTGCGGGTTGTTGTGGGGTCCAGGAGGGAACAACATATACACATGAGCAAGCTCCTCATACCTGCGGAGGCCATTATCCTACACCATACTGAACCTCTGCACTCAGACAACCAGTGACCTGTGCTCCTGTATGCATGTCCATGCTGGTGCTTCCCCTCCTTTCGGGAAACATTAGAAGTCACAACAACCTTTATCCTCTAGTTTCCACAGCGGAAAAACGAGTTTTCAGTTCTATCTTTGACCATGACATGTAGCATTGATTGAAAAGGAAAGAGAGCCACAAAGTTCACCTTCAGAAACTTTCCAGCACCCCTCCCCTCCGCTACTCCATCCCTCCACTATCACACAGATTTCTCCTGACCCTCCTGACGTGATGAGAGGGCCTTGCACTGTTTCCATGGCAACACAGGGTACTGTGCCGAGCAGGTTCATCTATACTGTATCAGCACGCTCTGTCTGTGTCATCATCCAGGCTTATCCGTGCTGAAATGTTTCAGCAGCCATGTGCATGTGTGAGTGTGTGCAGCTATGTTCAGTGGCTGAGGGGGTATTCTACGCACAAGAGCTCCTCTGTGTGTGTATGACTCATGAGTTATGATTGAATCTGTGTCTGCAGTGATAATCACTCTCTATTACCAGGCCAATCATCATCATCTTTGTCTTCTTCATTGTATGCCTTCTGGCGAGTCAGCATCCTCCACAGCATGCGAGGAGAATCTCGCCTGACCTCCTCTTGTCCCACATTTAGAGCGAGCTGAATAATTGATGCTTCACCCAGTAGGGCGGGAGAGACGGCTTTGTGTGGCCTCCTGCTGTCAGGTGTTTTCCTGGGCCAACATTCAGCCAAATTCACACATTACCATCAAATATGCATTATTTTTATTAATCAATAAAAAGAGATCACTTGATATGGAAAACACATTTTTCTTAAGCTTGTTTGTTTTGTATTGTCACTCCAAGCAAAACCCTACTTTCTATTAAAAGCTTGCAGTAGCCTGTTGAGGGTTATATGTATTTAATTTATTTTATTTAACCTTTGTTTTTCCGGGTCAGTCCTGTTGAGTCTGAGATCTCTTTTTCAAGGGACACATGACCAAGAATGTCAGAACACACAAACCCATAAATACACAATAAACAATAGATCAATAACAAATCATCAGTTAAAACATGTTGCACACTGAAAGCCTTGATTCAAGTCTGTATTCAGTCCTGGATTCAAATCATCCCTGGTGGTCTAGTGGTTAGGATTTGGTGCTCTCACCACTACAGTACAGGTTTAATGCCAGGTCATGGTATTAAGTTTGGGGCAACATTGATTTAGCCTGAAAGAAGGGTTCAACTTCATGTTCAACTTCCAATCAAGAATCTGAGAAAGTGCCAGCTGACTTTAGAGGTACTGCTAACTTGCCCTCCAGCAAGGCACTGAACTCCAGCAGCACTTTCTAAGGACAGTAGCTTCGTCACTCCGATGTCTCTCCATCTGTGAATGGTTGTAGAACTTTGGCTACATTGTTCTAAAGGTTCAATTTGGGCACAGCCTTTTTCTTTGCTGAATGATCTGATCCCGAAGCTTGACTGTTCTCTTTGCTAAATTAGTCCTTCTCCCAAAGCTAACTGTTTCCTAGGCTTAGCTTTTCTCTTAACAAAGCTGTTTCTAAAGCCTAACTTTTTAGCAGAGGCTCAAACTGTTCTCTATGATTGTTATCCTAGATTGTACAAGCTTAACTTGTTGCTTTAGTTTAACTGTTTCCAAAAGTAAGCTGTTTCACTGTCTGTTTTCCAAACCTGACTTTGCATTATCTGTTTCTATGCTGAAGCTAGAGTTAGCTTTACACAGGAATAAGGTGCATTAAGAGGAGACGTGCAAAAATATGTCATCCCTGTCGTCAGCTATTGTGCGTTGAGCTTATAGTTTCATGAAGTACTCAGAAATCAATATTTTTACCAACAGGTTACTTCAATTATGTGCAGAGCCATGACAAACTGAATATACAGAAACAACCAATCTACAGGCTTATCACTCAGACTTTCAGTTGTGTCTAAATGAAAGTCTGCGCAAAGCAAGACTTCCCCCGCATTAAATCTAATATGTCACACACACAAACAAACACATACATGTCCCAACACACAGGCATCCTGTTTGTGAACACAGCTTTACACCTGAGGCAGAGCAGATTATCACCTTTCACCCCGACAGTTGGAATGACACCTTTGGGAGAGCAGACTGTAGGGGAGCTATGTGTTACAAATCAAACGCCTTGTATGTGGGAACTCAGAAAATGCTAGGAAACATGAATCTGTGTTCTGTTCTGTCTTAAGTCTGTCTCTGCTTTTAACACTGGGTATATTTATATGCAAACAAATAAACTGATGATTATCTAAACTCTGGAGTTACCTGAATACTCGAGTAGTCATATTAACAGCATCTTCTAAAGTCATTATTGGTCATTGATTATCACTGGATGGCTAAGCCTAGAACAGTGTCTCTGGGGGGTAGGGCCCTAGCTTTTCTGTAAATTACAGACGCTTATAGCAAATACCAACATCAGTGTGCCAAAATGTGAAGAAGGAAGGAGGTGAATTAATGTAAACCTGTGTTGAGGTAAATCTGAGATCTTCAAAGTTTCTGTTAATAAAGATCTACTTTTAGCTCATAATCCTCTCTTTTTGTCATGTCAAAAGTTGCATTTCCATGCATTCTTTTTGTTGATAGAATTAATAAAACAGCACTCCCCCTGATGCATGAACTTGCCAAACGGTGGAGAAGCTGCATGGGAGAAAAAAAAATCCCATTTCCTGAATCTTTGCAAAAATCAGATGAATGTGATTATGCAAAGACACTCACTTTTTCTTTGATCCTCTCACAATGACCCTCAACAAACAAAAGAAAAAAAAACTACCAGTCCCTGCTTAGTCTCTGTTGATCACGTTTTCTGAATTAAATTGTTCACGTGTGGAATAAGAAGCTGCTTCATCTCAGATTGATCACTCACCAGAGGAAAAAACTTCCCAGACATCACATAATCTTTTGTCCTGTTCTCTGTAGCACCATTGGATACTTGCACATGTCTGGAGCTCCTCTCATCATTTGTCTTGACTTTGTCTCGACCATCAGACAAAAGAATGAATCTGTGACAACAAAGGCCTCAGAGCGGAGAAGTGAAAGCCAAGGCTGCAGTAATTGTTTTTTTTTTTTTTTATGTACTAGGTTACTCTCTGCTTTCTTTAGGTATATGGTTGACAATGGAGGGGGACAATGACAGCAGCAGGTATGGTTACAGTATAAAAGTGGAGAGATGTTCTCCAGCTTTGCTCTGTCCGCATGAGAGGGGTGTGTGGATGTGCATGTGTGTGTGTGTGTGTGTGGATGCTGGACTTGGACTGATCTTTTCTTGACTCTCAAAAAGGTGAGACCACACTATAATGACTTAACAATCGAAAGATGATTACATCATTATGTTACAAGCTGTAGGACCACAGTATGTGCAGTGAATGATTCCAGCTCAAATAAAATTAGCGTCTTAATTGTATGTAATCATGCAACCTATAGGTTAGCTTTCCCTGTTCATGCGTTATTTCTACTGCACTTTAAAATGTTTTTAAAAAGCTTGATCTTAGTTGTAGAAATCAAGTCTGTCTGCACACTTCTAGTAATTAGGCTGTAATGCCAAATGAAATAGAGATGCATTCTAATGAAGATGGTTATAAATACTTAGTTTCTTTCTGTATACTTTGTTCTTGTATCAATCGAATTGATCTGGCAAGTTGCTGGATCAGTTCAATTGATGTTTGTTACTAAGGTGGACTTGAAACTCTTCTACAAACTTTGTACCATTTGATTCAAAGCAAATAAAAAAAGTAAACGTTAAAACCAGTGAAATGAAATTTAGCACTTGTGGTTTGTTGTGGTCAGTGTTGAGCACTATTTAGTTACTTGTAATATATCACTGTAACAATATTACATTATGAGTAACTAGTTTTAGGGGTTACAATATTCTATCTAGAAGTGCTCAGAGAACACAATCCTCCACCATGGCATTTCTGACATCCTTAGCCAAGTTATTATGGAAATGAGGAAAACGGTCCTGTTTCACTATGTTAACAAATACTTGAAAAAATTCTGTATCAGCATTCGGATCCTGATCATCACCAAGATCTAGTAACTTCTCCCTTGTGCCATAATCAGCATTTCCACAAAGTCCCTTTATAATGTTTCAAGATACCTGGCTTACAGACATTCAAACATCTGAAAAACATACCATCCCTGGTGGAGGTAAAATGTTATTTTAAAATAACTTATCAAAGTAACGATTGACATGTTTAGGCATGTCTGTGCAGGCAAAGTAAATGTTATTATAATTATTAGTATAAAAACATTAATACAAAAGTGAACAAAGAAAGACCACTTTAAGAAGAAAAAACAACACTTAATGATTTAATTTACATGCCCTGAAAAGGAGTGAAAAGAAGTACAACCCATATACTGTAAATCCAACTGGGATTTTTTGCTAATAGTTGATTTGCCAAAAATTCAAAGTACATATGAGCCAGTATCCATATTGATACCAATATATGGAACTGACTGAAAGCAGTTTTTGGTTTTACACCTACAGATACATCAAGTGAAAAGTACTAATTTACCACTTTGCTGATAGAAAATCAACCCATTTTTGAAACGCATACTTTCAAATTAAAATGAAGATGCAAAACCTCAACACACTTAATGCTAACATATAGGGCTAAAATAAACTGTCAGTACATATTTAGCTTTTGAAGACATTATCTGCCAAAACCGATATCTTTCTGATAATAGCATGCATCCCCAATTAGAGCACAGCACTAGAAAGATCCTCCTCTTTAGAGTGATGTGGTCAAAAGGACTCACTGTCAAACAGCCTGTTCTGAGCAGCTCTGAAATAGAGGGGTTTATACCAATGACAAAATTCAAAATCTCTGTAGGTTTTTGGGCAATAAACTTCAAAAGTATGTTCTGGGGACATCAGGGAACAATGCAAAATTGTCAAAAAAGAAAAAAAATTAAAATGTGTGACCTGAAAATTACTTTTTGTTCTCAGTTGCCTGCTATGATGAGAACAAGTACATTCAGCAACTACATAAAAAGTTCAACAGTGCATGAAGAAGAAGAGGAGAAAGTGAGCTCTCTACCTTCAATGACTCAGAGTATTATAATTATTTTGAGTTTGTCTGTGAAAGATGCCAAAACATTGTTACTGTAGCCTTTATTTTAATCCTATTATAGATGAGCTTGTTGAAAAGGGAATGGTAAAAAATGACTCTCAAATTTAGGTATAAGCAAAGTCAATATATTGTTTCTAAAGGAGTAGAGGGTAAAAGTAATGAAATACTCCACCACATTTATTAGTACATTTGGTGCCCTGCTTTTTCTTTGTTCTTTCAATATCAGCAATAGAAATCATAAATGCATGAATTTATTGATAAGGGTTCAAAATATATTATCTGATGCAAACACTGGTCAAATTAAGATAAAGGCTCATCCATCTAACAGAGGGTCAGGAGGGTCAAGAGCCCAGCTCCAACAATCACACACAAGACACGTAACCATAAATTGTTCTTGCTGCAGCATCAGTGGCATGTAAATGGATATGAAAGTTCCTGATTGTGACAAGCTAATATTGATCGACATCTTACATTAAAAAAAAAAAAAAAAAAAAAATCAGTGTGTGAATAAGTTTGTATGGATTAGTGTGACCTGCAATGTAAAAGGTCAAATGTGTGACAAAGTAATTTGTGAAAAACATTGCAAAAGAGCTACAAGCTTAAGCCCCCTCCAAACAAGCAAAGCCTCCCCATTAAGCACACTGTTCCCATTAAATTGAAGTCTGGGCACCATGGTCATGCTCTAATGGCAATGGTAGGCAGTCAAATGTGTTTCAGACTAGCTTTAACCACCCTAACTGTAATGAGGTGCCAGCGTAATGATGGAAATTCTGGAGTGATTTTGGATACAGGATAGAGCTGATACAAACACAAATTACATTCAGAGCTGCAATTAGAAATTAAAAACTGCAAGTTGTAAGCTGCCATGCATTCCTTTGGTATCACAGAAACTTAACAGTGTAAGGATATATTGCATTTGCAGGCCAACTAATAACTGGCTGTACCATTTTAATGTAAGGTCTTAATGACAGAGTATTGCATATTTATTCTGGTCCCTTCTTTGTTTTCATTCTTCTTTTTTGTTGTAGCTTCAAAGATGAACCTGCCATCACCCTGTCATCTCTTACAGCTCCTCCTGCTTGTAGTAAAACTAACAGGTAAGAGACCACTGTATCTGAGAACTGACTCATTTGTCTCATTTGCAGTCTTTTTTACATTAAAACGCTAAAGACCATACAACAGACTTGATTACTCAGCCTCAGGGTAATGAAAAGGTGCAGTCTTTGCCAAAGTTATGTCTTTAAATACACCTGTAATACTGTCCTCTGCTCCAAGGTGTGCACGGGAAAAGAATCATCGGGGGTGTGGAGGTATCCCCCTACTCCGTCAAATATCAGGCCTCCCTCCAGTTCAGAAACTACCACTTATGTGGGGGCACCCTCATCCACCCACAGTGGGTGGTGTCTGCTGCCCACTGCTGGGGACCGTAAGTTACTGCCATTTCACGCCGCTCACTTAAAGATGGTCCTGTCATCCACAGAAACACATACAGAAGGCAGAATTTTACAGTTATGCTGAAAATGTGAGTGTCATTTTATCTCATCTAAATTTGACACTTCAACCCCTGACCCCTTGTTTGGGTCTCTACCTTGAAAAATTACATACTCATAATAAACAATGTATCACTGATATGACGTACAGTATATCAGCAAGTACAAACCTCATTTCCAATTATAAGTTGGGACATCGTGTAAAAATAAAACAAAAACAGAATACAGTGATTTGCAAATCCTTTTCAAATTATATTCAATTGAATACATTACAGACAAGATATTGAATGTTCAAACTGATCAACTTCTTTTTTTCTTTTTTTGCAAATATTCACTCATTTTGAGTCTGATCCCAAGAAAGTCTGGGACAGAGGGAACTTAAGATTGGGAAAGTTGGGTGAAGAGGTTAATTGGAAGCAGGGGAGTGCCATGACTGGGTATAAAAAAGAGCATCCCTGAAAGGCTCAGTTGTTCAAAAACAACAATTAGGGTGAGCTTCACCATTTTGTGAACAACTGTGTGAGCAAATTGTCCAGTGGTTAAAGAACAATGTTTCTCAACATACAATTGCAAGGAATTCAGGGATTTTATCATCTGCAGTCCATAATTATCAAAAGATTCCGAGAATCTGGAGAAATCTCTGCACATTAGTGGCAAAGGCTGAAAGCTAATACTGAATGCATGTGACCTTTGATCTCTTAGGCACCATTGCATGAAAAACCAGCACCTGTGAAGGCACCATACAAGGCACATACAAGTTTTGGGGCAACATATGCTGTCATCTATGTGACATCTTTTTTTTAGCAATGCCCCTGTTTATTCCTGCAAGACAATGCCAAGTCACATTCTGCATGTGTTACAACAGCGCAGCTTCAATAGCAAGCAGTATGAAATTTATGGCTGCAGTTTTTTGTTAGGTGGTGCTATTACAGTCTTTTATAATTATTATTTTGTGTAAATTTACCTGTATAGTGTTGGACTGCGCTTGTTTGGTTGAATTTTAAGTGCATTATGTTTGTGAACAATAACTGTGCTTTATGATGTTTTATATTTCAGAAATCAACAAACACACTAACACGTCTGTCCTTCTCTGTTTTTTTTTTTAGGGCTCAATTTTTCAAAGTGATCCTGAGTCAGCACGACCTTACAACAGTAGCAGGCTATGAGCAAGAGTTCAGAGTTACTTTGGTCATCAGACACAGTCAGTATCATCCCTGGACCTTTAACAATGACATCATGCTGCTGAAGGTTAGAGATGGACTATAACACCGAGCTGTGCTTACATACTGATATGTATTTGTTCATGTCCTTGGATCCTGGGCATCGGGTAAAACTATTTCAGACCCAAAGTTTGTTGAGCACTTTACTCAATATAATTTGTGAAAGAATATTAGAAATTAGTGTCATGACATATGTACAATCAACCTGTCAGATTAAAGGTATGAACACATTTTCACCTCTGATGGATGCTTGTTCTGTCATGAGTCCCAGAATTCGTACTAATTTTACAGAAAATTACAGTGAACAGAGGCGCAGTGCATACAAATATGTACAAATCATTTAACCTCTTCTACCCTTTAGGACCCAAATTTGGGTCTGCTGGGGCTCAGGAGAAAAGCTCCTCGACATGACAGCACAAGCAGTGAACTGTGCCTTCAAGACTATAGTCATGTTGGCTTTCATTTGACAAATGCATATATTTTTGACCTTTGGCTCAATATGCACTGTTTTTTAAAATCCTCGCCTGACCATATTGTTATCAAACCTCTTTAATTTTGCTCTGCATCACTTTATAACAATAATCCTTCGCAGAGATGATGTAAACATATTTTATTATTCATTTTTAGAGTTTCACAGCCACTCCAGCATCATTCCTAAGAGAGATATTCACAATAAAAAATTGTTTCTGTTTTAGGCGAGGATGAAATTTTCAAATTATTCTGACTTCTATCTTAATTTACTCTGTCCCAGTAACACATATACTGATAATTACACATCTGGACAAATCTCTCAAGTGTTTCTTTTATTATGACACCAAAATTATTCAAATAGACCTTGTGGTTGCAGAGATACACTCTTTTCTTTATAGGTATGGGTTTCGAGCAGAAGGCTTAAAAAAGGGCGAGGGGCTGAACAGGTTAACCTATTAATCAACAGTGCTTAGTATCTTGATGCAAATTCCCATGTTCAAAGATCTCAACACTGTTGCAGCAAACATGGTCATTTTAGTATTCTAGGTACAGCTTAATTTATAAAATAGCTGACTCATACAGTTTCTATAATGCATTTCTACAGTATTATCTAATAAGACCTGCCATGCCCTGTGAGCGAACGTTTTTATATACGTCTTCCACGGACTGATACTCTGGCTTTTGCTACAGATTTTCAGCCCCTTCAGTGACTGAAATGAAAGATCTAATATTGCAGAGTAAACAAATATTCAGTCAAAGTTAAAGATCTTGAGAGAAACTTTTATAATGATGTTGGTGCTGGTTCCAGTGTTGTGGCAAGTAGTGCTGTTGCCTCACAGCAAAAAGGTTGCTGGATGAATTCCCTGATCAGATGGGGCCTTGGTGTGAAGTGTGCATGTTCTCCTTGTGCATGCTCCTTTTCTTCATTCAAAAAATGCTCATTAGGTTTATTGGTGACTCTAAAATGCATGTAGGTGTGAGTGTGGAATGGTTGTCTCTGTATGTCAGCCATGTAATTGGCTAGCAATCAGCTGAGTTTGTACCCAGCCTCTCACTCGGTGTCAGCTTGGATATCAGTGTAATTTAAATGATGGCAGATACAGCAAAATTTAAGTATAAGTGATCTGGTGTCTTTTCCAAAAAGTGGTCCTGACTGGAAAGTTGTTTATGCTTAATTCTGACCCTGTCATCTAAATGTGGCTGCAGAGATTAACTCATCAGACCCGGTAACATATTAACAATCCCTGATTGTCCAGTTTTTTGTTAGCACAAGCAAACTGTAGCCTCAGTTTACTGTTCTTAGCAGACAGTAGAGGTACCAGGTGTGGTACTCTGCTGCTGTAGCCAATCTGCTTCAAGATTTGATGTGGTCGCCTGTATACTTTGGTTTTAACGTGTATATTTGAGTTACTCCAACCATTCTCCTCAAATATGGTATCAATAAGGAAGGAAACTGCAGCTCACTGGATATCTTCTCTGTTTTGATCATTCTCTCTCAGCTCTACAGATGGCTGTGAGTGATCAGACCAGCCTAACACTAACAACCACACCACATTCAATATCACTTAAATAGCCTTTCTTCCCCATACTGATGCTTCAGCAGGTCATCTTGACCATGTCTAAATGCCTGAATGCCATGTGATTGGCTGATCAGCTGTTTGCATTAATGAGCAGTTGAATGGGTATACCCAATAAGGTGGCTGATGAGTGCAGATTTTATCGTTCTTTCCTGGCATCAAATCTCTTCTTGTACTCTGGATGTACTTTAATACTCAATTTAATCTTTAATACGTAAAATCTTTTCCAGCTGTGATGTTTATCACTTTCTCTGATGCCTGCCCCACAGCAGCTGTTTTTGGCTTTAGAAGTAAGGCGACAGAACTGATGAAACTTCATTCTGATGGTCATTTTTGCTTGTTTGGTATGAAACTATAAGACTTACCCCACTGATGCTACAGCTTCCTGTTTATCAGGTTGATGTAACTGTGATTTAAAGTATTTGATGACATACTGGACAGTGATTGAGTTCTAATATCCAAAATTTCAGTGTGAGAGAGGTGTGAGAGAAACAATGGAATTTTCTTTCACCTTTTTCCTACTTGTGCAATCACTTGCCTAAGCAGTCAGTACTGACCAGCCTTTGACAATATGAGACATGTTTTAATGTTCAGTGTTGTCACTTCCTGTCTGTAAGAACAGTGACTCAGCTTGTCATCATGAGGGTTTTGAAATAATGAAAACTCCAGTTTAACCATTACACTTTTTTTCTATGAGCAGAGGTTTTTGAATTAAGGGATATTTAAGTATTTTTTAAGTCTGGTTGTATCAGGTACTTGACAGTAGTGAAGTGGCTGAAAGGTCTCCCAGCAGCACCGCACTTTTAAGTAGAACTAGCTCAGATGACCCACTGCTGTTGCTGGGTAGTTATTTTGCGTAATTGTTTGAGTTTTACGTAAAAACAAGCCACTTCACTTTGCTGAGTCAACTGTACCATCGGGCAAAACATTTCAGAGTGCTTTATTTTTCCTCCAGGAAGCCTCTGTGTTTGGCACTATTTTATGATGTAGCAAATGGCTTTGTGCTCTTCCATCAAAGCCTAGTGATTCTGCTGATCTTCCGGTCCAACAACAGGAAGTCACGTTCCTTTTACTGTTGACGCACGGATTATCGCAATGAACCAAAGAAAACAGAAGACCAAATTCTTCAGAATGAGATTAAGCCTGGGGAATCAATGTGCACAGGTGGACATAAGACATAAGGAGAAATCCACAGTGATGTATCTAATTTGCAACTTGGACATTCAGACCTTCGATATTAAATGGGATGCACCAAAGCTAAGCAGATTTTCAAGGTTAAGATCATTGTGGCCCGTGGTTATCATTTGTTTGTCAATACAGTATCTCAGGAGGGCTTTAAGGAATTTTCTTTAAACTTTGCAAAAACATTCACTCTGACTCAAAGATGAGCTGGTTTGATTGAAGGTCGCAGCTTAAGGTCATTGGACTTTCTGTTTCTCTTTTTAGAGACAATATATTAAAAACATTTTGGGGTATTTTCTTAGAACTTAGACTTAATAATGAGCTGAACAAACGTTGGAGATACAAGGTCACTGTGAGTCAAACTTTGAGAGCACAATATTTTAAGAGGGCGGGTTTCGGTCATATTTGACACAAGCCTACACAAAGATTTGATTAACTTTATGATTTGGAAGGTAAAAGGTCACCATTTATATGAATAAGTTAGACCCCCATGAACAGATTTACCACTGACCAACTGAAACTGCACCATCACAAAGACCACCCCAGTCCTTCATCTGACCCACACCCATCTTTACACTTTAAAAGACTGTTATAGTTTTATCTCCTTTTTTGTGTATATTGTGTTTTCTTCAAGATTTATGTTAAGCTTTCTGCTCAAATAGAGAATAGGACATGAGTTAGATTTTTGACATGTGGACAGAGACTGGAGGAATGACATGAAAGACAGCAGCCCCAGAGCAGACTCCAATCCAGACCAACAATAGTAACGACTAGCCTTGATACATGTGTGCACACTGTGGAAACATAAACAGGAAACAACAAACTGACTGTATTCTTTGTTCTCTTCGGGTCAGCTGGACCGTCCAGCCATCATCAACTCAAAAGTGGAGCCAGCCTCTTTACCTGACCCAGACTCACCACCTTTGGACAGCAGTACCCGGTGCACGGTGAGCGGCTGGGGTGTGACATGGCTCAACAGCTATCAACTGTCACCTGTGCTCCGGTCTGTGAGCGTGGACGTCTTCCCCAACTGCTGGCGCTACTACTACTTCAGAGTCACCAACAACATGGTGTGTGCCGGCTCTGCATCTGGGGGGAAAGACTCCTGTCAGGTGAGGCACAGACTCGTGTGTGTTTGTGATGTGTTTATGTCAATGTTTGGCTGGTAGATGATGTTATCTTGTATTGACAAAAACATGGCAACCTCAGAGTAGGGCGGGGCAGTACAGAACAAAATTAATATGTTGACATTTTTTGTTAAATTTCATAAAAAACAGTGATCTTTGTTTACGTTCTTTACTTAACTAACATGAGTAACACCATGCCACTTTATCACCTATATCACTGGCCTTACTGCTATCCTGTTAAGTTCATTTATCTGTACCTATTTGTTCTTTAAAATGTCATATAGTTCTCTCCTGCGTGCTTCTTTGCTCAGTGGTGATGTAACACTCTGGTATCAATAGCGGATAATCTTATTTGATCTAATCTTATCACAAGAATCACTTAGAAATGTGTTTCAAACTTAGAGCAGATGATACTCTGCTTTCTTGATGGTTTCCAACATTTTTGACATTAAGACAGTAATATTTACATTTTGATTTTCCTCAACAGTTTGCCTTTTTTCCTGAAAGCGCATAATTAAAATAATAAAACTTCCTCTCTTTTATTTATGTCTTATGCACGACTCTTCCACAAAAAATACCTTCGCTCTAACTTTTGATTCACTGTGCTTTGACTTTAAAGCATACACACTTCCTCAGCTTTCATTAGCAAATACAGTTTTTAAACATTATATCTTAAGCTTTTAATATACATCATGTACTTGAGCAAACACACTTAATCTCTCAAACCACTTATCCCTGTGTATTTTTCCATGCTCAGGGTGACTCAGGAGGACCTCTCATCTGTAACGGTCAGCTTGAAGGCATTGTGTCATGGGGATACGGCTGCGCCATCGCTCACTACCCCGGCGTCTACACACGGGTCAGAAACTATGTGGACTGGATCAACAGAGTCATCAGGCAAAACTAATGAGGCTCTGAATGACAAACTTATCTTAAACCTGGGGATTTGAATGGATCCTGGTGGACTTTTAAGGCTAATGGACTAATGGAATTTTTGTCTTTTATACAGTGTTTTTGTATAATACATGAATTTATAAAGATATGTTTCATTATACACTATTAAAGAATGCTCAAGAAAAATACAGGGACAAAACTTATTTTGTATCTCCTCTGATTCCTCAGGCCTGATTTACTGAAACAAGGATGTAGTACATAAAGTGATGAAACAGCATGAAAAGGTGTTCTGATTTGTAAAAATTGGTTTATTTTTAGTATTATATAACTATGAAAGTGGATATTGGCGGCGGCCAGTATAAACTTAAAACATACATTAGGTGATGTCGGCTATGAGTTTCTTTTAGGAGATATCAAATAAATTTTTCTCTCAAAGAGATTAAACTTAATCTGGATTAAGGTCCCACCGTGTGATTTACTTCATCATTATTCTAAAACTTTCAGTAGCTTTAGATAAATACCCTCTTGACTCCTGTTTTACAAACAAACTCCACTGATCAGCACTCATCGGCCCAGAGTGCATCAACAATTTTATACTTTGTGAAGCTTTTTCAATACTCTATTTGCATTTAGACTTTAGATATGAAAATTTGTATTGTGCATTCTGATAAATGATATTAGATTTGACATTGGATTGGATTTTTTTTAACTCTTAAATGACCCAAATTTTTTTACAGCAAGTGATCCCTATTGCTGTTCTGCCTTAATTTTAATGAACAATTGAAATGGTGTGGCCTCTAAAATCCCAGGTGAGTGTATAAGCTCCATTAAAAGGTGTAAGAATCCTACTGTTAAAAGAACATTTTAAATATAAATCTTGTGTAGTCCAAATACTTTTTCCAGTAGTTTCCACATATATGTACTTACCTGATAACAGCCAAAATTAACAATTGCTTCAGCTTGCAGCCACTGGACATGGATCTGCCCAATGGCAGACAAGGAATCTAGCAGCTACTTTGCACTGTTATTATGTTGGTACTTAAACAGTCAACAAATTACCATCCAATAGTATATGTAATTATCCCAATCCAGTGACTGTAGAAAGAACTGGACAAAGCCATGCAAATCTCAAAGCACATACAGACATAATCAAAATTAAGAGTAAAATACTTTGAAAAACATGGTGCAAATAGCCTAGGTATTATGTCTGTGCACCCCAGACTGTTGTCCATTTTCCTCAGACTACATTTCTCTCTCCAGCTTTGTGAGTTTTTCTGCTGTCCTATCAAATGTAAAAACATAAAAGTCATAAATGAATCTTGAAAAACTAACAAGATATTTAAGGGCTATTTAAACTAGTTAGTTATTTCAGCTTAACAAGTGTCCATTTTCCACTCACTGAATGACAGTCCAAAGACTGACATGACATTAGAGACATATTACCCAAACAGTTCAGTCAGACAGGTGCATCCAAACAGCATGCCTGACCCTCCCCTTTAATCATTATGTTCACACAAAATGACAACAGCAACAACATAGTTGCCTCACATTTCCATATGACAGTGTGTTGACATCCCTGCCAATGATTGGCTATGAGCACTCCCTCTCCCCTCCTTTCACTGTGACCCTTTCGCATTTAAACAGAGAGCCACAAAAGACTCACTCATTCACTGACTCACAAACACAAACAGCAGCACAAAGCAGACAGCTGGTATGGAGTGTGTCAAGTTTAACGGGGAGGTGATGCATGTGAAGGAGCACAGTGGCAGGTACTTGTCCCCGGACACTGTGAAGGAGCTGATCCAGCAGTCCCAGGAGGCCAAGAAGCAGGCCTACTGTCCATACAGCAAGTTCAGGGTGGGAGCCGCGCTGCTGACCCTCAACAACTGCATATTCACAGGTGAGGAAAGAGTGAAACTTTGCCTTAGAATTGCTTTATAACAAGGTTTAAATAAAGATTTGGGTTTAATTTGATAGCAAAGTTTCATTTTCTTATTTTATTTATTATTTTTATAATCTGCGTGTTTTTTCATGTTTTCCAAAGACCAACCAATTAAGTTTACTTCCATTAAGGCAATTTAAAACATTTTTGTAAATTTAAAACATTTTTGTAAATCTAAAACAGGGGTGGTAAAACGCCTGCCCAGTCCTCACTATTTGCCACAATAAATATGAAGCTTACATGTTCTGTTCTTTGTTATAATCTTATCAAGAGAACATATTTTTCTTGATTTTTTAAGCTTGAATGTAATTGGCGAGAGTGAAAAGCTATTAGTAAGCTACTAATGAACAACAACATGGTAGTTCATCTTAGAAGCAACTACAATATTTCTGATGTATAACGTCTTGTTGTGGCCTCTTGTTTGAGAAGATCCTCAAAATCCAGTGACCTGTACAAGTTGGTTCTCATAACTGTGGCAGCAGTGTATGAGTTATTGATTACTGAAAGATGATTAGTTTATTTTTTCCCCATTAAAACATCTAATTTGCATGTGTTCAGCACAAACCTTGTTTCAGGCATTTATCCAAAACCAGTATTTTACATCCCATTTAGTTTTAAGCTTGGGAATCAGGAAGTTCTAAGTGTTAACTCACTTCCTCGTTTTTGGATTCAGTCCTGCACATTGTTAATTTTGACTAATTATTTTCGTCATAGTTTTCGCCAACAACCTTTTTTCCCCTGATGAAAACTAGACTTTAACTAAAAAGAAACAGTGCACATGGACTAAAACTAAAAGCTAAATTAACTGACATTTTCATCAACAGATAAAAACTAGACTAAAATGTTTGACTAAATCCAATCAGACCTAATGTCGTCATGTAGAAAGTAGGAACAAGTTAGGAATATTTCCAATCACAGCTACCTTGGTTGTGTGGAAAGGTTGGATGAGTTAAGAGGGACATCCAATCACAACTGCCTTAGCTGGTGGTGGGATCCAAATATAAAACATGACTTCAGAAATTTAAGGAACATTAAAAATGCACTTTACAAATCATAATTTAGTCGACTAAATTTACAGTAGATTGACTAAAATGTTGTGAAATTTCATCAACTAAAACTAAACTAAAATTAAAATACTTCAGATGACTATATTATGACTTAAAATAAAATATATTTTAGACAAAAGACTGTAGCTTAAACTAAATTAAAAAGTGCTGTCAAAATTAACACTGGTCCTGCACCAGTCTATTCAGTTTTTGGCTTGTCAAGTCGTCATGATAGCAACCTGCCGATCATAATAAAGTAACTAAGTATATTACTTTGATTAGTAATCATAATATTATTACATTTTGAGAATTGTAACCCTTAGCTTGTTTCTCAACAATATAATGTAATGACGATTTATGTCACAAATACTTAGTTACCGTCTGTCAGTACTTATGTGAACCTCTTACAATCAGTGTTGGTCATGCCTGCTAAAAACATGTAAATACAGATTAAGGATAACATTTACAATCAGAGATAAAGACAGGGGCAAGTCTGCATCATCCTTTGAGGTTTTAAAGTTTAAAACATATTTGACAGGATCAACAAATGCCAACTTTCCCATGAGCTAAAGTGCCCTTTTGTTGTTACATCATTCATGCTGTTTACACAGACAGCGCTGTCAAATCATTGTCAACAGTCTGAAAAGGACATAACTCTTCCAACCACTGCTGGACACCACAAAGCTTACTGAGTCACGTGTCCCTGGGGGGGCAAATAGCTGGTCAGCAGCTGTGAGAGCAAAGACCCATTGAGAAACTATTTGACCAGGACTAAAGTAAATAGACAATTTGTTTTTGGGGGACAAGGGACTTTATTTTTACACTAATGTTCCTATTTCAACTTAAAATAGAAGAATAACAATGTTTCTCTTACAGGCTGCAATGTGGAGAACGCCTGTTACAACCTGGGTGTGTGTGCTGAGAGAAACGTCATCTCAAAGGCAGTGTCAGAGGGCTACAGAAGCTTCAAAGCTATTGCAATTGCAAGGTAACTTCCTCTTTAAAGTAATCCAAACTACATCTTGGAGTCATTGCACATGCCCACAGTCAGCTGTGACTCACTGTACCTGTGGTGTGTTTCGTCATGTACATCGCCAAACTGATCAAATGAACCCCATTACATAAGACAGCACACATGTCAGTTATGTAAAGTCTGTTGACCAACAGGTGAGGTGAGAAGAAGATAAATATGAGTCCTTGTGAAACAGAAGTTGATGCACTGCACCTAGGGAAGCATCAGACTTTGATTATCTTACTTATGTTTAAGTGTCTTTATAAGATTTGTTGTCAGAAATTTATGGGACTGAGCTTAAGTAGAGGACATGCAGCAATTTTAGGCACTTAGTGTGAAAAACAATTAATTCACAGAGTGGGAGTGTTGAAAAGAATATTTACTCCGATAGTTGCTGATTCATCAGGAATGCACAAAATTGGATATTCTGCATGTTTCTGATATGATCTATCTATGTTCACGATAGTTTAGTCTTGGTTTGGTTGACAAATGCAAATGGATGAATAACAGAGAAATCTAAATCAAATCAATATTCATTGTGAACACCCTTTGCCTTCTAAACAGCATCAGTTCTTCTATGTATCCATGCACACAGTCTTTGACGGGACTCTGCATACAGTTTGTTCTAATCTCATAAAACTAACCATAAATCCTGTGTGGATGTAGGCTGTCTCAAATCCTTCTGTCTCTTCATGTAATCTCTGATGTACTCCATGATATTGCGATCATGGCTCTATGGGAGCCATACCCTCACCTCCAGGATTACTTGTTCTTTTACATTGAAGATATTCTTACGGACATTGGCTGTATGTTTTGGGTCATGGTCTGCTGCAGAATAAATTTGGGACCAATCATATGCCTCTCGGATGGTACTTCATGAAAGGTGAAAATCTGCCTTTATTTCCGGGCATTGAGGACACCATTAATCCTGACCAAAGCCACAACTCCGTTTGCAGAAATGCAGCCATACATTTTTAAGCAACCTCAACCCTGCCTCACTTTTGCCCATACACACTCATATTTTATCATTCTTCACCCTATTATTGATCAAACTTTCTTCTGCTTCAGCCAAATATTTCAAATTTTGACTGATTAGTCCAGAGCACCTGCTGCCATTTTTCCTACACCCCTATGTTTTCTTACAAAGTTGAGTTGCTTGGACTTGTTTCCTTGTCAGAAGTAAATGTTTTGGCATGAACAGCCACAGCTGGGCAGATCCCACAAGTGCTCATCTGGGTTTGAGGTCAGGGCTGCTGGCAAGCCTTTTTATCCTTTCCACTCCCAGTTTCTGGAGGTAGTCTCTGAACTCTGGGGTCACTTTGGACGCGGAGCAGGTCACCGTGCTCCGTCACCAGAGTTTAAATATTAGAACTTTTCAGGCGATGTCTCACCGTGAGAGCCAATCAGCGTTCTGTGGGTGCGTGGTTGACACCCGTGACAGACTGTTTTTATTCCGGTCCACAGAGTGACGATCTATGTCCGTGTGGGGAACATTAGTTAGTGAGTACATTAGTTCCGCCTAGACGGACCGCAGAAAACTCACAGACGATGCTGCTGCAGGGCCAGCTGCAGTGTTTTGTGGTTGGTAGGTGAGTGAAAAGGATACAGTTGGAATAATGTCAGCTAATAAGTCCTATTATATGATACATGATATGATCGTGGGATGAAACTCGCGGGCCTGACCTCACTGAAAAATCTCAAAATCCTTGTATGCGTAAAAGTACTTGGCAATGATTTTTGACTGATTCCAAAAACCCTGACAATGTTTTTTTTTTCTTCCTGTGGTCTCTGCAGCGACCTGAATGACCAGTTCATCTCCCCATGTGGTGGCTGCAGGCAGTTCATGAGAGAGGTATGACCCAGTGGTCTGACTGGAGCTTTAAATTTCACAATAACTTATCAAGATCTTTGCACTGATGGCAGTTAAAAGCACTGAATTCAAAACTGTGTGGTGAGGCTCAATATACTTTATGCACAACCTTCTGCACTAAATTAACGACAAATGTTGCGGTGGGAAAAAGTAACATTAAGGCAAACATAATCTACACTTGACATTTTAACTACTAAAATGAAGACAATAACATGAAAAGTCATATCAAAACAGGGGTGATTAAGGGTCATGCCTCCTTTTTGACATATCCAAACTTTGTGAAATCTATTTTTGCACTTAAATCAACATAAAATAGACAAAAAAGAAAATTTAAATGAAGAGTTTTTGTCTCACAGCTGCATGCCAGAATTGAGGATCTGTAGGGAATAAACATGCCTAAAAAAGAAGTCTAAACAAAACCTCAAGATAATTTATGACGTTTAAGTTGATATATCTGTGAAAGATGCAATTGCCTTTTTAAAAATTTTGACTATAATATTGGGCTTATTTCTGTGTGCATATGGTGGAGGGTGAGGAGGTTTGGAGAGAGGGTTGAACGTATTTTCATCAACCAAAAGTTGACGTGGTTAAAAAGTCTGTGCTAAAGCAAGGGCACATACTGTACCAGGGGCCACATTGTAAAAGGAACTCAAACATTTCCTGTATTTTCTTGTATGTTTTCATCTCCCTTTCAGTTTGGGTCAAACTGGACTGTGTACCTGTCCAAGCCTGATGGCTCGTATGTGAAGATGACAGTGAATGAGCTGCTACCTTTATCCTTTGGCCCTGAGGATCTGTCCATGAAGAAAGTGATCAACATTCCCAATGAATACTGAGCCTGGATTTGACTGAAAAACATGAGTTTGGTCTCTGACCTGTGTTACATGTTTGGTGCTGAATGCTTCTGAAAGATAGAGTTTTATTTATGGTAAATATTTGTTCTTTGTATAATCTGTTGATAGCAATCATGTTATATATTCACAATTTATGTATGCATTAATTTAAATAGATTTAATTTTACTGTTATTAAAAACACTAACAAACTGATTGTTACATTGTTTGGAATTGTTGGTCTAACCCACTTAGACTGATAGCAGCTCACAAAATCACTCTTTAAAAAAGAATTTTAACATTAACTTAAATCTTTGTTTCTCAGACTCTGTAGCAAAATTTAAAAATAAAACCCAAAAGCATTGGCTGTAACTGCATATCACTCCATTCACCCTATATTCATTAACATTCTTGAAGTCAAATCAACATCAGCATCATCCTACTCCATGTGGTATTGACATTTTAGGTTTTAGAGGTTAAAGCACACAAATGTCCGAACAAGTCCACTCAGGCTAAAACATCACAAAAGAGGATGACAAATATATAAAGCAGGTCAAACGTTTTAATAAGTTATTTCTTTTAAAAGAAATGTCTTTAATAAGTTACACTTAATTTCGTACAGTTTCATGAAAACATGGGGGAAGTTTGCAGGACATATTTAGATGTTTCAGAGTGACAGAGTACCGCAAATATTGTTTGAGCAGCAAATTATTTCAGTACAGAAAGTCAAAAGAGACAGAGAGGATGACAAACGTAAGCTGCCAGTGCAAATTTCCTTAACTTTCATTAGAGAGTTTAAATCTATCTATAACATGCACAGTGTTATTATAATTCAAAGGGAGGATTCTAAGAAAAGGTCCAATTCGATATAGAAGCATTTGTCTCTTCTCGACTTAAACAAGAACTGTAAAAAAAATAGTACGCTCAGACATCAAGGCAGCATTCAACATGTTTGGTATCTTTGACCCTAAAGATACTTAACTATCAGAGTTAAACTTGGCATACAGGATATTTAAACATCATGGCTGCAAAAAAAGGAAACTCAAAGAAAGGTGTGAAACATAAAACTTTCAAGATATTTCTTTAAAAATAATAAAAGTTGCAGTGATGATTGCCGCAATCTGTAAAGTTGCATGAGAGAAAAATAAGATAAATTAAAATTGATTATTCAAGTCCAGCTGAAGGCTTTTACATGTAAAAAAAACAAAAAAAAAACAAAAGGAAAAACAGCTTAAATAATTTATGTAAAAAATCAGTGCATCAGGCTCAGTCTCCAGGCCTGAAGTTGCTTAAACCTATGTGATCTGATTATATTTAAAGGTGATTTCTTCACCTCAGGGAGCGACATGCTGCCACAAGCCAAGGTAAAGGATTTCTAACTGTGAACATACGTTCAAGCTTTAGGCTTATTTCAGGGAAATCTATAATTTAGAGAACTAAATGGAGCAATAAACCAACAGATGACAAGTTAAAGAATGGAAACTCAGTGTAATCAATAACACGCATACTGCTTACAGGCACTATCCTGACACAACAGCGAGCCAGAGTCGACACCTGCGCCTAAATGCTTTTTGACTGACTGTTGGTGATACAGGGACGGTAAAGAGACCTCCAGCAGTCACATAATGAGCGAGGTGATTTAACTGTAGCTTATTAACAACACATACTCTATCACCTTATGTAAGTGTGAGAAAACAGGGTGTGCATGTGTGGGCTACAGCTAAAACATAACAGGAGAGAATTAGTGTTGTTTTCCGCCTTCTGTCTTTGAGCAGAGGTGTTAAATCTGCTTGAGTTCTACCTTTGCTTCTCTTAGCCTCCAATGCAGAGCTTAACTAAGGATAAGCATTTCAAGAAAAGTCCATTTTTGGAGGTCAGGGCCAGCCATTTTAGGAGAAATAATTATTCTGAGAGGACCAGGATGTTCTTCTGAGTTTGTTAGCTTGATTCTGACCCATAGTGGCTAACATAGGTCGCATTGCTTTCTGCAATTTCACAATATTTGAAAAAATTGACATTGCATTTTTTCCCTTTTGCAATATATATTTTAACTTTTAAATAAAAAGGCAACTTCATGACATGAATAAAGTTCATTTTATGTGAATTATTTTTTAAAATAAAAGAATAATATCCCCTATTTTGGGGTCTTTAAGTCATTGACAGGTTTTAAATCAAAAGATCTTCTACTTTCACCTTTACGGTCCAAAAGCCACACACACACTGAGTAGGAGGAGGAAAGTAGAATGGAAAATATGGAGCATCACATCTCTTCATAGATTAATCTTTACAAATGAGCTCATTTGTTAGAAACGTCATTGTGTGCCATTTCCAACATTACTCAAAGCATTATTAAGTTGGATTGACCACCCCATCATTTTGACCTGAAATAAACTAAAGCTTGTTGTGTTGTGCTGCCTGACACCAGTGGGCACCTATGGCTTTAAAATAAACAATTAGAGCTAAACATCTGTGTCACTACTGGAGCATATATCTCATCTCAGCATTAACAAGCACAGGAATGAGGTTATGCTGAAAGAGGGAATACACTCACTTAAGATCCACCTTCCTAACAGCGTCTGCTTCAAATGTATTGCCGGTGTGTGTCTGTGACAGTAGGAGTGTAGCCTGCAGCCTGAACAAGCACATGGAGTACATACGGATTCTCCTCAGCAATGTTCATTTCTGTGTTTTCTGAAAAATAATATCAGACAGACTTTTATTGATCATTGGTAAAAAAAAAAAAAAAAAAAATGGAAAACAAGCAATGTTGGCCATTAATTAACACAAACATGGCAGCTTGGCATGCTTCAGGTCACAAATTCTGTGATGTAACAGTTGAGCAAATGCAGAGGTAAAACTGGCTTGAAATTGAATAAAAAAGATATTTCATTGGATAATTTACAACGGTAAAATGGTCAATTATAAAGATCATATCTCAAGCTGAGAGAAGCGAAATAGACACCTCACTCGTGTCAGTGAAAATCACTTCTTACTTCTTTTGTTAGTTAAAGTCACAATTGCTGAATTTTCCATCTTAAAGGTCCCATATCCTAGTTTCTTTGACCGTTTACATCATGTCTTTGGGGTCTTTTAAGCAAGATTGGCTGCCCAAATGGTGTCTGATGGGAGGGGGCTTTCAGAACAGTCCTGGTGTCTGCTTGTGGTATACAAAAAACACACATGTAGGTGGAGGCTGTACAGCTATTATATAATAAACCCCAGGAAGAAAAACACGGAAAGCTTTAAGGGGCATCTTCTTAACTGAGGCATAGCATATTTAACTGTGAATCTTAAACCCAATTCACACTTACAAAGAAAACTTGAAATTATCTGGGCAAGCTGTGAATGCAGCAGCAGTTTTTCACTCTGACTTTACCCAAATAATTTCCTCGTGCCCCATCCCAAGTATTTTATCTGAGTAAAGTCCAGGTAAACGCATGTCTGAACCCTGCAATGATTTATCAGGGTAATTCACTGAGGCGAGTGGGGAGGGCTGATGACAACATCCTGAGCGACTGGGATGAACAGGGAAAACAGAAACTTGACAGGATGGATAAAAACAACTGTTGCAGTGGGAGAAGTTTATCTGACTGTAAGGGGATGACACAAACTCAAATGTGTGTCTGGACATCAAAAGTTATGTTTCCATCAAAGTTCAGCAGTACATCTGCTCCAAAACGATCATCACCAGGTCTCTTGCACATCCAAAGAGCCGTCTCGCACTGCTGTTGAATATGGAGATAAAACCCTGCAGCTTTCTTTCTCTTGTTTAACTGTCATGCACATAGCGGCACTGCTTCATATTCACTTCTGTGTGCTGCAGTGTAACTGAACTCTTTAATCGGTGATGCTGATATGCACTGAAGTTAAGATATAAATTGTTTGTCTGCTATCATATTATGAACACTGACTTCTGCCATGTATATTTGACATCACGTGCTGCCTGTCGATGACCCCCCTGCCCTCCTCCACCACTTCTTCGCCGTCCAGCAGGGACTACTCCCTGCTGGACGGAGCAAGTGTGAAACAACCAAGTCAGTGAATTACCCATGCAGGCTGCCTGGATATGATCCTGACAATATCAGGGATGCATGTGTGAAAAGGTCTTAAGTCTAGTAAAAGGTGTCATAATCTGTCATGTCTACTCCCCAAGCCCCTTTACATGAAAAGCTAAGAAAATTCACTTTACAGGACATGGGACCTTTCAGATTAGTAATGCACCGATTGTGAAAAGTCAAGGATATTATTGTTTGAAATAACAACCTAGCTGATACCAATGACAATGCTTTTCTTAATCACCTCTTTCAGCGTATTTCATCCAAAATGCCAGCACTTTTCTCATATTTAGTCATGAACACAGATCAGAGCATATCAAACGAGTCCTTTTTTCTATCTAATAAAAAAAAGATCTTGTCTCAATCAGATTTGCCAGATGTCAGCATCAAACTGAGTGGTGCAGGAATGAGTCTAAAAAGCAGAAGTGAGTTAGCACTTAGCAGAGAGTTAGGATTTAGAATAGTTTCTCAGATAAAGGCCTGGAATAAGGTAGGTGGTGAGCGCATGCATAGGAGATTTTAACATGTCATTTTGCAACATAAAATGAATCTAACATTGCCCCGTCTCTGAATTTTAATGGGTTACTGTGTTTTTAAAAGGATGGTCACAATGAACTGTTAACAAGGACTAAAAATGACTGGAACCCAATGCAATTATTCAGATTTTTTTTAATGAATTATAATTTAAATATCATTGCCACAGCCCTAAGCACCAACTTGATAAGGTCAATCGATCAATAAGAAATTCTCAAACAAGAGGTTACATGGTACTACCATGTTGTAGTTCCACAATAGCTTAATAATAGCTTTTCACTCTCACTAAATAAGTTTCAGCCCAAAGAATTGTGAAAGTTGGGTTTGTTCATGAATACTATCATGATGTACAAAATGTTACAGTTTCATGAAATTTTGAAACTGAAAATACCATATACCTCATTATCAGTAAGAATCCAAGAACACCCTAAAAAATATCATAGTCAAGGGACCTGTGCAATGCTAACTTCCAGGTTGGCCTACAAAAATACATCATCCTTGCACCACTGTATCTGAAACTGATCTCTGTTCATAACCATTTCAAACAGCTTTTGTTTGCGAAAATGCCCGATATCGGCCAATACTGATGGTAAACTAATGCCAATGTGCATCTCTACACAACATAGTCGTTTCAAAACTGGTCGAGTGGCACAATCACTTTCATTAGGGAGAACGGCGCCAAATCCATTTACACAGAGAGCCCAGTTGCCTTTGTTAAGCACTATGTAACTTTCGCAGCCTACCACGGTTTTTGGAGAGTAGTGTGACTCAACAGTGCTGATTCACACACCAGCTCTCTGCTACAGTAAAACCAGTTATCTCATCTTGCACAATGGATAAGGATTTGTGAAAATAAGAGACTGACGGAGCAAGAAGCAACACAAAAAGCAACAGCTAGACAACAGAGTGTAAATTACCTTGGTTATTAGGGCTGCGCAATTAACTGAAACTTCATTGTTATCGCAATATGAGCCTTCACAATCAACACATTGTGATGGTCTGAAGGTATGGCAAGAAATTAAAAAAAATTTTAATCAGGTCAAGTAAAGTTTCCTGGTATATCGGTCATACTTTTACACCTTTTGAGCCACTTTAAATGATAAAAAATCTCCAGTATTGCCTACAGATGCTGAAAAACCATGTTGCAGCTGTAAGTGTTGTATTAAATTAAAAGAAATGCACAGGCTAAAACATGAAGGTATAGCTCATATGCACTCTGAATCTTTTGTTTAAGTATTGTAATGTTGAATATAATCGCACACCCGTTTCTTCATATCATGCAGACCATTACAGCTTGGGGTGTATCACTGGGCCTCAAATCTTTCATTTTGCTGCTTTGAGGATGGTTAGCGACCAGCTCTCAGATGAACTCCAGCTATCATCTGGCTATTGCACTGCACTAAGTCCAGAAAGCAGTAGAAACGATAAAAAAAATAGTTTTATGTTGAGCTAATATCTGCATGGATCACTTGATTTTTATATAAATTAATGACAGGTTGTATATTCAGAAATCCTTGCCTATCCCTTATCTCAACATGCACAAACTGCATTTTAAAGGTGTAGTAGCGTATCAGTCTAAGCTGTATATTTCTATCTTCTCCAAACACTGTGACAGACAAATAAAGACACTCTGTAAACGCATTGAAACTGATCAGTGCAGCAGCCTACCTGTGCAAAACAGAACTTAAATAATCATCTCATAACATCTATTGTTGCTAAAGGATTTAACCAGGAGGTGAGACCACACAGTGTTTTTCAGCCGTTTGTACCTCTGTTACTGTGACCTCAGCTTTCTGCAGGGAAGCTGTTTGTAGTTTCATCCAGAATGGGCCATGCAGGCACCTGTAGTCTGGGCAGTGTGCCCTCCATTAACCTCTCCATCCACAGTCCCAGTCTGTCCAGCTTGTGGTGAACCTCAATGCTAGTGGCCCTGCTGGAGCCCTTCTTCCCTCCGGTCCCATCCTCTCTGGAATGGGACCTGGACCTGGAGTGGGAGCTAGATCTGGACCTGGACCTTGACTTTCTCCTACTGTCTGAGGAAAACGAGGTCTCAGATGAGGAGTCATTGGGATCATCCCCTGTGAAGACGGGTCTGAAGAGGCAGAAGTATTTCTTGTGGCCGTTCAGAGCCAGAACATGGCCAGAGTAGTCTGAGGACTCCTCGTAATCCTCACGGCCCTCATCCTCAGCAGTGGAGGTTGAGCGAAGCAGTGATGGCATCCAGTGTCTGTGTTTATCAGCATTGAGGAAGGAGAAGTGGAGGTTCTGGGTCCTGTAGTCGCAGAGGGGTTTAGGTTACAAAGTGTGTATATTAAAACAAAGACAGAAACTTAGAAAAATAGCATTTGGTACTCACCCAGAGAAAGAAAAAACCTCCTTGGCAAATTTCCTGAGCAGGGCTGTCTTTGAGGCGTTGGTGAGCACCAGAACGACGTTGATGTGCCCCGGTCTGAGTTTGACCAGGTTGGAGGTGTATGTTTGGTCAGTGAGCTCAGTAACTTCTACAAAGTCTTTCTTAGGAGGACGGCTGCACAGACAGAAGAGAAGGACAGAGGCATGGACAGTGAGGCTTTTTCCATCACTTATCTTTGACAGTGTAGTTCTCTTAGGAGCGGACTGCTGCGGTGGGGTTTTAAAAATACTTAGCTCATAGCTCGATTTAATTTTCTTTGTGAGGAATTCAGTTAAAAGCAGCTTTTTGGAGCATGTTAATTACAGCCATACGCTCTAATTAACATACCTTCTCAAGTGTGTGCACATAGCAGCTAAAGCCTGTCATGTTGCTATGCAGTTCCTCTTAAATTTTCTGAATCTCATCTTAAAATCTCATTTTATATAACATTTTGAGCAGAAACAGAGCCTTTGGTCAGTTGGACACAGTGACTGTTAAAGGTCAGACTTGCAATGAATTACTGAGAGGCATGCTTCAGCATAGTTTGCAATTAACATAAAAGACCATCTGCAGCCACACCAGATTATGATGAAAGCTAATCTTTTACAGCTTCTATACATCCATCCTGTGATTGTTCCACTATATCAGTCCTCAAAATTCAGAATTCTCAACTCCCAATAATGCTGTCACTTCTTCCCTATTGATGGAAAACCTTTTGGCCTCCAGGAAGCACCCAAGACTTCAGCTGCATTTACACAGCAGCCCAAACTTGCCTGGGTCGGATTTTTTTGATTCATTGATAGAGTTGTTTGCGTGTTGCCGCCCTTGTTTTGCTCTTTCAAGTAAAGACAAACAAGAGGATGAAAACTCCTTGGTAATCATGGAAAAAACTCATGCTGATACTTGACACATGAAGAGTGCTCAGAACTAACTGTATTGTAGGACGGTATCGCCTCATATCAAGCAAATGATACAGATGGCGATATGAAGGTCACAATATATCACAATATATTGCAAAGCTGTAAGGGGGGTGATGTATCCCATTTTTTACCTAAATAGTTCTTTTCAATCTCATGACATGAGGAACAAACATTATTATATGCATAAACAAGTACAGTTCTTCATCAGTTCTTCATACAGAGTATGATCCGCTGAAACACAAATGGATAAATGTTACTGTCCTTCAGACCCAGAGAGAGAAATTCTCCTTTGACAAGATCAAAAAAATAAATCAAATGCATTAAAGCACAATTTGAACACAAAGTAGAGAAAATAAAAAGGGAATTGTTCAAACAGCTGATTAATTAATTATTAATTAATTGATTATTAATTAGAGCAGTAGCCAGCCTGTAAACATATATTTATTTTTATTTGTATTTATTTATATTTATTTTGTATTTATTTATATTTTTGTGAGATAAAAAAAAAGACAAAAACCCAGGGAACAATAAAATGAGCATAAGAATCGGGTCAAACAAGGAAAATTCCAAAAGAGTCGAACGTAAGAGCACAAACAAAATGCAAACACTGGTTCAAGGAGGTCAGAGCAGGTAAAGAGAATAAAAGCAATCAACTGAAAACATTAAAAGTACTAAATGAATATACTACGTAAGTATGATTAAAATGTTAGCATAAGAGAAACATTGATAAAGAAGATTAAGAAAAACGATGCTAATAATGATCAGAATAAGACAATATCACAACAACTAGATGACTAGATGCTGACATCACATCAGAAAGATTGAAAGATTAGAGTAAATAAGGGGAAAAGGGAAAAAGTAAAAATCTAAACGGTGGTTAAAAAAAAAATGCTCTAGAAATGATGAGACACTGGTAAAGGGAGTAAGAGCAGCAGATTTAAAAAAATAAATTAATAGATGAATGTTATATAAATAAAAGAAAAAAAAGCAAAAAATAAATAACTAATAAAGAGAATCAGTTAGTATATGAGCAAATAACGCTAGTGTCATGTAAAAGCAGGTCTATAAAACTAAATTAAGAAGTGATCTGAAGTATGTCACTGATTCTGTGAGCCTGTTCTCCACAGCAGGTTGTTCCAAAGCCAAAAAGCCCTGATTGAAAAAGCCCAATCACCTTTAGTCTTAAGCCTCAACTCTGTAACAGCCAGGAGGCCCCCACCCATGGATCTTAGGCTGCAGACTGGCTTAAAAGAAGTCAATAGTTCAGACATACAGTATAAATTGGGGCCAGACTTGTGAGGGCTTTAAAAGTGATCAGCAAAATCCAAAAATCAATTCTAAAATGAACAGGAAGCCAGTTAAGAGAGGCAAAGACAGGAGTGATGTGATGTCGTCTGTTAAATCCAGTTAGCTCTAGAAACAGTCTTTTCTGCTTTAAGTTTCTTGAATACCTAAGGTAAATCCCCAAGTCAGCTCCAAATGCTGTGAGAACCAGTCTGGTTTTCAAAGCTGTTGCCTTTCCTCTAGACAGAGAGTGAGCTGGCTGAGTAACATTAGCTTCTGCACTCACAAGATCTCGTTCCCTGGTCCAAGGGATGGTTGACATGAGGAGAGACAAATGGTTGGATGTCCACTGCTAAGTAGCAGCTCGAGGCTGAACTACAACACGAAAAAACTCATTTTTTTTAAATACTGATCTGTGAAATGTCAACACTAGGAATGGGAACTGACAAGATTTTATTGATACCAATGCCATTAACAATTCTGCTTATCAATCCAGTTCTTTAACAATTTTTTTTATCGATTCCTACTGATTTTCTGTGAGGGCAAAAGTTAGGCCTGTAGATTTTCAGTGGCAACAATATCAAACACATGACACTCCTGATTCAATGCTGTTCTGCATAGGTAAATGCTTCTTAAAGTTGCTGGTGTTCCCATTCACTCAAAATTTTACAGTAAGCATCTTTTTGACAAAAATTAATCCACAATTCTCATCACTCCCATCCCCTGTCAGTGGAAGAAACTGATAAGGGAACTGATAAGCAAAAAGACTAATGATACCAATTCCTTAGGGGAGTTGTAATCAAGTCTCAACTGGAATTGGTTTTCAATTCCCATCCCTATTCAACACTGACACTACAAAATATTAATCAGTACTGTGTCACAAAATATCACAATCATGTAAGGTTTTATATTTTCTCCCACTCCTACTATACTGCCTACCCTATCAGTGAGTTATGATATCAAAACCAATGGACTTTAAAATCTCAGAGTGGTCAGATTCTGCTGATCATCATCTGTAAGTCTGCTAATCAAAGCTATAAAAAATCATTAGCCAAGTATCAAAAATCAATCACTGAACTGACAGTTAATAACACAAGCAACATGTCCATAAACATCTATGTCCTCCGCTACAGTAATTAAATCTAGAAGTTTGCTAAGACTTTCAGTAAACAACAGTTTCATACTTAAACATTCAGTTATTTCATAGCGGAAAGAACAACAGAAAAGCTGTGATAGTGTACTGAAGTGTAAACCTCCCCCTCACAGAAAAGCAGAAAACATCAGCTAGGTGTTGATAAATACTGTCGGCCATGTGTCTGTTTTCCACCATACCTTTCACAGATTTGTTTACCCTCCATAAATCACACTTCAGGCTGAATTTATTAACACTGCACTTCTGAGTCATGCTTCATATTTAATAAGGAGAATTCTAGTGGGATTACTTCAGGCTGCTTTGACAACTCAAGAAAGGGCTCAAGCTAGAAAGACCACAAACCCTCTTTGGCCCTATGAGTGTACAAACAGCAAAACGTGTGATAAATTAGCTTCAAAAACACATCATTCAGGGGCTCTTCTTGAGTCCTTATTGATCAGCTTCTCTCTTGCTCTAACCAAAGTTGCTACTGCTGAAACCTTTAAGCTACAATTTTTGCCTTCATCTTGTTTTCACAACCCTACCTCGTTGTGTTAGCTCTACTTGAAGAGTCCGCTTCCGTTTGTGGCTGCTCCTTTGGTTTGGATTTGCGCGGTTTGCTTTCACCAGGCTCACTAAAAAAAGCATCACAAATTGGAGTCAGAAGCGTGAATACCTATAATTCTGTCATATTTGAGACAATGCTATGAAGCTTTCATTTGGTTCGACTTGACTTATAACCATTTACTAGTTTGTAGATTTACAGGAAAACAAATCTGTAAAAGGGCATGTGCTCTTACCTGAAGGCTTGTATTATGACGGTGCCAAAAAGAATGAAGAGTGCAGAGAAGATGAGAGACAAGATGGGCATCATCTCTCTCCTTTAAGACAGACACAGGTGGTTAGTAAAACATGTAGAAAATTCACATTATTCCACACTAGACATCTTCGTTCCAGCCCTCACCTATAGTTATGAGCTCTGGGTAATGACCAACATAATGAGACTGCAGATACAAGCGGTTGAAATGAGATTCCTCGGGAGGGTGGCTGGGCTCAGCTTTAGAGACAGGGTGAGGAGCTCAGACATCCGGAGGGAGCTCAAAGTAGAGCCGCTGCTCCTCGCATTGAAAGGAGTCGGTTGAGGTGGTTCGGGCATCTAATTGGGACGCCTCCTGGTAGCCTTCCTGTGAAGGTTTTCCAGGCACGCCCAACTGGGAGGAGACCCCAGGGCAGACCCAGAACCCACTGGAGGGATTATATATCCCATCTGGCCTGGGAACGCCTTGGAATCCCCCAGGATGAACTGAAAATTGTGGCAGGTGAGAGGAGAGTCTGGGCTGGCCTGCTGCCCCCACAACCACAAGGTAAGCGTTGGAAGACGGATGGGTTCATACTGTATGCCATGCAAAACTACAAAACACGATAAAGCTCAGAACTAGAATTACTGCCGGAGGTTTGCGCGATACTTTTAAGTATAATATTGCTGGACAGTAAGAAGTGCTGGATTGTTTTTGCGTTGGAGTTGATTAAAATAATATTCCTTAAATTGTCCAGAGGCATGCCTTCTATGAAATTTAGGTCTCAGTGAGCTTGATCTTGTGCCTAAAAGGTGTATTTAGTTTTACATGATTTAAACATTTGATGATCCCCTACATGCACAATAGGTAAAAATCTGCAGCACGGGCCTTTAAACCAAAACAGTAACAAGAGACGGTGAGTAAAGTCTGACCTGCTGTCACATCAGACTGTCATCTCTGACTCTTTCTGCTTCAATTTGAGGAGTCTGATAAAAAGTTAGCTCCATAGGGTGCATAAACAACTACCGATTTTGTCATGGATGAATTTCACATGACTGAAAAGATTTTGGAATTTCACTCCCTGGTATATGCCATAAGCAATCAGTGAAGCACTCTGGGAGTTTTTGCAACTCAAACTAGGAAGCCCTATTTCAAGAGCTTTTAGTCCTCATCATATGAAATTCATCCACTTAATGAAAATTTAGTTTGCCATTAACCTGTTGGAGTGCTGTTTTGATTCACTAGCATCCTCAATTTAAAACAAGAATAGGAGGGGACAGCGAGTCTCTAATCAACTTGTAAATTCAAAATTGGCCATAACGGGGTGCAGAGGAAAATGTTTCGTGGTGCATCTTCGTGACAATATGCAGCTCAAAACATGAATGAGTCACAGACACAGGCAGAATTAATTAACAGGTCCCCTTGCAGTCTTTGAAATGTCATTAAGGGGCCGTCAACAAAGAGGGGTATCCGTCCAAGTGTTTTACCGTGAGGGCCTTTTGTCCGGAAAGATCCAGCATTTTGGGAGCCCAAAAATGCACATTTTTTAAAATGGGTCCCAGAGTGAATAAATCTCAAAATGCTGCCCTTGCGTGTCCAGGTGTACAATGAATACACACATTTTCAGAAATTAGAAATGATGGCGGATGACTTAAAGGGAAAATCCCTCAAAATGTTATTGAGATATTGTGTTCATAAGCAAGGAACAAAAACAAGACTCAACGACCCTGAAATCCTTAAACCTATCAGTTCATAGTTAAGCTAGAGTGGTCACTAAGGCAAAGTTCAAGGAAACAGCCTTGAAGTGTTTGTCCGATATCTTGTTCACAGCAAAAAGAATTGAACATAAGGCAAAAAGGTTTTGAACTTTTACCCAAAAAATTCATCAGTTTACCCTTTAGTCAGAGTGGACATTGTTGTAATGCATAAAGCTTTACTCTGTATACAGTTTTTACAACCAAGATATGAGCTTGAGACTCTTGACAATTTTTTCAGACTTTGCACAAATGTCAACTGTGCCTAAAGGATGAGCTGATTACAGTTTGGATGTCAAAGGTTAAGGTCATTGTTGAGACTTTTATCCACCATTTTGACATTAAATGCTGCAGATTCTTTGGGAGAGCGTTGTCTTACCAGTTTGAGTAGAGAAGGTCATCATATACTTGAAGGATATAATCATAGGCAGCATTCATCCACTGAACTATGAAAATCTAGAGGGTTTACAGCAGAAGAGGAAAAGGATAAGATTAATCTTGTAATTGTTCCAGAAAATTTGTCATACTGAGATTTTAGCAGTATACTAAGCATAGAGAGAGAGAGAGCATGTTTGTGTGTGTGTGACTTGCCGGAGCCATTTCGTTGTTGAGTTCAGGCAGCGTAGTGTCAGAGGTCAGGTAGGTTGGGTCTTTCTGAAGGAGCTCCAGCTGTTCATGGAGACGGTACTTATCTTCCTCACTGCCGTTCCAGCCACCACTCATGGAGCGGTAGAGGACCCTGCCAGCCTGGCTACGCCTCTCCAGAATCACAACCTGTACGCGGAGTTGAAATGTACTTTTACAGTAAATAGAGGATATGCAGAGAAGCAATCTGACACATCTCCAGCTCTGCATGTTCTGGATATAAAAGAATTGTTCACATTGTATAGATAGAAGGAAGGGTTATCTGTGATGATGTGGAAATGCTGTGTGTTGAGCTGAATGAGGCTCTTTTGTGTCTTTTTTGTCTCTTTCAAGTTCAGCTTAAAAAACTAAAATAAAGGAAATGATTGTCACCATGAGTTGTTCAATACAGAAGGCTGTATATAAAGAGAATTCAGAGGGAAGACTGAAGTGTAGCTCTCTTTTTGTTACATGTGCTTCGCTTTATGTTGTCAATGTGACTGATAAAGGGACTGGATCTGCTGAGAGGCAAATAAATGAAAGCCCAAATGCATCTCATTTTGGGTACATAAAGAATTACAAATAAGTGAATTGCAGTCATGTAAAAATGAGATTGTGCATATGAGCAGGGTCCAGAATTAACTTTTTGACTCACCAGCCAAGGTGGCAAATAGATTACAAAAAATCATCAGCCAAGAATATTTTTTCACGGCCAAAAATAAGAAACTGTGTTTCTCAGGAAATAAGACAGTGGGGGGAAAGGACATGATTGTTTGGATGTGCACAATTACCCGCCATTTGGCACAAAACCCATCAAGAATTGCTTGCCACGTAAAAAAATGTACCCACGTCACATCCCACAGATAAGGTAATCAAGAGAGTTTTGTTGATTCGTCATGCAGCTTTATTATGCAATTAATGTCTGAAGCATGGTAATAGATCTATGGGCTCTCCAGAGCTGTTAATGATTAACAGACTTGTGCTCAACTTCTGTTATATCAATACTGACCTGAGGGGAGAGAGCAGCTGTGCTGTGGAGCAGGGCCTGACAGAGAGGCTGCTGATTTCTCTGGTAGACGTACGCAAACCGCAGCACCTCTTTGCCGTTAGCTGAAGCAAAGTCCAGGAAGGCCTTGTTTCCTGCGAGGAAAGCTTGATCCTCCCCTGTGATCAGCAACACACAATACCTGCAAACATTTCACAGTTAGTTCACAGTATCCACCACTTCAGTTTTCTAATAGAGATCACAAGATTTTAATTTAATTCACAAGAACTTGGTCCAACTTTCTTTCTTTTGTTTTCATAACAAAATCAGTGGGTGTAGCAGAGTGGAGAAGGCAATAAAGACACATTATCTTATTACACAAGAGTTCAATTTCACGAAGATATTTATAGCAGGACCAGAGGCGAGGACTTAGCTTGTAAAAATGTCTTACTTCCTCCGACGGTGAAACTGCTTCACAGGACAGAGATCATCGAAGAGCTGCTGGTTGACCAGCCGAGGCACCTGCAGGAACTTGTTGTTGGAGACAAACTCATCCATGATCTGTCGCTTCATCCCTCTAGCCTGAGAAGATTAACAAAGAAACAAATTGTCTGGGAGATGAAGGAAAATTCAGTTCATCTAACATATAACGTAAGGCTTTAACAACTGATGCCCAATCTGTGATGGATCTACCTGAATGATGTCCACAGGCTTCACTGTATCCTCCTTAAAGAGCAGCATGGTGGGAGCGTACGTGTTTATGTTAAACTGCCGCAGAATTCGAGTGTTGTGTGTTTCACCCTGATCCACGTAGCCAAAGCGCACATAGTCTCTGAAGGCAAATGCTGTAAGCTGGAAACGAAGGACAGAAAGGAGAGATCCTTAAAAATATATTTTTATCCACATACATTATGCTTTATGTTACACTGATCTCCATGTATTAGATTATTAAAACTCTGAAGCTGATTGATTGAAACAGTGTGACTTAGCTACTTTTCTTTAAGAGTTTTTTGACAGCAGGACTTTTCCCTAAGAGCACGGGACCTTTTGAGGGTGTCTGTGCATTGGTCAAAGGGAGCAAAAAAAAGAGATGATAAAAGTTTTGGAGTCATTGCGCAAACATGATTGACCCAACATGTAATTGTTTTTTAACAAAGGGTGATTTTGGGAAGAAAAAAAAAGGTTAAGTACTCATGAAGGCCACCTATAAGGGGAAATGACGGGGAAAGGTTTCTGGGGCTCAGCTTCATAGGGAGGCACATGAAGGTAAGAAATATGGTCCTTACAAAATTCAAGCAAATATGTCCAAGTTTTAATACTCACAATGAGACAAAAATAAACGTATATGGGCTCTTAAGAAAAATTTTGCCCATTTCCAAAATGTAAACTCATTTCTTTCTAAAATGTTACTCACCTCTTTTCTACAACATTACCATTTAGAAAGGCCAATCAGACTTCAATGATGGACCCTAAATGCTGGACTGTTTGTTCCCATTTCAGGACCAGAACAACAGTTGGGGTGGCATCAGATTTACAATAATAAAAAGGGAGAACCATTTCAGAGGATAAGACTCCAACCATAAGCTGTCTGAAGCCAGATCAAGGAGGTAAATGTTAGGCAGAGGAGGGCACTAGTGCTTCTGATTCAGAGCATGGGTTTACTTAGCTGAATAATAAAGGGCCCCCTATAGGCGCTCTGGTGGTCAATAGACCTTTTTCCACAAAAAAAGGTAATACAACAGTAATACATTTAAAGATCACTTGTAAACTTTAAATAAATATTTAAGGCTTATAACTTCCCCATTCCCCCCTTGAACAAGCCTGTGATGCCATACTCAACCCATGTCTGTGTATAACGTCACAGAAATATGCTTAGATGGTGCTTTGTGTTCTCTTTTGAAGGTGATGCATGTCAACATCTCTGTGGTTTCCAGACCAACTGCGTAGTGCAGTTACTTTTATAGGTTCACAGGTCTGATCTGCATCATCTCCCTAAGACCTAAGGCTGCGGTAGAAACAGAGCAATGAATCACTTTGTTTATTCAGGGAAAAGTTACTGGTACTTTGGTCAAAAATGGCTTGCCTGTTCTTATTGTGTATATTTGTTTAGTTGATCAAACAGTACTACCAGTATATCTGACACTACCTATGTTATATGGACACAATGGTTGGAATAAATCTTTGACCAGAATAAAAACTTCTTGTAGACATGTTAATCAGAAGATGAAAAGTGCTGATTCAGATATAAAACTTCATTGCAAATCAGAGGGCTTCTTTGGGCCCGAGCTCATCTGAGATGGGCTGACAGAAACTGGAACAGTGGGCTGTAGTCAGATGAGTCCACATTTCAAATTCTTTTTGGAAATCATGGATGTTGTGTCCTCTGGGCCAAAGCTTGGAAAAAGGACCATCCAGGTTTTCATCAGCGAAAAGTTCAAAAGCCAGCATTTGAGTTGGTATAGGGGTAAGTTAGTGCCCATGGCATGGGTAACATGCACATCTGTGCAGGCACCATTAATGCTGAAAGGTACATACAGGTTTTGGACCAACACATGCTGTCATCCAAGTGACGTCTTTCTCAGGAACGTCTCTGCTTAATTCAGCAACATAATGCCAAGCCACATTCTGCATGTGCTACAACAGCGTGGATTCATAGTAAAAGAGTGCAGATACCAGACTGGCCTGCCTGTAGTCCAAACCTGTCTCCAATTGAATATGGGTGGCACATTATGAAGCACAAAATACAACAACAGAGACAACAGAGACCCCGAACTGCAACTGAAGTCATAGAGTGGAAAAGGCTCATGGTAGAATGGAAAAGAATTCCACCTACAAAGCTTCAACAATTAGTGTCATCAATTCTCAAACATTTATTGGGTGTTGTTAAAGGTAAAAGTGATGTAACACAGTGGTAAACATGCCCCTGTCCCAGCTTCTTTTGGAAAGTGTTGCAGGCATCAAGCTCAAAATCAGTGAATGTTGGCAAAAAAAACTAAAAGTTTATCAGTTTGAACATTAAACATTTTGTCTCAGTAGAGTATTCAATTGATTATAGGTCGACAAGGATTTGCAATTCATGGTATTCTATTTCTTTTTACATTTTACACAAAATCCCAACTCACTTGAATTGGGTTTTGTAAATAGAGAATTTGGAAAGTCCAATCAGAATTATTTTAATCAGATTGTAGAAAAAATGCACGTTAACAAAGCTTCTGATGTGGATACAGTAAAGTAACAGGAGGCAAGATATTTAAGCATTGGTAATGAGAGGTATTTTTCCAGCGGAAACAGCTGCTCACACAGATGACTCTCTACCATCCACTCCAACTGTAGGTCTTACCATTGCAAAACAAGTGTCTTCAAACAAAGCACTTACTTTATACAGAAGAGGGACAGAAGGGACTTGGTCAAATAAGAGAATACTGGGCTTATTTTCAGCATGCCAGCTATCAAGAAATGCCAGGTAGTTGTTATCAGTGATCTGCAGAGAACAACAAAAGGAAGTTAAATAATCTACTTTTACTGATATTCAAGTCTTACAGTCGCTGTTTAACAACAAAAATGTTTAACATTTCATTACTCTTTGTAAAATACACTTGGCAGATAGTACTTATAAACTGTATCAGGCCAAAAATGGTCATCCTAATTAGATACATTATTTCCGGGATAAAAAATGATAACATGTCACAGTTATCTGGCTGCCTTTACCTTTTCCACCAGTTTCTGTGGCAGCAGGTCTTCTATAAACTGTCGCAGCTGTTCCCGGACCACACCCTGATGGAAGAAGGTCACCCTGCCGTTCACCAGCCCGATGATGGATGGTGAACGGTGAACTCCCAGCTGGTTGGCCAGGCGACGCTCATAACCCAGATCAACGATGCCAATGCCAACACCTGGTTCAAGATTTGAAAAAATATGTTACAATAGATCAAGTAACACATATTTTTTCAATTAGGAAAATAACATGCCTGAAACTAACTTGATGTTGAGCTGGTGAAGTGATTATGGACCATAAAGTCAGAAAAGCTTAACAGAAAACTATCCTCTCGATTAAACTAGTGACAACAAAACTGTGGGCTTGATTTGAGTTATTTGACAGTACAACAAGTCTTTACCGCTGGTCCCCTGCATATACTGTGTTATTCAGCAAACTCACAGACTGGAAAAGAGCTGTCTAATAATGAAGACTGGGCCTAAGAGGGAAATATAACATGTAAAATATTGCAACGATAGTTTAAATGTGATGAAAAGAAGAGTAACCATTAGCTTTAACTTTCCGTAGCTATCTGTGTAACATGTTTTACACAATATCCAAAATCCATCTGAAAAAGTGTATCTTTTTTTTTTTTATTAAATTGACATCAATCAGTCTAAGCACAGATGGTTTTGACTTTATCAGAATGGTGTGAAAGTATGAGCACTCTACACAGGCCTACATCCCGTGAGTAAAATGAATAGATGCTAAGTTATCAGTATTGCCTGTTTATATAAATACTTTTATTAAGGCACACCAGACGGACTGTTTCACAAATTCATGAGGCATAGTCAAAGTCCATCCTGGCAATATCCTAAAGAAAGTGATTGGGTTAGGGCAGAACATTTCAAGAAAAACTGAAGATAGAATTGATTATTTGTCAGTCACATTCATTACAGGCCATTCAGAGGCTTAAAGTCACTTCTCACTTTCTGCACATCTAAATCACACTTGCAGCTACTGCTTCTTGGTCCTCCAAAGGTAGGCTAAAAGACCTGAAACAACTGTTTCACTTAGAAGCTTTGCCAGACGGATCTGACTGATGACGGCCATGGAATCTGGCAAGTCCAGCAGTTCTGTTCTGAAATTCTGACTGCAATACTTAAAATTGCTTAAAATGCAATCAAAATAATGCTGTGATTTTTTTAGTTGTCCAAAATATAGACTCAGCAAACTTAGAACATATTACAGAGCAGTGCTTCCAAAAGTGTGGGCTGTCACCCTCTGGTGGGCCATGGAGGAATTACAGGTGAACGCAGGAGGTCATTTACAATAAATAAATGTGAAATCACACTGCAAATAATCATTAAATATTTCATTACATATTCTTTTAAAGCTAGGGTGCAGACAAAACACAACCAGATAATTAATTTTCATGTTAGTTTTTATCTTTTATACTTTCAGATAAACAGCACCAGTGACTTAAACTACAATTGAATGAAAGGTTGACACTAAAATGTGCAGTTGCGTTGCCGGTTTGCTGATAACAAAAATTTGTTTGTGCTACTGGAGATATGCAACTTTAGGAAAGAGTATGACTGAGTTAAGTAAGTGTTTCAATCTGGGCATGCAGAAGTACATTTCTAAGAGCATAAAATCTTTAAAAAAAAAGAAGGCAAAAGCAGCAGAAGACAAAAAACGGTTGCCACTCCTGTCAGCAAAGAACAGAAAACTGAGGCTACAGCTTATAGGAGTTCACCAAAACTGGACAATAGAGATTGAAAATAGTTACCTGGTCTGAAGAGTCTCCAATTTTGTTGCTATTTTTGCAAAATATGGTCAGAATTAGGTGTAGACAGCAAGAAAGCCTGCTAAATCACCAACAACCACAGCATTTTCAGAGTCACTTTAATACCTTTTTACCATTTTTGATGCTCTGTTTAAACTTTAGATTGTATTAGCCATCTCTACATCCTTCAATGCAGCACCACTTGATGAATAAAAAAGTATAACCAGAGATTAATTTACTGTTATACCTTGCTCATGCACTCATCCACCTGTGCTCTGGATGTAGTTGTAACTATTTTTGACTCGGCACATGAGAGCACTGAACTTTTTGATATGGAGGGATTCAATTCAGAGGTTAGGACTATTAAAATACCCCTCAGTAATTAATAGAAAGAGCATATGAGCTAGCTACATTACTGAACTAGTATCACAATACAACACAACAAGGCCCCTCAGATAATCAGATCAAGGACTTCTTACTGTACCAAGGTCCAACATAAACGTTTTTGGAGACGAGGCCTTTTCAGTTTGTTTCATTTGTCTATGAATATGTGTGTGTGTGTGTGTCTGTTTATGAGTATATCTTGATGGCTGTTGCAGCTGCTGGCATGCGGCTCTCTGTGGTAGTTGGAGGTTCTCAGCCAAGATCCAGTCCAATAATGGCTGTAGAAGTCTGTGTGTAATGTGTTTGTGCTGTCCAGACACAGACGTGTTACTATTTTGTTAATGTGTCTTAGATTTTTCTGCCAAGTTATCATTTTATTTTTTGGTGTGCTCTCTGTGTTTTTAATTCCCCTTATTTCTATTCTAAATTGTCCTGCTGTACAGCACTTTGGCTTAACCTCTGTTTGTATTTAAAGTGCGCTTTAAATACAGTTGAGTTGATTTGTGAGTTGAGCTGACCTGTGACTGATTGATAAAACACACAATCAGCACTGTATTAACACTGTTTTTACAACTTAATCCTCCACTACTGGTACTCTAATGTTAAGCAGCTGATAAAACAGTGAGCTCTCATTATGAATGTCTCTTTATTGGGGTTAAGAAACAAACTCATTGCTCCTCCCGGTCCTGTGTTATATGACTTATAGTATGAACATCATGTGAGATTGTTTGCTGCCCACCCCAGCCCAACCAATAAAGGCTGTAGACCACTGTCTTAATGTGTTCTGTCAATAAGCAGTAATTAAGAAAACCTAGTAGTGAGTTAGTTTAAGCACAGTTTCACTTTCACACATCCACCTAAGCTTCAAACAGCTTTAAGCTATCTCTGTGATACATTCTGATGACTAACAAAAAGTCCACTGGGTTAAGTTAACAAGCAGGATGTTTCTCAAGGACAAGCCACTCGGTTACAACAAAGCAAGCATGAGATTAAACTTATGAGGCACTTGTAATTGGAGTTGTGCTTTGCCGAAATAGCTCAACAACTTTAAATTCACCCCCTGAGTCCGGACTTTGTTACTCAATTCCATATTCCACCCCTGGCTTTGATCGCTGTTGCAGGTAACCAAGATAACAAATTAACCCTGATGAATAATTAAAGAAATGGCTCTCTGTAAGTCTTTAACACTTAGGATGACATAATAACAGCCTGGAGCTGAGCAGGCATCAACCTAGTGTAACGATGCTTTTAGGACAACCACCCCTGAATCTGAGAGGAAATGTGTGGGGGAGTAGAGTGATCGGGGTCTGGAGCAGCTTACCTAGAGGCTCCAGCTCCTGTACCGTCTCTTTCCACACAGGCTCGATGTGGATACATGCAAAGCACCACTCAGAGGTCACTTTGATGAGGTATGGCCTCTTGTGGCTGTCTGGGAGGACATCACTGTTAAACTGTGCGTGGTGAAGCAGGTACTTGCTGTCTGCAAAGTCCCTCGACCTGTAGGGGAGGAATAAAAACGAGTGATGAGCCTTTTTATAGACAAATCCTACAGGGTGCTGCGCTGCTGGGCCATGACCTCAGAGAAAACTGTCAGGAGCTCTGGTCTGATCAGCCTTCCTACATGTAGGGGCACAATGTCACAACATTTGGGTTTGTAGACTATGAAAATATTACTAAGATGTCCGTTTTTTAACCTTTCTTAAAAAGACCTTTTTTTATGCAAATTAAGAGGAATTCCTCAAAATGACCAATTTAGTCAGCATAAAAAAATAAAAGGTCAAAACTTAGAAAAATTATGCTCTGTTCAAAATGAAATATAGAGACAGACTATTAAATGCTTAAAAGAAACTGAATGACGATCTTCAAATGTTGACATAAAAGTCATGTATGAAACATGACTGAAGCCAAAGAAATTGGCAATAATCTCTTTCAACCACAAACATTTCTTCAATATAAGTGAGTATTTTTCCTTTTAAATCTGTTTATATCAATAAGAAAGAAGTAGCCCTTAGTATACCACTGGTCTTGGTGTAGGATCGATGTCACATCAATCAGACTTTTAACCTTGGATTTTTAATAAAAATAAAAGACATTTGTGCTCAGAAGTCCTTGGCAGCAAGTACTTGTTTTTTTTTTTAAATCCCAGCAATGGCAAACAAACTTCTGCACATGAGTCAAGTGGCACAAATATGTTTGCACCACCATGATCCCCAGGTATTTTTGACATTCTGGGTGCTAACTTCTGTAGAAAAAAATAGCTTAATAATTTCCATGATTAAGCAAATTACATTTTTAGCAGTCAGGAACAAAATTTTTGAAAACAAAGTCAGCAACTGCTGTGTCAAACAACAGAATAGCAAGTTTTACAGTGATTGAAACAACTATATTCATTAAACATGTCGTCATTTTTTTCTTATGTGGTTTACCTCTGTTATAATTAAACCTATCAGTATGGAATTTTTTTAACAGTAAAACATATAAACTGCTAGCATAAAACTTCTTTAAACAGACAAAAGAAAGTTTTTCCCCCTCACTTTCATATGGATTGACTGAATATGTTTCAGTTTTCTTTTTTCTCTCACAGTATGCAAAACAACAAAACCTTACAGGATGGACTAGGACACTTCCAGTACACACAATGTGAAATATAAATGGCATATCATATTTATTTTTTTAACTGTAAGCCTCCTACAGGTGTACTGTACTGAAGTTCTGGTGCTGGACTCTAGTGGATTCAGGATGGGTTTGGATGTACAGTATGTATCTGTACTTTTATAAATGTGTATTTTTTTAAATATATGTTTTTATATATGCTTAAATATGTATCTATAAAATGAAGAGTATGGCTTAGGTCTGCCCGATTGTAAAGTGTCACGAGATAACATTTGTTATAAGTTGGCTCTTTAGAAATAAAGATTGATTGATTGATTGATTGATTGAATGATTGACGATGATAAATGGAGAAAGGCCATTAAATAATTAAAATATACAGTCTTTGTCATACGTCCAAATATGACTTGAACCTCAGAAACCAACAGTGACCCCCTGCAACTATAAATATTTCGCACAAGAGGGACATCTGCCTATGTTCTGATGTTAACAACCAACAGTAAACACAAAAAAGAGCCCTCAGCATACCACTATTTTGCTGTAGGGTTGGATTTGAAATGGAGATATACAAGTACAAAGCACCCAGTATTAGGTAATTTCTTTTTTTAATTTTTTATCTTTTTATCATTGTTATTATTATTATGACCATAATCAAAAATTGAGACAACTCCTTGTCCCATTGGCATGGATACACCAACCACCAAGCAACATGTTAGCAGTTTAGGCAGTGTTTTATCTCTTTTGTGGCCATTGGCTTCAGGTTGAAAATAAGACTAAGTATCTCTGAGCTCCTGTCCTGCATGTCATTGAAAACCATCCTTCTCCCCAGTTCCAGCTCTAGCCACTGTCCCATCTAAAACACGCATGAATAGCCTAAAACAAACATTACATTAAAAAAAAAGGATCTTCACAATAAACATGGAAATTTTGAGCACTTTGTTTTGGAGTGGACATATTAAAACATTGAGAAACGTATAAATCTTAACACATTAATGTAAACACTAAGAAAAAAAGAAGAATTTTGTTCCCTTTAAAAAAGGATTGGCCCAACATCTGCTAAAACTGATTCAGGCAGTGACTACAAACAACTTCATGGTTTAAGAAATTCACAACAATTCTGAAAAGATATTACCTTGGAAAATGGAAAAAGGACTCATCAAAGTAGAAGCTGTTGTGGAAGCTGCGGAAACCTTGATGCTGTGACTGTCCGAAGGGTTGGTTTTCATCCATCTGTCCATAGCGGTCAAAGTTGGACCTCCGCTCCTCATTAGACAGAATCTGCAAGGTGAAACAGGAACATTGTTGTTATAATGATACACACACCAATGCCAATGACGTTTATAAGTACATAAAAACAGAAAACGTTTTGATGCCTACAAAACATTCCAAAAAAAGCTGGGACAGAAGCAAAAAAAAGACTGGGAAAGTTGAGGAGAGCTCAAAAGACACAGGCGAGTGTCATGATTGGGTACAAAAGGAGCATCCCTGAAAGGCTCAGTCATTCACAAGCAAGGTTGGGGCAAGATTCAACACTTTGTGAACGACTGTTCGTTTGAGGACATTTCTCAACATACAACCGCAAGGAATGTAGAGACTGCATTACCTACGGTTTATAATACCGTCGAAAGAGTCAGAGAATCCAGAGAAATCTCTGCAAGTAAGCAGTGAGGTCAAAAACCAACACTGAATGCCCATGACCTTCCTTCCCTCAGGCAGCACAGCATTAAAATCAGACATCATCATGTAAAGGATATTATCATGTGGCCTCAGGAACCATTGTTAGTTAATACAGTTCATGATTACATCTACAAGTGCAAGTAGAAACACAGCCCAGCAGAAACCACCAGCTTTTCTGGGCCAAAGCTGGGAAAAGGACCATCCAGACTGTCATTAGTGTAAAGTCAAAGGCCAGCATCTGTGATGGTATAAGGGTGTGTTAGTGCCCATAGCATGGGGGACCTGCACATCTGTGAAGGTACCATTGATGCTGTGAAGTAAATACAGGTTTTGAAACAACATATGCCACCGTTAAAGTGACATCTTGTACAGGAACGTCCCTGCTTATTTCATCAAGACAAAGCCAAACCACATTCTGCACGTGTTCATTCAGCATTCAGCATGGCTAAATAGTTAAAGAGTGCAGGTACTAGACTGGCCTGCCTGTAGTCCAAACCTGTCTCCAGCTGAATATAGTGGTGCATTATAAGGCACAAAATACAACAGAGACCCTGAACTGTTCAGCAACTGAAGTCATCCCTCAAGAAAGAACGGGAAAGAAAGCTTCAACAGTTTGTGTCCTCGGTGCCCAAATGCTTAATGGGTGTTGTTAAAAGGAAAGGTGATGTAACACAGTGGTAAACATGGCTTCTGTTGGACCATGTTGAAGGTGAGAAATTCAAAATGACGGAACATTTGCAAACATATAAATAAATAAAATGAAGTTTATCAGTTTGACCATTAAAAATCTTGTTTTTTGTAGTGTATTTAGTTGAGTACAGATCAAAAAGGATTTGCACATCATTTCATTATTCTGTATTTATATACGTTTACAATACGTCCCAACGTCACTGGAATTGGGGTTTGTAATTAGAGAGAAGACGGAACAGAAAGTGAAACAGACAGGGATCCACATAGAAAACATATTTCAGGTATGACTAGTTTGTGTATGATAGACCTCATGACATAAACCACGACACATACCTCATATGATTTAGAAATCCTGATGAACATGTCCTCAGCCTTGGGGTCTTTATTCTTGTCTGGATGCCTGAAAAGACACAACCTCATAAACCAGTGTGCTGCAGAGGGTTGGAAAATGGTCAGCTTAACATTTTACATTAGATAATAAATACAGTTGTTCAATGAATAGGACGATCTGCTACACCCTGTAGGTGACGGCCTGTAGGGCACCCAGCTGTCAGTCACTCACCATTCCCTTGCCAGGCTCTTGTAAGCCCTTTTGATTTCTGCTTGACTCGCACTCCTGCTGACACCCAGGATTTTGTAAGGGTCCGTTTCAGAAGATGTTCTCACCACCTGCACAGCCAAAGAAATCAGAAAAATGGCGAGCACGGCTGGACATGTCCGTGGATGTCGGCTGGTCCTGCTAACAGTCATGGTTTCCATCTGTCTTCCTCGTCCACCGCTCCTGTCAGATCTCCACCGAGCTGCCCGGTCAGTAACAAATAAAGTCTGTGATACACAAATGTGACAAACCAAGAGGTTACATGCTCGGGTCGGTTTATGTCTTCAGTTTTAAGTTGTTAACATACGGCATATTGGCAGTTTACTACGACGAGGCCATTATTTTACCAGCTAACGCATTTTGTCAGTGTCATGCCTCCAATGTAAGGCACAGCTTCCGGTTAGGTATTTCAAAATAAAATCAAGTCAGCCATTTCAAATCACAGCACCTATAAATGTGCTTATTTTCTTTACAAATGAATTGAATTATCAAATCTGTCTTGCAAATTTTAAGGAAACAAGACATACTACAATATCACAAATGCAATATCGGTATCATACTGTAAAATTTTATATCTTAAGTGCAATAACTTATTCACTAAATGTGCAACAGTAATTAATTTGTTCCCTCTCAGCGCAATATTACATTTCAGTTCAGTTTAACAGTTTTTTCTATTTTTTTTTCAATAATGCACCTTCACTGTATCCTATCACTGTACATTCAATACAAATAATAATTTATTTACCAACTGCTCACAACTGTTTATAAAATATCTATTTACCCTTTCACACATTATTTACTCATTCATAACTGTTCTCGATTTACTCTTCCACTAATGCAACTTACTTAAGCCCCTCTGATCACTGTTTGTAAGGCAGTTATTTATTATTCAATACTGCTCCTTCACCATCTCCTCCTGTACTCATTCACTTTACTGTACTATAACTGTCTATTTATGCACAGTTGCACCTTAACTGTTTTCTTGTTTACAGTAATGTGTTACAGTCATAAATGTAGCAAGAGGATTATTTATGTCTTTATGTAAGTCTAGATGTCTATATGTAAATGAGGATATTTTATTTATATTTTTTACACTGACAAAGTTGTTAAATGCTGCTTACTGGGATTGCTACAAACAAAGTTTTATTGTATTCATTTGTCCAATGACAAAAAAAATAACCTACTCTACATTAAAAATGTACTCCACACACAAAAGATATGTACTCCCTGAGCTTCCAATAAAAAAATTACACTGACAGACCAGATAAATATGTTTCACATCCATCTTGGAATCTTACCATAGAAAGTGAACAGGAAGGGCAGGATTTTTTTAGGAGAAACTGATGGGTGAATGCATGAATTTTTTGTCTGTAACATTTATTTTGAACAAGTCGTGGGACTATAGGTTGTGTCTTACTTTTGGCACAACTAAACCAAGTTTGTACAACAGGGTGCAGAAAAGTTCAGCCATTTTCTGACCAGTCACAATTGTTTCAGATTTAAGCTTTTCAAAATGGATCTGCTATATTACAGACAGTGATTCTGGCAATTTGTTTCCTTTGCAACGTTAATAAAACCTGCATACTGACAAAAATGTCAACTGGGCTCTCACACAGTGTTCTTTTGCAATGCTAATGATAGTATGTTGTCGTATATCAGATATGTTACTAAGGCTTCATGAAATCTGTTAGAGTATTTCTGCCATTTAATTCTGAATTAAGATAACATTACATTCAGCTTTAAGTTTGTTTGTTTTTTTATTTTTTTGTATGCTTTTTGCAGAATGTTAGGTTGCTTTGTCACAGAAATATAAACACAAATTTAAACACAGGAAACAGGCAAAAACAAGGTTAAATTATAAACTGCTGGAGGATGAGGGTGATTACATATGTTATGTTACAAACATATCTCAAATGAAAACACAATAAATATGACAAGAATTTTAAGATGTCATTGCGTCTTTATTTGTTTTTTAATTTCCCTTTTAAATGAATAGATACATAGATAAATAATAAAATTACCAGTAGCCTATAGGTGCTGACTGAAAGCTTTGGAAATAACAGTTATTGCAGTTCCTCCAAAAACTCAGAGAAATGTATCATTTCTGAATTAGTGCATGATACTATGGAGGAGGATTAGAGCCATTCAAAAAAAAAAAAAAATTAGGTTGAATTTTCTTTTCTAAGTCTGTAAAAGTCTGAATGCTTAAAAAAAGTCCAACTTTTCTGAACTTCTTTTTCAGAATTCTGCCTTTTTTTAAAAAAAAAAAAAAAAAAAGGTGCATTTCAACCTCTAAAAGTTGTTTTTTCAGTCGCACTAATCCCTTCTGTTGTGATACTCTATGGAGGATCTTTACAAAAGAGGGCTGGAGTTCATTGTTTTCACATATCACATCAGATATTGACTTTTGGGGTAAAATAGATCAAATAATTTAAAGGGACCATAATGGGACAGAAATCACATCTTGTTGAAACAAAGACAAAATTATTGTATCCCTGGAAGATACAGTAACACAAAACCTATCTGCCAGTGGGTCAGCAACATTCAAAAACAGAAGGTCATCAAGAATAATTCAAAGAATATGTATAACATGTGTTCTGCAGACAGGGAAATAAAACAATTGTACACTATTAAGGTAAAACAGCAGTTATTTTTGTTATATGATTCTTAAAATAAAAAACCTGCAAGTAGCCTACGTGTCACAAAGCCGATGCGCTTTTAGTATCTTAATGGCAAACCAGTTGAAATGCCGAAAATTTTATTGGGACACATCCGGCTGAGCAGAGCAAATCTGTTCAAACTTGATGCTGCATCACTGCACACCGGCAGCGCGCATGCTCCAGTCAGCAGCGGCTCTCTTTTGTTTATTTTCACATCCCTTTTCTCGCAATAACAATATATTCTTCCTGATACCAACAAAAATATTGTCAAAAATAAAATAAATACACGTACGCTTTTCTTTCATTTGATTTGATTTTTTTTATCTCGAGTTACCAAACAAATGTTTCAAAGTAGGGTGTGAAGTCACTGTATTTGCTTTGGTTATAATCTAAATATTTTTACTATTATTTACGAGTTATTCAGGATGAAAAAAAACAACAAAAAAAACATTTGTGTATATTTTAACAATGTCTGTTGGGGGGGGGTACTTCCGTTTCCGCTTTCGTCACAGCCATACAAAAGTGATTTGCTTTTTCTCAACGAGACTAAAAAAGATGAAGACGTTCATATACGGCACGACTAACCCATCGAATGACCCTCCCTGCTCCCCAAGCTTCTCATTTCGAGTCACTTTTCCGTTTTAAAGCAGAATGAAGACCCTGGGCAGGCTGGGATTTGGTGGAATGAGCTTACCGTGTGCGCAGAGGGTCTTATTTCGGTAGCTAGTGTTAGCTGTGCAGAGCTGTGTCTGCCTGTGGGCCGCTGTGGATGTGCTGTACACTGGACCCTCATTAGAATCAGCGGAGGTAAGGCACTTTCTGGAGGGGAGTGGTACGAAAACAACAACAACGCTACGACAATTTCATTTTTTTCACTTTGACCACACAACCCTGCAAACAGACGATGTTATACTATATAGGGGGTGTACTAAAGATTATTTTAACCGAAGTTATTATACTCTGCAAAATCTGATGACAAAGTTAATGCAAAAGTTTGCAACAGATGCCATGCACAAACCGACCTATGTATACAATGATGATCCTAAATGTTTGTCTACATCTGCACAACCTATAGTAACATCTCCAGGTAATGTTAAGTGTTTTGTGGCCTGGAACTGCTTCAAAAAAGTCTCTCATGTTTAATGTTTAAATATGATATAATCATCACAACATCAGTACCACAGTTGATATCTTAAAAAGGTAATATGCACAGATGTAAACATTTCTGTCTGTATTTACAGCTAGGGTTGTACATCATTGTGTTTTTACTGCTATCCAATATGTTGATAGCTCTAACTCCTTACTGCCAAGTACTGATACAGCTATGTATTTACGTGTTGCAAACAGATATGAAGCAAGAAAAAAAGACAATTTTTAAAAAAAAAATTAAACTTTAAGTTTGTAATGTAGACATTCAGCAATAATAAGGTGAAACATTATGGTATGTTTGTACTTTCTCAATATATCGGCAGAAATTTTCCTATCTTCAGATACCAATATTTAAAGTTAGTTTCTGGTGATAGCAATATAGTAGATAGATACATATAACTTTATTGTCTGTTTCAGTTAAAAAACAGAAATTTTTCTTCTGTCACAGCTTACTGGCGTACCGATGATAGGGGTGGACAGAAATATCAATTCAGCAATGCATTGCAATTATTCACCTCCCAATTCAATATTGATTCAGCAAATCCTCTGAGTCGATTCACCTCCTGGCCAGTGGGGGGCGCTGTGCACTTTTTCAGTTTTTATCTAGCTGCTGCTGGTGACAGAAGAAGACATGCTTGCAGAATGATAGGATTGTGAGCCTAACATGAGAGTGATTTAACGGTGGTTTATCAGTATTTTCTGTGTAAATAAGGTAAAATATTAAACACAACAGCATTAGTATCATTCTGGAGTGTTTTCAATTCCTTCTTTTGCCGTATTTTCTCTGTGTTTTGCCTTATTTCTGACATATTTTCCGCGTGTTTTATCGTCTTTTTAATCATAGTTTTTTATGGATTCCATAAATAGTAATTTTAGAAATACTGAAGGAGGAAATGTTGCGATCTCTGTCTTCAGCTGGACAGGAACTGCTCCAGGGACTACCATCAGTTAAAAAATGCCTGGACATGGTCTAATATAACAGGCTGTAACATGGACACTAAATGCTGTAGTCAAACAAAAATGTTTGAGTTTATGTAAAATGGGTGAAGTTTATTTTTGGTCAGCTCATAAAGTTTCCAGATGTTCATTTATTGTTGTTGTTGTTGTCAAACATTGTCAACAGGTACTCAAATTATTTGTGTATTTCTACTTCTTACTGAATCGATACTGAATTGAATTGCCACCCAAAGAATCAAAATTGAATCAAATCGTGAGGACCTTAACAATGCCCAGCCCTAACTGATGACATCATGCATCCCTTTATGCAGCCAGATTATCAGCCATACACACTGATCCGGCATATCATTATGACCTGCCCCCCTGACTGGTTTGCGACTACACAGGCCCATACGCAGTCGGAGAAATGGTAGCTTGTCTGCACTAAAAACCACGGACAAGGAACACCCCACAAGAGCTGTAGTTTTAAAGATGCTCTGATCCAGTCATCTAGCTATTACACGTTGACTCTTGTCAAACTCGCTCAAATCCTTATGTTTGCCCATTTTTCCTGCTCCTAACACGTCAACTTTGAGGACAAACTGTTCACTTACTGCCTTATATATCCTGCTCACCAACAGGTTCCATGATGTGATATTCATTTTACCTGTCAGTGGTCATAATGTTATGCCTGATCGGTGTATATCGGCCAAATGATCGGTGTACATCTGTCAAAATAAAATCAGAATGTATATAAATGCTATAATGTTTCATCTTAAATCACTGAATGTTTTAAATCATTCTAGTGTCATTAATCATAAAATCAATCTTTTTTTTGTCAAATCTGGTTGTAACACAAACAGAACATCACTATGGGAGGACAGCGTTAGTTATGGTACAGCAGAAACTTTGCTTCATTTTTTCTTCCAAAACAGCTGTCGGCATATGGTTAAATGAATATGGAAATATTGGCATATAGAATATCCCCATTTTAAAACATGGAGAAGCTCATAATGGTGTGGTATTATTGTTTTGTATGATTATATACAAGTCAGTTCAGTTCCCCATTCACTTTTGCAGATCTTGCTTGAGGTGCTATGGCTCCTCTGTAAAACTTGGGTGTAACCATTATTGAAATTATTTTTTTCACTCCAGACCCAGCACCATGCATCTGGTACGTCTAGTGTGCCGCCACAAGACAGCCCTTGTCATCGGCACTGTGTGCAGTTTTGCTGTTGTCCTGGTCTTCTTGGCCAAATGTACCTCAGAAACCCTTAAACAGGGCCACCAGGACCCCCCAGGCCTTGCCCCTCGTGCAAATGCATTGCAGTCCCATCAGGAGCATCAGCATCCCCCCTCCACATCCAAAGTCTTGTCAGCAATGCTGGTGGTCCTTATTACAACAGGACCAAAGTACACAGAGAGAAGGAGTATCATCCGTAGCACCTGGCTGGCCAAGCGGGACTCTGATGTTCTGGCCATGTTTGTGGTGGGAACTCAGGGTCTTCCCAGTGAGGACCTTCAGAACCTGAACACAGAGCAGGGCCGGCACAAGGACCTGCTCTTACTGCCTGATTTGAGAGATTCTTATGAGAACTTAACGCTCAAGCTACTGCACATGTACTCGTGGCTGGATCAGAATGTGGAGTTCAAGTTTGTCCTTAAAGCAGACGATGACACATTTGCACGCCTGGACCTCCTGAAAGAGGAGTTGAAGGGAAAAGAGTCCAGCCGGTTGTACTGGGGCTTTTTCTCTGGGAGGGGTCGAGTGAAAACAGCCGGGAAGTGGCGTGAAAGCTCTTGGGAGCTCTGTGACTACTACCTGCCCTATGCATTGGGTGGGGGGTATATCCTGTCAGCAGACCTTGTTCATTATATTCACATAAATGCAGGATATTTAAAGACATGGCAGAGTGAGGATGTGTCACTGGGGGCCTGGCTAGCACCAGTGGATGTCCATAGGACACATGACCCGCGCTTTGACACAGAGTACAAATCGCGGGGTTGCAACAACAAATACTTGGTGACACATAAGCAGAGTTTGGAGGACATGTTGGAAAAACATCAGACTCTGCAGCGAGACGGCAGGCTTTGCAAAGAGGAAGTCAAGCTACGATTGTCCTATGTGTATGACTGGAGTGTCCCGCCCTCACAGTGCTGTCAGAGAAAGGATGGCATACCTTAAGTATTGTCCTTTAAAGTAGACTGAACTTCCCTTAATGTCTGACCTCCCTAACATGATTGTCAGTCAAGTCTCCATTGCTATACAGTTTGAAGTTGTAATGAATCTAAGGCATCAATATACGTCACATGACTGTTCAGAACATCAATTCAGACTGAAAAAAATCTCTCTGGTACTAACAACACCAAGAAAAACAGAATTTCCACTGTTCTTTTTCTCAATGTAACATATGGTCAGGCCAAGTTTATCCTATTCTTATGTTGAAATCAATTTGAAAATGTGTCTTAAATTGTTGAAATTGCTTTCATTTTCTTTTGCAATTGTTTCATACAAAACCTTACACACTTTGTTTTGAACTGTTGTCTCATCATAAAAAGCTAATTTCAGTTGGTAACAGAAGATTTTTGATAATTCTCAGTTGCTTCCCCAACATATAAAGAAACTAGAAAAGCACTCCAAGCAGCTCAGTTACAGCAGAAGTCTCTGCATGTCTGTCCATGTGGAGGATGCTGCGTTATAATCATTCTAGTTACAGAGTCGGAAAAAATGTGCCGATCTACCAGGCTATTGTTACGCTGTTGTGTTAGCAGAAGTCCTCCGCTGGCATTGCAAGGGAAGCTGGGAAATGTACTGACATAGGCTTGAAAAACGTTGACGTCAGTTTGCAAATAAACTACTATTCCCATAATGCCGTAAATGAATGGGATTTTCCGTTATAAACTAAAGTGTTTTTTTGTTCTCAGTATCTATCCTTAAGTCGAAATAAGCCAAATTCCCTAGAATGCAACTTAAATATTACTTGTCTAAACAGAGGTGCAATGAAACAAATGGATGCAAGTCTGCTCAAGGCATTGAGCTACACCTTGAATTTCATTTATATTTGGAAAATACAATACAGTTCTTATTTTCTGCTTTAAAAATTAAGAATTTGAGAGGGGGCTTCAGATCATCCATGTTGTAATCTATTCAAGGTCTGATAATCAAAGTCACAACACTTTTATAAAAGCTGTCCTGATTTAGTATGTCCTGGGTAGGGAGAGGCGCAAGTTAACAAAGCTTGCATCTTCATTTTAAAGAGAATGTTATTTGAAAAAGCCAAAAACTGCCAGCGTTGATGTCCATCTAGTTTTGCTACTTTAAATTGTATTTAAATTGAGAATTGGCATTAAAAATACCGCTCAGCTCTCTGTTTAAAAGACAAATTGAGCCTTATCTATTTACTTACAAGTGAATTCTTTGGCTTGATTTGCACACTTTGTTGGTGTGCACCTTAACCCCTGTGTCCCACATCGATGGTCTCCTCTCCCTTGCCTGTACTTTTCGTGCTGTTCCTCCACTGAATACTTTCCAACACTATGAAATTGTTTTGAAATATTTTATTGTTAAAAAAAAAAAAAAGTCCAGGGTAACTCAGGCACAGTAGTTTAACCCTGCCAAGATGTCTACATTTTTTGTGAAGCAATTTTGTATTTTTATTTTATTTATTGTTAATTTATTCTGCAGCAAATACACTGATACTGTTTCTGGATAAAGAGACGAGGGCTGTTTTTGCTTCATGTGACTATGTTGTATTTATAAACTGCTTCTGATACAAGAAATGTTCACTCTTTTTACTGTTTAACGTTTGTTTATGGCCAACGGTACACAAGGTGAATTTGGGGAGTGTAGAGATTGTGTAATACAAACAGACTGAATGTGAGTTATTCATCAAGCCTTCTGGTTCTCAACACTCGAGTTAACGTGAGAAGTTTATGATGGTTTGTAAGAGTTTAAGGGTCCGTCCCAATTGTACCCCTTAGCCCTTGTCATACCCCTTACCCCTTGGTTTTGCACGTTCATGTCAATTGAAGGCGTATCCCAAGGGCTAAGATGAAGGGCTACAAAGCCCTTGAAAAGAAGACAGACTGGGACCTCACTTGAAAGGAAGGAGTATGAGAATTTCACATAATACACCGCGCCTGCAGAGACTGAAGGATGCGCATAATTATAAGTAATTATTAAATCATCAAGTAAATATTTATCATGGTTTGAATTGTTGGTCTTATTTTACAATTTCTCGTTATAGTGAGCTAGCTTTCGCAGCTGTAGCTACAGTTATTGTCGCATCTGCCTACGACACAGCCAGCAAGCGGCTCTGGGTGAGGACGCAGCGGGAATCGAGTGGCGTCTCGTTTCTCAGGAGCTTGTTTTCACCCCTTCCCCTTGGCCCTCAAAACAGAGGGCGAAGGGGAAGGGCTAAGGGGTAGAATTGGGATTCACCCTAAGTCACCAATGACTCTTTCAAATACAATGGTGGGTTCTTTAAAGAATCCATTTTTAGTTTGTTTTCTGCAGGGTAGCACAGATTTACATGAACAAACCTGCTACGGGCTACGATCTGGCACTTGGTCACTTTTTAATAGTAGACATATGTTTTGAAGTCCATGAATATTCAATGTAAGTTTTTTGTCCTCAGCATGAACTTTTCCTCTCAGTTTTAAGTGCTGTGTCTTACAATGATCAGGTAGTATGAAATACTGGTGGAAAAAAAAGCTTTTACCTCTGCTTAGCTTCGTAAAGATCCAGTACAGATCATGTTTCAATGTTTTACTGTAAATGGTCAGCCTTGTTTAATGTTTTAATAAAATGTATAACTACATTGTTGCAGCTCTTACTCTTTTTCTTAATTATGTTGGACACTCAAATACTCACAGTGTTAACATTCAGTGCATAATAGAGTGGTGCAGGGATGACACATTTTAGTAGGCCAACACGGAGTTGGCATTGCACTGGTTCCCTCCACTGCAAGCCCTTTAAAAGCTTCTGGGATTTCTCAATGTGTTTTGGATCACTGCTGATAATAAGCTCTGTAGCGAACAAAGCGTCATGACACTTACATGTTTTGCTATCCGTTATAATCTTAAGCAAACCTACTTTTCTTGATGTTTTAAGCTCAAATACAATTGGCAAGAGTGAAAATCAGTTGTAAGCTACTATGAAACTACATCATGGCAGTTCAACTTCGAAGCAACATCAATATTTCCAATGTACAGCATCTTATTGTAACCTCTTCATCGAGAGTTTCCTCATAATTAAGTGACCTGATGAAACTTGTCCTCATGACCGTGATAATAGTATATGAATAATTGATTATTAAAATAAACAATCAGAAGTGCTTGCTGTCGGGTCCTGCCCATTTTTGTTAGCAGTTAGTTAGCAACCTTCATCCTAGACTCACAATAACAGTTTTTGATTCAAAAGCTGGCAATTTCATAAATTTTGTATTTCCCATTAAACATTAAAAATATGTGCCCGTGTTTACCACAAACCTTATTTCAGGCACTTATCTGAAACTGGTGTTCCAAATCCCTTTTACTTTGGAGGTTTGGGAACGAGGAAGTGCTAAATGCTAACTCACTCTTGTGTTTTTGGACTCCTCTGCACCACTTTGGTAAAAATGTTCTGAACGATTGACCTTCTGATTGGTTCACTGACCCATTTAGCAACTGTTGCTAAGTCACTTGGGCTAGACCATTGGTTCATGAATGGTGTGGTGGGGCTCATTGGTGTGCCTTAAGACAGTTCATGTGTGCCTTGGGAATTTGTACAACCAGCTGTTAATATTTAAACAACAGTAACTAATGACAGAGGGTTTTTTTAAATTTACTTTACTTGCTATTAATGGAACAGAAATTGAGACAGACCTTGTTTTGTATTCTTCAATATCAAATAGTTTTGAAATGAGTGATTCTCCCTAAGAATCAAGCACCCTGGATACATACATCAGTTTGTAGCTTAAAATTAAATCAAAATGTTAAACCTTTCAACTTTCAGCTCAAACAAATGCTGATAACTCTAAACCCCATTTGTTAAAAACATTTATACAATGGTACATCTGTATTTTATTTGACAAAGACTATTTTAATTGTCTGTCTTTAAAAGCTGGCCTATGAGTTTAATATTATATGTTAAAGGTCTGCAAAAAAAAAAGACATCAAGAGAAAGAAAGTCTCATTTTGTTGAGACTCTCAAATGTATTCTGTCTGAAATATGAAATATGTCAAGAATAGAGATGGGAATTGATAAGATTTTATTTATACCAATGTCATCAAAGATTCTGTTTATTAATCCTGCTCTTATTGATTCCTCTTGATTTTCTTTGTGGGCAAATGTTAGCCTACGTAGGCTTTCAGCACCAACAATGTCATATGAAGCTCCTTATTCAATGTGGTGCCGCATAAATAAATGCTTCTGAGAGTTCCTTGTGTTTCCACTCACTAAAAGTTAGCTTATTTAAGCTTATTTTTGTCAAAAATTGATTTTAACCTCTTCTGCCCCCATGTGCTTGGATTTGTGACTTCTCTGATGTCATTTCTGCAGACTGCCTCTGACGAGAGTGTGACATCTTTGATTTTTAATGCAGGCAGAAGAAAAGTGGAAGGAACTGATACATCGATTCCTTGAGGACTTGCTTTTCAATTCACATCCCTATGAATAATACAATTTTTGACATTTTTTGACAAATATTTTAAGCAGTGTAATTCATCAATCTGCTAACTGTGAGGTCAATCGCAGACTTGGCCTCACTTATGTGGCGATGAGTTCACTGAACAAGGCAGTATGGCACTCACAGTATCTAGGCAATGCAGATAAAAGTCAGAGTCATTAGGTCTCTGGTCTACCAGTCATGCTATACTTTTGCAAGTATTTTTGGGTATTGTTGGCAGGACCTCGAGTCCAGAGATGACGTTCTCAGGTTGGTGGGAATAGGAAAGGTCAGCTGCTGGATACATGAACAATGCACCTCAGTTATTTACTGAGGTCATTTACAAGAGTGATGCAGTGGTGGGTGTCCCTCTCATACTTGTATATAGTGTTTATATATTCTTTAAAAGCGAAAAAGATGGCTAGCAAATATGCTCGGGAGACTGTAAATATGAGTAGGTAGTCTATCCATCCAAGTTTTGTCTTTATAGAAAAAACTGTAAACAAGCTGCATTTACTGTTCAAAGAAAAGCTGCTAATGGTCATTTTCTGTATGTGATAAGTGAGTCTGAATTATTGAACTCTGTCTTTACCCCCAAAATTTGACTTTTGTCTGATTTTATCCAACTCCTTTAATGGTGAAGATCTTTCTTATGACAACCTGAAAGAGAGAGGCTTAAGACAAATTCATCTGCTCAAGGGATGTTACGTTTAACTCATAACTTACATGATTGATGGATAAAGTGACTAGGATAGTGATATCATAGGTCAAAAGTCAAGGCCATGGGGGGGCTCATGCTCATCTCTTACTGGTGTACACAATATCTCAAGAGGGCTTTGAAGGAATTTTCTGTATGCTTTTTACAAATACCCACTTTGATTGAAGGACTGATCTTTTAGATTTTAAGTCGGATGATAAAGGTCCAGGTCATGGGCCCTCATGTCATTCCCTTGTTTGTAAATGTCATATCGCAACAACATTTTGAGGGCTTTTTGCCAAAACTCTTTTGCCGATAAATTTTAAAAATATATATATAAAAGAATTTTTAAAAAATTTGGTCCCAAACACAACAATGAATATATGAATTACAGGCAGAACATTTTATGGTTTTACAATACTTTGTCCTTTAGTATTTGTTGAATTTTACAACAGAGGAAATTTGAAGAACAAAAGCATGCAAAAAAGCATTAAACCTCTGGGAAATTAATAAAATAACCTTAAAAAAGAGTCACTCTAAATCGTGTACTTCTTGATGATGAAAATTAGAGGTAGGTTATAGTACAGGTAGAACTACTTTTTAAAAAGTTGTAAACAGGTAATTTTGAGAGGAAAGCAACAAAAACACTAAGGTAACATTGTTTTCATAAGCCTTTTATTTTAATTCTCTGCAGCTTTCAAGTACAAAATAAAAGTGTGCAAAACTGCAGTAAACCTTTCAAAATAAAAGCGAATGTACAGGAAGTGAGTATTTCACGGAAGCTATTTCTAAGCCTATCAAAGTAAAAGTGATTGTACCTGGAAATACGTATTTTTCGTCTTGTGTGAATATACTTTATTATGGGGGACTTTATTTCATGTTTACATTGTGAATATGATTTATTTGAGTATTCATGTGTTCAATTAAAAAGGTGAGAAAATAAGTATACGTTTTCCATAAGAGACTGGGCCACTCTGCTTGAGAATAACCCCTGGAAGCCATTGCTGACTGTTGCGGCTGCTGAAGTTTCTCACATACACATTGTCATCTGGCTTTAACTCTCTCTCTCGTGCATGTTGATCATATTTCTTCTTCTGCTTTTCCTGCTTCCTCCCCACTTTTGCCTTCATGTCTGGGTGCATAAGGTCCAACTTTGCCTTGGTCCTACGCCCCAACAGCATCTTAGCTGGAGCACGTCCTGTAGTAGTCTGTGGCGTGAGGTGATATTTAAAGAGAGGCGAGTGCTGAGAGAGTCTCCTGTCATCCGCTTCAGCCCCACTTTGACTGTTTGAACAGCCAGGTTTGCAAAGCCATTCGAGGCCGGGTGGAAAGGAGCTGTCGAATGTGATGATGAACACCATTTTGTTGCATGAATTCGCTGAACAGCTCACTGGTGAATGTTGGGCCATTGTCAGTGACCAGAATGTCGGGCAACCCACGGCCGGTCTGGCCACTCCCATGGGTGCAAAGGGGCTGGCTGAGGCATGTTTTGATTGGTCTGACACTGAGTGCACACTGACTTTTTCCTTCAAGTCCTGGTCCATTTTTGGCCACCAAACGTAGGATCTGGCAAGGCTTTTCATCCTGGACACGCCAGAATGCGTCTCATGTATTTCCTCCCCAATCTGAACGATGACTCTCGCTCCCCAGAAAATGCAACCATCCTGCAGACTCAGTTCTGTTTTGCGTCTGGCACAAGGCCTCAGTTCCTCTCCCTCCACAACAGCAGGCCATCCTTGTAAGAGTAAAGTCTTGACTTGGGGCAGAAACGGGTTCCTCTCTGTCCACTGTTTGATCTGGGTTGTCTTCGCAGGTGTCTCAGACAACCTCTCTAACAAAAACACAGTCTCTGGGGGAAACGTCCGTGGCAGCAGGCACGTCCGGCAAAGGCAGCCGGCTCAACACATCAGCGTTTGCATTGTCTTTTCCCGCCCTGTACACTATAGTATACTGATAGGCTGACAGCATGAGAGCCCACCGCTGTGCCCGGGCTGAGGTCAGCGGAGGGATGCATCTGGTGTCACTGAACAGACTCATCAAAGGTTTATGGTCTGTAAAGATTGTGAATGCACGACCATACAGATACTGATGAAAACGCTTACTGTAAAATACCAAATAATAATAAACGCTGAGTTTCAATTAATTGCCGAGTCCCAAATAAACGCAGGGTGTAGCAGCACATTTTGACAAATAAACGCCCGTTCCAAATAAACGCTGAGTCCAATTTATTAAGCACAGCTTACAAGCTACGGTCTAAGTTACAGTAGGCTACACAGCTGCAAACGCTGAGCTACCAACTGACAGCTGACGCTTGAAAAGTGATTTATTCAAAAAGAAACATGATCAGACTGTACCTTATCAGTCCGCATGGTTTATTTTTCTCTTGGGACGTCCTGTCGGCTCGCTTCTCCTCCCTCTGTATGTCACACTTAACTACCACTACGTCCAGGGCACTAGAGAGCAGAAAGCTGGAATCTTACATACTAGGGCTTTTAAAATTCAAAGAAGAAGACGTTGTCACTGCCGCTGTATGTTGTTTGCCCTTAACTAACGTCAGGAGGCCAGTCACAGACCTTAACTTATCTAGTTCCTTACCAGTATTAAGAGTGTTTAGAGAGTGCTGAGTTGAAAGAAGAAGACAAAAGTATAACTATGACTATGACTTTTCTAAGAATTTAGTGAAATTTTGGCTAAGTTATTCGCGTAAAACGACAAAAAACTGCAGCACCTGGTGTCTGTGAGGCTTGGTTACCATGAAACGGAGTACTTTCTCTCCCTTTAAGTCTCACACACAGGTGCTCTGGTCTTTGATTGGCCCTTCGATGTTGAATTCTGGAAATGCCCAGCAGCCACCCAAGCCCCCCTCACAATTTCCTTGGAAATTGTCTAGTTTTTTTTATACTAATCTGTGAGTTTTTGTCACACAGTACAATGGGAGAACTGAAGCTTCCCAGAGAAAACCCAGTGTTAACACAATGGTGTTATGAAGGGGACAGGAGGTGAAGGAATTTCCCCTAAGCAGGATAAACCTTTGTTTTCCTGAAGGGTTTAGCCAAGACATTGGCAATGTTTATGAAGATTTGAATGACAAAATTTGGCTTCTTTGGTGTCATGTGAGTTTTGAAAAGGGAGATGATGAAATTGTTCATCTCTGGATTCTCCATATTAAGAAGAATCAGCCCAACTGCCCCACTGCAAAAGTTCTTGCTCAAGTCCTTTAAAATGGCCTCTCTGATACTCAGGAAGTTTTTGAGATTGATTTCAAAATCTGCCTCTTTCACTTCAGCCCAAACTTTTTTAAACAAGACATCCTTAATCAGCTCTGGCTTCATCGTGGTATACTTTACATGTGCTGTGGTGAAGACCCAATCAACCAGCGTCTCTACGAGGGCTCTGACAGCATTTATCTTAAATACGTCTTGATTGATCTCATCAAGCCAAAAATAGGGAGTCTCAACACTTGGCACATTATTTCCCACGACTTCAATTTTTTTTAGGGCACTTAACACCCTTTTACTCTGAGCCCACCCCTGATAGGAGATCCACCAATTCATCAGTCCCAGGAAACACCAGACTCTGCCGTGAATTTCTCCCAAAACGTTCGGAGCCACATCCCTGCAATATGACGGTTCTGCTGTAATCTCAGGAAATATTCCATCCACTCTGTAACGGTAGATGAGATGAGTGAGTTCCTTTGTCAACACAAGGACGTTGTCCTGGCTAAAATTCACAAGCCTGGGAAACACAGACACTTTCCCTCCATCTTTCATGTTCTCCATGTCTTGCTCAAAAAGCAGAGTGTCAATGCTGTCAGCCAGTGACTGTGAAGACTTCCTTCTGTCCACTTTGGAGATGCGATGGGATTTTTTTATCGCCTTTGTAGCCAAAGAATTAATTCCCATTTTGGCAATGCTGCTTGCAAAGAAATGTCTTATCTTTTGTTGAAGTTCTGTTTCCTCTTTGTCAGCTGAGCTGACATCTGTCCTGTCAACTGGACTTTGAATTTCCTGTTCCAATGACTGGGCGATGTCTTCAGCAAAATCTTCTATCTCCTCTTTGTTTAGAAACTGCTGCTCTGGTGTGTTGCACAGAAGAGTTTCTGCTATTTCCTGAATCTCCTTGCTGATTATTTCTTGAACAGCCTCTGCTTTTGCACTTAAAAGACTGCTCTGTGATTGTCTTGATTTCCGTCTTTGGCTCTTTGGACTTAAAGATCTTTTTGGCGACAAAGAGTGGGCACGACTATCAATCATCTCCAGATCCACTGAGGAGCTGCTCTGTCTCTTCATACATTGAGTGACTTTTTCTGTGCCAGCATCTGTCATCTTGCCCATGACTGTTTTAAGCATTTTGCAAGCATGACCCACCATTTTGTTCAGCCGTAGTGGAGGTATAACTCGGCCATTCAGTGTCAGGTCTTTGCTGGACAAAAGAGATGATTTTATGCCTTGGCAGACCTCTTTACTGATCAGCTTTGCAAGTTTTTTGTAGCTGGCACTTTTCACTACCTTTGCAAGCTCCAGAACCTCAGTAAAAGTCTTGGGAATAGTCTTGTCCAAAGTTTCCCTAACACGATCCTCAGATATCATGATATTTTTTCTCTTATGTACATCCAAAAAAAGTCTAGTCAACAGCATAACTTGATCCAAGAGAAAATTTGACACATAGATGCAAGCGGCATGGTCAGGTTCCCCACTTTTCAGCATTTCCCACTGTTTTAGGGTCATCTCATCAAAAAATGACTCCGTAAGGGACAGAATTAAGTTAGCTGTCTTCTCCTCAAACTCCTCCCACATCTCTGTTCCTTGCTCATTAAACATTGCAACTTTTGTAACCAGTTCAAGTGGTTGTGAATCTCTACTCAAGTGTGCCAAAGTCTGTCAGCTACTAACTTGGCCTGTTATTTCAAACAATGCCAAACACTTTGATGTCAAGCATCAAAGCCACACACATCACAGAGATCAAAGCCAAAGACATCAATCGTTGGCTTTGATCTTTGTCAAAGTGTTCTTTGACAAAGATCAAAGGCCTTGGTTCCAAGCTCACTTAACCCATCCCCAAGTCCTGTCTCACGGGGATTGTTGCTTGGCAACAATGCTAGGCAAGAATTAAGTGGTGCAGGAGAGTAAATATTTTTGTAGGTAATGGTTAAATATGAATATATGAATAATAATAATATGAATAATAACATGATAGTATATAATAATTATTATAATATAATTATAATAATAATTATTAATAATAATGTGGTAATATGCTAATATGATAATTATATGAATAATAATAATATGAATATTAAAAAGGATTAAATATATTTGTAGGTAATGGTATCTGTCTGTGGATCCACTGATATTACTGTGTTACAATCAGTTACACAGTAATATCAGTGACACAAGGCTGTGGCCTAATTCTTATATACTTTAGTTGCCCTGTAATTGACTGGCGACTGGTTCAGGGTGTACCCCGCCTCTCGCCCAATGACAGCTGGGATAGGCTCCAGCCCACCCCACAACCCCAAAAGGGATAGTCGGTATAGAAAAAGAATGAATGAATATACTTTAGTTGAGTAGTGAGGAAGTTGTCATTCAGGAGGCCTGTTACTTCAGACAATGCCAAACACTTTGATGTCAAGCATCAAAGCCACACACATCACAGAGATCAAAGCCAAAGACATCAATCGTTGGCTTTGATCTTTGTCAAAGTGTTCTTTGACAAAGATCAAAGGTCTTGGTTCCAAGCTCACTTAACCCATCCCCAGGTCCTGTCTCCCGGTGATTGTTGCTAGGCAACAATGCTAGGCAAGAGTTAAGTGGTGCAGGAGATTAAATATTTTTGTAGGTAATGGTTAAATATGAATATATAAATAATAATAATATGAATAATTATATGATAACATATAATAATTATTAGAATATAATTATAATGGTAACTATTAATAATGATAATGTGATAATATGCTAATATGATAATAATATGAATAATATGAATAATAATAATATGAATATTACACAGTAATATCAGTGACACAAGGCTGTGGCCTTGTGTCACTGGAACTTGTTAAGACCTTCTGCGTGTATCTAATCAGAGACAAATGATCAGACATGTATTTTATTTACAGTGTTTAAAAGCCACAGCATAAATATATATAATTCTTATATACTTTAGTTGAGTAGTGAGGAAGTTGTCGAGGAATTTGAGGGACACATATGTAAGGAAGAAGAGAGAGAGGGAGAGATGAGGAGTGGTGCAGGGGGCAAACAGAGGGAGAGATGAAATCTTATGGAGGCAATGGCCTGAGATAATTCAACATCATACAGGAAGCAAGCTGATAACCTTCATGATCCAAATAAAAAAAAGATTAATGTTGGGGTTTAATGCATAAAGTTGGGTTAATTATTAAATATTACTATTTATGATAATAAATATTTGTGAATAAAGTTATTACAATGTGAATGAGAGCCAGAACTGACTGACTGAACAGCTCACTGGTGAATGTTGGGCAGCAGGTGTGCCTGATTGTGGAGGTAAGACAGTGTGGAAAGAGACTAAAGGACAGTAAATCAGAGTCAGTTGGTGGTTGGAGCACCTGCATGGATGGTTTGGCAGTCTTCGGGTCAGGGGAGGTGTCGTCTGCAGCTGTTAAGGGCTGCCTCCGACAAAGATAGCCAGAATAGGTTTAGCTGCTCGAGTGTAAGGAGGTGAGAAATGGTTTCGTTCTAGTTCAGGACCAGGATTAGTGAGTGCCATGACATCCACAGCTCCATTCAAGTCTTGCTGAAGCAATGCTGAGGTCCCACTGATGCTAGCCGGGTCCTCTCCACACTGTCCAGCAAAGTAGTTTTCACTGGGAGTTGGACAGCATCTCAAGCCAAGACCTGTTGGGGGTCTTGCCGACTCAGAAAGTTGAATACACATTTAAGTTTTTTATTTTCCCTTTAATATTGTGTATATGCCTTATTAAGATTGATAGAAGTGTTAAGTGCTGTGGGCAGGGAATAGCACGGATTAAATTCATAATCTATGTAGCACAGCTGACAGGTTTCTCTCATTTGCAGCAGTGTCACGTGTGCAGTTGTAAAAAATAAAAAAATTAAAAAGTGTGCAGTTGTTATGTATTTCAGACTGTTATGAACAGAGTGTAGTTTGCAGTGCCTCTCGTAGAGGGTGGTAGCTATGTTTTCTTTATGTTGTGAATCTATTTCCTGTTTTATTATGAAATCCTGTTGTTATTGTTTGATGTCTAGTTTTACTTCCTGTCTGTCTGATTCGTAATCATGTGTATGCCATGTGTTCTCACTCGCTCTCTGCCAGATTGTCAGTGTCTCTTCAAGTTTTTTCCAGCCCTGCATTTCTTGTATTTGTTTGCCCAGTTTTTGTATTTTGAAGACTTTAGATTAGAACTTTTGGAAATGCTGATTCTTTGTAAAGAGTAAAAAACTTTACTGCATTTTTGTGCCCTGGCTTTTCTCTGCATCTGAGTCTATTCTTCTGAAAGGTCTCATATATAGCAGGAGCTGCTTGCGAGACTACAGCAGGAAGTGACTGCTCATAGTGATAAGCACAGATACTAACAGCTTACGTTTCGTATTTTACACTGCAGCAGTATTGCCAGCATTATCTACATTACCTAATTGAACCGTAAAGAATGCTGTTGGTGAAACAATCATCCAGTCACCTACTGGTTATGCTTTTGAAAAGTACTGTCCATTCCCAAACACTTTCTATGGGCTCTTTCCCTGGTGGACTGGTGAAATATATTGAATTTTCCCTCTGGGGCGCCAGGGTAACAGAATGGACCACTGTTGACCATTGATCAGGCATCCATGTGTGGACGACTGAACGTGTTTTAGAGACAACATCCATCAATGTATGGTCTGCTCCTGTTTAATCTCTTCTTAAATAAACTCAGGGACACCGGAACAGATGATAAAACAACAAAGTTTCTGTCCTTTTTTTTTTTTTTTTTTTTGCCATTTCAAGCATGATGGCTCACTCCTTGCCTTTTTCTCTGCTTTATCGCTGCAACCTCTCATCAGCAGGGCTGGCCACACCTTATTCATCAGAAATAAAATGTACTTATAATTACTTAAATAAGGGCTCACTCATGGCGAGCTGCTGCAGGCATTACCTGTGGCATTCTGGGCCTGAGAAGAGGATTAATTTCTGGGAGCTGATTGACCTAGAGCAGTCATTAAGCGCATATGCCCTGGATAAGAGGGGACTTGATTGTTACATTTTTTATTTGAGTAAAGTCAGTTTTGTTTGGAAATTGCTCCAACTTTGGCATCACATTTTTGGTTTCTTCATACAAGATGAGCTTATGAGCCTGTTGCTCGTCTTGATTTGTAACAAGGCAGCATATCATCATATTAGAGATTTAAATGATTTAAATAATAACGCAAATAACTTAATGATAAAGAAAAGTTTGTAGTATCATGAGAGGAGGACTCTTTTTACCTTACCACATCTGCCTTAAGACTCTTACACCATAGAAAGCACTCTGATTAATCAGATATGCTCTGATCAGATGGGTAACTTAAAAAAATCATCCTTGATGTTGTAAAAATATATTCTCTATCTCTCTCAGTGACATTAAACTGGTGTGGAAACTTGCATTGAGCAGCTGAAGTGAGGAGGAGCTGTCTGCTCAGCTGCTCTGCCTTAGGTGGTCAAGTTCCTCAGATTGTCATGGGATTATGGAGAGTTACAAGTCAATATCTGTCCTCATATTTTTCTTCTCCTCACTACTGTGGCTTAAAGGGAAGGACACATGAAGAATTGATTGATAAATAGCCCACTGAGTTGACCTTTCTCCTTGGTGGGTTGAGATCTAAAACGTGAATTGCAGTACAAGACAACATGTTTAATAAAAATTGAAACAAAGTCTCTCACCCATTAAGCACCCGTACAATGTTCTCACAAGCATACTGGATCCACAAAATGGAAATATGAACTTGATATGATTAAAGATTTCAATATTAGTGAGGGTGATTGCATTTAGAGTAGTTGTAATATTAATGATAGATGCAGAGGCCATAAAATTAGGCATTAGAAGACACAGTCTTGAATGCAGAAAATGTAGTCGCAGTCTTGTGGTAAGTGACCCTCTAAGATTTCCACAATTTACAAAATCTCAGTTTGAAACTTAAAGCTCTGAGAGTTGTTTTGTCTTTAGATGTTAGATGGTGTCAGACTGCAGTCTTATGATGGTCTTAAGTTAAATTTTGCCTAAAAATTTGAACATGACGTAAGTGTGTGCCAAAGTTGTGCCTAAATTTCTGACTCCTAATCTAAAGGAAAAACGCAGGCAAACTTGTGGAGCTATTCTGGAACAAAATGATGGAAACACAGATTTTTCAGGAGTGATTGTGTCATGATCCTGCTCTTTTCTTCAGTTAAAGGTGCAGTGTGTAGAATTTGGCAGCATTTCGCAGAACAGAAATGGTGAATATAGGATATAATGTTTCTATTTGTATGTAACGTCCGTCAAAATAGGAGTACAATCATCCCCATAAAACGTTTGTTTTGTTTTTATTTAGTTAGAAAAAGCTTCAAAAAATTTACATTACCGCGGGCTTCGTTCATGTAGGCCGACATAACGATCCACCATGTTGTCTACGGGTGGATTTTAGGGACAAAATAACGAAACGCGAATCTGTCTGCTGGTTCTGAAATCCACCTGGAACGCAGGCAAAGAAGAGGAGAGAGGACGGCGGTGGATGTAGAGACAGTTGTTTCTCTGCACTAGGGATTTAACCTAAACCCAAACCTTGTCACTTTAGTAAATGATGCCGTGTTCACGATCCCTTTCGGTCCTCACAGGCTTCCGTTGCTCAGCGATGTGACGTTTTGGTTATGGTTGGGCTCATTCTAGAATCTGAATGACAGATGTCGCTCAAATGCCAAATTCTTCACACTGCACCTTTAAGTTACCCTTTTTGTTTCTTGTTTCATGTTTTGTCTTGTGCTTCCTGTTTTATTTTGAAAATTCACTCCTCTCTCCTTGTCTTCGTAGGTTTTGCTTCCCTGTCTGGCACTGTCGCACCTGATCCCTGATTGTTCTTCCCCAGCTGTGTCTCATCAACCGCAATCACCTCATGTATTTACACCTCATGTCTTCCCCTGTCTTGTTGCCAGATTGTACACTCTTATGTCTTGTTCCCGTGTTTCTTGTATAGTTCTATCATGTATGTAGCAGTCTGTTTTCTGACCCTGATTCTTGCCTCACGTCTTCTCGGATTTGTTTGCCTGGACCTCCTTGCCTTTTTGTGTACCGACCATTTTGCTAGCCCTTTATGGACCCTGATTCCCTGCCTTGTGAGATTTTGATTTGTTTGCTTCACTGATTGATTACCCGTGTACTGAACTTTTTTCACAAATAAATCTTCTTGCCTTTTGTGAGTCTGACTCAGTGTCATGCATTTGTGTCCTCCCTACTCTGTGCCTTGATCCTTGCAGATTGCATGCAATGAAACTTGGATCTTTCATCATGACCCTAAGACAAAGTCAAAAGAGTCAAAATGAAGGGTCAATGGTGAATCAATACTATTACAAACAGGTTCTAGGAAAAACTGCTAGGAAAAGGTTGAAGAAAGAGATCGCAATTGTGTAAAATGGTGTCGGTCAGACAACACCCCAGCTCACTCTGTGCTCTCAGGAAAGCAGTTTCTGTCCCAAAAACATATCACAGTGCTTGATCACTCTCCCTGTTCATGTGACTTCTTCCTTTTTTCCAAAGATCAGATCTGTGCTCAAGGGAACACATTTTAACATTGACAGATTCTGACACAGCTGTCCGAAGAAGGCCTGCTGCACTGCTATGATTAGTAGAAGACCTGAATGCAGCAGCGTGTTGATGCAGAGGGAGCGTATACTGAAAGAACAACACACTGAAAAATGTTTGTGTTCAGTAAAGTTGCATTACAGCATTAGTTTTGGTTTTTAATAGCCATACCTTGTTTATTTAATCTATTTTGTGTAAAATAGTTATACTGTAACTATATGAAGTTAAATTTGAGACACAAAAACAATGCTACAAAACAGAGGGTTCATCGTTACTGTCATGCTAGTGTAGCAGAGGAAAACAAGTTCAGAACTTTTTTAATTAAGCAGAAATTAGAAGGTTATTGAGGTACAAAGAGTAAAAAGAACAATTCCTGTAAGTTGTTGCTCATGATGGCAAATTTGAAAATGAATAGATGCAGAGGGTCTAGATCTTGGCACATGCATTAGCATGAAGCACTATCCACCATAATATGAACAGTGGTTTGTCCTGTTTGTTTACAAGCAGGGCTTATGTCAGTATTGCAAGAACTGGCATATGCACTTAGTTCTAAATATCATAGAACATATTATAGACTGTTTTAGAAAGAGTTAAACCAGCGCAGGGCAACAATCAAAGGTAACACGTATTGTTGCATTTTGACTTACTTCCCCCTGAACATTAAGTTACTAAGACTGAAAGCACTCTGAAATGCCTTCTGACTATAAGCACAGATTACATCTGAAGAATAGATGTGGTGGCTGTATCATATTGTATGTTCTGCTGCGTAGTGGGGGTGGGAGCTCAGTATAATCCCCATCCATCTTTCTACTGCCCAAGGTGTGTGTTGACTCAGAGCTAAAGCACAGCCAGCATATTTCATCATAGGTTAAAGTGCTTTTTAATCTCCTTCTGCTTTAAGTGCAGACTATGTGTCTACACAGATATGTCATTTATGCGCTGTGGCATAAGAGACTTTGGTACCAAGTGGACCGAAAACATTTGATCTTCACAGAGGGCCAAATGGTTGCAAAGGGTATTTTCCAATTTCATAGATCATATTTTCTTATGCAGTATTTTTTTTGTATAGTTGTAAGAAGATAATTACCAGTATTTATATTCGGATGACTGATTTGCTAACAGTAATGTTTGCATTATAATGTAAATACTAAAAGGAAATCAGATTCAAATACCAAAGTGGACTGAAGCTGCTTGGCGGAGGTCTGCGCTTTCTGAGTGCTTTTCCAGTTATTTATACGGTGGCCGCAATCCTCTTCCGTTCAGTGTGATTGAATGCATGTGGATCAATATTTTTGAGTTTGTAGTTCAGGCAGCTTTAAAGCACACACTCCACTGGATGGCAGTGGTAACGCTAGAAAGACAAAAACAGACCAGGGAGAGGAAGAAGTTAAGAAGGAAAAAGGAAAATAGGGGAAAACACTATTTCTCTTTCCCAGCAAAAGTTAAAAGAGTCAGTTATTATCAAGGAAACCGAAAAGATTCAGTCAAAATCTGCAGATTAAGACTGTGTCACTGTCGTTTAAATAATGTTATGCACATTATTGGGGAACATTGTTCAGGACTTCGTGAGTGTGGTTACCCTGAAACAGTGGAGCATATTCTGCTGGAATGTAGTTATTATAGTGTTGAGAGGAGAGAATTGTTTAAAACAGTTTCAGATTTGGGACTAAATTCATTTTCTATTAAATCTCTATTTGGCCTCCATGACAACCACCAGCAGATTATTTTACAGTTTTACAGTTCCTGCGAAATACAGGACTGTATGTGAGGATATCAGATCAGGCTGTGACACCTAGTCCGACCAGGGGATGGCAGTAATACGCCTAGTAGCGTCGAAACTGCCGGAAATTCAACAAGCAGAAGAAGAAGCTAAACCAGCGTAACCGGAAATGTCAGCCGACTGACTGCAAATCGGGTTGGCCGCATTATCTTTATTTTCTCTATAAAATACATAATGATGTGCTAACTGAAAAGAAGAAAAGGTGGTAAAGCATCGTCGCAGAGCCAACAGCGAATATGACAAATGGTAAGTTTGCTGTTTTATGGTAATGGCTTTGCGGTGTTGGCTGCAGCTATAAGTTAGGCTAACACTGAAGCTAGGCTAGCTGTAGACGTGGCCCCGGGCTGCGCTGTTTGTGACAGCTAATCAAATTATTCTAAACTTCTTCGTTAATTTACATGTTGATATAGCACAATAAACCCACCGCCCCCTATTTAATATGTCTTGTCCACATATGCCTTGTGCTACAAGGCTTCAATGTTTCTTGCTAACTGGCTTTGACAAACGTCATATGTAGAAGCTGATGCTTGATATTGTATGTCGACTTAAAAGGAAGACGATAAAGGTTGAAAACAAGTGTTAGCATGTTATTTACATTAAGCCTTATCATAGGCCTCTTAAAGGTTATTGTCTGGCGCTGGTGCGGGTAAACCAGCGCCAGAATGTGAAAAACTGTCCTATCTTGCATTGTAAGAAATCCTGGATCCACATCCGGATTTGCATCACCACCAAAGTCTAATCAGAGACTGTATAGCTATGACATAATAAACCACAGGAAGTAAAAAAAAACAGAGCATTTAAGTTGAATTTTCTGTAGAAAGGCACTGTACATTTCTCCATGAACTGAGAGTTTAGTGAAGGGTGTCATGCTCTGCTCCCCAACAACATTAAGAGAAATAAAAAGTGACATCGCAGGACATGAGATTTTAACATGTCCTTAAAACAAATTCTTGGGTCTACATCTGTGTTTGGATCACCACCAACATCTAAACACGTCTTCCTTGTGCCATGACAAGCGTTTCCTGGAAATGTAATAAAAATCCATTCATAATTGTTCGAGTTATCCTGCTTTAGGACAGTCAAACGATGGCAACGTCACCTCCTTTTTGGAAGTAAGAAGCTGACAGCCCCCTCCTGACCTTCATCCCTGCGAAGTGTGTTTTAATGTCTTGGAATATTTTATCCTTTAATATTTCATTTTAGATTAATTGTTTAAAAAAAGGTGCACTTTGAGAATCCGTTCAGTCTTTCTGTATTTTATTATCTTGTGTTTTAATGTTTTGAAGTCTGTTTAGCTTCTTTTAATGCATACGAGTTACGTGGAGCTGTTTGTTTTCTTTGCACACAGACCGTGGCAAATTTATCCCAGGGAACTGTATAACTTATTTAATTAGACATACACTTTGTCAGAACGGTATCCGTATCTGAAAATAATTGCCTGAAAAAGTGATTATCAGTATCGGCAGGTATGAACGTGTTTACTGAATGTATCAGCTAATATTTCAGCTGTAAAATTTGGACACAGTTAAATATCCCATATATTATCTGGAATGCTTGCCGAATGTACAAATTTGTCACAATGGTTTATTCATCATCACTGAATTTCCACTTTTATTATCTAAAGTTTTATTTATTGCAGAATAAAGCGTTTTTCTAGCTTCACATAGGGCTGGGCGATATTGCCTAAACATAAAATTTGTAATTTTTTCCACAACACTCGATAAATGATTTTAATGGATTTTTTCCCCCTAAAAAAAAAAGAAAAAAAACTCCAGGTGACACAAAAATTACATTAATCAAGTTTTGCATTATGTTGTCAAAATATATATTCTCAAATCAAACTGTATTCCCTCTTATGATTAAAGTGTGTGTCCTAAAATGTTGATTATGTAGGTCAAACGTAGGCAGGTTTGTCTACAAAAACACTCAAAGCTGAGATATTTTCACAGTATATTAAAATAAAACAAATTTAATCTCATTGAAGGAAACAAATACAAGTCTATTAAAGTGCTTGTGCAAAACCTGACAGGGCCTACCATCATGAAAACTGTAAATTTTCAATATTTATATTTTCTTTATTTCCAACAATTTCTTTATTAATATTTTCAGATAAAACAAATTACCATTACAAAAACATGATACAGAGAATACAAGGCCAAATAAAAGAGAAAGGACAGGATGAATGTTACAATCCAAGGAACCAAACTTACAGACTCTATCAGGAGCCTCCTCCCAAAGTTCCTCCGAAATCTCCTCCTCCAGGTCCAATTGCCAGAGCACTTTAATCAAATTCAAAGAAACAAGGTGAAGAGGATAAATATGAGTGTAAAAATAAGACATTGTTCCCTTAAGGGCAGGTGCCTGCTTCAGGAATGTGTCCAAAGGAGAGTCTGTCGGTGTGTTAGAGAATTGAGAGAATCTACTATTAACAAAGCTGCAGATCTGCAAGAACCTGAGAAATAGTTGTTTGGTGACCAAATTTTCTAGATAACTGGTTGAAAGACGCAAAAGTATTAACAATGTATAGATCCTTAAATGATTTAATGCCAAGATTCGACCAGTTAGTGAATGCACCATCCACCAAAGATGGAGGGAAAATGTGATTTGCAGTTGTTGGAGCAAGGATAGAAAATGTTTGGAGACCAAAATAATGTCTGAGCTGATTCCAGACGTCATTTAACAATGACATTTTGTGTAAGCAGAAGAAGGGCTTCTAATAGGGGTGTGAGCTAATGCTGAAAGGGACACTGAGCCACATGAAACAGCCTCCTTTTCAATCCAAATAGGCAGGGAAGAGTATGACTCACTTTGAAGCCAAAATTGAGTTATCCTGAGGTTGGCTGCCCAGTAGTAAAATCTCAGGTTTGGTAGAGCCAATTTCTCTGTTTCCATTTCTGCAGCTCTGACCATATTTGAGTCATTTGGTGCCATATCAGGCTACAAACCGAATATAAATAAGAGTTATTTCCTTTGAATAAGCTAGCACATGAGTATCCACTCAATAGCTTGCCATTTAAAGCTGCAGAGCACAGCTTTACTCACTGAGGGGTTCAGGTAACTGACAAATTAAAGACCTTTATATGGCTAATTTCGTCCTCATTGTACCCATTGTTCTCCCACAAAAGTTCTTTGCGAAATTGATCCCATTATTTTAGAATTTATCTGGAACAAAATGTTTACAGAGGCTGAAGACACTGGGGGGAATGGCTCTGCCAGTATTTGCAGAAAATAATGAGAATTAATCAATATATTGCCCAGCACTAGCTTCACATCTGTTTCTAACACAAATGGACTGTCACCATGAGAGGAACTGGTCAATTTTAGAGAAGTAGCAGCTTTGGGCACTTGGTATCAAAATCGGTACTGGCAATTACCCGTTCTGAAATGTCAGCATGTTGTTTATTTGCAAAAATCCAATATTGTGCTTCTCTGTATCTAATATAGTCTGATCTGCTCATTCTCTGTTTCTACAGTGTACTCTTTTGATGGCATCCTGGTGTTTGGGCTGCTCTTCATCTGCACTTGTGCGTACCTCAAAAAAGTCCCTCGCCTCAACAGCTGGTTGCTGTCAGAGAAGAAAGGAGTTTGGGGCGTCTTCTACAAAGGTACTTCTCTAAAGGTTTAAAACATGTCTGCTGGAAGAAAAATAGTCGTTAATGTAACAACCTAAACTTGAAAACTCCCTATTTTACAGTTGGTTTAAAACAGTTTTTTAGGAAATGATGACTGCCTACAGTGGTTCCTTACAATTTCTTTTTTTTCTGTCTTTGGAAGAAAAGATGCACTTTATGGAGAAGAACAAGAGAAAAATACATACAAGGGCATAAAAGTTGTCATGCATTCCAAGATAATATGACTGGAGCATCCAAAGTGTGAAACCTGTACCACCTATTTGTTATGCTGACAGTGTATTGCCGCACTAAACTCTTAAATGAAACAGTGTCTTAAGTGTTGTGTCTTTACATGCAACTTTGTTTAGAAAAAATCATTTAAAAGACAGAAGTTGACACTGCTTAGTGAGATTGTTTTGACTAAGTTTAACGTTTTAAAGATCCTTTTGTTCATTTAGTTGTTCACACGAGAACACTAAAGGTAACATTCAAAGCAGGGTACAACATAAGCATTTACAAGCTGCTTTTGGAAGAAAGTAGAGATGCAAGCTTAAGGAAATTTTTCTTCAAGAGGGAAATAAAAATAAATGTTTTCTGAAAACGGATGAAGGGCTAAGATGCAGTGGAGTTGTGAATCAAAGCCACAAGGGCTGAACGAAGGTAAAATTGTTACAGTCATTTTTGCCTCTGCAATACATGTTGCATTTTTTGGGGTAATTTCCAGATGAATGTTATGTCTTATGTATAAGCATCTTAACAGATGCCTCTTTGTTTAGATGTTCACCAAAGAACGCACACAGTGTGATGAGTATTATTTAAATTAAGATTATAAGAAGAAAAAAAATAAAGAAATCTGTTGTCACTCACTGCTGCATCAGTGACAGATGTTGGCTTTTGCTCGGACTTTTGCCTAATTATCGAATAAAAAACTGCAATACTCATGACATCCTTGACAGAACAATTCTTTTACACAACTGTAACATTATTATATTTTATCAATTCAACAACAAACATGAAAAACTGTCTTATTACCTCAGCCAAGAAGGTTTTTTTTTTCAGGGTATTTGTCTATCAGCAATATAACTTGAAAATTATGAATTGATTTTTTTAAGGATATATTTTCAGGTAGTGTTGGTCTTAGCACAAGGAAGAAGTGATAAGATTTTAGTGGTGATCCAAATCCAGAGGAGAATTAAGGCTTAGTTAACAGTGGGAGACAGGGCAGTTTTCCACATTTTTGACAATAACTCACTCGACAGTTTTGGAAATACCTTGGCGGAGGGTTGTGTTCTTGGAGCACTTCCTGTTACAATTAAAGAATTGGAAGAACTAATAAATGGGAAAGACAATAAAATATTCTCTTCCCTCACTCTGGTGTTATCTGACTTGAAATGATTCATAGGGATTTCCTTAAAGTTACAGAATATCTAGTTATAAATGGAAAATTGTGCTCCCGGAGGATAGATGCGTACTGATTAGGTGTATTACAGACTCATTGATGAATTATTAGTTACTCATGGTTTGCCCTGACACACCATCTGAGAACCACTAACCTGACCTCACTGATGACATGTCTGATGTACCTAGTTTGATCCCCATCATTTATTTATGTTTTTTTATTCCTTCTCTCACAATCTTTTTCCTCGTGTCTCTTCCCAGCTGCGATAATTGGGACGCGGCTTCACATTGCTGTGGCAGTCTCCTGTTTGGCCATGGCTTTCTTCATCATCTTTTTAAAATGATAGAGTGAGAATGGACAGGTGAAGACTGTATGGGCGCTGACCGGGGATGGACTCATCTCTGAGGTCATGGGCTAATCCTTGTTGTGGGACATCTCTTGGATTAGGTGACTGACAAACCCCCAAAGGCCCTGCTGGGTGGACCAACTTGAAAGACCACCTGGTGCTGCCCCCTTCTGGTGTTTGGGTACATAACTCCTCCCTTAGTGATGTGTGTACACTACAGACATGGAGGGCATCCTGAATATACACCACAGGACGCCTGCCGGGTCACATGTTATCATTCTGTTGTACCGTAACACTGTTTGTTGTCTCCATTCACAGTTATGAATATTTATAGTGAAGGAAGCAGAAGATATAAGGGCAGTGTGTGCACAATAAATTAAAGCTGTATACAACCTGAAATTAGCCTAGCTGTATATATTTGGAATATGACCAATAGAGCTTTGTCAGAGGTTATGTGTGATCAAAACTGATCGACTCAACTTGCTCCAAGCTATGCTGTTTTTTTTTCCGATCACTTGTTCTGAGTGTGGAGGGGGAGAGAAACAAAGCTAATATATGAAGATGTTCTTTTGTACACTTTCTTTTTGTTTGCATCCTTTATGTTTTCTCTCTAAGGCTCTGGTATTTCTAAAACTTTGTTTTAGGGTTGAAAAACACATTTTGCACAGGCATACACATCATTTACTTTAAATTTCATCTAAGAAGATGTGTTTGATATAACACATGTTACAAACCGAACTGTAAATTATTTTGGTCTAAAAGTAGAAATTGTAGAAACTGATGAAAGACGAGTAATAACAGTTAAGTTTTGGTAATTGGACAGTTACATCTGACTTGCCTGAAGATTTAAATTTCAATGCCAAATGCTTTAATGTGATAATAATTACATCCTGTAATTTTACGTTAATCTCTGCCACCTTATTTTGTATTTTTTAATGAAAGATGCTTTTGGGGAAAGGGATGAAATGCAATTTTAAGTAAAATATTAAATCTTACAATTTCTGTGTTTTTTTTGTCTTTTATGAAAAAAACAGTCGGGTCTGAATGTTATTTCTGCCCAGTAGTGCAGACCCTTTTATGACCTACGTCACCAGCAATGTCAGTGTTAGCTGGAGGCAAAACAAAGTAAAACTGGAGACAGAGACTAGCAGCCCAGTCTGCTTTTGTTTTTCAGGGTTTACTGTTTCAAGTTACATTCCCAGTCTTAGAAAGTCTGTGACCAGTGAATGGTAATGTTTCATTTCATACGACTTTCATGTCACTGAAGTGAGACAGACGTCACAAATCTGCGCCAGAGGAGGCAGGATGCAGCAAGATCCAGCGTAGCAATGGGCAAAGCAATTACGGATGAACTCCTCGTCAGTGAAGCCCCTCACGCCACAATCCCACTACTCCTCACTCAGACATAGCATCTGCACAGACCTCTGCAAAGAGGTAGCAGCCACTGCTCCACAGAAGGCCATCACTGAAATGTGGGCTCTCTTGATCTTCTCTTCTCATAACTCATCACTTTTTGTTGATTGTACATCTTGAAAATTGATACACATTAACACACTGTAGTATAGCATCCATATCTCCTTCCGTAAACAGCGTGCTGCGTGTGGTGTTACAGCTTCTGCATACAGGGTCACTTCAGGGCCGTTGACCCTTCATACTGAAGTCTGTCAGTCACATCTAAATTTGAATGGGAACTACCTAGTGCTGGGCGATATGGCCTAAAAAATAAAATCCCAGATTTTTTTTCCACGATACTCAATTTACGATTTTAATTTAATTTCCCTCTCAAAAAAAAAAAACTCCAAGTGATATAAAAAATAACATGAACCAAGTTTTGCTTTTGATGTTGTTCCCAAATCAAACAGAATTTCCCTCTTAAAGTGTGTGTCATAAAATGTTGATTACGTAGTTCAAAACTAGGCAGGTTTGTCAACATAAACACTGAAAGCTGAGCTATTTTCACAGTATATTGCATGAAACTCTCTGATCAATATTGAATCTCATTTAAAAAAAAAAACAAATACAAGCCATACGTGCTTGTGCAAAACCTGACAGGGCCTACCATCACGAAACCTGTGTATTTCCAGTATTTATATTTGCAAACATTGCAACAACTTACAATAAGAGTAAGTATAAGTCAAGAAAAAAAAATTGATTTTTAATTTTTAAATCTCCTGCAGAAAAAAATTGAATTAATTGATTTAATCGATATATTGCCCAGCCCTAGAACAAACACTCAAAAAGATTGGATTTCAGCAAAAAATGAGAATTGAGCTTTAAGATCTGCAGTGTTAATGTAGCCAGAGAGACTCTTATTGTCTTCAGCCATTATTCAAACAAGATAAAAACAACTTGGCAATGGCTCTGGGGGGTTGTTTTATCTCTTGCTTGCCCCCAATCTTTAATACACAATTGAATCTAAAGCAAATGGTCTTCAAATCACTTTTAATACAAGTACTTTTCTAATATACATTTACTGTCTTGAAGTCATTGAGGTTTTGACCAAATAATTGAGATAAACCCCAAAGAAATACCTACTGCTTTAGTTCACATCATGCATTATGGTGGGCTAATCTTGTCTTCTTTTGTTCATTTAAAGATAACTCACTTAATGGAGCTTTGTGCTCTATTACCAAACTCTTCATTTTTGGGCCATAAAACTTTTAATAACTTAAATTCCTTTTGAAATATTAAGTGTCATTGGAGTTTGTCCAGCTGATACTTTGCTCCAGTCCTTCTCATCTCATAGACCCTGTGAACCCTGCACCTTCTTAACACTATCTTAAGCCTCTTGCTTCTCTCTCCCTTTAATAGCCTTGTCACAAACACTTTTTTTCTGAAGACAACCTGCTCTTCACCTCTTTCTCACGGAGCCATACTTTAGCTTTCTTTTTTACCTTACCTGATGTGACTGGTCCACAAACAGAAGACTTGATGCACTAATAAAAACACGGATGTTATTGGTGAGATGATGAATGACTTTGTCTTTGCTCAATATCAAGGCCCAGAAACCAGTGAAACATAATATTTATAAAGTGTTTTTACAAACTGGAAGGACATGTTTCGTGTGTCTTTATGCACTTACACTGACAGAATTGTTGGACACAGGGCAAAAGAAGACATCCCATGTCACGGCTTGATTACACGAAAGTGATGATTTGGATCAATAAAGATAATGCAGCTCAACCATGTTCGAAATGTTTTAATATAATGCTGAACATGTTTCCAATAAAGAGCTTAATACATGTATTTAATCTGCAGTTGTTTGTTTAATATCACATTTTTGTTTAAATTATAATATTCTTATAAGAATCCAACGATGTGAAACTTTTAAATTCTATGTAAGTGTTCGTAGTTAATTTGCTGATGTGGCATTGTTAAGGTATTTTAGACCATTTACAATAATAATTAATGACCCCCTGTGTGGAAATTCAAGTTTGTAGCATCACTAGACAAAACAAAAAATGGTCAACACAAATAACCATAGTGGCAAGAATAGGTGATGAACAGTCCTGTGCAAAAGTTTTAAGCAGGTGTGAAAAAGCAGGAATTCTTTTACTAGTAGAAGTGTTCATAGTTTATGTTTGTCCATTGACAAATGCAAAGTCAATGACCTGAAGAGAGATTACATCAAATCAATATGTGTGATCACCATTTGCATCAATTCTTCTGGGTACCTTTGCACACAGTCTTAGAAGGGACTTGGCAGGTAGACTCCCTGAATAACTAAGTACAGATCTTGTGTGGATGTGGGCTGGCTCAGATACTTCTGCCTTGGTTTAATCCCAAATTCACTCAATGATGTTGAGATCAGGGCTCTGTGGGGGCCATACCATCACTTCCAGGACTATATACTGTATATGAATATCATTCTTAATGAAATTTGGTGTATGTTTTGGGTGGTCCTGCTACAGTATAAATTTAAGGCCAGTCACAACCCTCCTGGTGGTATTGCATGATGGTAAGTATCCTCTTATTTCTCAGCTCTGAGGACTCCATTAATCCTGACCAAATCCCAACTCCATCTTCAGAAATGCAGCTCCAAACTTGTAAGGAACCTCCACCAAGCTACACCTGCCAACACTCAATCTTGACTAACTTTCCAGCATCTCGGCAAAGAAACTGACTTCCTTTACAGCAAAATATTTTTGATTTTGACTCATAAGTCCAGAGCACCTGCTGCCACATTACTGGGCCCAAGTTCCTATGTGTTTTTGTGCATAGTTGAGTAGTTAGACCTTCTATATGAATCAGAGGTATGACTTTTTGGAGCATTGAATAATAGCATTACTGTTTTTGAATTGAAACAGTGAACAAAAGTCATTGAACTTAATTTATCAAAATAAAAAAACATCTGATGAAGATCAGGTCTGCATGGATAAAACCCATCCACTCTCAGGGGAGTTTATGCTTCTCCCCTCAGGGCGACGGACATCCCAATATTAGAACAAATCGGACTAAAAACTCATTTCTTCCTATGGCAATCACAAATCTAAACAAGGCATGGACAGGGGTGTGATATGAATTATTACCCAATGAAATGTACTTTTTAAGCAAAGGAAAAGTTTTTATGGTTAGACTGTTTTATTTATTATTTATTATTTACTTAAGTAGTCTGTGTGTTAGGGAATTTTATGTCTGATAGATCGGTGTAATCAATGTGTGTCACTGTATCTAGATGTATGTATTTGTTTATGTGCTGAAAAACAAAATTGCCCCCCGAGGACATTAAAGGTTTTCTAAGTCTAAGACTAAGGTCTTTTATGTACTTTCTGCATTCAAGCAAAGAAAGGACAGCTGAAGTTAGACAGCAGATTATATAGTGCTGCTGTATTTGTATTAACAAATCAATTACCAGATTTTGATCATTTGAGCTGAGTTCAATGTATATTTTATGGTAATAGATTAATAAACTTAAAAGTATAAACAGTCTGACCACAGCTTAATGGAGAAATAATCAGAAATCTTTATACTGCAACATACTGTGAGCATGGTGCAATAACAGTCACAATCAGGGCTTGCCAATAGCTAACCTGCCTTATGTGGGTGAATTTCAGAAGAAGCTACAAAGACTCCCATCAGCCACCTTGGTGGGCCAGAGGTGTCACTGTATCAAGGAGCGCTGCTGTAACAACACGTTTATCATTTAACTATGTTTTGCTGTTCGTGCCAGTGTTTGTATTGCTTTTGCAATAACCCCATTCTGCAAATAATGGAGGCAATTTTCCCTCTATCAGTGCGTAATGGTTTAGCTTCTCTGTGCACTAGTGTGTCTTTGCACACTGATACACCAGCTCATGCCATTCACACAGCAGCACGAACACAAACTCAACACATGCAAACACACAGTAACAGCATGCTTACATGTTGGTAGTGTAGGTCTCTAGAATTTGATTTTCACCTGACATAGAATCATCATTCAGAATTAATTTTAATTAATTAAATTAATGTATTTATTTATTATTTCAATTAAAAATCAGTCTGGGAATTGGCCATATTTTATTAGAATTTAAGGGGGGCTAGTTTAAATTTAAGGGGCGCCTCAGCCTCCTTAAAGAGGGTCTAAAGTCGCCTTTGATTAATAGTGATCCAAGAGTCCACTCAAGGAGCTAAAAGTACACAGGAACGCTCTTCAGTGAAGATTACGTGAGTAAATATAATTACGGAGAGTCACTAAAACAGGTCAAACGTGGTAAATGACAGACAAGAGTGGGAGATTCCCACTCGTTTCCACAGGGAGGTTGCCACGAACGCGCAATCACGTGGGCACGTACGCGTTCACGTTTCCGCGCGCCCCAGCAGAGAACTGGGCGAGAAATTGAACGAGAGGTTCACCGGAGGGAGAGAGAGCAGCCTGACCAGGGTCCTGTCTGAGGAGGAAGTTATCTCCGAGCGGACCGACGTGCACGGAGAGCAGAGGACTGTTGTCTGCAGCAGCTGCACTGAGGGGACCGCTGAAGTTTCCTGTTTCCCGGCCCGCCTCGGTGTCGGAGTCTCATTAGGGAGCAGCAGCACGGCTCTGCCACACGGGGAGGAGGGCAGAAGTTTCCGCTGGCTTCTTGTTTTGTCGCTGCGCGGCTGTAAATCCGCAGGAATGTCGCAGAAGGAGAGACCCCATTTCTACCGACAGGAGCTAAACAAAACCGTGTGGGAGGTCCCGGAGCGGTACCAGAACTTGTCCCCGGTCGGCTCCGGTGCTTATGGATCTGTATGGTAAGCAGTTGTTGCAGGGCTCGTAGCTTCATTGCACAACAACCGAGCGGGTTCCCACCACCCACAGAGGCCCGTCAGAGCACCCTCTCCCCGGGCTGCCCATCAGCCTGTGAGGGCTGCCAGAGCAGTGAAGGATCATTTCGTGTAGTTTATTGTTGACATTGTCGCACATTTTTCACCTGTTTTGAATTGATGGCACATCGTGCACGCTTCGGCGATGATCGTATGTCTTCGGCGGGTGGGAATTATATTTGTTTTGGTGCACATTTGTTGTATTGCAGCCTCAGTTACTCCTGTCGTGTTTACATCTCTACGCATCGATCTCAGTGCCCACACAGACGCTCTCAGGGCCAGTCTTAATAGAAAGTAAAACATGTAGATCTGTCTTTGGGTTGTTTATCAGTCTGTCAGGACGAGCCAGAGGCATGCCCGTGCTTGCATCATCTGAGAAGCGATTGAAAATTTCAGCTCGACCCACATCTATAGGAACAATCGCCTCACACCAGAGGAGTATTGTAGTCCTGCTCGCACAACCTGGCACTTTACACACCCGCACATCGCATGCACTTTACATTTTCTAGTTGGGTGCAGCTTGCAGAGTACCAGAAGGTCACGTGGTTTTCAGAAAGTAGGCCCCCCTCGTGCACAGAGAGCTTTTTTTCTATAGGAGTCCATCTGAAGAGGATGATGACTCCAGAATGATGTCACCCTTTCTCCTGCTGTAGTACACCTATGAGTCACTGTCCCGAGGTTAGTCTGTGGCCTCACTTCTGATGGATTTTAGTCATCACAGTCATGGAGGGGCTTGTTCATTAGAACTGGCCCCTCATACCTCCAAGTTTACTACTGAGTTATGAGTGCTTTATGCATTTAGAGGTGAAGTGTTAAACAGATGGGCCCTTGGATTTAATCCCATCTGTCAGAGCCCATATATTAAAGATCAGCTGTTTTCAAACATTTTTGAAGGCACACCATATTCATTTCTATGCAAAAGAGCCCCTGCAATACGTGTTACAGTCAGGAATGCACAGTACTATTGGCAATATTATTGGCACATACTCACAGGTGGTAGGCTAAAAAGCTTTCTATCAGAAATGAAAATTTCTGATGATGACAGTAGCCAATACACATTGATCATAGGTATCTCAAAGTAGCTTTATTATTGACAGAATGTTTGAGTCTGCCGTAATGCTTCATCTAATCATCACTGAATCTCTACATTTAAACATCCGTGTCCTGGTGTGTCTGACCATTTACATCATGTCCAGGCTGTCTATTAGAAAGGATTTGATTCAGAAGAGACAAATGTGACGAGGACAGATCTATGATCTGGGCATCCATGGGTTTGTTGCTAACATAAATTCTTACTTTTAATCCCTTTGTCTCTGCCTGGATGAATACATCTCTGGATGTATGTATGTGTATATACAAACACACTTACATATAAATGTGTATCTATAAAATGAGGAGTATGGCTTCAGCCTGCTCTGTTGTAGGGTGCCTTGAGATAACACAAACACTTGTTATGAACTGGCGCTAAACAAATAAAGACTGATTGATTGATTTAAGTTGAATTTAAAAATGAAACATTTTTTGTATATAGAGGAGCTCTTTTTCCCTCCAATTTGGAAATGCTCTGATCTGAGGGGGCGGGGGGGCTACAGGAGGCTATGCTAAGGGCTCTGCACTGATTGGCTGCCTGAACGATGTCTGAAGGGATGTAGAGTTACAGGCCATGGAGCACAATTTCAAAACACTCATGGCGTCTTCCTGTGATGAGCAGAAAACACTGTAGGTGGAGGCTGTATAGCTATGACATAATAAACAGAGCATTTTAAGGGGCGTTTTCTTTAAAGGGGCATAGCACATTTTACCCTGAACTGAGAGTTTAGTGAAAAGTCTCATGTTCTTTTGCTCCTCGAGCCCCTTCTAACAACATTAAAAGCAAAGATAATCATATTATGCAAGACATGGAACCTTTAACATCCAACAGTAAGATATGTAGGGACTGGTAACAAAAACCAATTCCAGTTGAGAATCTTTGACAAACAGCTCAAGAAATCAATATCATTAGACAAGTCCCTCATCGATTCCTACCACGTTGTTCTGCCTGCCTCTCAAATAACAGAGGCAGTCAACGCAAACAACAACAAAAAGTCAAAGATGTGATCATGGCAGACAGGAAACAGAAGTGGCTGAAATTATGGCTCAATTTTACACAACATGATGCCAAATGCAAAACATTCAGTGTCTTTGTCTGTGTGATTTTTAAGCTACACGTGAAACACCAGAAATGTTACCTGCAAAAGCAAAATTGGTTATAAAGGTTTTTTTAAGTGAATGAATTTGCATTCATGCAGAGAAATATAGTATAGAGAGAGTATTAAATGCAGTTAAAATGGGGTAGCTGTTTGGCAGAGTGGGTAGCAACCATGCACGTATTGTATAGGAAAGCTCTGTCTTGTTTGGGCAGCCTGGGTTTAATTTCTACCCAAGGTCCATTTGCCATGTGTCTTCCCTTCTTTAAGGCCTCCATGCTGAGTCTATCCACTGTTTCTCTACCATCAATAAAAGCCAAAATGCCCCAGAATTATACATGAAAAAGTATAAAGTGATTGACAAATTCTCATGGCTTCTCATGGCATACCAGGACTTGCCTAAAGGCACAGCAAACTGCCCTGGCTCCCCATTTGATAACACCTGGTTCTATAGATCTGAGGTTCTCAGCTGGTCCTGAAACCCACCATCACTCCACTTCACTCATGGGAAACTGCAGTTTAAAGTTCCAACAAATATCAGCCACTGGTGTTTATTTATGGATAATGTTGCAGCCACCACAGGCCAAAATGATTCTGTATAATTACTTAAACGCACTGCCATTACTCAAAAAGCCCACTTTATATTATTGATAAAGCTAAGTCCAATTGAACTACTCTGGACATGTAAGCTATAACTGAAGTTAATCTGTCCAAGAAAAAAAGCCTAGATGAGGGGGTAATGGATGAACTTTACCTTATAAAAAAGTGGAATCATGAAAAAGAAATTTAACCAAGTGCTAGCAGTGCCTTTCTGGAATTCAGTTTATTTGAAGTTTAATCATAGGTTTCACAAGTTTGATTTAAGATTTACTCCTTTAACCAGTCACATTTATGATTCCTACAAACACATTTCTTAAACTTTAGAGCTTTTTGTATTCACTCAAGTATAATATATTTCTGCGGGAAACACTGTCATTTTCAAAACTTCTCTTTTCTTTTCTATGAATAATATTAAAATTAGTCAAACATGAATAATTAAATCATAATGAAATATTTTTTTTGGAGGATGCTGCCTTTGATGATACTGATGTGGTTTATGATATAATTGTCAATTTAATGTATTCTGTTTGAGGGAAGAGTTGCCCCAGGCCACAGTGCTCGAGAAACAGGAAGTTCAGTGCTACCTATAATACTTGACTATAATAAAATTACAAAAATAGCACACAGGACAGTAAACTGAAAATACAAATCAAGTAAAACATGAAAATGCAATAAATATCTGCAACATGTGCAATGTAAAACCATAATATGGCTGTATTTGTTGTAATCTGACCAACCTCAGAAAATAAAAATCACAGAAATAGAAAGAAGATTATCTTGAAGGCTGGCAGCTTTCAAATTTCCTGCCTATTTCATTATAATCCAACTTCTGGGTATTAGTGAAGGAGCTGACAGTAAGGGGATCGGCGTTATCATCAGAAATGGGCTGAAAGTTTGCTCCACAGTTTAGATCTACTCAATCACAATAACCCTCTCATCAGCATGCAGTTTGTAAATCACATATGTGGAAAAGTCATCTATAAACCGTCATGTCTTATAGAGGAGTAACATTTTTAAAAGCAGATATTTTGTTTTGATTTGAACCGTTATACAGATATATATGTGTTAGAAGAAATCAAAGTTGGAGACATGGAGGCAAACTCATGACTATGAAGTCTTGAAGTCTGTTCAATGCCCAACACAGTCATACACACTTGGAGCAGAGTATTGAGTTATTTTAAATCCTATTTGGCCTCATACATCAGTATGCACAAGACCTGTTATTTCACAACACACTTAAACTTCTGTTTTTCCAAATGCATGAGTGATTAATGTCATGAGTTGACATTTTCATCCATTGTTCTCACAACACAGAACTAAAATTTATGAAGTCAACCTTTTGACCTTAGAAGAGCTGCACACTTACACAGAGCTCTCTACTCAGTGTATCACAGTTTCCCTGATGTATGAACACCCCTAATGAACACAATATGAAAACAAATATTTATCGCAATATCTGAGAGACCATTTTTATGTTAACAAGCAAACATTTATTACTCAGTATTCATACATTTGATCCATTGATTAGAACCCTCCATGTAATGGCTGTAATTTAACATTAGCATGGTTAAAAGTGGAACAAAACACTTAACTTGCTAAATATGACTTGTAATTTTTTATACAAACAAATCAACCACAACCCTTTGATGAGTTTGATTTTTCTTTGTTTGAATAGCATTCTTGCCATTTTCTTATATTGAGACGTGAGACTAATTTATAGTTAAATATCATTTTTTAATTTCAGCCTCCTTCCCTCTGATAGTAAACATATAAAATATCGTATTTTGTATTTTTCCATAACAGGACAACTGATACTTTCTTATGGACCCTGTTTGTTTACCGGGTTTGTAGCAGGGAAATTGTCAGTTAAGGAAACTTTCCTTCTCTTTATTTTAGAAATCAGATTCAAGGTGGTGGGAGCATCTTGTTCAGTTGACCACCCTCATCTATAAAGTGCTATAGGAAACACTGATATCTTACAAAGAGACCCTCTCCATAATCACAAAAATGTCTTAAAACTACAGGAGCTTAAAGCAAATGGCACCCTCCATTCATGAAAGAGTATTACAATATAATATGTATTTTTGTTAAATCAGTTGGAACAGTTCATTTCTGTTTATATTTTAAACTTTGGTCCGATCTATCGTAGTTTACAGGTTTTGAGGCTGAAGGTGTTAGACATGTTACCCTCTGATCAATAGAGTGCTACAGGGATGCGGTTTGTTTGCAGGTCAGCTTGGAAGTTAGTGTCGTGCTAGCTTCATTTACAGACGTCCATGGCAGGTTTTTCCCAGACTTAGATGATACTAGCAGTGCAGTGTAACATCTGATGCTGAAGTTCAGTTCGGACATGGTATGATACTTCTCCACCATAAATATACCAACTGCTGTCAAAGGTTTTGTCCAAAACATTTAGTGTTGAAAGAACCGGACAAAGCCATGTGTTGTTGGTCCTTTTTTATCCAAGGAGCCTTTTGTTGTTGATACCAATCTGTGGCCAAACAGTCATACCCCACATGCCATCTCAATCAAACTTTAGATCAACCTACTATCCGAGGCCTTTTGTGGCCTTCATCAGGGTCACAAGACAAAATGCGATGGTCAGATAAAGTAGGTTCCTGTAATACAAGTGTTGCTGGAGCTCTTTTGATTTCATCAAGTTTGTTAGTATATAGTTTTTTTGTAACTGACATTGTTGACTGAGTTATTTAGATTTTTATTAGCTTTAGCATTTTATTAGCTTTAGCATTACTGTTAAATCTGTGCAAGTCTGTGGGAGACAGGATTGGTTTCCCCGATACTGATCCCTGCCTCCAACTCTGACTCAGTGTTGACAGTATCTATTCATTTCCAGGTTTTAGGACTCATTATGTATGAAACTTTGAAGATGCAACTTTTGTGCGGAAATAAACTGTTTTTGATATATTTTGGATTCAGGGGAATCATGTTGCAAACAGACACTGTGAAAATGAAGACCAGCAGATAGATAAAAAAAAAATCTTCAGGCTAAACCAAATGAACGCTTTAGTTTTTGTTTATATATTACACTTTAAATTAGTATAACTATACTTAGCACATTTCATTTTATTGTTATTATTATTTCACATCTCATAATTCTCATAATGCAGATCCACCTTACAGCTCAAAAATCACTTTATCGGGGAAAGTTACAAATTAAGTTACCCATGGTAGTCTGCATGATTTCCCAAGATTCAGAGCACAAAAAGGCAAACTTTATAACTCTGTGTAGCTACCTTTTTGGGAAATTCCTCTTTGTTTTATTCATATTTGACTCCATCACCAGGGCTGTTACCTTTGAAACAGCACATGACTGCAAAGACATTTGAGAAGTACAATGAATTCTGCAGACAAAGTGGTCCAAACAACAGGGTGCCATTAAACTCCTTCAGAGGGAATCTGAACAGTATAAATAACCTCAGAGAAGCTCCTCCAGCATGGCAAGGCTGCGGGTCAGCTGGACTCACACTCTCTCTCACTCAGCCAGCGGACTCTTTGTGTTTGCTGCCATAATGTTCATCAGGCTCCCAGCTTGAACTCCTCCCAGATTCTTTATATCCAGCGCATGTACAATGTGTTCTTTGAATCTGTTTTCCACTTCAACCTGCTGCTGAATTTGAGTACCTCTACAACCCTCTACAAATGTTTTGACCTTTATTCCATTTTTAAATGTCAGACTTGGAGGAGGTCCAGAGCTAATGTGGAAAAAAATGTTTTATAGTGAATGTTGATGACTTGGATTACAGTATTGACTGTGTGCTGCTCCGTGCCTCATGTTGTGTAGTCTGTTTTTTTTTTTCCCATCGGAGCAGAAGCCTCAGCGTAGCAAATTCAGGCCCACGGGGTGTGTATGCATATTAAAGCCTTTTCTCATGCAGGATAATGAATTATTAAAGACAACTTCTAAATATTTGAGCCTTTGATGAAATTATCATAATAACTCCCCAGCTCTTTAACATATGGCATGAGATTAATCATGAAAAGCATTTACTGAGATAAGGAGTGGGAACTCGTGCAGGAATGTAACATGTAATTGTTTACTGGATGTTCCTGCAGTCTTCACACTGTTTGACATCTGATACTTGAACAGATTTAGTGCAGAAAACACATCAGGAACAGTGAGACTTTCTGAGCTTTCAGCTTGTGTATTAACTCTTTGTAGTTAGGGATGCATGACATTGGATATCCAAAATGCCGTTATTCCAGACTTGTTTTTCTAATACAAACATATAGATACTGGGGCTGAGCAGTATAGGAAAGAACTGACACTTTGAGGTTTTATTGCATGCTGTTTTATAAAAAAAAGCATTTTTGGAAAGAAAACTGCTAAATATATAGATCATTTTTTAAATTGTAGATATGCATTAATTCTATTTACAATTGTATAAATACATGTTTCTTATTTTGGACACTTTTAGGGCCTGTGTCCAGAGGCAGCATATTTTGCACTGGCAGAGCATGTTTTCAATTCAAAACCAATGCAGTTCAGCATGCTCAGTGCTCTGGGCAGGAAATCAGCCTCAGTGCCGCCGTGTCTCTGTGCTCTCAGTTGAAAACAGCTTAACTCTTGAGAGAGTGCAGTGCTCATCAGTGTAACTTCATCCTCACTCATCAATCAAAATAAAGAAGGGGCAGAGCTCCTGCCGTTGGCTTTTAAAACAACAATGGCAGAGGTGAAAATGAGATGCCTCGTATTTACAGGGGAACTGTTTCCTGGTCTTTAGCTTCTATCGGTGGGAGAATATGATTTCTTGACTCTGTCTTCATGTTTTCTGGATGATATTTTGATGAATTTAAGAAATACAGAGTGATTTTAAATAGCCTTATTTGTGTTCCTGTGACACATGAATGTCAGCTTTTGTTACCTAGCAACCTTAAGCCCCAGAAAGAAGTGTGCTGTGGACACAAACCCTTACTTGGGCCTGAAGTTGCTTACTATTAAAATCAGAACCCCTCCTTTCCTCTCACATTGAGTTCAGCACTGGCAGTCACACAGAAACTCAAGCAGAGAAAAAGAAGGTAAAGTGAAGAGAGAAAAGGGTTAGCAACATGTTTCTGTATGGGTCAAACTTTCCTAATTAACTTGTTGCCTGTTGTGTTAATTTAACTGTTACCTCAACCATTATTAAAAACTAATGTTAGTCAACATGACTAGCTTAAAATGAATTGACAACCTACTGTGTTGAGCTGCCTGTGACTCTTACCCACCAGCGCCTATCTGTGGCTGTAGAATAAACAATCTCAGCTATGGATGGGAATCAAAAACCAATTACTGTTGTAAATTGATAACAACTACCTCAAAGAATCGATATCAGTAGTTATTTTGCTTGTAAGTTGCCTTATCAGTTCCTTCAACTTTGTCTTGCATGCCTCGCAAATCAAGGACATCTCGCCAGAGGCAGTCAACAGAAATATGAAAAGAAGTAAAAATCATAGCAGGAGTCAGAATAAGGACAGATTTAGTCATAATTGTGGCTTAATTTTCTACAAAATTACACCAACTGCACAACGTTAGTGGGTGAAAACAGAAATTGTGCAGAAGCATTCATTTATACAGTACAGAATTGTTTATCAGTAGCATGTTTGACATTGTTGCCATTAAAAACCTCTGTACGTCAACTTTTTTTCCACACAGAAAATGAATAGGACTAGGGAAGGGAATGTTGACGAATCGTATTTATAAGCAGAATCATTAATGCCATTGGTATCAATAAAATCTTAAAAACCATCCCTAATCACAGCAACCTGTTTGTGTAGCATATTTAATCAGAGTAATTCTGGGCAGCTGTAAAAGGTACTGCTGATAGCAGGAGAACACTCACTGAAAATCTGCCTTATGTATCTGAGCTTCTGGCAGGAGCATCTACGCCGGTGTGTCTGTGACTGGAGCAGAGTAACATGCAGCCTGAATTTGCATACATAGGACACACAGACTCTGTATGCATATGTGATTATTGCACATGAACACATGGCAGTCATTGTGGAAAAGCGGTAAATCGTTCAACCCCTGTCCAGGCTGTAATCTTCTGTCCTTAGCCGCCACTATTGATTCTGCTTTTAACTCCACAGAATAATGGTTCTTTCTAAAAATTTTACCATAATGCACCAATGTACTGGCTGTAAATATTGAATGAAATTTCCATATGTGATACCAGTAATTAACTTTTCAAGATATCTGATAGGGCCAATACTGTGCAGATAACAACATGCATCTGTATTTGTATCTGAATATTTTATAGTTGCAGGCCGCATGAAAATTATTCAACTACTTTATTTTTAAGGCCATGGTTTCAGCCTCCTCTGGTTTCAGAGTGCAGCCGTAAATGCATTTCCTCATCACTGCCTCTGTTTGGGAGCCATTGTAATAAACAGTTCATCCCTCCATGTCCCATTAACAGCATTTTTTTCCAGACAATATGTAGTAGAAGGTATTTTTTTGATTTCGATGGGATTGTCTGTGAAGGCAAATGTGGTGAAAAGGTGTAATATTGTGGCCAGCTCTGGATGACGTACCTGGTTTTAACCTGGCAGACATGTGCTCTGACTTGTCACCTTTCCAAACAAACAGCAGGCTTACTTACAAAACCAGTAATTTAGCTACTGCATGCAGACGTGAACCGAGCATGACTGAATGCCACCGTGATGCAAAAGCAGGGAAACCATTAATTTTTGGTAAAAAGGTTTAGGATCTGCAAAATTACCAGCAAAAAGACTTGATAGATGCTGAATTTTGCATTTGAGCCAATGTTGTAATGGTTCAAATAATAAGGGTTTTCAGTAGTTTCTGTTTTCTATTGGGTTTTTTTCTCATTTCATTTCAAATAAGACTTCACCAATGTTAATGATTAGTTGTTACTTTGCTTTTTATCTTGTGATAATGTCCAGGTTTAGGTAGATCTTTTATAGTTTTATGTAGGTCTAGGCATTAAAATCAGTTTTCTTCTTCAATTTTGTTTTTTGAAAAAGATTTTGGAATTAAATTTTCTGTTTTTTTAGCATTACTGCAGTAAAACCAAAAATGCAACTGCTGAAGACACTTTTTGCAAAAATGATTCAATTTTTTTATTCACACACTGCTCATGTATAACCATTGCCCTCAAACTTAGAGAATAACACCATCATTGGTATCACACACCCAGCAGCTTTAAATCAGTACTCAACACACTTTTTGTTCAGTGGCCTAATTTTTTTGTCTGACAGTGATGCAGTAGAAAAAGGAAAAAAAGCATCCTTCCGATGGTCATGTATGCTTGTTATAATTACCAGTATCATATGACAATACAGCCTACGCTACAGTTAGCATTTATGATGTTCTGCTTCTCAGTCAAATTTGGCACAGACACCATGGGTCATGTACAGAACACAAAAAGCCAGCTACCACTCAGAGATTTTATTTTTAGACAGTATTGGCCAGCCCTAGTATTAGTGTTGGTTTTATTTTTTCCTCTTTGTGTTGCTTATGGTTTGGAGAAAAGCCTTAAGCAACTCTGGATGACTTACTGTAACAGACAAACCGTTTTTAGCTCCAGAGTACACCATCTCTTCTAAAATTGACTAACTGTACAAACTGTAAGTATGGTAGGAGTGTAAGAAAATATCGATGCACAAATATATTGGGCTATATTTTAGGACAATACTGTGTTGATATTTTAAATGTATGCTGTGATATTTTTGATATCTAGAAATTGGGGACATTTGTTCTTTTTTTAGTTCAGCCTCCTGCCACTAGTTAGCAGCAGACTCTCCAGCTCGTTAACAGTTATTGTCATTATTTCTGTCACTAGGACAACAAAAAAGGTTTATATATATATATATATATATATATATATATATATATATATACACACACACACACACACACTCACACATATATGTGTATATATATATATATACACACACACACATATATACATACATACATATATACATATATATCTATATATCTATATCTATCTATCTCTCTCTCTCTCTCTATATATATATATATATATATATATATATGTATATATATACATATATTTGTATATATATATATATATATATATATGTATATATATGAGAGTTGAAGGGACCATGTTTTATATAAATAACACTAATTAGAAAACTGTATTTCCTGTATGTACAGTATTTTTTGCTATAAAAATAAAGGCTTTTTGGTGGAAAAAAATTGTGACGTATGAGAGAGGGATGCACAATGTTATCCAACAATATGGTATCAACAAAAAATTGCCGAAGAAGTTGATTATCAGTATCGGCAGATAGAAAACATTTGGGCAGTTTTTACACATTTTGGTCATACTTATTGGCTATATATGCTAAATTTGTTGGCTGAAAGTACAATTGAACCATAATGGTTCACCTCATTATCAGTGAATGTCCACTTTTATAAATCAAAAGCATAGTTTTATTAGAATAAAATACAGTTTTTCTTGCCTCGTATCTGTTTTGAACACAAATAGACTGTGACGTGTAAAAAGTAAGTCAATTATAGTAAAGTGAAGACTAAAGCGCTCTGTTGACAAAAATTGTAAGTATCATTACTGTTTTTTGTAATAGTGAGCTCGGAATTAATGGCATATCGGACATCTACCAAAATCCAATTTCTTCATCCTTACTGCAGACATTCACATTAGGTCTGTGAGGACTTTTGTACTCACAGTGCAGTAAGTCTCTGAAAGAGCCCAAGAGAGCACGCCACAGTGGGTGCCTCACATACACACAAATGCAGACAGAGCAACTGGGGGCCAACTCATCCCCCCCAATCTGTCTCTGTGCCATTCACAGTGTCGGCAAAATGTGTAAATATTACGTCTTGAAATAACAGGATGGATGAGGCAGAAGACAAACACTGTTTACCTCTAGACTATGATTTAAGTTGGTTAGTATTTTCTTCACCAAAGCCTCATTTTTATTCTAGCATCGAAAATGTTGTTTTGTCGTATCATTTTTAGTTTTCTGTAAAAAACAATGTCCTTGGTTTGAACCTCTAAATTATGCCATGCAGTCATTTTAATAATTTTAGTAGGCCAATTTCTTTGTTATGAACCTAGTCATCAAAATGTTTCGAAACACATAATGGTTATGTGTGAGTACAGTTAAAATCTGGCATGAATAACCCGCCTGTCTCGATTTTCACACCTGAAACAGAACCACGAAGACCTAAAAACCTGTTTGTCAAGGAGATGCAATAAGGTTGTTCAGTTACGTTTACACAGCCCAACAGAAAATCACTGCATTTGTATGCACCATAATGATTTAATTAAAGCTGGATGGAAAAAATGAGATTATTGCTCATGCCTTGTGAACGTATTACCAGGTTATCCATCTTTCACTTTAGTCCCAATAAAACAAAATGGTATATACTGATATAACAGAATATTAGTTTTTTAAAAATAAAGCATCCTTAGTGTACAAGTTTAACTAAAAGTCTTAATGAAACAAAGTGCATGGGAAACAAATTAGTGCTGAACAAGTTACATGTGCTCATCTCAGACTTGTGCTTCCTGAGTCGAGTTTATGTTTACCTTTGAGCTCACAATGTTCTCTCTGACTGTTGTCTCACAGCTGTTAGTTCCTGCCATAACCATAAAGACATTAAAACAAGTCTTAATAACTACAAGCCTTTATTACTGGTGGGGTCATTTCTGTGGATACTCAGTGTGTTTTTATGGGTATTTCATAATGAAGCTGGCTTAAAAAGTAAACCTGGGTCAGTGAGACAGTGAAACAAAATTATATCCAGTGTTATCATTAGGGATGTACAATATTGTATATTGCACACAATATGCGTCATGGGAGGTGGAGGTAAGGGCTAAGTTTTTTTTCTTTTTGAACCTGGGGTATGTAACTTAACTGAGACAGCAGTGGAAGCAACGCCCCTTCCCCTGTAAGGGACAGGAATTAATAAGACTATTAATCCCTGTAGTACCACTGGAAACCGTGGGGGCAGTTTTGCTGTTTCTACCCGATACGTAGCTCTAGTGAGACACGAAGAAGAAATAAGAATGGAAGAACCTTTTGAAGAGAAACTCTGCGAGTTATTTAGAAATTACAAACATCCGTATGATGTTACTTCGCCTGGACACCGGGATAAACAAATGCAAAAAACCGATGGGAGGAGACTGGAGAGCAATTAAATATCAGTTGGTCGGTAGTGAAGGAGAAGTGGAGGTGTGTGCGAGACAGATTTGTTCAAGCCCCCCTTGGTGGATGTAGTGGTTAACAACAATGCCAACAGAAAGGACGCATGGCACTATGTGAGCAGTGACGGTAATGTCGTTTGAAAAGGATGTATACATTTTCATTAGTAAAGGGAGTATAGATGGGCCTTAAGGGCTCTACATATGGTTTTGTCTTGCAGGGTTGCCAAAGTCCCCAGAACTTTCGTTTTTTCATTCATTTTTTTCTTTTTTGCAATTTGCTTTGGGCCATGTAGAGATTGATGCATCTGCATTTGATGGTATAAAGAAAGCTGGAATTCATTTTTGCAGTTTTTGAGTAGCACTGTATACTATCCTCAGCAATAATAATATCCTCATTTTCAACAGCCATTGCAGATATCCGTAGAAATGAGCTGCACAGTGATGAAGAGAATAAAGAGAAAATGTCTGAAAGAGTCATTAGCCTGTGTCCTCACTCCTCTATCTAATTGTCAGCATGCTGCAGTGCTGATGATCCCTCCTTCCCTAAGATCTCTGTCTCATAATGCTCCTTTTTACAGCCCACATTTTATGGCCACCTCTTATTGCACTTCCATTTATTACACACTAATTGGATGGTGTATGCTCAGACCTGCGCTGTTTGTCTTACGGATTAGCAGCAGCTCAGAAAGACGGTATGCATGTGACTTTGTTTTTACATTAAGCATTGGTATACTCTGTGTTTACTAACAGCGTCTGGGTTTTCCCTCACAAGTGACACAGTTACACGTTGTTCTGCAGGCCTGGACTGTGGAGTTCAGTGGGTGTGGGAGATTATCTCTCACTTACTGGAACAAACGCTCTGCTTATCTTAATGTTTTTAAAATGAACTCTTGGCATTCAGGACTTTGTGTTTTGTGTGCAACACATCTAAGTGTAGAATTGACAATAAATCTGTGTGACTGAACAGTTCTGCTGAACTTCCAGTCTTTTTGTGAAAAGGTTAATAGGTCAAATCTCAGTCGATGTAACGTGTTCAGAGGAAATGACTCCCTTCTTTTTGAGTCTCATGACATGTCCTTGAAGCAAAATCTGAAGTGAGATCCCAGCTCAGATTGGGACTGGATCAGTAGTTCAGATCAGGATTGCAGAAGTGACCTAGTTTCATTTCGATCACACAGAAAATTAAAGTCAGACCTGTGTATTAGTCTAAAGTCAAAGTCAAAAATACTTGAGAACAATGACTCAGCATCTCATTGTCTGTGGGTAAACTATTGACCCTTCTTATGTGAACATTGGGACTGTTTTTTTAAACAGGTGGGCTTAGCCAGAGTCAAAACAGTCCACCAGGTACATTAGCTAGTGATGGCAAGCAACTTGGTTTTTGCTTGTGCTTGACATGTTGAGGATAATGCAGGTTCCTCTGGTCATGTGGGGTCATGTATCCGACAGGGCCAAGAGGGTTACTTAAAAAAGAACGTTTAAACCGAAAATGGAAACAGACTGGCCAAAATTCAGCTTTGAGTCGTGACTGTTACCCCTTCAGAGACCCTTTTTTCATACATCAAAATCTATTAATGTCTGTTTTGAGTGACCAGATACCTGATGCTTTTTGTGGTGTCTACCCACCACAGACAAACATTTCAGGCAATTTATGTTTGAAACAGGTTTGATGATGACGATCAGAAAGTAACTGCAAGCTCACTCAGCTGACTCTGGACAAACATGGTGGCAAGTATGTCTGCATGTTAAACTGGTATATTGGTCACTGCTTTTCAGGTCACAACCCACTTGATGAAAAAAACTCTCTTTGAGGAAGCTGTAGTAACTTATCGCAGTAATCTTAGTTTTTGCTAAGTTAAAGAGAAGAGACATTAGTTGAATTTGTTCATCAATTGTTTAACCAAAATAAGGAGAAATTGAATTTTTAACCATTTAAAGAAAAAAAACTAATTATGACGTTCTCATTTTGCAATCAGCCGTCAGCAGTTTAAGTGAGTGACCTAGAAAGAATGTGGTTATTGTAAGTGGGTTGTGTCCCTTACAGTTAGAGGAAATGCAGCAATGTCACACTTATTTGGGAGACCAGGACCGTCTGCCTCTGTTTTCAGCACCCTCACAATGTCTGCCTGCCGGCCTGTCAGGGTTAGAGTTATTTCTTACTTTACATAAACTTGTCAGAAGCACATTTCTTTCTCTGCTCTCGGGTTGCATTTTTCTGTCTCGCTGTCATATTACTTTAACCACACCCTGGTGTATTTTTCATTTTGTTCTTTGTACTGACTCTGTGAGGATGATGATCTCATTTGTTACGCCCCCACAATTAAAGAAAATACTGAAAGAAAGGATGAGTGATGACTAAACAGCAGCAGTAATTACATGGGAGATGCTGACTGAAAAGTCAGCTTTGATTCTTAAAACCCAAGTCAACTCTTGTAAGCAGTCATTTAGACAACAGAGACAAATTAGGTCACATAGGTGATGAGCATGCAGTTTTTATACCACTGTGCTGGCAACAGTTGAGGCCTGAAGCATGATTTGCTTCCAGGTAGACTGTGCAACTGCCTATCCGTCCGTCTCTTCATTGTGTGCTCAATATCTCAAGAACGGTTTGAGGTATTTACTTCAAACTTTGCACAGATGTCCTCTCTAACTCAAAGATACACATTTTGAAGGTCAAAGGTCAAGATCATACAGCCCTTTGTCCACTTTATGCTTGTAAATGGAATAATGCTTTGTGGCATTTTCTTCAAACTTTGTGCTCAGACACTAAAATTATCTGATTCACTTCTTAGGTCAAAGGTCAAGGTCATGGAGCTCCAAGGCCATTGTTTTGCTCTTAAATGTGATATCTCAAGAACCCTTTAAGGGCTTCAGGTTAGTTTGAATTTTTGTGTCCTTTATGTTTCAGGCCCTGATCTATTTGACATTTGGTGATACTCTGGTTTGTACATCTCTTCAGTGACAGATTAGTGTCAGAACTGTCCATGTTGGTGGCAGTATTTTACATTCTGAAATGATTCAGAACTTAACATTATACAGCTGCCCCAACTAGGAATTGAGTCGAGAAGTGGTTTTAACTAGTTTAAGGAATCAATATATTTTGCCTTTTGCGGAAAGATTCCTTATCAATGCCTTCCACTTTATCCTATGTGCCCTGCAAAAAATTTTTGTCAAGGTTTTGGGAGAGGAAGTCAGCACATATATAACAAAGGAGTTGTAAAATAACTCTGGTGAACAGGAGTCTGAAGTAGTCCTAAGTGTGGTTTGATTTAAAAAAATAAATGACACCAGCATCGCAACATGCAGTGTCTTCGTCTTTCTGTTTTCAAGCAAGAGTGGAAACACCAGCAACACACAGCAGCATTTGTAGGAATGGGAATCGAAACCCAATTCCAACTCCCACAGAATATCATTTTTCCTTTTGCTTGTCAGTTCCCTTATCGGTTCCTTTCACTTAGTTCTGCATGCCATGAAAATAAAAGACATCACACTCTCATCAGAGGCAGTCAGCAGAAGGACAACAAAAAAGTCAAAAACCATGTCAGACAGGGGGCAGAATTGGTCAGAATTGTGCCTTAATTTTAAACAAAGACATTGCTTACTTCACAAATTTCAGTAAATTGAAATACCAGAAACTTGCTGAAGTGTTTATCTATGCAGCACAGCTTTGAGAGTCAGAAGTGTCATGTGTTTGGCATTCTTGCCACTGAAGACCTGTGTAGGCCAACTGTTCTGTCCTACACAGAAAAGAAACAGGAATGGATAGGGGAATTGTTAAAGAGTTCGATCAATCAGCAGAACTGTTAATGACACTGGTGTTGTGCGTTTATGATCAGTCGACAACTATTCACTGTGTCACTAAATAATATTGACTATCAGAAATAATTAATAATAATTTACATTAAGTAATGGGATTTAATTTATATTAAATCTACCTCGGGGCACCACCCATAAAGGGAAATGATAGTCAATTTATTAAGTCAGTCTCATAAAAGTTACTGACTATCAATTTGGAACCATGATTTATAATTAACTTAATAAAAATAACCAAAGTTACCTAATCGATTGTCAGTCAAAGTTGAAGGATTTGGAGTTCTGCAGAGAAGAGGTTGGCAAGATTCATTCTTATGCAACATTAACAGACCAGCAACTGACTTTGTGTTCAAAATCATTTATTAACAAACAAACATGAAAACATACAATATCTTACCTAACAAAGTCCTGTGAACAAGTGTGTGTGTGTGTGTGTGTGTGTGTGTGTGTGTGTGTGTGTGTGTGTGTGTAACAAAGGCAAGATGGCTGCCTCCAAAGGATGTCTTAAGACCGCATGGCTCAAAGCATTTACAACCAGGACCACATGGGGAGTGGTGGAGGAAAATGGTCTCTTTGTGTAAGGTTGATGTCTCTACATGAAGTGGTAAAGTTAAAATATAGTTAGCAGTTAGCCATAGCTTAAAGCATAAAGAACATATTCAATGAAACAATGCAGCAATTGTACAAATCAATATGTCCTGTGCTTAGCCGTGCTATGCTAAACTATGTAAGGCCCAGTTACGTTACCAAGTCCATGTATAAAGAGGTGTCCTTTCTGGTGGTGCTCTGCAAAGTCCTGTACTGCAGGTTTGGCGGTTTCCCAGTGGGTTCCAGGCCGGTCTGGCCCTTCAGCTTCTGGCTCTGAAGACCACTGGTTGCTCCTTTGTCCCTGGAGTTAGCAGCTTGATGCTCACTCTGTGGTGTTGTTTCTTGTTGTTTTGACTGGGAACTCCTGTTCCTTAAGCAGGGTCTCGTGTCGCTGTTGTTAGGAGGATTGCGGTGCTACAGTCTGCGTTGAGCAGGACTGTGGAAGAAGTCTTGAGTTGTATTCCTCAGAAGAGACTGGAAAGGTTCTGTGTCTCCTTCTACAGGCTGGGAAAGAGCTGAGAGAGAGCTGAGAGAGAGGAGCTGTGTCCCCTTCTCTCCATGGTTCAGAAAGAAAAGAGACTGCATGGCAGAGCAGGGTCTTATTGTCCTTATCAGAGGGTTCACACCTACGTGTGACGTGGGGGAGGGGGTCAGATGGTCAGCCAACTTTGGTTCAGCCTTCTGCAGGGACATGTTCTTTTTAGCATGGATCCCAACACTGGTATCAATAAAATCTTATTAATGCACATCCCAAAGCGTTTGTCAGTGCTGTGTTTAACGTTGTTGACGCAGAAAACCAGGGTAGACCTACTTTTGTCCACACAAGAGCCACAAGAATCGAGAAATGCAGTTGGCAAGCAATTGAAAGGATAAGCAGAACGAATGATGGAATTTGTGTCAATAAAGTTCTGGATGGAGGATTCTGGATTATTTTTCTAATATCTGATATGGAGATAAAGCCGACATTATTATGTCTATTACAGATACCCCGATAGTTTTTGTCAAGAGTATGCTGTCTCTCTTCACTAAAATTGACCTTTTCCTGCCACTGAGGGAGTTCATTTGTGTTAGAAGCAGATGGGAAATAAGGAGAAAAATATCTGATTTTTATATTATTGATACTGTCCACTTACAAATGTGACCTTCAGTGATATCGAGGTGAAGGATTATACATTAATGTATTCTGCTGGTATTTCAGCTGATATACCTATAAGATATACAGTTGATATGTTTGGCCTATTTATCAGTTAATATTGGTGAAATTTTCATATCTGCATATAATTATACTCAACATTTTAAGCTCTTACCTACCGATACCAGTAATGTTGTATATCCACAAATAAAATCACATCAGTTCTCTTACATAGTAATGCCAGGTACTAGGTAGTCCTTGACATTGTGCAATTATTCAGATAGATTGGGTTTGGTTTCATTGGTGTACAGGCCCTCTGCTACAGGTGCCCATCATTAATATAAAAGAAGATTATCTTTGTCTCTGTCTGATCACCAAAACTTGGTATTCAGAGTATTGGCCTATTTATTCCTCATGCAGTGAGCTATGGGAGTATTTTCAAACTCCTGTGTTGTTTTTAACAATGCAGCAGGTCCAGTCAAGTTCCTCAAACAGCCCCAGGCTCAAAGTAAAATAAGAATTGAAACCAAGAGTGTCATGTTATGCAATTATTTTCTTTGTTTACTGGGTTAAGCTCACCTACACTTTTGAGTGAAAGATCTCATCTCTGATGGGAAAAAAATGACACACTTTACAATACAATAGTCCTATTTAACCTGATATAATGCCATTTCTTAATACAAATAAGGTCTAACAGGTTTCAAATGCTTTTGTGTGTCTTTCAGCTCAGCCTATGATGTGAAAACAGGCCTGAAGGTAGCGGTGAAGAAGTTGTCCCGACCCTTCCAGTCCATCATCCACGCAAAGAGAACCTACAGAGAGCTGCGGCTACTCAAACACATGAAGCACGAGAATGTAAGTCACCTGCAAACAACAGCCCCCAGCTCTCCTCCTCCCTTTGGCCTCCTGTGAATAATATATGTATTGTTTTGTAGTTTAGCTCCTACTAAAGGACTGCATGTGTGTCTGTGTACATGGAGCTGCACATGAGCTTAACACACTGTGTACTAAGTGTTTGCTCTGTTGGAGTCCTTGCTGGAGATCCGTCTAAAGGAATGTAGCTGTGTTTATGAATAATGTGTAGGCAACGGAGATGAAAAGGACTATCAGAGTTCAGGAAGTTTAGAAACACCTGCAGTCAGGTATTCAAAGTCTTGGTATGACAGAAAGTCTCTCACATCCTAATGCGAATAACTGGACAAATGTTTTCTCCAGTGAGGAGATAAAAGCTGTGGGGTCATCCCACATCCCTCATGCCGCAACAAAAAAGTTAAATAACACATGAGAAATTAAGAGGTAGGAAAGGCTTTTTTTGTTTGAGTTTCATGTTTGACAGTTTAAAAACCACACAGATAAGTGCACTGGCCTCCAGTGTGGGGATGTAATGTCCAACTAAATAAATTTCCTTGTGAGTGATCAAGTGTGTTGTTGACTGACAGACTCACCAAACAGGTTTACAGCTGCAGCCTGAACACATTTTTGTGTATTATTTTTTTCATTACAGCAACTTTAAATCATAGTCTCTTCAGTTCATATTTATTCAATAGAGACAGCTTCCCTCATGCAATTTCTGCTTTAGTTTTGATTTTTTTGTGTGATTGTAAATGTGGGCAATTTTGATACTTTAATACTTTTTGATTTCATGAGTCTTAGCACTTAAAATCTTTCTAAAAGGCCCCCAGTCGATCACACACCAATCAATATTGGCCTATATTTACAAAAAAAATGTTTTCAGTTGATTGAAGTTGATATCAATACCAATCACCTGGGAATCAACCCATGCTCATCTTTGAGATGTCTCTGAAGGCCCACTCATCCATTTGTCCACTCATCTGCTGCTTCTGCTGCTCTGCCATCTTGTAGTAGAATCCCCCAAATTTTGTTTTCAGTCCTTTAGTCAAAAATATTAATTCAGTGTTGAAGTCTGTGCTGAAATTCACACTGAGACTAATAGAAGCTTATCAGCTAAGCTAAACAAGCTACACATTGCTACACAACAAATGTACATCATGTTAAGTGATACTATATTGCCAAAAGTGTTCACTCACCCATCCAAATCATCAAATTCAGGTTTTCCAATCACTTCCATGACCACAAGTGTATAAAATCAAGCACCTAAGCATGCAGACTGCTTCTACAAACATTTGTGAAGGAATGGGTTGCTCTCAGGAGCTCAGTGAATTCCAGTGTGGTACCATGATAGGATGCCACCTGTACAATAAGTCCAGTCATGAAATTTCCTCGCTCCTAAATATTCCACAGTCAACTGTTTGCGGTATTTTAAAGCAGCACTGCGGATCTTTTGAGCCTTCAAATATTCTCTCCAAAGTCTGTTCAGTGGAGCTCGGCGCTGTAACAGAGAGAATGGCCCCCCTCCCTTCCCCCCACAGCACTTCCCTGCTCTGTTTAGGGGCTATGTAACTTTTGCTCCTGTGACGGGGACACATATCGCGAGCGGCTGGGAGAAGTGCAAACTGCTTTACGGCACTACGCGAGATTTGGCTTCCAGCTAAAGAAGCCGGTGTTTTGCATGTAGTAGTAGCAGCCATGGCATCCGCAAAGCGTGTGAGGAGGACTCTTTCTCCAGATTCAAGGGCCAAAAAGAGACTATCAGACAACGCAAGGAACAAAACTAGAATTAACATTGGAGCCCTCTTTGCTCGGTGGCGAGAGCGTTGGGAGATGGAAAATTACAAGACGGACGCCGAGCTTGCAAAGTTACTGCTCGAGAAGTAAGTTATGTTTTCGTCGGGTTTTCCCCCGTTCAACACTTGGTTTCAGTCGGTGGTTGCTCTGAAGCATTGCATGCTTTGTGTAATTTGGCAGACGTTTTGTCACTAAATGCTACCAGCGGTTATTTGCCGGCGAGTTTCTCAGATTGCTGGAGATATATTGGCGCTGTGGTGCTCGGTAATTCACTATTTCACTATTTCTTCTATGTCTTCGGACGTCCTGTCGACTTGCTTCTCCCGGCTCTGTGTGTCAGCAAATGCACGTTGCTGTGAGGCGCTGTGTTACGACAGTGCAATTACACCAAACGACCAGAGAGGCCTCTCGAGAGCAGACAAACCTGAATCTTACATAGTGGGGCTTTAACAAAGTGGAAGGGATCGGGAACGACAGCAACTCAGCCACAAAGTGGTCAGCGGATGCTGAGGCGTATAGTGCACAGAGGTCATCAGTGTTCTACAGAGTCAATAGCTACGGATCTCCAAACTACATGTGGCCTTCAGATTAACTCAAGAACAGTGCTTAGAGAGCTTCATGGAAAGGGTTTCAATGGCCGAGCAGCTGCATCCAAACCATACATCATCAAGTGCAATGCAAAGCATTGGATGCAGTGGTGTAAAGCACACTGCCACTGGACTCTAGAGTTCCAATGTGACTGTGCACCAGTGCACTAAGATTGATCCTTAAAGACATGGATGAGGGAGTTTGGTGTGAAAGAACTTGACTGGCCTGCACAGAGTCCTGACCTCAACTCGATATAAAAGCTTTAAGATGACTTAGAGCGGAGACTGTGAGCCAGGTTTCTCAACCAAAATCAGTGTCTGACCTCACAAATGCATTTCTGGAGGATTGGTCAAAAATTCCCATCAACGCTCCCAAACCTTGTGGACAGCATTCCTAGAAGAGTTGAAGCTGTTTTACCTGTAAAAGGTGGGCCAACATCACATTAAAACGTATGGATTAAGAATGGGATGTCACTCAAGTTGAAGGTAGAAGAGAAAATACTTTTGGCAATATATTGTTTGTTAGAGGTCCAGTCTGTAACATTTTCATGTGTTAAAGTTTTCTTTGTAAAATGAGTATTTGACAAAGCTAAGAACAAGATGTGCTTAAAAGTAATTAAAGGAGTTGGGGCTGAAATGTGGATTTTTTTGGCAACATGAAACCGTAACATCAGTTACATGCTTTAACTGAGTTTACATATTTAAATGTATATTTATAAGTCTATTCACACTTTTTTCTCCTGTTTGATAAAATCAATGTTTTTTTCAGTTTATCAGTCATTTTGTTTATTCGCTTTAATAGAAACAAGTAATAAATGAGTCATTGTGAAGAGTAATTTGCTTGCATTGCTCTATAAGATCTTTTTGTGCGTCTTTGTTGAGCAAATAGTTAACTAGTAGAACACATAAAATGATTGGTATCGGTATCTGTATCGGCCAATCTTATAAGCAGTTGACTGGTGATCTGTATCAGCCAAAAAAACCTTTAGCTATTTATTTGATGATTAGTGATTCAGGCAGTTCTGAGGGCAAAAAGAGTTCCAACCCAGTAGTTGTAATGTGCACCTTAGAAAGTAGCAGGTGAGTGCAAAGTCCTGGTATCATGAAAGTCCTTCCTTATATAAAACACAAACATGACTTATGGTTCTCCTGAGCTGGTGCTGCATCCAGCTATCACTCCATCGAAACAGAGTGGATCCTCTTTTGTTATGTAACGTAAGTGGTTTTGATTTTTCACGCTTAAGAGAGACTGTGTGCTGTGTGGGAGCAGACACACAGCTGACTGATGTGTAAGTCAGTGAGTAAGAAAGATGTACTTTTTTTTGCTAAAAGTTTAAATTGTAAGGGATTAAACTCTGTAGGCAGCTGCCTGCCATGGGCGTGGAGAGAAATAAAGTGATACATGCTGATTGATGAATAATGTGGTATGAACAGAATTATTGAAAGAGGTTTTAAAGCACAGCACATTTAGAGGACATTTCCACAAAATAGGACTGTGCCATAAAAGCGTTATACAGATGTAGATCAGTGTAAAAGGAGAATTTTCAGTTGATTAGATTTCTTGCAAATATTATATTACAAAATTCATTTCCTGTATTGTTTTTTTCAATTTAAGACCCTATTCTACTGCTTGAGCAGCTTTTGTGCTTGCAGAGCAGTTTATTGTTGCACGGTGCACTTGTGCCCAGTAAAATGCATTTAGAAAATGGAGTGCCTATTTTATGATCCAAATGCAAGCTGTCTAAATGTCCAAAATGCCTTATTAAAATCTGTGTTCAATCACAGCTTTCCTGTGAGGTTGTATTGGTGATGGTTAATCAGGATGCTGTTGCCAGGTTTATCATGCCAGGAAAGAAAAACTGCACAGGGCGATATTTTTTGTTTTTAATCATCAGAGTGTTTTAATACCTTCTCCTCACTGAGAGGGATTCTGTGTTTTGCTCACACTGTTGCCAGGAGACTCCCAGGGTTTGGATTTTGGAAAGCCTGTGTGGACCAATCAGCTGTTTGTTATGGCAGCAGCTCACCAATCAGCTGTCAGTTTGTGCCCTGTGTGGGCGGGCTGCTCCTCTTTTTTTTTTTTTTTTCTACAATACCCACCAAACCTCTGTCTCTCCTCTCCAGGGGGTGGGGGGCAGGGTGTGCACATGGGGTTACTGTCTGCCAGTGTACCACCAGCATGCAGGAATTTGTACTGAAGATACACATTAAATACACACATGATTATCCTCTAATATGTGTGTATCTAAATTATTATTTTTCTTTATTTAATCATCTCAAACCTGAACTGAGCCTTTATGGAGCCAGTCATACTTTTTTACTCAAGCACAAAGAATTAAAAGTTGCTGTAATGTTAATTAAGTATGATAAAAACAACTGACTCAATATGTCAAACCATTTCTTAAGTCGTTGAAAAGCACATAAATCTGGTTAAATTTTCTTGAAGCAGTATGACACGGATCATCTGGAGTCTTGACTATCTTTTTCCCCCACACTCGCCTGGTGCCTGCACTGACAGCCTGATACACAATCTGTAACAGATATTATTTGCTGCCTCCTTCAAAATATTATCTCCCGTGATTATTTTCAGGCCTGTATGTTTGATAAAACAAGGCCAACCTAGTTTACACTATTACACCTAATAACTCATTTGTCATTGAATCCTCAGATGTGATGCAAGTAGGGATGCCCCAAATAAGATTTTTGCTGCAGATGCAAGTCAACTTTACCAATCTTGCTTTTGTGTTTTTTTCGGACAACTGGTTGAGTATTTGTTTAACAGAGCAGTACAAAAACCTCTTAGGGGGCAATACAACATCTATTCTCCCATAAGGACAATCAAATTACACAATTAGATGAACCATTTATTACATACATTAATTCTTTGCAGGGATCGGCAACTTTGGCCACCAAAAGGGTCTCAGTATTTTATTCTCTCTGTTGAAGCACCGAGTTCCTTTAAGATACAGACAAAAATGATCATTTATAATTGACTGAAAGGAGCAAATTAACAAACAACATTTTTCATCTAACATTTATAATGCTAACTGTAAGTCTAAACTGAAATACAAAGAGTAATGTTTCATCTAAAGAGCTGAGCAGCACAATTAAAGCCAGTGTAAGCTCTCCAGAATATTTCCTGGCTTTTAAAGAAGTTCTACCTACATATTTGTTTTGAGTGCAATACCTCATAAAATGTCTGAGGAAGAATGTAATTTTTTGATTGAAGATAAAATAAAATATCTACCGTGAAAATTACAAATATTTGTTGAAAAGTGTTTGATATCTGGCAGATTGTTTGTTCTTTGTAAGGAATAAAGTATATTCAGTAAAATGACCACAATGCTTCTTGTAAACTATATTTAACATTACTAAATACATTTCAAAAACTTAAAGCCAAGGATTTCTCCTAATTCCACTAAAGACCTCCCTTCATATTGAAAGTCAATATCACGGAAATAAACTAATATAAACATGAAGGAGACATCAAAAAAAATTACTATGAACACATAAAATATGAAACCATTTCCTGAAAATCTTAAACTGATGGTTAATATTTATTTCTATAAAAGGAAGCAGTGATATTACTGACATTAGGCTGTTGTGTTTTTTTTTTTTTTTTTTTGAGCTGTATGCAAAGAGTATTGAAGACACGTTTTAGTCATTTATATCTCTACCTTCTCGTGTTTAATGGCTGGTTTGTGATGTGTACTTTATGACTACATTATAGTGTTTTAATGAAACCTATTTGTTTGCTGCATTGAGTATATGTGGAGGCTGCATGTGGCCCATTGGCTACTAGTTGCCCAAACACTTATTAATGGGAATAAGCACAATTATATGTGTAAATATTGATAAATTAACACAATTGTTAAAAGACACAAGAAAATAAGCCTACCCAAAAGGTGACTAGTCTTAGTACATAGACCTGTTTTCTGCTTTCACCCCCTTTTTTATTACCTTAATTCTTTTTTCTTACTGATTATATGTTTTAGCTTTTATTTTGGTCCTCATGGTGTCATTTTATGTTGCAGGGTTCTTGTATTGTCTGGGTTCACTTTACATATTTCACGTGCTCGTGTCTGTTATGTCTTTTGTGTTTGTCTGTAATGATTCTTTGATTTAAGTTGAGCTTTTATTTTTTTTTTATTTCCTATTGTGCTTAAGCCCTTGTGCTTTCATGCCTGTATGTACCTGCCTGTTTGTCAAAGCGCTGTGTAAACCTCTGTTTAAAGTGCTATACAAATAAAGTTATTAGATTCAGTTACATTGTGCAACAGGTGCAGTCACTACCATTACATTAAAAAAAAAACAAAATTCTCCTCAAAACATTGTTATTCATACAATTACTGACCAAAAATTGCCTCCAAAGCTTTTGACAGGGTAAATCATAGTAAATTATTCACAAAATTGCAAAACAGAGGAGTTCCTTGGTACCTGATAAGAATTTTGCAAGCCTGGTATCTGCATCAATCTATGAGTGTTCATTGGGACAGGAGTATTTCTTCACCCTTCTCAGTGACTAATGGGGTTAGACAAGGTGGGATATTGTCCTCTCCTCTGTTTAATCTGTACATGAATGATCTCTCTGACCAGCTGAGGGCATGTGGGACTGACTGTATGGTGGGAGAGAGACTTGTTAACCATCTGGTGTATGCTGATGACCTGGTCGTCCTATAGTGCTGGTTTACAGCAACTTGTTAGAGTCTTTTCTAGCTATGGTGTAAAATATGATATTAAGTTTAACAGTAAAAAGAGCGTCATTATGATAGTGAAAGCCAAAGAGGATCAGAAGCTTCGGTTTCCATCTTTTTTTCATCACAGATCAAGCTCTCAATGTTGAGAACAAGGTTAAGTATCTGGGGCACATTATCAGGAGTGATCTGAGTGATGATGATGATATACAGCGTCAGTGCTGCAAGCTGTATGCACAAGCTAATATGCTAGCACGGAAATTTTCAATGTGCACAGACAATGTTAAAATAGAGCTCTTCAGAGCTTATTGTACTCCCCTGTGTACTGCTCATCTGTGGACTAAATACAGCAAAGCCAGAATGAAAAAGTTATAGGTGGCTTACAATGATGCTTTCAGAATAGCTCTCAAATTGCTAAGATGGACAAGTGCGAGTGAAATGTTTGTTACTTGTAATGTCCCCACTTTTCACGCTGTGCTCAGACATGTAATGTACCGATTCATGTGCCAATTAACTGCTTCAGAAAAATGAAATTTTGATGTCACTGACTCAACCCTCATTAAGTGATACTCGATATTTCTCGTGTTACTGGAAACACTGGAGCAAATGTCTCTTTGTGTTTTAATCATTTTATTTTGTTACAAATATTTATATTTTTATACTGTAATGATATGGATTTTAAGTCAGGAATAAAGTGTCTATAACAAATATTGTGTACCTATGTCATAGTCTGAATGCAAGCTGTCTAAATGTCCAAGAATTAATTCCCTTTTCTTGATATTACATTTGAAGAAAGCATACGTTGATTTTTGTCTAATTCTCATTTTACTGTGCCAAAAGTAATGCATCAGAACCAACTGGACCTTCAACATATCCTATTGTGTAGCTGTAACCTTGTTCAATATATTGACTAGTTTTACAGATTTCACCATTGATAAATGTTTTTTCCTGATGAGACTGAAAGCAAAGTTTTGAGACTCCGTCAGAGTTTTATGGCAGATGTCACAGCAGCAGCAGATGAGTGGACATGTTTGTTATACTACCCAAATGTGCTGCAATTCGTATAAACCACAGATAAACATTAATTCTGATCAGCCAATCATGTATTTCAACTAAATATATGTAGATAAGGTTTGTTTCTTGACGAGTACCTTCAGTTTTCCAAGGCAAAACACTGCTGTTAATTTGCTTAAATTATTGCTCCTGCAAGGTGATTTTAGATGGTTATGGAACAGCCTGATATCAATGAAGATTCATTTGTCCATAAAGGATAATCAATCACCTTTTACTTGTAGTTGAATTCAATATGAATAACAGTTGCTGGGGGTTGATGATGGATGAGGTCATGACATGCATGATGCAGATAAAACCTTTTTTTATATTTTCTACAACAAATATTTTTGACGAGTTATACATTTAAATGTTGAAATAAAGTATTTTTTTTTGTTATAAACACTAAAAGTGTATGGTCTCAGACAGTTTCAAATGTGGCCAAATGCACATTAGCATTACACATAGCCAATTCTTTAAAGTTAAAGAACTAAGAAAATCATCAAAATTGAGGTATTTTTAACACTGGATCATAGCGTCAGCTAGGGCAGAACAATATATCGTTATCGTATCGATATCAAGATATGAACATTCAAGATATTAATATCGAAAAGCAACAATATAAACGATATAGATTTCCCCCATGCTAAAACTGCACTTTCCACATTCTTTTGTATAATAATGTTTTTATTTTCTGAAAAATGCTTGGTTTACACCGAACCCGTAGTCATATCGTATCGCATCGATATTGAGATATCTGGCATGAATATCGAGATATGTAATTTTGTCCATATCGTTCAGCCCTAGCGTCAGCTAACCTGACACACCAGATGGACCATTCAATACCCTAGTCCATCAGGGCAACAGCCTATAGAAAGTGTTTGGGAATGGAGGTTTGAATTGGACATTAGGTCCGTGAGTCACATCCATTATGAGCCAACCGCAGTGTAACATACAAAATTTTAGCCACTGCGTAGAACAAACTTTCACCACAACATGCGAAAATATCATTTCTGTCCAGAAGTGCTTTCAGCGTTGTTGTTTGTTCTTCATTTAATAAAGAAATGTGGTCCAGATCTGAAAAACTGCTACTGAAGCTGTTAGCATCTATGCTAATCTCTGTACGAGCAGTCACTCCCTGATGATGTCACGCTGAAGCACCCACCTCCCACCTCTTTCTGCTTTAAAGGTCTCTGATTGGGCCATGCAGCTTTGGGCAGCTTTACTTCTGATAACATGTTTTTGTTATAAACTCCACGAGTATGTCACTCATATGATGTTAATATTTTAATCTTTCTCTGCCCCTACAGGTGATTGGTCTATTAGATGTTTTTACACCATGCCTGAGCCTAGAGGAGTTCAATGACGTGTAAGTCTAATAATTTTCTCACCCTGTACTCCTCTCTGTAAATGTTTTCATCTCAGCTCCTTGGTTTCTGTCTCTTCCTTCCACTTGTCACAACAAAAGCAGATGACTCTGAGATTAACGTAATAATGAACCTGAAATTACAAGCTAGTCCTGATTATTCTTGTGACTTCATGCAAGTCAAGCGTGTGCAGCAGGTTTAACCTAGGTGAATGTAGGGTGGACATGTGGGGCCACACACAGCACTGCTGGTCTCCATGGTAATAGCCATCTGGCAGTCTGTGGGGCTACTCTGCATGTGTGTGTGTGTGTGTGTTTGTGTGCGCAGAATACTCAATCAGAGTCATTGAATTCTCCACACGCTGTGGTGTCATCAGCTTGTTGCACATTTGTGGAAATGTGAGCCTCACAAACACATCAGTGCACTTACAAAGCACCAAAGTTGCTCAATAAGGATGCTGCACCCTCTTTTTCATGTGATCATTAGTGAAGTCGAAAACATCACATCAGTCATCTTACTGCAGTGAAAGAGAAGATGACGTGTGCAGATGTTTAAAAAGGAGATGGTGACTTTTTTCTGGTGTGATGTCAGATAAAACAGATTTATCATGAACAGAGGCTGCGTGTTTGCTTAGTTTATCTGTACACTGGAAAACTATCTACTACCAAGAATAAGATAAGAAAAGAAACCCTTGTTCAACTCTTATACTAGTTCTTTTCCCACACTCCTTCACTTATGCATGACCAACTTTTTTTTATATTGTTTGTTCCCAAATAAAAATAAGACTAGATTCAGAAAACTGACAAGAGTGAAGGGGGGGACAGAATGATTTTGCCAAATAGGATAAAATTACAATGAAACTCGGGACATTCAGTCTAGTTAATTTAACAAAAGGACAAACAAAAGGCTTGACCAGTTTAAAAAGAAGTGTGCCTAAGGCCTGGTACACAAATATAGACTTTTATGTTTTAGGTGAATTTGAAACTTTGAGAGACCCCCACACATGAGGATCAATCATGACAGATGTAGCTGACTTATTCCTGTAGTGTGTGGTGAATTAGCATAGCACACCACACACAAACTCAATCACTCACCAACAACCAGGGCCTCTAGTCTTTCAGCTTGTGCGCTCACGTTGTCCAACACAACTTTAGTGTAAACAAACATGAGGAATTAAAGCTAAATGAGGCTAGCAGTTTGCTTGTAATGACATCCTTGCTGGTTGTAATTAGGGCAAAAAAATTAAACGAACAGTTTTCAAGCATACTTGCTAGTTGCTAATAACTGAAGATTTCTACTACCAATCTTCTACTGTTGCCATGGCTACATAGGCCTCCTGCTTTAGCTGACATGCTCCCTGATTGGCTATTGTTGTTCCTTGTGACAAAACACAAAGGACATGATCAGCTGTCCTCAACCCAGCAACCGGCACAAACAGAGTGATGAACTAACTCATTACACTGCTGTTGTAGTATAAGCAGCAATGGTGGTAATAACAACTGCATGACTGCAACCAGGCTGATATGAAAGCACTGCTTAATGATAATGTTTTGGATCCTTATGCACAACATGCCATGAAAATAGCAACAGGTTGATATTACTCACCGTCTCTATAGCAGATCGTTGTTGCAGTAGTTTTCAATTTTTTTTTGCCTAAGGCACCCCCAAAACTAAGGCAAAATCTCACGCTTTATATCCAAATAGGATGGCCTTGACAGAAATTTTAATGTCTTATTAGCCTTACATGTTTTTTGTGTATAATTCATGGCAGGTAAAATTTGATGAACAACCACATAACTTTGGAAATATATTTACAAAATTATTTGAGATGCACATTATTGTTTTTTTTGCCAATATGCCAATATTTTAAAACTTATTTCAGCCCGTACTGATATTGATTCTGATGTATACAAATGTTTTTTTTTTTTTCTACACCTACATTAAATGCAAGATTTATTTTTCACACTAGCAGTAAAATCAAGTTCAATTTGCCCTTTTAAAAGGTAGAAGGACCAATCTACTCTTAATGATTCTGATGACAAAAATCAGGCCATTTTTGTGGCTTTTACTTTCAAATCAAAATAAATATGCAAAAATTTTACAAACTCAATACGAAGTTATAAGGCTTAAGTATTAGCAAAATTAAATATTGACAGAAATTTTTTCATAGCTGCTGCTAAAAATATTTCAGTTTTGAAGCAGTTATCTGCCAATATCGATGTTGTTCCCATAATATTGTGCATCCCTAAAGAATTTATTTTAAATTTTTTAAAATTAAAAAAAATCTGCACACTTATTTTACTTTTTAGGTCACAATTTTTAGAATTAGATTAACCACTTAATAACATTGGTAAATGCAAAGACGGTGTTCACTTGATTTTTCATGTTTATGTGTTTTTAGTAGTTTGTGGAAAAATAGACTTTGAGTATAACGTAATTAAAATCTCATCCAACTGGGGTGCTGGTTTGGCGGAGTTGTAAGCAACCAGGCACGACCAATGTTCATACTTCTGCCGGCCCGGGTTCAAATCCAACCTGTGGCCAGACTGTCCTCCCCTACTCTCTCTCACCCCCCCTCACCATCCTTTCCACTGACTCTCTCTCTCCTATCAATAAAGGCATAAAATGCCCAAATAATAATCTTAAAAAAGATCTCATGTAATGTAGTGTAATTTGTGATGATAAAAATATTGTGCCAATTCTCAAGGCACACCTCGACACCACTGTGCCCTGGCACTCCATTTCAGAACCACTACATTACAGGACCCAGCAGAAGCCCCTCTTCTTCATACACTAAATTTATTAACATATATATCGTAAGACGTATCAGACATTTATAAATATGTTTGTCTGTACAATTGGTCAGAAGGCATTTGACATCCAGTATTAAGCAAAGACTCGTATTGTGGATAGCTAAACCTGTTATTTTTCTTCATATAATGCAAAACAAGACTCGATAGTGATATTAACCCAGCCTTGCCTTTTTGTGTGATTTGGACGGCACCAGAATACTGTTGTGTGAACATGAAATCATTTTTAAAAATGCAAAATTGTAGCATTTTTTTCAACTAAATCCTCACAAAGCAGTAAGAGTGAAATTCATTTAGATAAAATGCAGTATGGGGAGGCACTAATCAATAAACTACTTAGGCTTAAACAGAATAATATGAATTACATTGTGAAAAATGTATAGTGCACCCCAAACTTACATAAAGTCCTCCACCTCCCCCACACTCCTTTATTTTCACAAGTGGTTTACATGCACACAGCTCAGCTAAGCCTCCACAAGAGCCCAGAGAGAGTGAGGCTTCAGAGATGTTCTCCTTTCATAGGCGAGTCCACCGATGAAACACAGCTTGATCAGCTTCTGACTAAATCAGCAGCAGCGCAGAGTCACACATATGAGAGTCAAACAAGTGGTAAGCACCTTGGTTGCTGCAGAGGAAGAGGAAGGGAGAAATAAGGAAACAAAAAAAACCTCAGCCCTATGCCTGGCTTTTAACAATAATACAAGCAAAAAAAATGCATTAAATAGGAGCCAAGATTTGGGCCCTGTTTTTGACCTGAAGTTTTATTCTGCTATTAAGATGCCACACAGTCCTTGTTTGGAGCCAGGCAAACAGCGCAGAAAGGATGGATTATATGCCCTGGTCATATTTTTGTGTCTTTTGGAGTGACATGAATTAAACCAATCAATGTTGCCTCTTATTCACTTAGAAGTAGAGTGTGATTGTTAGCTAGCATGTAATTATTTACACTGCAGAGTTCACTGTTTGGTCTAAACTCCAGCAGGCTCATCTAATTCATCTTCTTTACTGTTAAACCAAACACACAGCGGACCCTGTATGAAAATATGTCAAAGCTCAGATAACAATCCAAAAATTAAATTCTCAAAATCAAAATCTCAAGTCAGGATCTGATGGGTATATGTTGATGAATGTTCTGTGAAGTGTTTCTATTCAACCTTGGAACATGATTATTGGTGTGGCTCTTAAATATGTGTAAAAATATGAAAGTAGCTTTTTGTTGCATGCGAACATTTGCTTGTGTTTGTGCTTCTGCGTGTTTCTTTGTGTAATGGTTTAGCTGGAGGATATAAAACAAGAAAGGAAGCATGCCAATATTGGTATTGTGATGGAACTTATCAATACAATTGTAAACTGCAAAGAGCATGTGTTGTCTGCTTCTTGTGTGTGTGTGGGTGGGGGGGGTGTGTGTGGGTGTGTGTGCGTGTGTGTGTGTGTGTGTGTGAAAAAAATCTCAGTGGAGGGTTTGTCTTGATCTTGCAGCTGTAAGCCCATCTTTCTGATGTCCTCTTTAACATCAGGAAAACACTGTACTAAACTGACAGTAGGCTGCTGATAGTTAATTGAGTCATTATTAAAGATTTGACACAAAGAAAAATTCAAAGCACAATAAGTAATAACAAAATCATAAAAATGAATCACAGATAACCTAAAGGAGAGACAAAAATATCATTTTCCATGTTTTTTTTCTTTTATTTATAGTTACCTCGTGACACATCTAATGGGTGCAGACCTCAACAACATTGTCAAGTGTCAGAAACTGACAGATGACCACGTCCAGTTCCTCATCTACCAGATCCTCCGAGGCTTAAAGGTCAGTGACAAGAGTTTCAGTGAATGTCACAACACCAGGGTGCCAAACTCTAAAGATTTTTTTCTGTTTTGTTAAGCCACTAGAGTAAAGATGCTTTATATTTGATTTTTTTCCATTACCTGGAACTAAGCCTCCATGCTGTAAGAAAGGACGCAATGTGTGATAACGCTGTTCAGTATTATGATATTTATATTGTATGTGATAGATTAAAAAAACAATGATAAGTACAAGAGAGTTTATTAAATCATAGATTTGTTCCCGAGAAATATTGAGTCATAGGGGTTGCATTTAAATGCATGATCACTTTGAACTTCATAATAAAACAATATGAAACTGTTACTGCAACAAGCTAAAACAACTACAAAAAAAGTTACATTTTACAACTAGGGGTGAATCTAAATGAAATCCGAAAAAAGTTTTTTATTATTTAAACTGGCATAAACAAGATAGCTAATTGCCAACTTTAGCTTCACTGGACCGCAATAAAAGTATTAAAGCAGTTATTCCAGAAATATTGTATAACATTTGTAGTGACTGTCTTGCATGCAAAGTCGTGGTTATTCTACAGCAGCGTTCATAGATGTGGGAAGACTTTACGTTCATCCAAAACAAAATACCTGCAAAAATGTAACTTGTTGTTGATGTTCCAGTTTATTAAACTGACAAAAAATGAATTAACCATGTTATTTAAGACAAACGATTATAGATGACTGGCCTGTGTTACAGTAAAAATCATTATTCCCACCACCTATGACACCAGCTTCCTCATTACCTTTGACCCAGAAAACACCTTACTACACAGCCTCACTAATAACCTCTCGTGACCAACTGTCCCCACCTAGTGCTCATATTATCTCTAACTGAAATAAACATTTGACTCCCGCAACCACATTAAAAACTTTTTTTACATATAATTTACTGTGATATATTCAGACTGTTGCATTGTGTTTACTGCCAATGCTCATTTAGTGATAATGATAAAACTGCAATTAATTGCACAGCCCCACTTGTTCCTATACTGTGAAATTGTGTTGAAAATATAATACTGTACAAAGGCTCATCAAATCAGCTGTGCCATTTTCTGTAGATCAAACAAAATAAAGTTAAAAATGAATTGAATTTTAAAACCACTAAACCAAATGTAGCCGTGAGATGGTTGGTATAATGTATCTGTAGTTTTGTGCAGACTTGTATCACTGTATTTGTCCCCTTTAACAGCCACAATCACAGCTGACTATCAAGCAAACATGAAAGAAAAATCAGTGAAACACACTTTCAGTTTGCTGTGTTTTAATTCAAATTGTTCTTTTGATGAAATAACCAGTGCATTGTCTTTTCCTCCCACAGTATATCCATTCTGCAGATATCATTCACAGAGTAAGTTCAAGCTAGCTCACCTCTGATGAATAAAATTATTTCCAAACTCTCTTCATACTTGTTTTATGAATGCTAAAATGATAAAGACCACCACACATCATTCCGTATATTTACTGAACATAAGTATTCCTTTCAGTTTTCTGTTTTAACTTCCCCACTCTTCTCTGTCCAGGATTTGAAGCCCAGTAATCTGGCTGTTAATGAAGACTGTGAGCTCAAGGTGAGGAAAATTTATTTGAACTAACATTTACCAGAAAGATTATTTTGCTTCTCTTTCTCTTCTCCCTCTAAAAAATTTTTTGCCTCATGCTTAGATTTTGGACTTCGGTCTGGCACGACACACAGATGATGAAATGACAGGCTACGTGGCCACCCGATGGTACAGGGCGCCGGAGATTATGCTCAACTGGATGCACTACAACATGACAGGTACACACATACACACCTGCAGACTCAGTCATAAAGTTTAGTGCAACTAAATGTATCATGACATTTTTCAATTTCACACTTTGAAATAGCTTTTAAATAGCTTTTTGCCACCTGTGCATCAAGTGTTGCAAGGATTCAGAAAACATCTATAGAACTCGATTCTAGACCATATATATGTAGCTGTTTATTCTGAAGAGTTCCTTTAAAAGAATTGAGGACGTAAGAAATGACAAGGGCTATTACAGAGAAACTGGGACAGCTTTCAATTTTTTAGCGAAGGTTCAACATTGGCAAAATCACCCAAATCAGTCGTGTAACACAGACTTTTGGTGCAGGTCAAAGAGTGCAGACTTTCTGTTTCTTTGCCAAGCATTGATTAAGTTTCTGTCTCTAAGACTTAATACCTTCAAGACTTTATTTTCAGATAGGGTTAAAGTTGGTTCTTAGACTTATAATAAGGGATGCACAGCATTATCAGCTTAATATTGGTGTTGGCAGATTAGACCTTAAAACATAAATTATTGATATTGACAGATTTGACAACTTTTGTCGACATGCACAGCTGCTATCAACTGCTCTCATTTCCAGTATTTAAGGTGTACTACATTACCTTAACTTATAAAGTGTGGCATAAAGTTTGTAAAGTTTAAGGCAAAAATATCAGATATTATTATTATTTTTGACAAGAGTGGTGTTATCTTAGTTGTTTTAAGAAATAATTTAAGTTTATAAATCAATAAGCAAATATTACGCACTGAAATGTGAAATTCTTAAATGCAAAATTATAAATATTGTATCTTGTTTTTTTTTTTATTTTTGAATTCACTGCTTTTTGCAGGGTTACTTCTGTTTATCTCTTTAATGGAAATAATGATAAAGTACAAATATTTATGTTCAAAACTGTTTGCATTCTTAATATTTTCTAAGTATATTACTTCAGTTTATTGCTATTACTATTATTATTATTGTTTTTATTATTATTATTTCTTTAGTCGATCAAATGGTGCTTTTTGTTGTACAGTTTTCCAAATTAAAAAAACACATAAAAACCGTCATTAGGTCAGTTACTCTGCTCATTTTACCTAGCATTGTCTCCACCTAAAAATCTAAAATTTTCTGCAGTTATAAGGTCTTATAACTCCTAAGCCTGTTCCCATGTGTGAACCTACAACTTGTTTCAATGAATTTTCTCACTTATGTAACTGGTAAAAAAATTGAAGATGCAGCATGGTCCTACAATGTATGAAAAGGGTCTTAAAAAATAGTTTAACTGTACATTAGACCGACAGACCCAGCACGTCCCACACATCCATCAAAGGACTGTGGTAGATGGTATAGCAGCAATTTTAGTTTGAAGAGCATCAAATTACCTAAAATGAAAGCACACAGTGTGAATGAGTCAGAGTGCCCACAAGTCCTGGATCAGAAAACAGTCCTAAAGCATGTTTAAAAATGTGGGAATATAAGTGATTGGATATTGGCAGAATCCAGTGTTTTGCATCTAATCCACCATGAGCACAGCAGCACTTAGCAAAATGACTGTCCAGAAAAAACTACCTGTCAACAGTGGGAAACCTTGAGCAGAACCAGACGTATGTTGGGCAGGCATCTGCTGCAGCTGTGTTGGGGGGGTGGACTCCTGAAATTCAGTTACAGTAAAGTTATACAGATTTGATTTATATGAGGACACAATAAGAGGCATGGTTATCTAAAGCGTGTTTTTTCTCTCTCACATGTAACAGTGGATATCTGGTCTGTGGGCTGCATCATGGCTGAACTTCTCACAGGACAGACGCTCTTCCCTGGAACAGACCGTATCCTTCCACCATTTTCCATTACTGCACAGGAACTATATGACTGTACCTGTACAGCAGGTGACCTGTATATCTGGAAAAGCTGTTGATGTGCTGTTGGATTAGAGCTCCTGATTTTTTTTCCCTGAGATTCTTGTTCCCTGTTTTCAAGGACACAACATTTTGCACACACATTTGTACCCACTTGTGAGCTGACAAAATATTAACTGCATGCCAGAATACTTAAGTGTGCAAGTCCGTGTCTGTGTGTGTGTGCCATGTGATCAGAGGGAGAGTCCCCTGTGGTCTATGACTCAGCTCTGCCCACTGTTGTCTCCATGTTTCTTTGAGCACACACCTTCCTGTTCCCCTCCCACAAAGCTTCCCATCAACACCAGAACAACACAACAATCTTTAGAGCAAAACTCTCAGGACCCACTGTTATGGCTTGGAGATATGGACCAAAAGTCATAGCTCAATATTTTTGAGTGCAGTGGCGACAAAGGACAAATACAGGGATTGTGAAAGGGGTGGGGCAAAGAAATCAAAACTTGTTCTCATTATAGCAGAACTCTAGACTTTGATATGATTCTAGTTACAAATGGAAACTAGTAAAACCAGTTTGATACCACCCAGTAATGGGGATTTCTGTTTGTTTTTAATAACAAAAAAAGCAGACAAATTCTTACTTAACTATTTAGTGACTCTTTCATGTTGATATTATTGATTAACAGCAGTGACCAATAAATAATATTATTTAAAAAATAGCCTTCTATCTGATCAGTCATAATAAGATTTACTTATGAGATACATTATCCGGTTATGGCTTCTCTAACAAATGACTCTGCTTTTTTATTAAACAAAACAAACAAATGAATAAACACAGCAATCTGTAAGAAGTCACAATAACAAATAAAACAACTAAACAAAAAAGAATAACAAGTACAGCAATAAATAAAAAAATCAAAATTACAAAATAAAGAAACATAACAAAAAAAGATAACAAAACAAGTCAACAAATAAAAAACAACACATAAAAAAAAGAAATTAAAATGGCCATCGCACAACAAATCTAAAAATCAAATAAGAAGACAAATCAGTGACTACAAAAACACATCACAAATCAGAAACACAACAGCAAAAAAACACAATAAACAGAAAGAACACAACAAAAATACTAAAAGAAAAGCCCGACACAATTAAAAAAATACAAGTTAAACACAACAACAAATGGGCAGTTGTATAAAAAATAACTAAAAAAACAACAAATCAGAAAGTACAACATTAACTACTGTATGTAAACTTGAAAAGTAAAACAGTAAAATATTAGAAAACACAACAATAAATACAGAGGCACAACAACAAATAAAAAACAAAGGAAACCAAAAGAACACAACATGTTTGGGGGGGGATATGTTTTGTTTTATTTTTACAGGCTGTTTTTTCACTCTGTGTCGTGTTCTCTTTTATTTGTTAGATTATTTTTGGATTTGATATGATGTTTTGCTATTTGTTGTTGTGTTTTTGCACTTCAGAGCCACTGTTTTTTTTTTCCAACTACCAGCCCAAAGCAAGCATGCACTCATTACATCTTATTCACAACCTTTTCTGATGACGTTAAATGTTTTAGGCGCTTGCTTTAGTTATCAATAAATCCATCTCTTTTGCCTGAGTTACAAGAATGCAAAACAAACAAAGAATTTGGCGTACGATTTATTTTTCAAACAAAATAGAATAAAAGTAAAGGATTATATTGTCTACTGTTATTTTACTGTCATGGGTAAACTATAAAATAGAGAGACAGAAACACCTTAGCTGGCCTGATATTACAGACACAAATGATGGCACTATCTGTTGTACCTCTCACCTCGTCCTGTCCCTCTCCATCACCCTCCATCCCTTCCTGTTTTCCTTCATGTGCGTGTGGTAGACATTGATCAGTTGAAGCGAATAATGAAAATCGTTGGATCCCCAGGGCCCGAGCTCTTGATGAAAATCTCTTCAGACTCTGTGAGTGTCAAAACATCCTGCAAAAGCTCTCTGCACTACCCCTCCTGCCTGTTGTTTGTGCTGCAAGAGTTGGATGGTCTACTTTACTACTCTGTATGGGCATTACTTTTTTCTGCTGCACTTAATTTCCCCTGAACTGGTTTGTTTTCTCAGGCTTTATTTGCTTCTATGGTAAAAAGCTTTTGAATCTTACCTCTGTCTGTACTTACGTAACCTAAATAGCTCAGTTTGATAGTTAGAGGCTGGGTTGATACTAGGGATGCAACAATTCTCAGTAAAAAACTGTTCGGTGTAACATTCACGATTCAAAACTCGTGTGAATTGTGGTATTTTTGGTTTTGAGTACAAACAGCTGTCATTTATAAGTACCTTTGTCTCTCTGTATTGGCTCTGCTGCATGTGCACTTTGGGCTAAGTAAACTCCTGCCATAAGTAGCAGTGTGCTAAAGTTGGGCCAAGACATCACTACTCCTCTGAGAGGAGAAGCAGCTATATGCACTCACACTCACAAAATGAGGGACGTCTCATTCTTCTGACCTGTGGTAGGAGCAGGGGAAAACATACTTCAGAATTTGCCAGACATGAAAATCAATCATGTTTTAGTTTATCAATACGATTGTGGAGCCTTGTGGGCCCTGTTGCGTGACGGAAATTTTTTTAAACCACTGATGCACAAACATCCATTATGTTTTGAAGGGGGCATGAACTCCAAGCACATCAGCACAGTGCATTGTATTAAGCAGTGCATGTTTTACCTTTTCACTGTGGCCTGGCCTGAAATGAAATAAAAACTCGGGTAACTTCACAACCAGGGACAGGAATTGTCACATTTTACCAATACCAGTGCCTCTGCTGATTTGGTAATTGATACCATTCCTTATCGATTCTCTGATTGATTCCCATGGGGTTTTTTTGTGAGGTATTCCACACAGGCCTTCTGTGGCGATGACATTGAACACATGCCCCCCCTGACATATAATGCCGTGTTGCATAGAAAGATACATCTGCACATAGCTGATGCGTCCACCTTAGCTTGATATCGCATAGACACTGGATGCTCTGCAGTGAGCCACGTAGAATTTAACCTCAGTTATGACCACTCCTTTTCCTTTCTGCCGTGATCACATCTTGACGCCATTGTTTTCATTTCTGCTGTCTGCGTCTGATAAGAACATACTGACCTTGATTTGCAAGGCATGCTGAAAAAAGTGGAAGGGATTGATAAGGGAGTTGTTCAGAAAAAAGACCAAGGATATCAATTCCTTCAGCCAATTATTATCAATTCACAACTGAAACTGGTTTTCAGTTCTAATCCCCATCCGTAACAGACTCATGACATCCTGGCCTCTGCAGCAGGAAAAAGTATCCTCATATGCTCAAAATGGCTGTGAAAAGCACCTCCAGACTTTGTCAGAAATTGTTCTCCAATTTTGTTTTCTTGCCAAAGTCTGCAGGATGACCATTGGAAGAAACTTAATGTCAGCAGTTTAATTATGATGCACTTCAAGTCAGCTCAGAATGAAATAGACAGTTATACAAATGAGTAAAATGCCATCAGGATGGGTTTAAATATGAGAAAAGAAAATTAAGTTTTTGTCTAAAAACTTTAATAATACAATTGTTGCAGGTAAAATGTGTTTGTCTCCAGCATTATAAATTATTTATTACAGATGTTCCCTATGGATAGAAAGCACTTGAAAAGGTTACTTGTAGAATGTGTTTCTATATAAAAAATGATATCATAAATACATCAAGGATGTTTATGGAAATGCATTTTCATCTTAAAAGTTTTTGGGAAATTATTCCTGTTCCTTGAAAAAAATTGCCCTGAACACCTTGGAATGGAAAATAATTTTAAAAAGAAAAACTCTTCAATTGATTAGTTGTCAAAACCGTCCCAAAAAATTTAAGGAAAACGCAAAGTATGTACCAAACAGTGGGTGAAGTGAATTGTTGCATCCCTCGTTGACACATCCCTAAACTTTCTCTGATTGTATAATGTTGCCCGGTCTGTCTCTCCATCGCACCCTCTTCATCCTCCCCCAGCGTGTGTGCCCCCTCATCCCACCCCTCCGATCCACGAATTTCCTCTCAACCCCCCCTTTTGCTCTTTGCCACCATGTTACGATGCCCCTTGACTCAGACGCTGTAGATATAAACCAGCTGCAGCAGATAATGCGCCTGACGGGGACGCCCCCAGCCTCCCTCATAAGCAGGATGCCCAGCCATGAGGTGAGACACGCCCCACTTCCATTTTTCGCACATGCCCCAGCTCTCACACCCCCAGCTGGAGTCAGGGCACTAGCAGATAAACCCGCCCCCCCCCCCCCCCCCCCCCCAGTCCTGTTTACAGACAGATTCAGTTGGACCTGATGTGTGTAAGTCAGCTTTCTCTGCTCTCACTCCACTCACTCCCAGTTTCCTCTCTGACTCACCATGCTTATCTCAGCAAGGCTTCCCAGAGTGCTTTGCAAGTGTTTTCTGATGAGCTGTCTGCAGTGACACGTTGGTTTTGAAAAATAGGGCACTGTGGGAGAATTGGGTTGTAATTGAAATGCTTGAAGCATGCTTTACTGGAAACATGCATTCATTTCTGCACTGGATGATTTTGGTATATGTTGTACTTTTCCATATTTTCTACAAACCTTACTTCCAAAAGAGCTGGGACTTTGTGTCAATCACAGATTAAAAACAGGATACAGTGATTTGCTAATAATTTTCAACTTGTACGCAATTTAATACAACACAATAACAGGATATTTCATATTCAAACTGAAAACATTTATTCATTCAATTTTTGTGCCTGCAACATCCTCCAAAACATTTGGCCATAGCAAAGTCCGGAGGGGAAATATGTAATAACAGATACATCGCACACAGTCTACTGTACCTGTTTATCAAATGTAAGAGCTCACTTGATTACAACACAGCACTTATATCAGCCAGTTACTCAGTGAAATTCAGTCTTAATATTTTTTTCTCCCCCAATTAAAGGTGACAAATAACTAAGTAACAAAACAGCACCTTTTTTACATAAGGATATTACCAAAAGATAAGATATCTCTAGACTCAAACTCATGGAACAAATCTGCAGAAGCCCTCAGGGAAGGATTTTCCAGGGTTAGATAGTAACTATAATTACATTTACTTAAGTAGCTGTATTTGAGTAGCTTTTTTGTGTACTTGTACTTTTTAAAATAACTTAAAATCTTAACTTTCTTTTGATGGTCCCAGTCCCTGTTGTGTTTGACTGTTTACATCATGTTTTAGGTGTCTATTAAGCAAGGATTTGATGAAAGTGAAATAAAAATAAAAAAAAAATAATCTCAGTAAAGGATCAGATGCAGTTCTTTTTAAACGCTCTGATCTTAGGGAGCAGGGAGGGATTTGTAGCTTAATATCAAGCAACATGTTTCTTCTCAACAAAACTTGTTGATCTCAGAAAGCTGTGCTTTTTTTGTTGTGTTTTCTCACAGGCGAGGAACTACATTCACTCACTTCCCCAAATGCCCAAGAGAAACTTCGCTGATGTGTTCATCGGGGCCAATCCTCTCGGTGAGTTCCTCTGTCAGCATCACACTACAGGCCTGACCTACTGAGTCCCTCTTGTGGTCACGTCCAGTCCCAGTTTGTGTCTAAAACTTTACAATTATTCCTCTTTCATTCTCCAACTTTTACCCTAAGCACTGAGCACTCAAGGACCTTAGTAGAGCTAAATTTGCAATATATGAGTTTGTTAAGCTCTGAAATGAAATAAAATAGAAATTGGCGTCTTTAGTCACCAAAGAGGGACATTTTAATTTTATCCCCATTGTCAGAGAGGCCCAACTGTAACAAAATGCAGGATACTTCAATAATACATTGTAATTTCTTATGCTTTAATGAAAAGATTAAAAAATGAAGCCTTCATCAGTCCTCGAATTTGGCTAAAATGGGAAATAAAAATGCCTAATTAAATGAGATAAACAAATATAGACAAAAGAATTCAGGCCAATATAGCCTACTTTTTCAGTGTAATGAACATAATTATTGCTGATAACAGAATATTCTACTTACAGGAGATTTTTTTATAATGTAATATAGTGATACATGAAACATAATTTCAGAAACTAACAAAGTCAGTCAACTTTATTATCATCCTGTGGGAAATTTGTTTTGTACCAGGCATCAGCAGACCAGTACATGATCAAACATAAAGCATACAGGCATTAGGAAAACCAGGAAAAATCCTGAGCACAAGTGAAAAAGGAAGGCACTTAAACCACACAAAAAAGCCAAAGGCTAAAGAATCAGACAAAGCTCCATAAAGTGCATTCATTGCTATGCAGTGGATAAATAAACAGTAATGATGAATAGTTGAGGTAAAACAGATCAATAAATAATCAATAAATAGTCTATGTCAATAGACTGGAAATATTCCCGAAACTAAATATTTTACGGGAAATATTTAAATTTCAAGTTTGCATGACAAATGTTATCATGTTTTTAAGCAGGTTTATAATGTATTGTGATTATTAATGACTTGCCAACTACATTAAATGAGAATGGGGGTAGCATGTGGCCCCTGTGCCTCCAGTTGCACACCCCTGGTATTAAGCATTAGGAATGAGACACATTATTATGATGCTATTTATCGATATATTAATAAATCCCACCTCCGGCATGTAATTAAATTACTCTTAATGAATCATTTATGTATAGGCATCTGTGGCTTAGTCTGGTAGTACGCTCTACCGACAATCAGAAGGTTGCGGGTTCAAGCCCTGCTCCAGTTGCCACATGACGATGTGTCCTTGGGTAAGACATTCAACCCACATTTGCTCCCACTGCTGCGTCAATGGCATCTAAATAGGTATAAAAGGGAGAAGATGTGACAGCAAATGCTGAATTTAACCTGTACACAGACTTTAACCATCAGTGAATGAATGAGAGAGTAAATGAGTAGCTGTGACCTGCGGTGTAAAAGCTTGAGTAGTCAGAAATACTAGAAAAGCTTTATATGACACTTTGACTTTATTTTATTGTATTGTATTTTTATTTATTTTTTTATTGCTTTTATAGCTTTTTATTGTTTTTATTTATTCCTTTTTATTTACTATCTATTGTAAAGCACTTTGGTTCACCAAAAGGGTGTTTGTAAAGGGCTGTATAAATAAAGAACATTTACATTTACATTTTACATTTGATATAAGCTTAAGTCCATCTACCATATTAAAAGACAGGATAAAAACACATGAATAAAACAAATAAATAAGTGAATCCTCACAAATGGGATTAAAATAAATACTTTGTTTTGTTTTAGTTTTTAATGTCAGTGACTAATGCTGCATCACTTAAATATTTGTTTTTATTCATCAAAGACTAGAAAATAATTTCCCTTGCAGCACTAATGTGGACTCACAGAAAGTGATACATTTTTCATCAAGAAATTTTCATCAGAGCCCTCACACACACACACACACACACACCGTTAATTGCTGCTCCACTGTCAAGAATCACTTACACCCTTATCGAGTGGCAACAGACCTCAAAGTCTGTGAGTCTAAAGATTTGAGATTAGCTCTAAGTGTATCCATTTAGATAGTCTCCTTCAAATGTACTGCCCACAGATTTGTTTTTAACAGCCCCAGCTTTTTTTCTGTTTGAACTGGATTAAAACAGTACTGTTTCTTTTACCTTGTTCCCTCTCTGTTCTTTCATTTATTTCTAACTGTTTTCTTGTTGCCTGGTTCAAGCTGTGGATCTGCTGGAAAAAATGCTCGTGCTGGACACAGACAAGCGGATCACAGCATCTGAGGCTTTGGCCCACCCGTACTTCTCCCAGTACCACGATCCAGATGACGAGCCTGAAGCAGAGCCTTATGACCAGAGTTTCGAAAGTCGCGAGCTGGAAATTGAAGAATGGAAGAGTAAGTTTATTCACTGAGAACTCATCACGTAACCTCACCCTTTATTAACTGAAGCTGTGCTCAAAGCTACGGACTATAGCTGGTAGTTCAAACAATGTGTGCAAACAAATATGGCAAAAATGCCTTGATGTGAAACTGATTTCAGCTTATAGCATCAGACCAGTCAACCTCTTGCACTGTGTCCCACAATGCAAAGCACCATCAGAAATAGAAATGGCAGACTGTAACAATGTGGATCTACAGCAACAACAGTAGCACTGACGCTGTGACTCAAGAGCAGGTATGCAAATCAAAGCCTGGTGAGATTTCCTTCTTTCTGACTCTATCCACGGTCTTTCTCTGCTATCAAAAGCCCCAACAATATCTTTACAAAAAAGAACTGATGATTGTTGGTGCATAGGTGGTAAGGTAAACTGAGGTTATGTTATCAAGGCTGGATAGCTCTACGTGTGAGCTGTAACACTGATTTTCAGCTTTTGCAAACAGGGAGCTGTTTTCATACCTACCTTTACCACAGATTTAAGTGTCCTCCTCATGTTTGCTGTCTCTCCTCACAATGCCATGCAATGTGAGATATCTTGCCCCAGTTATTGTGCATAGTAGTAAATATTTAAGCTACTCATGTCAGGAGTTTTTCCCCCTCAAGCACATTGATTAACAGGCACCAACAATGCAGAGCCAACACAGAGATAAATTAAATGAAATATAGTGATACATAAAATTAAAAACTCTGACATTTTTGAGACATTTGTAACTATGGACGCCACACTAAATGGTTTAACCCTATGACGCCTGTTGTATCATGTTTGGTACATACTTTTATGATACCTCTATCTAATCAATATGATCAACAAATTACTAAAAAAAACAACTGAATGCAATCAGATAAATGATTAAAAAATGTTCCCAAATTAATTGTCAGTTGTCAAAAATACCTAATGTATTAAATGAGATACAAAAAAAATATATGTTAAATTTGATGGAGATATTGATTTTTTAGGATTTCAGTAGAAAGTGAAATAAACATTTCAGCTCCAAAAAAATTAGAATTTTCTGGCTATAAGTTGTATTTTTTAGGCTTTAAAGGGTTAAAATTTTATTTGTAAATGTTGCCTCCCAACGCAGCTCACAGCCAAAGTGTGTATACAACTGACCTGCTTGAAAAATAAAGTCCAATCTTGTCTCTGTCGTCTGTCAGGGTTAACCTACGAGGAGGTCCTCAGCTTCGTGCCACCGTCCTTTGACGGAGACGAGATGGAGTCATGAAGAGGAGCGAGGGAGGAGGAGGCACTTTTTTCTTCCATCTTTTGTTTTCCTACAAGCACTCTTTAAGGACTATCAGTCTCATGTGACTATCCACCACTTTTACTCACACACGCACAACCATGACATTCAAGTGCCTGCCACCATTCATTTCCAGGGGACGTTGTGGTATCAGGGATAAAACTTGGCATCCTGTTCCTTCTGCCGCCCACCCCCCATTTTACCTTGCTGTTTTTGTTACTCTGCATCTAGACGAACTATGGCAGACTCATGTCCTCTAGTGTTTTTATTAAGTTTTTATCCCAGACATAAATTGTTCATATAGTTCCCCTTTTTGATAAAGTAATAACTGGAAACTTTAAGTCATTATCTTAGAAGAGGCTGAAGAAGCAAATCTAGTGATGTGCATTTTATAAAAGTATGCTTCTTAGAGTAATGATTGTTCTTTTAAAGGAATCTTTGAAATGTTTTAAATTGCAATGTGTCTTAAGTTCCCTTTTCTCATTACTCCAAAATAAATGTTATTTCTATCAATACATAGAATTATGTATATATTAATCAGTGTTTGTACATAAGTCCTTCAGTCAAACCATTAACAGTAATTGTGTAACATAAACTGCTGAGGCACAGCTTAGCCCAACCCTTTGACTGTATAAATTATATCACAAGAGTTAAAATGGAATATAAAAATATTTGGTATTTAATTCAAGTCAAATCTGTGCAAGTTTGGGCAAAGATGTGTTAAACAATGAAAAAAGTAGGATTATTTTTTTTATTTAATGGATTAGTTTTTGTAATTGGACTAAAATGTAAGTGCAGGAAGTACATATCCTCAACTTTTGTATCCTTTCCCTATTTTGAAAATTTCTGTAGTTTCATTTTCCCCCCTACATACGATTTCATCTTTTAGCACTTCTAATGTATTGTTGCTGAAGAATGTCTCACCAGGTTAGCATGATCAAGCCAGATTTGGCTCATCATTTTACTACAATGTTTCCAGCCACAGCACCAACTGACAATGTACTTAAATCAGAATGCATTTTTAAAACACAGTACTATTAATGTTAAATGAATGTTGGGGGTGCTAGTCTGCCTCGTATTTATGATCTTTTGTTATGTTGTTTGTATATCTATGTAAAAGAGAATATTATTTGTCGTTCTTTTAGGTTCTTTTTATTATTTATGGAGAGCTTACTGTATCAGAAACCAAATGCTTCATCAATGATCTCAAACGTGAGCAAAGCTGTGGTCACTGCAGCCACAGCTTGTGTATCAGATGGTGATGATGAGATGCTGCAGACATCACATCATTTTAAGTCAGTTATAAGAGTTTTTAGAAGTACTCCAACAATCATTTAACTTGTTTTTTTTCCTCAAGGTACTGCCCTTCAAAAGCATCTTTAATATATTTTATAGAAACTATCAAGGTGAAATCTGCATTACAAGTAAATGCAGATTTGCATTGACTTCAAACCACTAAAAAGGTCTCAAATCAGTTAGAGGAGACTGATTGCACCCATATGAGACAAACAAGCTATCCACACGCCCGTCTTTTATTATTATACGAATGAAAAGAAGGGTCTTTCATTTCCATCTGCTTGTTTTCATCTTTGTGTTTTTTTCTAATGTATTATTTTATTCTGTGTTAAATCAAGATTTGATGTTACCCTGTGATTCTGTATTATTGATTGTTTATTGAACTCTATTTGTCATAAGTCTGAATGATCTAGCAGGGCACATGTTTGTGGGAAAGAGTGTACGTTTACTCACTGGATGCTGAAGGGCAATGCTGAAGCCTGTATCTGTGTTGTTTTTGAAAACATCTGCATACATTATAGTATTTATCTTGTCCATATCCTGATGTCACTAGTTCATTTGGTTAAGCTTCCTTTGCCTGAGATGTGTTCATATCTTTTTACAATGTACTTTACCACATGTACCAAGGCAGCATGCCACCTGTAAATACCACAGTTAGAAAATAAAGGCTACTATTTTTCAAACTGTAACTCTATGTGGAGTGTGCGTTTTGAGTTGAATGTGGCGTTTTCCACCACTAGGGCGCAGCACAATGCAAAAAAAGGAAGATATCTGTAAGTGAGTAGGAGTACTGAACCTGCAGGGTATGAAAGAGGATAGGGAGGGAGCTTGTTAATCAAAGACAAAGTTTGGCATTGTTAATTGTCTTTTTACATTTTAACAGAATTCATCAAAGTCAAGCATTAAACTATAAGTCTATTAGAGCGCCTGGGGCGAATTTCAATCTGACTGAAATCGCTCCAAGGGGGCAGAGCTGCTGGTTGGACAGTGACATGGCAGCAATATTCGGGCTGCTGATTACACAATAATATGAAGACTTAATATGAAGACTTAGATTGGCACAATAAAGTATTTTCTCTCTCTTTTTTCACGTGGCTTAAGGAGGGCGGTTCACTATCGCCCACTATGGGCCAGCCGCCCCTGGTTTGGATAGTAGTTTTCCTGTGTTTTTAATCTCAAATAATTTTTCTGTTAGTACTCGAGGTTGTAGATTGTTGTTAGTTATATTGATTTTGGATTGAAGAACAGATTTTAATTGAAAATATTGTAGATCCTGGTCAGTCCCAATGCCGTAGGTGTGAATGAGATTTTCAAATGAGATGAATTTATCATTATGGAAGGTACGGTGCGGATGAGTGATTCCTTTTTCTTTCCAGGTTATGAAATCTAGGGGTGTGTGAAGCTGGGGTTATTCCAAATAGGGGTGTATTTGCAGGGGGATAATGTGGATTTGAAGACTTATTGGTTTTCCACCAAGCTGTCAGAGTTGTGGAGATAACGGTGCTGTTGAATGCACTGTGATGTTTTAAACTTGTATTGAGAAATGGGAGATCAGATATTAAGATGGGTTTTCATTGTGACTGTTCTAATTCTGTCCATGAGTGAGGGTGTGTTGTGTGATTAATCCAGTTATAAATATATTGTAACTGGTTGGCAAAACAATAGAAATGAAAATTGGGTGCCTCTAGGCTACCTGCTTTATTTTTACTTTTTTGTATTGTTGAGAGTTTGATCCTGGGTTTTTTATTTTCCAGTAGAATTTGTTTATTATAGAGTCCAATGATTTAAGCCAGTTGGTGGTAGGTTGAGTTGGAGTCATTGTAAAGAGGTAGTTGATTTTGGGTAATATTGACATTTTGACTGTAGCTATTCTGCCAGTGAGCCAAAGTGGCAAGTTCATCCAGCGGTTGAGGTCGCCTTCGATGGTTTTGAGTAATGGGGTGAAATTTAATTTGAACAACTTTGACAGCTTGGCGGAAATGTTTATTCCCAAGTATCTGATGTTGCTGACAGATAGGGGAGGGGATGCATGTGGTGACACAGCCAACCACCCCCCCCCCCCCACTTGATGGCAGGATGGTAGATTTGGACCAGTTTATTGAGTAGTCTGATATTTTTGAGAACTGATTAATTGCAGTGAATTGGATGTGGACTGGAGGTATAACAAAATGTCATCTGCATATAAGCTTATCTTGTGATGGTAACTGGAGACACAGATGCACTGAATATTGTCATTCTGACTTATTGCGATTGCTAAGGGTTCAATGAATATGGCAAAGAGTGATGGAGAGAGTGGGCATCCCTGTCTTGTTCCTCTGTGTAGAGTGAATGGTTTTGATATTCCATTGGTAATGACAGTGGCCATGGGGGAGGAGTATAATGTTTTAATCCAGTGTATAAATGATTCTCCAAAACCAAATTTTTGTAGTGTTGTAAAAAGGATTGTATGATTAACTCTGTCAAAAGCTTTTTCAGCATCAAGGGAGGTGATAATAGTTTTGAGGTTATTGGATATAGAAATGTTTCTCAGGTGAAAAAGTCTGCGCATGTTATCTGAGGAGTGTCGTCCTATAATGAAACCGGTTTGATCTGGATGTATTATTAGAGGGATTATTTTTTCAATGCGGATGGACAGGGCTTTGGTTATTATTTTAATGTCTGTGTTGATTAGTGACAGGGGCGGGTAACTAGAGCACTGAGTCGGATCTTTGTCTGGCTTTGGTAGTAATGAGAGGAGCGCAGTATTCATGTGTTGAGGTATTAAATACTATTGAATACTATTACTATAGTATTGAATGCCAGGGTTTTGTCATGATGCCACAATGATTTCAGATGAAAAAATATTTTCAATAAACTACATGCAAATTACATTTTCTGTGCAGTGTCAAATACTTAAAATCACACTGCTAAGCATAATAAAAGCACTTTTAATAAGATTGGCATAAAAAATATGCTACATTGATACAATTTCCGACCTCTTAAGGTTTGATTTTTAAACCAACATCAGTTCTAATCATACACACCAAATATTCAGGATTTTTTAAACGATTTTAACAAATTAAATTACTTGTTTTTTTCCTTGATGCCACCATGTTTTAAAATGTCTGGTTAATTATTATAGCCTAGGATGTGTCAGTGAATGTTTCAGTGGCTCATTTTTGTTCTTAATGGAATGAGTGTAACACTTGTTTGTACACTCTGTATTTTAGACTTACTGTTGGAGCTGAGGTCGATCAACAAGATAAAATAAAAATACACAATCTTGGCAGAATCCATGCTATATGCTCGAACACAGCCAAAAAAATATATAAAAAATGATGAAGAATGATAACAGTCCTGAAGGGTTTTCTCGACATCTCTATGTTAATAATTATTGAAGGCAGTAATTGTAACTGAAATCAAAACTCGATCACTTGTCCAGCTCTATAATGGAGGCCCATCCTCTGACCATTTTCATAGGGGAATTGCTCTGATGTGAGCTGGTTTTGTGATTCTGGGACAAAATGTAACTTTTATATACTGTGTTACCATTTTGCATTTTTCCACTGCATTTGAATTACACGTGAATGGCTCTGTGGTGCAGCGGTCTGAGATAACGGCCATGGGCAAAATGTTTATGTATGTGAAATAACATAGCACAAAAAGCAGAACACTAACAGCTCTACACACTCCGCCCCCCTCAGCTTTCCTCTGCTGTGCCGTTCATTTTCGCGCACTTCAGAATTTCGACATTCTAAGCGGCTCCTGAACGCAGCATACCTCCTGTTTGGTTGCCAGCATGGAAAGAAAAGGTAAAACTCAAACTGCTCCTGTAATGGTTGTACACCTGCTTCCTGACGTACAGTCACTTGTATTCACCTCGCTTATACTTTACATGCATTCTCATATTTATTCTAATGCCAGTAACGAGCCAGGAAACAGTCAGAAAGTAAAAGTAGACCATGCGCTCTGTCGTTAGTGTATGTGTGTATGCTAGCAGTAGCCATCAAACTAGCATCTGTTCTTGTTGAAGTATCCGCCAAAACTTTTATCCTGGTGAGAGTGAAGGATAACACATGATGTTCCCAAAACTGTTGACGAGCTTACCTCTAGATGACCTCATAATCAGCCATATTTATGAGTTATCCAAAGAGAAAAGCACCACGTTATTGTTAGCAGCTAACTTAAAATGCTTCTTATGGAGTATCTCAACGTTCAGGCCGGTGTGTTGTTTAATTAAGTGACCGTGCTAACTGGTGACTTTCGGCTCAATGCGCTTCAGGTTGTCGTGGTTCCATCAGATGCTGAGAACTTAGAGTGACCTGTTTCTTTAGCGTTTGAAATAAAATGTCAGATCTGACTAATCAGATATGTCTTGAGGAGAACCAACTAAATTAATCTGAGGACACTTTGTTTTTATCACCTGCTGCTGCAAGTAAGGCATCAACGGACGCGTTTGTCAGAAAGTCTTCGATTGACACGGTCACTATATACCGCATTACACCAGTAAACGCAGCCCATTGTGAGGCTGCTTTGCAACTGTGAGGAGCTAACCAGAGCAAATGTATCTGTATTCATGAGTTTTTGCGCCTTCTGCTGGGATAAACTATGTAGTCTCTGTGAAACACACACCAGTCTTTAGGGGTGATAAACAACACAGCAGCGAGGTCTGCTGGTCCTGTTATGCACCTGTTAGGGGGACATGATGTTGAAATTTTGCATACCTGATGTGCTCATATTAACAAACGGTTTTTTAACCTTCAGTTATAATTTATTAGGGATGCACGATATTGGATCTTTGCTGATACCCCCTATTTCTGAACTCATTATTGCGACTAACAGTATTTTTGGAAAGAATATATAGTCTCTGCTTTACTAAAATTCCCCTGCTTTTCTCGTTGTGATGGCTAATTTCGGTCAGACATAGATGCGAAACAAGAAAAACGTTTATTTCTCCTAAACTGGACATTGTTGTTTTTTAAATGCAAACATTTAGCAAAATAAGGAGAAGTACTGTGGTACATTCATGAATTCTGTGGACTTTACTGTTGTTATTTGGGATATATGGCTGATATGTAGGGTTATTATATCTTATGTAAGAATCGCCAGAAATTTTGATATCTGCTGATACCAGTAATCCACTTTTAAAGTTAATCTGTCAGCATATTGTACTGAAATTGTTATATGCATTGCCACAATGTATTTTCCTTCCAACAATAGGTTTGAATGGAGGGTATCACTGTAGTTAAGATTTACACATGCAAAGCTGCTAAATTCTCTAGATTTAATGCCTGTCATTAACTTGACACACCAGATGGACCATTCAGTATATTTCACTAATTCATCTGGGTGTTTGGGAATGGGCCGAACCTTTCAAAAGTAAATCTGGTTTGTGACTGGATGATTGTTCTGTCAAACACTTTCATTACGGGCCAATCAGATAATATAGTAGGCGGGCACTACTGCTGTGGTGTATAAACAAAACACAGCTACTATGTCGAAAAAACTTGTTGGCCAAACATGTTGGATGTGGAGCGAAAATATAATTGCTATTGAGAAATGCTTTCAGTGTTGTTTGTTTTCCATTTAATAAAGAAATGTGGTCCGGATCTGATAAAACTGCAACTGAAGCTGTTAGCATCTATGCTAATCTCTGTGGGCAGTCACTTCCTGCTGTTGTCTTGCTCGTAGCTCCGACCTCTTCCCGCTTTAAAGAACTCTGATTGGCCCGTGCTGCTTTGGGTCTCACACAGTCATTCTAGATTGGAGTTTGGCCAGATGGATCTGTCTTATTACAGACATTTAATCAGGCAGACTCAGCTGCTGTGCAAGGTTAGTCCATCATCGGGGGGATGGGAATGGAGAACTGGTTCCAGATGAGAGTCAGCAGCTACTTTGAGTAGTCAAAATGATTTGCCCTTATGAATACCATTTTCCTTATTGATTCCCTCCTCTCAGTTTGACATACCATGCAAAGCAATGATGTTCAAAGAAGTAAAAGAAGTTATCAGGTAGGCTGGAGACAGAAGCAGTTTTAAGTATGGCTCAGAAATTCTTCAGAAAATGATGCAATAGGAGCAATCAATGTCTGTTACTATGTTATTTAAAGCAAGGGTGGAAACATTAGCAACACACGGAGGCATTTGTTGATGCAACTGAAAATAAAATATCTAGCCACGTGTTTGTAATGAACATACCTTTGTCATACGGACAATCAGCAAGTGTCAGTAAGGGAACTGAATCTGTAAGCAGAACAGTTAATAGTATTGGCTCTTTCTCAAGTCATCTGGTAGATCCATGTTGTAAAGTTTTAAGTTGGAGTGCTTAAGCTCGTTCTGAAAAGGTTCTGACCAATCAGCATCACTTTGAGGACAAAGAAGCAGGTGCTGGTGTGACAACAGTGGCTACGTTTACATGCAGTCATTAAACCTTTCATAACCGGAATATTAGCTATAACCCGGTTGCATGCAGCCATGTAAACATCAGAAAACCTTTTTAAAAAATGTAAATATGCTCATATTCTGGTTTTTAAAAACCCCAAATGTCCCCCCTGGGTTACTCCTTTTCTAACCCCAATATTTGGTCATGTATACGCCGATTGGGATATCCTCATCAAAAGGAACATTAAGTTGTGGTCTGCGCATGTCCTTTTCACAAGGAATCTTGGTCTTTTGAGTACAGGAAGTACTTGTTGTTACATGGCACAGCTCCGGCTCGATTTCCTAATTCTTCACATTCTCGTCTTCCATTAATGAAGAAACTGACAAAGAATAGTGTCAAGTACTGGTGGTGGGTCAGTACCAGCACCAAACCGCAAATGAAGCCGACTGTTAGCTGCTCCGGGCCGTTCATTATCCGCTGTGCTGCTTCTGTTGTAGTCGTTGCTATTGGATACAGGAAGAAGAAGCGGAAATGACGCACATTGCGTCATGACGTTCTCCGTGCGTTGATGACGTTCTCCGTGCATCGCTGTTTTGTCCGGGATACTGTGCATAGAGGGATAACCCTGTTTGCTCACGCATGTAAACTGGGTTATTCCGAATGTTTCAGAAACCGGAATACTGATCTTAACCCGAATATTGACTGCATACAAATGTAGCCACTGAAGGTGACTGCAAGCCTGTAAGCAATGGCGACTCTTGAAGAGATTAGCTGTCGATTGGCTGCTGATGCTGCGAAAGTAGCAGTTTTGTCAGAACTGGACCACACGTCTTCATTAAAAGAAGAGCAAAGAAGACACCAAAAGTATTTCTCCATCGAAGATATTTTCACCCTTCTCTTGTTTTATACTCTACTCTCTGGCAGCAATGCCAGGCCACTGAATCATATGATTGGCCTGTAATGACTCTGATCAGGAGAACAATTCTGTCATTGGCTGTGTGTACTGGTAGAATTATTTTAATATCTGCAGATACAGTTAAATGGTCTTGAGATTTATTTTGTACAATGTTGAGCATATTTATCTTTAGTAATCATACTCTCTTTTATTTTAGTACTCGCAATGCAAGCAAGGAAGAAGAGGACAAAGCCCAGAAAGCCTGGCAAAAAGTAAGTCATGAAGTATCTAATGCTCCTTTTCTTGTCCAGTTTCCTTCTGATCTCATCTGGAGATGTAAAGACAGTTGCTCAGCTATATCTTCAGGTTACAGTGGGTGTAGCTGTTTTATTAGTGTAGGTGAAATGCTGTTTAATCTGTTGTCTTGCATCACATAAACTGAAACAAAAATATGTGTTTCGGAAATACATCCTGCAGTGCTCGTAGCATTACATCTATCTACAAATGACTGACTTGACCAGATACCATATTTTGACAGCACAAAGTGATGCTTGCTGTTTGATGTCTCTAAATTACATGTTTGTAACATATGTGAGAAATATCACCTTTTTACCTTTGGCATGCTGCATGTAAAAATTTTGGTTTACCAAGGCCAGGTGGGGCTGTTTTTGCAGAACAGTGGGAAACGCTCTTGTGGGAAAATTTTACATCTTGGCAGGTCAACAAGTTCAATCTATTACAACCAGAAGTCATATTCAGTGTTTGTTCTCACTAGCTATCAACTACCCACAGATCAACTAGTGTGAATTTAGTGGTGACAGAGTTAATTCTTTTCTTAGATGTAAGATGACCTGACACACATCAGATTAACTGTTTCACCTATCAGTGGGGTATTTCACTTGTCCAACTTGGCAACAGCCCATAGACAGTGTTTGGAGAAGCAGAACCTTTAAAAAACTGGAAGGTGATTGAGCAATCGTTTTATCAATTACATTTATTACAGGCTAGTCAGATGATAAAACATACAGTGCAGCAAAAGAGTAAACTACGTCATGCAAGGTAGTTAGTAAAGCAAACTGTTGCTGAAACATTTTGGTAGAAGAGTAACAGTATATTTCCATTTAGAAGTCAATATTTGCTCTTTTATTAATGATAAAATGTTCAGCTCTGTTAAAACCTCCTCTTTAGCAGCATCCATGCAGATGCCTTCTCAAACTTCCATCATTTTTAGTCTTGCTGTAATCACACCCAAAGCTCCTGCCTCTTCTGTCTAAAGGAAACTGACCCGTCAGGCCTTTTCATGCCAAGGTCAAGTGTTGCAGCTTGAAGCTCTGTGAGATGGATGGTGACAGACAGGAATCTGGCAGATCCAGTGCCCCTGCAAGGTTAGATTCAGGAGCAGCAAGTTGTAAAAAGTTGCGATGAAAACAGGGACCCATTAAAACTATAACCCATAGCTTAAATAAAAGACTAAATATTCATGTTTTTATCACACTTTACATCACTGTTGCATTGTAGGAAAGTCTTGTAGCATATGGCATGTATTTTTCATATCTCGCTGTCCCATTTATCACCATGTTGTACAATGGCCGGAGAGTTGTCCAAAGGTCATGCTTTTTTTGACTCAGCAGCATCATCACATCCTAAATTAATACTAAACGCTGGAAGCACATTCTGTCCAGCTTTTATTAGGCTAGTGTTACTTCTCAGTGCTGCAGTAAAGTTGTTTCAAGTCTCCTGTTAGGTGCTCCGACTGTCACTGGATTCAGAAATTTTAAAAAATTATATCTGAGGAAATAATTTAACTGTAAAATACACGGCAAAGGGGGGAAGATGGTTTTGAATTTAGTCAAGACTGTTTCTGTATCTGTGCATGAACACAACAAAAGCCTCGGGCCTAAAAACTGTAATTACTTGTTTTTAGGACAGCATGCACACAATTCCTCACATCAACACACTGGGAAGCTTTTGTGGTAGTATCAAACTTTAATGCAGAGTGTATGTCAGAATATTATGCTGTACTCCAGTGGTGGATAGGCATGGCATTCAAGAACCTGTTTCAGGTGAGAATCAGCTCCAGCTGCTTTCAGTAAGAACCAGTTTAATTTGCCTACAGGCTGAGTGATTCCCATATCAGTGCCTTCAGTTTAGTTCAACATGCCTTGCAAAACAATTAAGTGTGGTTCTTGCAAGCTGACAGCACAAATGACAACAAAAAACACAAGCAAGTAATCACAGAGAATAGGACACAGAAGCGGTCCAAAGTGTTGTGTCATTATACAAAATGACGATAATTAAACAACATGCAATGTCTTTGACGTTGTCATTCAAGCAAGGATGGACACACCAGAAATGGGTGGAAAAATCTGTCATTACAGCACAGCATTGAACATCAGGAGAGGCATTTGTTTTTCACAGAAAACCTTTAACCAAGCAGAAAATCCACAGAAACTGATAAGGTATCAGAAAAGAATGTGGATCAATAAGCATTCTTGTTAATAGCATTGGTGTTTTGATAATATGTTATCAATCATCATCTTTAGTGGTGCAATTAGGAAGGGTTACACCTGAATTTATGAGGTTAGGTTTTATTTGACTTCTGTCTTTGTTTTACATTTGTGTAACAAACAGCTGCTCTGCTCATGTTTCCTGTCTCTTACCAACACTAACATTTGCACTTCTCCTCAGTCAACCTCATTCTGTTGCCACATTTCAGTGTTTCTGCTCTTTTGGCAACATTTATCACGAGTTCTTTGTGTAAAGATGTTTGAATAGCATAACTTGCTACCGCAATGTTTCAATCTTTGATTCATGTTTGCAGTCTAACTGCAACGACCATCCAGGTGCTTCAGTTTTAAATATAAAATTTTACCAATCAGTGCATTTATGACAAAGACATACCTGCAGACCTCTCACATCTTCCCTTCTAGTTTTTCTTGCTATTTGATTTGCTTTGGTTAGAATCATTGATCAGTTTGTGACAACATTACTAGGGGTGTCCCGATCCGATATTGATATCTGATATCGGTCCGATATCAGCAAAAAAACAAATGTCGGATTATGCATCTAAAACCTCTGATATTAGCTCTCCGATACAAGCTGTACATTCTAATTTATTTTTTCTTTTATTTAATTCAGTTGTAGAATATCCTTATGTTTAAGTTAAACAAAGTAGTTATTTTGCAATTTAAAAATATGTGTTTATTTTTATTGGATTTATTGAGGTTACTTTTCAGGGGCTTCTAATTTATTTTTTATTTATTTTATTTAATTGTAATATATTCTAATGTTTAAGGTAAAATTTTATTTAACCCATTGGTTAATAACAAATGGGTCAGTTTTTCTCATACCTACTATTGCTGACTACTGTTCTCTGTTTGAGTAATCTCACTTGATCAAGCCTTTTCTTACAGTCCATACTACAAAATAAGTAATAAGAGTATGTATGATTCCTGCTGATATCGTGTCGGATCGATATCGGTATCGGCCAGTAGTCAAGGCTGCAATATCAGTATCATATCAGAGGTGAAAAAGTTGTATCGGGACACCCCTAAACATTACACAAGAATTACCCCAAGTCTGATCAGTGTGCACAAGGAGACAGGTTAAAGTGGACAAAAATATGTGACTGTGAAGAAAATGCTCTTTTACTGGTCTGAAAATCTCACTGGACAATTGAAGCCTGCCTAGCTGTGGCTGCTGTGACATATTAAAATGTGTTACAGTATGTTAGCAATAGTTCAGGCCTCCTTTTTGCCACATTGGAAAAGAACATTGTAACGCTTTATCCTGCAGAATTGTTTTTCCGTAGTATTGACCTAATGATTTGACATAATAGCACTCGACATTGTAACATGCAAGGACTTATTTTGGGGAAAAAATAGAAATCTCATGTAAATCATTGACTAGGTTTTACAAGCTACAGTTACCAGTGATTAGAAAGAGAGGCAGTGTTTTCAGTCACTACTTTGAACAGGATTAGAGCCTCAGCCTGCCTCTTTGAACCATTTTTGTACTTAAAAAGAGCAATTCATGGATTTTAACATGTTTAAGCTGCTGTTTAAATTGTAATGAAGGCCTATATTGCTTTAGTGCATCAGTTCACTCTAACATAATCTGCAGTGAAGTCGTAGATAGATAAGCTCTGGAAAGTGGTGTTATGCTAACATTAGCAGACTTTAAACATGAAGAGAAGAGAACTCAGTTTCCTCATTGCTGTGCGGTAACTTATTTTTATTTCAAGTACACTGAGTGCTATACATGGTGGTGGATGAGGTGCCATCAGTCTGTGCGTGTGTGTCTTTGTGCCGGTGCCTCGCTCTGCTCTTAAACTATTGGAGAGAAACATGATGAAGACGGGACTCAGACTGAACTTTCTGCCTTACAAATCCCTCTGGCAATGCTATTTTCATTTACCTGTCACTCTGGCTGGTAGCTGAAAGCTGAAATAAGTGACATCGGGCCAGCCTCTTGGGTGCACAACATCATAGTGAGTTTTTAAAATAACACTGACAGCATCAGTACCAGTTTACTGCCCTGCATTATTCCTAGAAGTGATAACAGTGAAAGTCTCTTTGTGAGAAACACTGGATGTTACCTAAATATCATTTTTTGTCTACAACTATCTAATGAGAGATTAAGATTTGGAAAATGCAATGTTTCCTTCAGTACGGATGGATCAAGGATGGATTGTGTTCTAGCTGCAAACAGAGTGCACCAAAGTTTGAATAAGTGAAGAGCAAGACCAGCCTTTTCAGGTCGGTGGTTTGCACCAGGGTTTGGTTGACAGCTTTAACACCAGTGCACCAAACCAGACCAGCTTAGTAAAAGTTTGAGTTTTTTTTAAATAAACGAATCAGGTTTGCACAGTGTCTTTATACACAATTGAAAGTGGTTTCAGAATATACAAAGATGATCTGCTCACGTATTATCTGTATGTGGACACAATGCAATTAGTTAATTGTAAGAATACCAAACGAGGTGATCCTTTTAGGTTATTCTTTGTGTTGTCAAGATAATTCAGTCTATATTGGTTATCCAGTCATGACATTAGAGTGCATTGGTCTTTGGAGCCCTGAATCTGTATAAATCCAGCCCAGACTGGACAATGGCCCAGCCTGCCCTGCTTTCTCCTCTCCCTCCTCGTCCCCAAGCCTGCAAGATTCTTGTTGACCTTTTACCTTTACACGAGGTTGAAGTTTGTGGTGATGCTCACTAGGCTTGTCAGGATACCAGAAATTTAGTAGTCGATACCAATACCACTTAAATTCTACGATACTCGATACCACTCGATACCACGGTAAAAATAAAAAAATCCCCTGTAGTTCAACATACACTCCTTTATTTGAACAAAGTGAACAACAAACAATATTATGCTTAAATGGAACATGTAAACTAAAACTGTACATGACCACACACTTGGGACACTCTCTGCTGTTTCTTCTGCGGACTCTCTCCTTTCCATCCCTCTCTTTTCTCTTCCTTCATGATTTTACAAGCCACACAGCAGCGGAGGCAGCAGCGGAGGCAGCAGGCGCGTTGCGCCACAGAAATGACCGTCCGTGTCAAACATCGTGCGCTGTATAGTAGTCCTGATATATATTTTATATATATATTTATATATTAAACGAGGCTTCGAGGCACACAATTTGCCCCGAGGATATTTTGTAATCGAATTATTTGGATTATCCGAGGAATCTTTTCAGCCCTAAACGTCACGTAACTATTATGCAGGACAGACGAGGCTGGACATAATGCTAATGTTACTTTGCCAGGCAGCTCATTTACTATGGGCTGGGCTCACCTCATCATTGTACGTAATTAGATATGAGCAACAATGATAACACGTGAATTCAAATGCACTCACCTTGAATTCTCTGTACAAGTCTGGATGCTTGTCTTTTAAATGTTTCGCCAAGTTGGACGTGTTGCTCCCCTTCACCGTGTTGCGGTGACGGCATTTTTTGCAGACGGGTTTTTCAGGATCAATAACCAATCCGTCCTTGTCAGCCTCGAATCCAAAATACTTCCAGACACGACTTCTGGCGGGTTTTTTTTTTTTTTTCAATTAATTGAGGGGCAGCTGTTGTTGACGGGCCAGGTGCGTGTGCCTCCGCCATGTTGCGTGTTGTTGTTCTTAGCAGGGTAGTCAGTCACGTGATCAGCACCATGTGAGGGTTGCCAGATAATCGCTCATTTACAGCCAAAAAACAACGCTAAAGAAGCGGCCAGATCTGGCTCCTCAGTACCAACGGCACTTTGGGTATTCTAGAAAAGTCAGTACTGTCACATTTTCAGAATCTTAGTATCGACTTGGTACCGAAGTATCGGTTCTCGTGACAAGCCTAATGCTCACTTCTCACCAGGTAGCAAGTTCAACTCAACTTCAGACTTCAAGTCATATGGATTTAAAAGTTTCCATTTTTCTGTCTGTTTGCTTTAAAGAAAAGTTAAGGAGTAAAACGGCAGCACACCCATCTCACCTGTAGAGACAGCAGGGTGAAAGTTTTGCCAAGATGCAAAAATGCATGAGTAAGTCGAGGAAAAATATTTTTTAAATAACCTTCAACAAAAACTTTGATTTAATCGATATATGGATATATATCTTTTAGAATTGATTTTAAGATTCTTTATTTGGTCTTTGGATTTCTTAATGGTCTTGATCCTTCTTATTTATCTGATTTGCTTTTACCACATGAGCCCAGTAGAACCCTTGGGTCTTCAGGAGGTGGTCTTTTAACTGTTCCCAAAGTAAAAACCAAAACATACAGTGAAGCATTATTTTAATATTACAGCCCTCATCTGTGGAACAGTCTACCTGCAGACCTGAAGGCAGCACCTACTGTTCATATTTTTAAACGCAAACTCAAGACCTACCTTTTTAGTCTGGCTTTTAGTTGAATTTTGTTTTACTCTCTTAATTTGCATTATATGTGTTTTACTCCATCTTAGTTTCAGAGTTACTATCTTATGTTTTAACACTTTTAATTTATTTCCTTTTCTCTTTGGTTTTAAAACAGTTTTATTTTAATCAACTTTTTAGCGCCTTATGACCTTTATTATATCTTATCATGGTTTTATCAGTTTAGTCTTAGCTCCTGTGTTTCCTCATTTTTTATTCAAGATAGCGTTTCCTTAGTCATCTGTGGCTGTTTGAAGAGTCCTGACTGAGTGTGTGTGTGTGTGTGTGTGTGTGTGTGTGTGTGTGTGTGTGTGTGTTCGTGTGTGCAGGTGTGTGCATGTAAGTGGCTGTATGTGTTAAATGTGGGCTGGGAGGGTGGGTGGGGTTTTGTATTTTATTTTGCATCCCCTGACTCCTACCTGCTTGTGTTCTTAAATGTACAGCACTTAGTGCTACATTTTTTGTATGAAAGGTGCTTCATAAATAAAGTTTGATTGATTGATTGATTGATATGGCTCAGCCCGAGGACCACATTATCAATTTGGATTGAATCCAGCTGTACTGGATCTCACTGTATCATATTGAATCTTTTTACACATTCTGATTAATCATTAAGTGAATCATTTTGTAACCTGTGAACCAAGAGCTGAATTGAGTTATATTACAAAGGGTAGATTCACACCCCAAACAATTCTCTAACTTAAAAGTCACTCTAATGTGATATCCATTATTCCAACACTACAGTGTTTTTTATCTGAGTGAACCCATGAAACAATTTTCCCATGCATAATTTTCTTCCAACGATTGCTGGGCAAATCATGAAGCATTCAAGCATAAGTGAACTCCCCCCTCTGTACGTCTTGGCCATTTTCCTCTCTCTCTTTGCCCTTACACCCATCAAGCTCCTTCCCTCCCACTGGCTCATGTCAGTCGCTCTGTTTTTGGCTGCTGAGCTAAGAGGAAGCAGCAGCCGCTGTTCACTCCAAGAGTCAGAGGCGAGGAAGGTAGAGCTGCTCCAAGAGCCAGCCTCAGCTCCGTTTACAGGCTTCTGTAACACATCTGTAGCCCTGTGTCCTCTGGGTCATGTGGCTCCTGGACTGGATCTTCTCCATCAATACAGCTGTGGTAAAGCTAGCCAGCGGTCTCACATGCAAGTGAGTAAAAAAACGAGTCCTGGTTTTATTCTGCTGTGAAAGAGTGGTGTTAAAGTCAGATTTAAGCTCTTTAGGGTCATACTTGTTGAATCTGTGGTAGTTTGTGGTGTTGCACACAGCGTAAAGGTGTGAGTCTGCATTTAAAGGGTTGTGCTGACTTATTGATGGGCCTATCCATTTTTCATCAAGGAGCAGATGCTGACTATTGTTGCTCTCAGAGGTGCCTGACTACCTGCTTACAGTGTGTGTTTTGCTGGCCAGTGAGGACGGAGCTGATGATTTCCCAGGAGGGTTTATGCTGCCAGCTTTTCAAAAAGATTTCCATTTTGTTTCATTTTGTCCTGGCATTATAATATCATGTTTTATTGCATGATTTTTATTATTTTTCATATTTCAGCATGCACATACAGGGAGTCCGAACATGAATATGCAGCTATGTAGAGCTTTCTGCTTTCTGTTGTGTTTTGTTTTTATCTCTCCCTCTCCTCTCCCAGCTGAGAGCTGCAGCTTATTGCATAACCCAAATCTTTTATCCTCTGCAGCCCACTACGGCTCTCTGTCCCTGCATCTCCCTCTGCTCTCTGTCCTCACAGGTTATCTGTAGGTTAGCCTCCACACTTCTTTCCCATGATCCTATCCACAGCTCAAATGCATTTGTGTGTTCAGGGTAAAAGTGGGATAGCTAGCTTCAGGCGCTGAGGATGTTGTGTTTTCTGGTTTTTGTGAAGGGAATATTTGTTTTATGACCTGAGAGAGCCAGCAGTGGTTTAACTTGTGCTCAACTTCACAAAGGTGCAGTGTCCTCTCCTCACTGTCTGCACGGAGCTCAATTTCACACATTAAGCTGTTGTCCGTAGCCAGAGGTGTTTGGGAGTTCAAAATAATCTCTCCTTACTGCCATAGGTCCAAAATGAAAGTCAGTTTAATTTTGAGTAATAGAAATAGTGTTTTCCGTTTAGACACAATCACTTACATCAACAAAGTTTTGTTTGCAAAGTAACCAATACTAGACCTACATCAGGTAGACAATTTGTTCCAAAGATGAGGACAACATAAATAGGAAGTGGTGACACATCTGCAACCATTGTTTGGGTTGTCCTCAGTTTTTCTACAACAATTTAACAAATGGGGAAGTGAACTGAAAACCAATTTTTTGGTTGACAATTGATAACAAGTAGGTAAAGGAATCAAAATTAATATGTCTTCTTGCTTAATTGCCTCATCAATTCCTTTCTGTAAGTTCTGGAGGCCTTGCAAATCAAGGAGGTCATGCTCTCATCAGAGGCAGTCAGCACAAACAAGAAAGAAGCAATCATTTCAAACAGGAGACAGAGACAGTCTAAAGTGTGGCTCAGTTAAACATAGTATGGCACTAACTGCACAAAATCCTGTTCTGTGTGATTTAAAGCAACTCTGAAAACACAAGAAACTAAACAGCATTTAAATTTAATTAAATCATGACATTAAATAATGATCAGCAGTGTTAAACCTTATAAAAACAATTGAATGTATAAGTGTTTCCACATAGAAACAGAAAAAACTAACACTTTTGTTCAATTTTTAATAATAGTGGTAATAAGTTAATTTAGAAAACACATAATAAACTCTGGACTGATGCACTGATGTTAAATTGATGTATATTGAAAGTTGTTACTTCAAAAAGTCTTGCCAAACATGCTATTTTTAATCCGTTCTTATCACATACCAACATTTTAGAAAGTGATTATGTACAATCATTTCAGTGTTTTATTTAACATTGGTTTTAAGATCTGTTTTTCCTCCACTGTCGGTCTGATATTTTGATGTTTCATCAAAGTCCACTTTGCTGGAGCGTCCAATCAGAAAGTGATTTTTAGTGTCTGGGTCTGTAAGCAAAAACTCTTCCATGGAGGAAGTGCTCGTGCATCCTCAGTTATAACTTCTCAGATTTCTCTCCTTGATTTCTCTCCTTGGTTTGTGTTACGACCCTGGCTCAGGGGAAGCAACATAAGGAGTCAAAGAAACAATTAATCAACTAAGAAAAGTTTTATTAATAACCAAAATTGATAAATAATCAGCAAAGGAGGAGTAGGTCAGTCAGGCCTGGCTGGATCCTGGATCCTGGCTGCAGTGTGAGAGAGAATGGGCGGAGCCACACACAGGCTTTTGTAAGGTAGCCCACAGGTGCCAGTAATCAGGGGCTTGAACATGTATGGGAGCCAAAATGTGCCTCAAAGGGAAAGAGAACAAAAATCAGCTTTGCACATAACATTTGCCAAAAAGAGCTCTGGGATTATCCTGAAAATAACAAATCAGGAGCGACCTCCATTTTGACCAAGAGTATGCAAATTAGGGAAATGACATGAGGCAGCTGTTGTGTTCCCTTGTTCACTGCACAGCAAATGACACAGAGTTTGTCTGAATCCACCCCATCTTTAAAACCAGTTGTATGACTCAAACTGACTCAGAAGGGTCTTGAAATCCACACAGATTTATTCAATGTCTCATGATATAGTTGGGGGAAGTTCATCTGTTTTTCAAATAACAATGACCAGAAATGTGAAACTTATAAAACATAAACTGTAGAGTAGTCTCTGTCTGGTCCAAATCACAGTTTTTGATTTCCCTTCTTTTGATGTGGATATGAGTGTGCAGTGGAGCCCATCGTCATAAACTGCAGAGCTGTGCCCTCCCCTCTCTGTCCACATCATGTGTTCTTCCTTGTGCCTCATCCACAATATGGAATGTGCTTAATCCTTTGTGTATGTAAATTAGTTTGCTTTGTAAATTAGTGTTAATTAATTGGTGTTGTTTTGACTCATTTGCACAGTCTTAGGAGGTGCAAAAGCTGCACAATCATTTTGTGTTTTAGGCTTTCAGCTTTTACAAACATCACACTGTTTGGTTGCAGTGGAGCTGACACCACTATGTATTTAACATTTATGGGCAGGAGAACTGTACCATGTCATACCATCCATCAACTCTTGACTTGATTAAAAAAACTGTCACATCATGACGGTAATGATGCACAAAAGGGCTTAAGACAGAGGCAGCATTATCAGTGTTGACAGTAGCTTATTAGAGAAGAGGGATGGAAAATGCCCTTCATTTTGTTTTCATTTATAAATGTCGCTGCCTGCCTGCATTTGCTCTTTTGCTAGTAATTGACAAATAACAAAAACATTGATTTTTGCCAGCTGGTACTTACCAGGCCTGCAAAGATTTTTAAAAAATATTTTATTTATTTTAGTTTGTTCATCTTTATCCTCCCTCTCCCACCTACAATACGGTAGATCCACCCTAACCTGCAAGGTTTGCATTATGGTCCTAAAGCAGCCCTCCAATTTTAAGTCCAAAATAAGTACTACTAAATGAGAGATAGAAACTGCAAGAAGTTCTTCATTGTGGAGATAAGAACCCCCTCCCATTAGGCTGGCCTCAGACCTGAGGCTTTGCTGCTTAATATGAAGTTTGTGTTAGGAGACTAACTCCTCAGCATTGTGTTTTTTAATGAGAGTGAAGCTTTAACTGCGTATAATTGAATGGAATTTAAAAGTATTTTATAAAAACATGTATTAATAGTAATCTGTTACAGTACCTGCATCCTTCTGTGGTTGTTAAGGACTTAAGTGAATGTTTTACGTCACACTTGTGTACACTTTGTGTGCATCCTCAGTACTGTACCCTCCTGCTGCTACTTTATTCTGCTGCCCTGGCACTTGGCACTGATTTTATGTGGAGGGATGGGAGGAGAAAGTTGACATTTTGGCCACACTCCATCCCAAAGAGCAACCCCTCCCCCGTGTCCTTGTTTATTTTGCTCCAGAGGTCTGATAGAGCTGGATGGGTGGAAACAACACAGCCAGGAGAAAGTAGGAGACACTGACACACTGTCATGTCAGATGTGTGCACAGGAGTGATGAGGACGTCAACTGGTTCTGTATGAGGATTACCATCACTTTCCCAAAGGGAACTTTGCCTCAGTGTGATTGGAAAAGAGACAGTGGGCTCTTTTTATTGCTGTCAGATTGTTTTTGTTTTTTTTTTGACTTCCCAGGAGGTCCCCAGAAAAAGGGAAGTCATTTATTTTCACTAAAATTCCATCCATAAATAACACAGTAACAGAATGTATCACTATTTTGGTTATGGGATTCATACACTTTTTATAACAATACATCTAAATGAAAAAACCTAAAGAGATGGGGATTTGTGGTCTAATTTGTGTCAGTTTAGGGGTCCTTGACATGAAAAAGTTTGAGAACCACTGCTCTAAATGTCATTGTCTCTGTCCTCAATATCTTTGACTAAGATGATGTTCTTTTTAAAATACAATATTTTATATGTCAAGTTATACAAGCCTATTGAGTTGCAGTTCATCTTTTTAGTTGTATTTCATTTTATTGGAAATATAGCCTAATAAGAGTTGTGACAAATGTGTGTTGGCCTAATAAATGTTCTTAGACATAACAATTGAGTTATAGTTGGATTCATCCTCTAGAGTAGGGGTCTGCAACCTTTCCAATCAAAAGAGCCATTTTCCCTGCCACACCCACCAGAAAAATCTGTCTGGACATCTATCAGCACAGTTGGCAGCAAGTCATCGGTTAACACCTTTGCACCCATTCACCAGTTCCAATGGTGCACAGAGGAATATATCGTAGATATGGAGTTCAGATGATGCTGATGGAGAAGTTTGACCACTGGCCATCTGTTGTCAACAAATATTTAATGATGATATTGATAATTAATGTTTATTTTGTTACTTTGACTAATTAAAGCCAAATTTGCAGTCCAGTTCTAGCACAACAGATAGTTACATATACAGCCTGAGGTCCTTTGTGCCCTCTAGTGTCGTCCTCCAGTAACATGCGTCACATACAGGCAAGTTTAATAACAAAGACGGTCACGATGCCAACAGATGCAAACAGGAATGCAAGGACAAACTGCAAGTATATCTCCAGCTTAACACTTCCAGAGTGGTCCACAAAAAAACAAACAAAAAAAAAAACACCTGTGACACTAATATTTAGTCCAATTGTAATTTGTATTATCGGGTGAGTTATATCAGAACATGAAAAACAGTTGTATCAATCCAAAGTCCATTGTCCCGACTCCAGAGGTTTGACAATTATCTGTCTTGTTGGCTGCATAAGCCCAGATTATATTTAACTCCCCATTGTTCCAGTGGCTTCCTCCACTTGTGCAGTCCTTTCACTTTTTTCTTTTCCGCTGTGAAGGCCAAAGTAACAGGTACAAAGAAAAAGATTTACAACTTGGCAGATCTGTTGTTTGTAACTGAAAAGAACAAAGTCTGTAGAGGTCGGGGCATTAAATGGAGTCTGCAGGAAGTCTCAGCAGCACTGCTGTTTGTGCTCAAAAAAGAGAGATGATTCAATCACAGTATGAGTGACAGATGTGTGACAGGAGGGGGACGTTGATGGACAGAGGAGGAGGCAGAGGAACAGTGTTGTTTTGGTTAGACAGAGGGGAGTGGGGGGGGCTGCTGTCATCCCTCACCTGCAATGCAGTGCTGGTCTGCATCACCCAATCACCTCCCAGCTGCCAGTGAAGGGGGCGGGGCCAGATGCTGACGACAGCCAAGGAGAGTTCTCGGTCAGACGGTGAGAGAGAGAGAGTTAGAGAGAGATAAAGTGAGAGGGGGGAGTCAGCGAGTGTGCAGCATTGTCGTGTGCTCCAGGACTCAGCCTGCAGGAGACCTTCTTCATATCTCCTCTTCCTCTCTCATCTTTCCACTTGTCTTCCAGACTCACTGCTCCTTCCCAGCCTCTCTCTTCTTTCTTTCTGTCTGCAAATCCCCTCCCCTTTAATCTCTGCTTTTCAGTCATCAGCAGCTATCTCTCTCTCCTCTTCCTACTCTACTTTCCACTCCCCTTCCCCTCTTTTTACTTCTGGAATCGCTCTGTTTCCTTCTCTGATGGAGTTTTTTTAAACACCTGCTCCCTCTCTCCTGTCCTCTCCTCCCTTCATCACATCCCATGGGTATCCGTGCTTCTTGCAGGTAAGAGCTGGATGTGTGTGCGTCTAAGTGTGGGCAGTTAGAGGGCATCTTCAGACAGATGCAGGTGTTCAGAGCTTTGCAGAAGTCCTTGAATCTTTATGATTTTTGTCCAGGCAGTATGGCAGTCAGAGAGCATTGAGCTGTCTCTGTCAAACTGTCTGTGTACTGCGCTGGGGAAAAACTTGCATGCACAACCTTGAAAAGCTGTGATGTGGTGTTTTTTAGGAAGTGCTATTGTTTGGTCATGCACGTCAGCAAAATATGTTTTAGTCTGTGCAGATGTAGTCCTCTTTAGCCTCCAAAACTTGTCCCCTGAACCTTAAACCTGCTCCCTCTGTACTTAAAATAGTCTTAATTTGCAGATATATTTAGACGTGAAGCCAACTGGGGCATCAAGGGTCCGTGTGTCGGTTTTTAAAGTGCAGTATCTTTTATCTGTCTTTTTGGTTTAGAAAAAGTGAAGGTTGCACAGCATTGTATTTTTACCAACATTCAGTATGCCAGTCTAAACTCATTACAGCTACTATCAATATCTTTACACATTTCTTTGGAAAGAACGCAAGTGTTTGCCTCAATATTATTCCTTTTCCTTTACCAATGAGAGTATATTTGTTTTAGAAATGATGTGAAACAAAAACAAAAAAAACTGCAACACTTTAGACTGTATAAATGAATATGTATTGTTTTAAATTTTGGCCTTCGGTGGTTATAAGGGGAAGCATTATGGTGCATTTGTTCATTCTGATGATACTGCTGCCAATGTATGCAGAAAATACGCCCATTGTTTCAGCAATTTATATTGACATATTTTCATGTATTCGGGGTATATTTTGGGTGTAGATTGCCAGTTTTATCATAATGATATCAATTTTCTGGAAAATGATACAATATTTACAGATATTACAAAGCTTGCCATGATAGAATCTAGATAGATACAATTTAGAAGGCTGCAATCGATATTGGACTTTATTATATTCAAATTAACACAGTTACATTTATAATTAGAAAACAAGCAGTTTGACTATTTTGAAGTGAATGGATACTTCTTCTTTTAAACATACATATAAGTGCAAAACATATAATTTTACTTTTCAGTTCCTTACTGCATTTTGAGAATAGTCAATATTTGTTAAGTACAGATAAGACTGAATGACTCTGATGTTGCATTTGCCTATATTATTATGAATGTTTGTGTTAAAACATGGTGACTTCTAAATACCGAACAAACATTTGTTCTTTTATATGAAACTTAATCTTTTTGTTGGTACTCTAATTAAATCAAAGAATAAAGTTGTACCTTTTCTTTAGCCTTTAAAATCGGGATTCTATCTTATGTTCTTTTTTTCCTCTTTTCAGATTCCTTTTGAATACATTTACATACATATTGACTAGAGTAGTTATAATATTTGATATTATTTTGACCATTTCTCCATTATGATAAAAAGCGTGTAGTTCATGTGTAATTTTTCCGTCATGAGATTGTGTCACAGATTATCTCTGACGAATATCTGATGCAGCAGAGATTTTGAAACATTTTCTGCTAGCTTACCCTTAAAAAAACAGGGAATAAACAATCAATGGTTGGGACTATGTTTTAATGGACACAGAGTGGCTTCATAAGCGGAGGGGATGTAGAGAGAGCTTTTGTCCTCTGTGCACCTCATATTTTAGATGTTTTAAATGTGACACAAAAATTCACTCAGAACATCCAAGCAGATGCCTGACAGCAGACTTTTTGCTTCCTGTTTACCTACAGAGTTTGTATCAAATGCTATTACAGTGCTGATTGGTCAATCAAGAGGAGATTGATTTTTCTGTGTGCAGTCTGGTTTAATGTTGCACAGTAAGACACCAAGAGTGCAACATGCACTGTCTGTGAATGTGTGATTATAAAGCAAGTTTGGAAACAACAGCAACATGCAGAAACTTTTGTTTCCAGAGCTTGACTTCAAATATCAGATCTGCTGTGTGTTTGACGTTGTCAGCACAGGAAACTTGTGCAGGCCTGCTTTTCACACAGAGAAAATTAATTAATATTACTTATTACCTTCCCTAGTAACCTACTTTAAAGTTTAAAGAAAGGAAGCAAATTCTGCTGAGGAGGGTTTGTTAAAACACACAAAAATATGCAAACTGATCAGCTGTACATTTGTACAGTTTACAGACCTGTATGAAACTGTTGTAACTGAATGCACAAGTGCAAGTGATGGCAACAAAATTAGGCTAATTGCATTGTGTCCAAACTGCCCGCATGCAGTGCAGTACGATGCTGTATGAAGATGAACAACGTTTTTTCCTCAACGTCCACTTTCTAATTTTCTCTCCCTTGCTCGTGTGGACGTGGACACAAAGCAAGGAAAGAGGGCTTTTGAGGAGCTTGTTTATCTATTTAACATTGCAACCTCTTGTCAATACAAAGCACTTCGTGTCTGTTACTCCAGCTGTACAGTTAGAGTGCTGATATTTAAAGGAGGAACATGAGGCATGTAGTGTGGACATCTAACATAGGACAATATGCAATGCAGCACTGTACAGTGCAATGCAACATGTGACACTTGCGATTGGTTAGGATACAGTGTAATATTTTGTCCTTTAATGCCAGCATGAATTTTCATATCTGCACCAACAGATAATAAACTTTTTAAGGTGTTATTGGTTGATACATAAACTATGCTGATAACATTGTGCATCCCTCTAATCAAGGTCAACTCAAATAAAAACAGCCAGAACTGAGTGAAGAACTCAACTGCATTTTTGTAATCAGTTTGTTTGATTTTGTTTGTCGTAACTGAATGCACAAGTTTGTCGTAACTGAATGCACAAGTGCAAGTGATGGCAACACTTTCATCCGAACGCTTTATTGTAATGGGTGTTTGGAGATCATAGATCATCTGCTTGTTGTTGGTGTTTAAGGCACTCAGCAGGAGTGAATGGTGAAATCCGTGGCAGTCTTACAGCAGAACAGATGAAATTAAAAAGGAAGTTGACCTAGGTTGTTTCAGTGAATGCACTCACTGTTGCACAAACAAACAAATGTAGTGTCATTTTTCTTCGCTGCTCAGTGTGTGGGCAGACAAAGCTCCTGCAAGTGCCAAAGTTTCATAAGCCACAATCTCAGTCAAGGCCAGAGAGAGAACAGAGGCAGCACATTTGTCTTTATATAACTGTAATACTTTAGTTAATGAATAAAACTGTGATGTCTAAAACCTCTCAAGCAGTTTTTTTGTCTTCACATTACAGTATAATTTGAAACAGTAAAAACCAAACACTGAAGCTTATGAAGACATTTTAGGAATGAAGAAAATCTGTCAGTATGCTCCGGTGACACCTTTTCCTTCAAATGTTTAAGTGCAGACAAAGGAAAAGACAATGCATAGAGAGCGAATGAAATAAAATAAGACATATCTCTGTCTCTTGTTTTCTCTGTACGATGCATCCTCAGGCTGCAATTGTCCTTTTGATAAATCAAGAAACTACAGTGGCCTTGAGGTGCAAAATTGAACAAGAAATCAGGAAATACAGGGGCCATTCAAAACACAACAGTTTGTCTTTTTCTTTATATTGTTTTGTTTAATTAGTTTTGTCTAGTTTTTGTTTTTTTGGGTTTTTCAGTTATTTTTTCATCTATTGTTTCATATTTGTCATTTTGTGTTTCGATTTATTGCATTTTTTTTTAATTCCCAGTTATATTTTCTTCTTGTTGTGTTTTCATTTGTCAATTTGTCTGTGATTTCTTGTTTTTTCATCGGTTTATGTTTTCCAATTTTTTTTTGTTTCTTATTTGACCTGTTTTTCTTTTTTTTAATTTGATGTGCTTTTTGAATTTGTTGTTTGTTTTTTTGATTTGATGTTATGTTTCCTGATTTGTTGTGTTTTGCTGTGTGGATGTTGTCTCCTGTTGTTTATTTACTTATTTATTTTGTTTCCCTGTTTGTTGTGTTTTCTCTGTTTGTGTTGTGTTTTACACCGTGGTCCACTGTAAAAACCACATGGTTAATTATTTAAGCTTCATTTATCGTATTTAGTTTTTGATTTTGTTTTTCATGTTACAAACCCAGAATTGTTCTCTGCCGCTGACTTCCCCACCATTATCAGCGTTGTTGCCCCTCAGCAGTGCTAACAAACAGTTGTGTCTGTGCAGCCTGCTGAGCATGACACAGCGTTATAAGCATGATTTGCTAAGATGCCTCCGAAGTGGTCCTTCTGCTCAGAGTTAAGCCAATGAACTGATTATTCAGCCATGCTAATCCTCGTGACTTTAAAATTGTTGAAGCAGATCACATCCCTCAGTCAAAGCCAGCAGACTGATGCCTTGATTTGGAAATGATCACTTAAAAAGGACTGACTGTGAAAGATTTAACCAGTTTGATGTCAAAGACATCAGTATGTGTGAGTTTCACAGCTTTTGGAAGATCATACAGCGTGCGACTTGCTTTAATTAGCTTCAAATCCTCTGCAGGACCATCCAGGATTATCAGTTTGAGTCTGTGATTTAAGCTGCAGCACACTTGTACTGATGTGTTTGCTCTCTGAATTACTCCAAAGACTGTGACAGATTCAGTAGGTAAGTCTGTCATGTGTTTATCAGAGATCGAGATTAAAGAAAAAGTGTCAGTTGGGAGGAAAACATCCGTCTCTTCCTTTCATGCAGGCGCCAGGATGATGCTGAATGCTTTACCTGCAAAATGTGGGGGGAGAGTGGGGCAGAGTTTACCACCTCAATGGCTACAGCTTATTAACAATTTGTCAAACCATTAATTGTATCACAAGTCCCTTAGGCTGACAGGGAAAAAGTCTGCCAAATTATATTGATCCAGACGCATAGGGGATGCTGATATTCAAAAAACATAGTCCTTAAGTTCAGGTGGAAAAATTTTAAGAAATATTTTTCAATCTATTTTTTTTTTTTTTATTTTTTGAAAATATTTTGACACTTTTTTTAAACAATAGAAATCATGGACAGACCATTTTTCCTTTGCGTTCTTTTTTCACATCTTAAGACAACCCTACAAAGTTATTATGAACCTTTTTTTTTTTTTACAATGATAATTTTATTGCAAAATTCAAGAACCATTTGTGCAAGACGGAATTTTGTTTTTAATTTTGGCCTGTACAAAATTCCTGGTCCTTAATTTACCAAACAAAATACAATTTAATTTTGCATTCAGGGGGAACCAAGTCTCATATTTGTCGTTGTGTTTTTGTGTCTTTGATCCTACTTGCTATCCTTTTTCATACCAAGGTTATACTACATTATTTTTTCCATCTGGTACTTTGGTCATTATGTCACAATAGATGATCATAGAGTCCTAAAGTTGTACCCAGACTTGACCAAGAGGCATCATGGACTACATGGTTGTCTGACCGCACTCTTTGACTCAGGACGCTGGAAGAAGCAGGGGACACACTGGAGACAGCAATCAAACATACTGTATTTACAGTACTATGTAAAATATTTGTTTTTCTTTCCATACAATATAATGAATGATATCTTAGCTTGATGCTAAATGCTAGTAGTTACCTACCGTGGTGGCTTTGCCGTTTCTCTCCAACATTTCTCTTTTAACAGTCTGTAGTCAGTCTGCAGTCCCTCTACAACACATCATAAAGGCATTGATGATGTGTTCAGAGCTTGAAAACTTCCCCCTTCCTATCTTTCTGTGTTCCATTTAAGGCAATGTCTTTGATTTGTGTACGTCAGGGATTGACACATACACACAGCCCTCTGTTCTTTCACTGGTCAGAGTTTTTTACATGAGGTAACAAACTGTGGGAAGCAGAACAGAAATATAAGGGGCTAGATTTTCTTTTTGACTTGTCATGAGGTGCCCTAGACAGTACATGTATTGTCTTCTTCTGTGTCACACAACACAAGACAAAAAGACTGATTTTTGCGGCCAGAGGGCCCAGAACCCTACAACTGTCAGGTCAGGCAAAGTTGTGCTTAAATCATGTGGTCTGACCCTGGCATAAGTCTTTCTGTCGAAGTCTTGGTTATGTTAAAAGTCTAAATCTGTCATAAGAAGCCACAGATGCCTTTGTGCTTGCTCAGGGGGGATTTAAAAAAAGGCATTATAGAGGTAATTCTGAAAATGTAAGGATTACTAATAGGAATTATTATTACATTCCTGTGGCCTTTGCTAACTGGTAGAGGGGCACAGCATGAACGTTTCAGCGCTGCTTGTTATTTCAGCACCATGGATAGCACCAAGGGTCAAACCAAAAGCAGTTCACTAGAAATGATGATTTACTTCCAGTCCATCAAGGATGGAAATCAGATACTGATATTTGACAATATTTGGACTCAATGTTTTCAGGTCCCTCACAGAATGCTGTAGTCACCGACTCAGTGCACATGTAATTTTCCCAGTTTGTTCAGCTGCTCCCATGTGTTGTTGGACAGGTTGTAATTTTCGTAATACTCTGTAGCGATCTGCAGGGACCTCGTGTTTCACTTGTTTACCTTCTAACATGAATCCTGTGTGTAAATCTCTTCAGTGAAACAAACATCGGCTCTGTTACCCTCCAACAAGCTTTCCCACTTTGAACCACCGCAGGACTGGTTTGAATAATTCACTCCAACACGTAGATTCACACAACAAGGCATGCCCATTTAAGCATTGTTAAATCAGCATCAGTAATTTAACAACACAATGAATGTTTAATCATATTAGGGCTCGGTCGACGGAGTGTAGTTGTTGAGGTTGGGTTTGATTCTAAAGCTTCAGGCGCCGTAGGTGGACAGGTAATCACACATCTTTTCCCTTAACCCTCTTCCCACACTCCTACCTTGTTTTAATTGGAATTTACATTTCTCTGGGGATAGCTGTCATTATGTCCTTCTGAAATGAAAGTACTTAAATAGAAGTGAGTTTTCAATCATGGCTATTAATACTTCAAAGCAACAAGACCACATGCTATGGTTAAGGTAATATAAAGGTGAGGATATGGTTTAGCCCAATGATAATATTGACATGTGGTTTTACTTTGCTTCTGCTAATCCTGGACCTGAATTTCTCATTAGTATTGAAAGAAGAAAGCAGTGTACATGCTGTACAGTATAAACATGATATTATTAGTTTATTCATTTATTTATTTATTTTTGCTTATTCTGATTAAATCGAAATGTTGTTTGTGTCTGCAGTATCTCCCAGCAAAATAACAAACCATTTGGTCCAGGATCAATGGTTCAATACAGACTTGTAAACTGTGGTATTTTCCTTTTTGCATTTAGCTAGTGGCATAATCTTTCTGTTCTCAAGGGGTGGCCCACAATACGATATTATCACGATAGGATATTATTATCATACTTAAGTCCCAATTCAATTTTATGGGGATTCCTAATATTATGGAGTTATACATTTTATAAAAATATATCTCAGTAAATTCACATCACTTCAGTCAGTCTTATGAAAAGCTCACAGACTAATGTCCATGTGTTGCAAGTCACTTCAACCTGCTCTGCTGTGCTCAGCCTCACTTCAACTTTTAGCCTCACTGCTCTGTAGAGCTTCAGTACTGCTGTGTAATGCAAAGATGGAGGCACATACCCGGGCTCAAAACAGCATGTAACAAATGCCTTCGTATTCCACAACATAATGAGTCCTCGAGTCTTTGAACATAAAATAAGTTATGGATTAGGCTATTTTCTTAGCTCGCTCAGAATTAGGAGGCTGCTTTGACAAGCAAGGCATGTCAAGTTATGGCCGGTGTATCAGCAAACACTTGCTAACATTAGCTTTGGTGTCATAGGCTTCCCTTTCACTGGGTGGTGCCAAGTGAGGTGAGCCGTATTGCCACAGTATTTCATTTCATGCACTTCCAAATAAAATATTCCTTCCTAATTTTCATAAATAATCCAAAAAGTGTGTGGATTGATTCTGCTCTTGTCTATTTTTCTTCAGTTATTGTTTTGTACATTTAATGTGCCTCGTTGTTTTCTGCTATAGTTTGAAGCTCACAGTTGAAAAAGTCTCAGGTCACTTCACCTTGATTTAGAGACGAGGTGACATCCTTGTCTTTCTCCTGAGCTCTGCAGCAGGCACTAAAATTATCATGTGCATCATGTGAAGAAACCAAAGGTACTCTATGAAACTTTGCAGGTCAGTGAATAAAACTCTTAGCAGTGTAGTCTGTCATGTTGGGTGAAGCATAGACACACAGTGCGCTGGAGCAGGGGCAGTGGAGAAGACTGCTGTAAAAACAATAACCCTGCACTTTCCTGCATATTTACTACTTTTGTTAATGGGGTCGTCCCCTGTTCTTCACTTTTGTTTGTTGATCTCCCATTGCAGTGCTTTCTTTGTCTCTCTATCTGCCGTTGTCAGCTTCGGGTTTGAGTTCTGACTCTTAATCATTTTTTCCATGCATAGTTACTAGAGCTGTGCATCTTCAGTAGTCTCACAATTAGCTTTACGAGTGTTAAGTTAACAACTCAGATCAGTTCAACTTATACATCAAGAGGCAACACAGTCCAGGCTACTGTTTAGATAAAAAAAATTCAAGCCGTCAGATAAATTTGAAAATGGATTTAGGTATTAACTGCAGCAAACACGTATTTTCATTTCACCATAATAAATACCTGTCATAATTCTCGTCATCCTTTTACTTGTTTTTACCTCCTCAGAAACAAAATTGATTATTCAGTCTAGCAGCAGCCTCTCCAAATTAAATTATTATTTACCATCTCTGCGCTGATGCTTGGCTTACATCTGCATGATATGCAATGCATTGATTAAAGGATTAATTTGGACAGCCCTAATTTTTACCTTCGATTCAGTGCTGTAAAATGTAAAAATAACAGATACTGTCATGTTTAGAGCATGTAGTATCAAATAAATAAATAATCTGTTTATTATGTTTAAGTGTGACTTTAACATCATAAATACAACCTAAGTTAAATAGTCGCACTTTGGTTACACATGTGCAGAACAAGGACGTGAGTGTAATTTATTTTTCTTAAATTGCTCCGACTTTCTTTTAGTATGAAGCTTTGTGCATCCCAGAGCTTTTTGATTTATGAATTATTCTGGAGACAGCAGATAATGAGAGCAAGCGGTGTGCAGTTTTTTCACAGCCTCTTTTGGCAGTAATACTTTTCTTGTGAATCAGACTCAGTATTATGTGCGGGTCTTCTGTTTCACTTTAGGGTCGGACTGCTCATCCATTTAGGATGAAAATAATATGACGTATTAAAATGCACACGTTCTGTCAATGAAGTAGAAATACTTGCATAAAAAATAAAGGCTAGTTGCATTTTAAAATGGATTGATACTGTGTATGTAAAAAAATCTACTTGTAATGAAATAATTTATTGAATAAACAAAGTTTCTCTGGGTAGATATACCATACAGTGAATCTGACAACGTTTTTATCAGACTATTAATATTTAATATTTATTGAAACTATTATGTTTTGAAATTATTTTATATTGATTGCCACATACAGGTGACGCATTTTGGCAGTTGAAGTTGATCAGGGATGGAAATAATCTTTTTGAATGTTTATGTGTAGAAGTTTGCTGTTATCACAGCTGTAGGGTGCTTGAAATCTTTGAAAATGCACTTTGAAAGTGCTTGAATACTGCTTGAATTTTACCTTGGTGTAGCTGTACAAACCCTGTTTTTAATATCCAGTGCTGAAAGTTGCATTAAACTGCCTTAAAGTGGGTTTTTCTCTCTCTTTTTACTGTCATGATGATAAGCAAGAGTCCTGTTTTATCTTTTCCTTATTAGAATAAGCCTATCATAGCAGCTTAAGTTTCTCTTGATTCTCTTATCCAGTAAAGAAAAGAAATGAAAAAACCCTGCCTAAGTTGAAAAGTTTTGCTCCGCTACAGCTCTCCAAACCAGGACACTCATCTGGTCTGATCCACTTAAATGCTGCAGTGTGTCTGTGCCCTTCACAGGCAGCGGCTGTCTCTGCGCTGGGCTTTTTGAGTTTGCATTAGCATACAGCCGCAGTGCACGCTGACAGTGATTCACTTTCTGCTAACACATTGATTCTTCCTGGAAAATAACTTTTAGTTTTGGCATGTTAAAAGTCATACAGCCGTGACTGATAGTGATTTATCTGCTATCAGGGTGCAATTTCCATTATCTCTGGGGGGAATTTAGGGCGAGGTAACAGCCCTGAAATCATCATGTGACCATCAGATGTTTGTCTGTTTCTACTTTGCAGTAAAAATGCTGCTGTGTAGGATGGGGTCTTGATCTTTGTCCACTCTGATGTAATCCTGATCTGTTCATTGCATATGGGTAAAACGCAGCTGCCTGCTGACGTAAATCTTCATCATTTTCTCTCAGTACCACATTCTGTCTTCATCTCTCCCTCAGTCGCTCTGAAAAAGCCTTCCCACTGTCACACCCCTTCCCTTCTTTAACTGTGCTTCTTCCTCTTGCATCACTTATAAATCTCTCTGTTTTTCTTTTCTTACTCAGATCAGAGCCTCATGGTCGTGGAGGAGGCTCTCAGCCAGGCCAGGCAGACTCTCCCCTTCCAGAGCAGGACGAGGAGATCCTGGGCTCTGATGATGACGAACAAGAAGATCCTAACGACTACTGCAGGGGTAAGACAACTCTTAACTCACTGTAACGTATTTTTTCCAAATTTAAAACAGTGAAATACTCAAACTCTCTTTACATAGTCTCATCACACATTTTCAGAAACGTTGATTATATGTAACATTTATTTTAAGGGATGCACATTTGTGAATTTTTGCCAACATTCAACAAACAGGCTTCCCTTAATTCCATGAGAATTTTTGCTTAGATCAATACTGACACCAATAAATACACACATTTCATTGTATTGCAGAGAACTTTGGTTGATTAATTTACCCATTAATCTTATTGTGACACTTAACCCACTGAAGGACAGATGTAAAACAAGACAAAAAAGCATTTGATTGATGTATTCTTTTTTGTAAATAAAGCCATCCAGTAAGAAATAACAGTAGTAATTTTCTTGCAGAATCTATTTTAACTGACAAACTAATCTTCCTCATCCTCTCTGAGAGCTACAAACCAGACTGCAACAACCTGCTGACAGGCTATTAGCTCTGTAGCCCATAAAATATAGATATGGCCTTTGTTTATGGAGGTTTATACTTAAACTTATTTTAAGAATGGCTCAAGAAGACCATTCTGAAAGAGTACTTAAGATAAGAGACAAAATTCATATCCTCCTATTATACAGAGCTAAAACTTCCTCCTGAGAACACGCTGAGAAGTCTCAGGTATGAGGATTAAAAAAAAATGTAAGGCAACATTTGACACTCATGTTCTGTTAGGACACAGTGTTAGAAACAGCTGTGAAACAAGGAAAACATCATGTTGATATTTAAACAGACATTCAGAGATGATAAGGTTCATTGTGGCAGTGACAGAAAATGCATGGCCAACATGTTTGCTGTTAATATCGGCAGAAAAGTTCATATCTGATGAAACCAATATCTAACTTTTTAAGCTGCCATCTGCTGACAGTCGTTTGTGTAGGGGTTGTACTGAGTGAACTCCAAGAAAACAAATTCTGTGTTGTTTTCCTGAAAATGAGTCAATGATGAGAAATTTCAGGCTGATTGATTAATTTCTTGATACTTTCTCTAAAAATTGAAAACCAGAACAACAAACAAGAGTTAAATGCTCAAATTTAGACAGGAATATTAACCATACCACCAAATATTCATTCACATTGATTTATTTTTAAAACATTGTCTAAGGGTTTAGTTATTCTGCAACTTTTGAAGCTGTTATCTGTGATACAGCTGTTATGTAGAAAGTGTCACACATTTGTGTTTGATTTTGCCACCTCATATGAATACCAACGTTACACAAACCAAAATGAAACGTCATGGTTTGAGTTTATTGTGTTTTTCCTTTCTTAGGTGGATATCACCATGTGAAGATTGGAGATCTTTTTAATGGCCGATACCATGTTATCCGTAAGCTGGGCTGGGGGCACTTCTCCACTGTATGGCTGGCCTGGGATATCCAGTAAGTTGACTCCTGTCCTCAATATATAATGTTAAATTAGCGGTTTACAGTTGTGCTTTTTTACTGAGCAATGAAAGCTAGAAGGAGATTACTATCTACAGTTAAGGCCAGGAGTATCATGCCTCTGCAGATATCATTATAACATGTGTGATATTGATAGATCATATGCTGAAGGATCTCTGTAAACCTGTGCAGAGCACACAGAGTACTGTAAACATCTATTAGAAGTTTGAATGACCTGTGTAGGTGGTACTGTGTTCTTAAGTTTGATATAAATATGCACTAAATTATTTGATGACTCTTTGTCAAATAAAAAATGCATGTTAATGAGATATGTTCATGGACAAGCTTGTATTTTCTCTGATTGCATTTTTGGTCTTTTTTTCTTTTCAGGGAGAAGAGCTTTGTGGCCATGAAGGTGGTGAAAAGTGCAGAACATTACACAGAGACAGCTCTTGATGAGATCAAGCTTCTTAAGTCTGTAAGGCGCTGCTCTTCATGACATTTATTCTCACGTCGGCTCAAACTCCAGATAATCCAGTCGTCACTACTTACACAACCCTGCTTATATTTCTTTGTTGTGTGTGTGCTATTACCAGGTGAGAAACACAGACCCCAATGATCCCAACAGAGAGAGAGTTGTGCAGCTTCTAGATGATTTCAAAATCTCGGGCATGAATGGCACTCGTATCCTTGGTCAAGCAGCAAAGTACATGTAAACAGGCTGAGCCAAATGTTTTTATTTGTTTAGTCTTTGTTGTCCTTCTACATGACTTGTTCTTACAATAATGTATCCTGACCAGGGCCTGGTGATGTTGACCAAAAATCATACACTTATTTTTTTTTTTTTTCACAGCATCTATCTTTGTATCAGTATCTATCTTATCTATCTTTGGCCTCTGCTACTTACTCTTTGGAGTTAGTAGCAGAGGCTTCATATTAGTGAGAAGGGAGCACATAGAGCCAACAAGGAAGCACAGCGCTGCATGTGCGTACGTCTTCACTTAAATGTGTTAGTCTGTTAGCCCAGTTTAAGCATGTAGTTAGTAAAGTACCTCCAAGAACTCTGCCAAAAGAGCGTTGACTCTGTATTTTGTTGTTTTTCTACTTATCCCACCCCAAAAAAGTTTTGGTAAACACATCAAACAGAAAAAAGCAGTCCTGGTATGCAGGCTATCTCACAAAAAAACAGCAAAACAATAATACTCCTTAACACGGCCTGATTTTTGCAGTGCCTTGGTAACATTTAAAGACACTGAGGTTGTCAAAGTTTTGCATACTCTTAAGCATCATGTGTTTTAAAATGATAAAGCCTCTGTTATTCTGATGATAGTTGGTATCAAAAAGTATAGAAACTACTACATGTCCACTCATATGTAATCAAAAGAAGGAGAGCTCTATCTATGTCACATAAATATGTTTTTAATTTGTTTCCATATGTTGTCCGTAAATTTGGGCAATGTAGATAGTGTAAATGAGTTTTCCTACAACTTTTGATAATTGACAAAATTGACAAATACTGTTTATCAGTAAGTAAAATTAAAAAAGAAAAAATCTGCATTTCAAAAGATTAGCTTTCGACTAGCAAGCATATTGCTGCTAATGGTTCCAACTGTAAATATCTTCAATTCATCTTTAGACCTGACATCTACTGTTGTTTTTAATCAGCATTGTGTTACCTAACCTGACATGCCAGACAGTTCCATATATCCACCATGGAAATATTTCTCTAGTCCATCTGGGAAAGAGCCATTTGAAAATGTTTTCAGAAGCAGAACCTTCAAGAACAACTGCAGCTGGTGATTGAACGATCGTTCTGCTCGTCACACTCATCACAGACCAATCATATCAAGCCACAGTATGATGTAACAGCTCGACCCTGTTGTTAGCCGTTAGCTTAAACTACGTTTCGTCTAACATTAAATTACACCATGAGTAACCAAGACTACCATAGACTAACCGCCACTGTCCGTGGAGGATTTTCACATTCTCTCCCAGTTTCCCTGCAGTGATTCCGGTTGGGAGAAGAGCAAAAACACGATTTCACCTAAGAGAGGTTTAAGTGACGTTCCTTGGTCCTCTTTAAAGAAGAAATGGAGTCCATTTCTGATAAAACTGCAGATATTGCCGCATCCACAGAGACCGCTTCAGTCGCCGCCATTATTTTCAAACATGCAGTCACTTCCCGCTGACGTCACGTCTTCAGCTCCCACCTCTTTCCCCGGATTGGGCCTGTGAAGTTGTTGGGCAATGGACGTTAGCAAGATGGTTCTGCAGGATTTCATACAATGAATAAGGCAGGTCCATCTGCTCTGCAAGGTTATGTGTTACCATCTGTCACTCCTAAAGAGATATTCATATTACATCTGACATCCTGATACATTTCTCAGGCCTAAGTCTGCCAAGTGAGAGTGAACATTGTGGACTCTTTTGTTGTGCCAGCTTACCAATAAAGATAGAAACAGCAACATCAGGGCCAGAAATGTTTGGCTTTTTTCCATTTTCTCCTCCCTGCTATTTCTGTCTCATTGTGATGGCACTGAAATGCTGATTATACTTATTTGATCTGCTTTAGTGTTAAAAGTGCTCTGGTCAGACTGCAGCTTTAGGCCATATATTGAATAAGCTTTTGTTTTTATTTGGCTTGAAGGTCTCTTTTCCCTGCATTTATTTTGAAGATGAACGTTTCAACCACAGATCTACCAGACTTATTGAGTCTGAATGTAAACATCAGTGACAAGATGCAATTTACCACTCAGTGGTCCAAAGTCTCAAACAATTTAATTTTGCCCCCAGATTCACACCCAGTGCTGCTATAAGTGGTTCGTAGATGTTGATCTGACATACGCCTCACTGTTTACTCCAGAACATCTTTAAGTGTCGCAGTCTCTGAAGCACCAACACTCTCCCCCCACACCTCCGCTCTGCTGCTGCTGCGTGTTCAGGCAACACTCCCAGAAATCCTCAGGTTAATCAAGTTAACTTCAGTGAACTGCCTTGAGAGAGGGTTCACAGTCACAGCAAACATTTTTTATTACAGTCCAAGTACGTGCCTTGGAAAGATATAAGCAGTGAAAGGTGATGCAAGAAGACTATTTTTATTACTCCATTTTATAAAAAATAGTTCTAGATGGTTTCGACCTCTGGCGGACATGGAGGACATGTTTGTGTAAGGGCCTTTTTTAACAGAACAGCCTCCCTCTCAAAATCCATCTGTTTTTGTGTTTTGCTGTTTTGACAATATTTAACAGCAGTTCATTATGACCTTAAGATACTGTGGCACTGAGTTTTGAGATGTTTCACTTTATATTCCATTTTCTGAACCGGTGATGAAATTCTGTGTCACAATGATCATCCTAAGCTTTGAATACTGTTCAGCAGGGCAGTCCAAGCTATGGTACGGGAGCCATTAGAACATTAGAACATTAAGTTTGTGCTTGTTGAAGAATAAAGACAAATGTATTATGGAAGCAAATGGGCTGAAATCCACTCATGTGCCCCGCTCTTTGCTAAGTCCCAAGGTCTGATTTACACAGTATTTTGTGTTTATGATCCTTAAAGATAACACACTATGCAAAATACTCTGTTAATTTTTTCACAAATATTTGTCCAGGGCTATCTTCCAACATGAGAAAGTCCCCCCTTCACCTCTGTGGCTTGCTCCACTTTCAGAAAATGCGTGGCTAAACAGCCGGTTGATAAATTTTCCTCTTCTGATACCATTAAGGGATATGGCCACCTCCTACAGATGGGAGACATCCCCATGTTTGGCCAACAGCTGGCTTCAATGAAAGGCACATGTCTGGGTATGTCTGTATGGTCAAAGTAAACATGTGAGCACAACACCAAAACCACATCCAATCAGAGCAGACTGGCCCGCACTGGGAAGGGGATGTAAAGATGCAGGGGCTCTGACAGAGCATCTCAGACGGACTGGGGATACATCTGGATATTCTGTTTCTGAAAACTAAAAGGTATTTGAACATTAGTGATTGTGAAGTCTAGAAGTCTAGCAGTCATCAATAATTGATTTGTGAACCTGAGTTAAGGCAAAATATGGGCTCTAATACACTCAAGGTAAGGTTTATCAAAGTGTCCCAATCACTCTTGTATTTTTTTTAGGTTGTGGCCTGAGTGGAAAAAAAGCATTTATTCCTGTGGCACACACCTGTCTTGTTAAGATGAAGGTTTTTTTTTGTTTTTTTACTTTTGCTAGTATTGATCACTGAAATTAAAGTGGAGATTGCCCTAAAAAAACAAGAAGTATCTTAAGACTTTGACAGCCTTGGTGAGAAGCTATCACATTTAACATCAGTGTGTGTATGTTTTTCAATTCAGTTCAATTTAAAGAGCTTATTTGGCATGAAAACCATGAGTTCACTCTTCTAAAGCAATTGTTTGGATGAAATGCTTAATTAAACAAAGGCAATAATATTGATATATTGATACTGTATCAAACAGAGATGTGTAGGATTATAGCATTAGGATGGCATTTAGGCTGAAGAAACTGACATTTAATTTAAAAAATGTGAACTTGCCATAAATTATTCATAGAAAGTGTAAACATTTAGGTAGAAATGCGAACATTAGATGCGAGAAATGTAGATAAAATGTCAAAATGCTGGCTCTCTCAAGCCATGCAATCAGAAACTAACATGAAGGAGAACTCTAGCCTCAGATTGCGGCAGGCAGAAACACATTTTGTAACTAGGGGAGCTGTTGGTCCTTCGCCTAGATGCCTCTCTTTAGGTGATAATGTTGGTAAATCTTGTAATTTTCACGCTAATTCCTGGAAATGCTGCTCCCTCAGGATGGAAGCACATAGAGCCAACAAGGGAGCACAGTGCTTCACTCTGTTCCTGTCTTGCCTGTTGATTTTCTCTGAGTAGCCATGTTTGTTTGTGTCTTCCTTTTGCTTTGACTATTCTGTGGTCACTGAGCATATGTTTGGTCAGGATCAGTCTTTGTCCACTGTGTCTTGTCCCTTTTATTCCTTGACTCTGCATGTCTTCAGATGTGTGCATGGTATTTGAGGTGCTTGGATATCACCTCCTCAAGTGGATCATCAAATCAAATTATCAAGGACTGCCCCTACCCTGTGTTAAAAGCATCATACGACAGGTACAGCATGTGTAAAGATTCTTTTTTTGTCTTCCAATTATTGCTTTTCCTTACGATCATGATCATTTGTCATAATTCTTCACGTCTAATCACAAACTAACGTTGTAACTCTGACTCTTCCTCTGTGCAGGTGCTGCAGGGTTTAGACTACCTCCACACCAAGTGTAAGATCATCCACACAGACATCAAACCAGAAAACATCCTGCTTACTGTCAACGAGCCCTACATTAAAAAAATGGCTGCTGAAGCGACGCAGTGGCAGAAGTCTGGTGCTGCACCTCCCTCGGGCTCTGCAGGTCACAACCTTTTCTTTGCTTAGCACTCAGCTGAGGTTTTTGCGTGCGTGCTTTGATCCTCATTTGCAACAGGAACACTAACAGATACAGTGCCTTTCAGCCTTAAACATTAACTCCCTTTGTACAACATAGGTTGCAAGAAGAATGTAATTAATTCCTCTTTTTAATTCCTCTTAATGCGTGTAAATGGGCCGTCTTTCTTTCTTGTATGTTCGAGAGGCACAAACCAGTGAAAGTGTGAGTTTAAAGATTTTCCAGTTGTGTGATTTAATCCTCTGTGTATGTGAAGTAAGCTGTCTAAAACCTTGAGGATTTGAACTTAAAGCTTCTGGATGTTTCCATTATAAGAGAAGTGTTTAGCTGTGTGACGGTATGAGTAACCACTGTGTAGTGTAGGAGTGTATGTGACTCCCGTCAAGAAAGGTGCCACTGCAGAGACCGTCTATTGATGCAACTCATAGTGAATCAAAGAGAGCATATGCCATATTTCATCCACTAATGTAATCTGTTTTTTTCTCCTGTTTCCTGCAGTGAGCACAGCCCCAGCACCCAAACCAGTAAGTACTTTTTTTGAGGACACTTCACAACACACTTGAAAAGTTGTGTCAGGACTCCCAATACTCATCTTGTTCTCTCCCTCTTGTTCTGTATTACAAGATGGCCAAAATGTCAAAGAACAAAAAGAAGAAGATGAAGAAGAAGCAAAAGAAGCAAGCAGAGATGCTCGAGAAGAGGATACAGGAGATGGAGGGGGGGCCAGCACCTGAAGGAAGAGAAGAGGAAGATGAAGAGGAAACGACAACAGAGACCACAGAAGATACCTCCTCCTCTGCAACATTGTCAATGTCAGCCACCATGCAGGATATCGCAAGTCATACTGTCACAGGTAGATTCGCAGTTTGATTCTCTGTTTACAGAAGAACAACTGTTGACTTACTGTTTTAATCAAGATAGAAAAATAAAGTTTTATTGTCTTGAATGTTAAACGGTATCTATTATGAAGGTCTCTCTATCTAATGTCAAAATTTGGATAATATCAACTTAAGTCAGACTGTCATTCTTTATGATACTATTGGGCTGATAATGGATTTAGGTTACAGGTTTGGTATTAGGGCTTGACTTTCTTTGTAGTTGTGAAGAAATGTGGATTGACTGTATGTTTTTAATTTTTATTTAGCCATTGAAAAGCTATTTTGAATGAATTTATCTGAAAACAAAGGTTATGATACTGGTTGTATAAGACTTGTATTTTTGTTATGGCATCATTTACAAATGTTAATATTGTTGGAATTTTACTATAGTCCTACTATAGTCATTTAGTAAAATCATTTACTAAATGATTTTGACCATAAAGAATAAAAGATATAGGCAGACAAAATCATGGGAATAGCACATTCTTGTTAACACTATGTGTATAACTGTTCCTCAGAAGGAAATGGGATGAAGTAATAAAACTTAGTCCTACTCGTTTTTTATTAAGCTTTTTAAACATTTAAAGTTTTAATGCAAAAGTCAAATTTTTCAAATGACTCAGAAACAAAAAACAGCATGCATAATCACTTTATATTACTGCTTCTTTTTTTTCTCAAGTTATTTTTTTTTCAGTAAAGTATCCAGTGCTCATTCACACAGCTGTACAGATGAGCACATTCCACATGTCAATTTTGAGTTCTCATTCCATCCCAAAAAAAGTCACCGTTTTGACTTGCATGGCTGTAATTACATTATTATTCCTGCGTTGAGCTGATACAATTTCATTCCCAAGCATCTATTTTGGCCTGGCTCAAGTATCAGGAGTTTCATTAACAAGGATTCAAGTGGGATTTATTGCCATTCTGGAAAAGGACATGAATTAATCAGAGCTGAATAACCATAATCTGCTTTACTGCAGACTCGCCCTCTGAAGAGCTGCCCCAGCAGATGTCCGCACAGAGCGAACACAGAGAGACTGAGGCAGAAGAGGCTAAGATGGAGGTGAACTGCAATGGCCGTGCCTCCACACCAGAAAACGAGACAAGTCCAGAGGAACAAGGGACCAAACAGTCAGCGGAGGAGCAGGAGGACCAACAGAACGCCAACCAACCTGACAGCAACACAGAATCCCAGGACACATTAAGTCACAAAGAAGAGCATCAGACCTGTAACGGCTCACCTGAGGAACCAGACGCTGACCTGCAGCAGCTCTCAGCCTCAGTCTGTCCTGAATCTGTCAGTGTGGAGCTGAAGGAGACAGACAAGGAGGAGAAGAAGGTGGAGGAGATGGACACTCAAGGGGAGACCACAAGAGGAGAGGAAGAAGACAGCGAGAGTGGTAAGTTTAAGATAAACGGGCTTAATGATGCCACAAGACACTATGAATATCTTTAATTTTCTTTCAGTTCAATCATACTGTAACAATTCCTTTTTCATGTGGCCACTTTTTACTGAATCATGTACACCTCACAGTTAATTAACTGTTAAAAGAACAAGACTTAAAAAAATGACCGTGAGAGCATGAGCCTAAACTTTTCATAGTTATCTGGGCAATCCTGCATGAGCAAAATTTCACTTCAGTTTTTACAGAATTATAACTTTAATTACAGGATTGAGCCCATTTGTTGTGTTATTTTCAGGCACAGCTAAAGGTGAGCTGACTGCAGAGGAACAAAAGGTTTTTTAAAGGGAATTTCACATGTGCATTGGTGTATTATGGCAACTTTTTCAGTTCTCAAGAAAAGAAACTTGGAATTTACGAAACCACAAATTGATGAATTTTTAAGAAACCACTCACTACAGATGTTGAGTGTAAAAAGTCATGAATGTTTATAAAAGGATATGAGATTTTTTGTTTTGAAGTCTTAATAAACTCAAGAAATATCTTAATGGACAAATGATATCATCTAATCTAAATCAGTATGTTTTTTTTCTGAATAGCCCCAGATTATGACTGTGTTTCCAATAACTGGATTTGATTCATAAAAAGATGATTCTGGGCTTAAACTATCAGCATTTCACTGTCACTCAGTCCAGGTAAGAATGCTGATATGATCAGGCTCATAACTGCAGGCATGGTACAAGCCAGACAGCCTCATCTGGTGTGATTTTCCTATATTTTATAATTTATATTCTTAAGATTTCTCGTTTATTTAAGGCGAGGCAACTTAATTTATAGAGCACAGCTCTAATCTAACTTGCTTAAATAGCTTTACAGAGTTAAAGCAATGAGTTAAGACTTTTCTTCTAAAAAGCTTCATTTTTTTTCTCTAAATTGTAATTTTTACACTCACATTCTGACTTTAGGTTCTTGCTAATTTACCTACTAATAATCTTAAAAAATGTTTTTTAAGCAATTTCTTTTTCTTCATCAGTTACCCCACTCATCAAAATGTCAAGGTATATTAAAGATTATCGCCCTGATCTCCCTGTTTGGTGGGTGACCCAAACCGCTTAAAATATTGTCAGGAGCAGAATTGATTTCAAAGTATCAAGCGTGTTTAAATGTGCTTCTCTCACCTCTAGCAGGTGCAGCATGTTAAGCTTACACTCAAGCAACTTCTCCCATAGTTTTATTCCTCTTTGTTGATTTATAAGTAAGATGTGCTCCTCAAACTATCATCTTTTGTTGCAGTTCAATGTCCGCCATGTTTGTTTTCTCTAAAGCAGCCTTTCAGTGCGCTTAAACCCACTTTGACGCCACAAAAAACCCTCACACAAGACTCAAAATGTGTAACTTTATATATTCATACATAAACAGACCTTCAAAGTGAATGCTTGGGTTTGCCTGAAGATAAATAATGTATCCAAATTAAACAAAAAAACAAAATCTGTGTAACTAGAAGAGAGTCTACGGAGGCACTGAGTACAATTTAACAGCCACACCATTTGTGCAGTTTTGATCAGGCTTCTCTAATCATTTGGATGTCTTTCTGTGACATTTATCTCTCTGGATGTATTTGTGGCTCTGCAAATTCTTTCTGAGTGACACAGATTTCTCAGGAGGCCTTAAAAAGTCTTGTAATTTGGAAGCAAACCGAGTGTAATGGTTACAAGAGTGTCAACATTTAATTTAACACGTGCTTTGTGAATCAGACAAAATGAATGACCAAAAAGCTGATGAGCAAGTTAAAATCTTCTTTTTGGTTAGTTCTGGGACTAAAAACAAAAAAATGTACTTAATATGTACAGCTCTAATGTTGTTTGACCACAAGAGATTTGCAAGTTATTCTGATTTTGAAGACTTAATCCGGCTGTTAGTGAACAGATTTTGTTAGTGTGTGCTGTGCTGTCTTGATCATATTATTGCTCTGCATACTGAAGCAAAAATATTCAATCTGTTTTTTGTCATGTTGGGTCTCTCTTATTTAACAACTTTAAAGAAATAAGAATATTTTAGTGTGAGCCTTGCACAAGTAATGATAAATTTGAAATCACTTTATTTTCATGATACTTTTATGAACAGCAGAGACACACAAAAGAACAATGCACATACCCAGAACATTAGAGAACTTAACTAACAGCAACTAAAACACACAAACATTTTCAGCCAATGGAAACAGACCCAAGCAAAAAAAAAAATCAAGCATCGTAATATTTAAGCAATGTCAATGATAAAACCTTTTGCGGAAAGTAAGGCTTATGTGTTTGGATTAACCTCACACATCACTAACCATCACTGCTGAATTAAAAGAGGCCCCACAATGTTACATAAAAAACTGTTTCCTCGAATAACAAACCTTCACTCTTTTTCACCAAACTCCTATACATGATGATAATGTGTTCTGTCATTTAAGATTTGTGCTCACAAGCTTGTTTTTTTAGTTGCAGAGATGAGAAGGTAAAGTTATCAGTGCTCGCCTGTCTTAGATTTGTCTCTTGGATGTTTTGCTTCCACACTACCACAGTTATAGAGCACAGCCTGACTCAGGGGCCAGACATGATGCATGTAATGCCAAAGTGTCGTCCAGGCTTCCATAAATGAGTTAGTGGCTGTCCTGTTGGTGGGGCTTTGTGTGTTTGACTCACCACGTTCCTGCAGCTTTCATCCGTGCTGCAACAAGCATCTTCTCCTCTGGACCTGCAGTGGTCCAGAGGACAGCATCATTGACAGCATCTGCTCAGTCCCCAGTTGTTCAGGTTAACATGGTAAAACATTTACACAGTGATGTTGAAAAGACTGATCCGGTGTCTTGTGTCTTATGGCAGCTAATACACAGGTGAATGAGTCAAAGCTCATACTGCTATAATCCCTAATCTAAGTCTAAAACTACCAGACTCTAACCCAATCAAATCTCCTTGGGCATAACACGTCCTACAGTGTCCCCATCCTCATTGCCTCTTCTCTTATGCTTCCCCCTCCCCTGTATCTTTTCTCTTCTCAGGATCTTCTGGCAATTTGTTAGTAAACCCCCTGGAGCCTGTCAATGCCGACAAGGTTCAGGTTAAGATTGCTGACCTTGGAAATGCCTGCTGGGTGGTGAGTGCAATCCTCCATTAGCACTTTTGTGATGCTACTGAGGCGTTCAAAGTTTTGTGCACTGTGCTTTTAAACCAGACAGAAAGTACTTGGTAAACACCTCCTCCAGTTGTTAAGACGTGACAGTATTTTCTCTCCATCTTGCAGCACAAACACTTCACAGACGACATCCAGACACGTCAGTATCGCTCTCTAGAGGTGCTGATGGGAGCCGGCTACAGTACACCAGCGGACATCTGGAGCACAGCCTGCATGGTAAGAAACAGGCGCACAGGCTCAGTTTAACTCCCCAGAATGGGATGCCCAGTGAGTTAATTTGTGTTTTAACAATTTGGATAAATAATAATCTCTATGAGATTTTAAAATCTTTTTTATTATTTTACTTTTACTTCAACATTGATTACAGAAAACTGTGAGTGAAGTAACCAGACCGTCCGAGTTAGGCTATATTTAACATTAACTTTAGGCAAGAATCATGTTTTTGTAATTATGAAAAAGAGGTTTTATTTATTTGCACACAATAGCTGACAGACTTGTAATTATGGAAATGTTCAGCATTAAAATGAGCAGAAGCTGGTCAGGATGAGGAGAAACAATGGCAGAAGGAAAAAAATAAAGTTGTGGTGGAACGAAGAGCAGCGAGGAACAGTCCAAGTATCACAGTGTGCGATCAGCATAAGAGAAGTACCTGATAATGTCTCATGCCATGGAAGGTAGCATTTTAACATCTTGTGAGCCCATTATGAACCGACTCACACAGACATTCAGTTTGCTGACATGTGGTTGTGTTAAGTTAACTTGTTACAACCCCAGCTCCCCCTCAGACAAACTTGCCATGTAGTATTACTCTTGTGTTTGTAGGATGGGATGAATATTTTTTTGAGTCAATGTGTATGACGTTCATTAGACCAGAGAAACATGTTTCGATTTTAAATCACTGGTTGATTGCAAAGTTCTCAGAGTGTTTTACCTGAGTGTGGAGTTCTGTTTCTCTCCTCCCTCTTGCTGGTAAGTTTAGTTTTTGGTTGTTGCTGTAAATGTCCCTATATCCTGTTATTGTTTTTAAGCCCTTTGAACAACACTGCACTGAAGACTTTGTAAAGATTTGAAAGTTAATGCATTGAGTTCATCTTGTAAACTGACTGTACTTAACAAAAAATTCACTGACCACAGTTTATAACCTTGTGACATACGATAAACAGGGTTGTGTTGGGGAAACATTGAACTAAATGCCCCTTCCAAACAAGAATTTATGCAGCTGACACTATATTGAGCAACAGGTGTAATTAAGTCTAAGACTATTGGGAGAATATAAAATAATATAATTAAATTCATCGGACTTGTAACAAACAGCATTTGTAGAGCCTTCCCTGGAAATAAGACGCTCTTTCCTAAAAAAAAAAGATTCTGCCTTGTTTCTTTGTTATACATTTGAAATTCACATTTACTAATTTTACAGCCATCGTCAGACAAGGTCTGCATTTGTTTTAACCACCTAATATTTGCTCTTTAAATGTGTGTGATGTATGGCTCGCAAAGTTAATGATTTAAAATGTAACATACAAACATGACGCCTAGTGTAGCCGAGGCTTATTGACTGCCAACACTACACCGTGTACCCTCTCTGCTTCATCCAAAAAGCTTTGGCAGAGCTAACATTTGTAAACTCGTTTTCATACTGTTGCTTTGGCACTGTGGACACTGCAGTGAGAAGCGTCACTTGCATGCACACACGGAGCTCTCTCCCCCTCCCTCGCTCTGACGAGCCAGAGGGTGCGTGCAGATGTCAGCAAGCAGGGCTGCGTAAAGATCAGGACGGGATGAGCATGACCGCTCCTCACAGTCATTTTAGTGATTTTAGTCTGACAGTCCATGACCCAATAAACACAGGCTGGCAACCCGGTTTGGGTCAGAGGCCAAACTTTGGGAAAGGCTGATCCAAGCTAGAGTACAGAGCCCTTTAGTGATGTAATATGACATGATGTCGGAAAAAGCAGATTTTTTTAAAGCCTCTCTGTAAAGAAGATATTTTTTACTCAAAATGTGTGCCCTTTTGTGTAAAACGGTTGAAATCGAGAATTAACTAGTTAATAGCCATAGTTCAACAAGGGTTAGAATGAATGTCAAAAGAAACTTGAGCTACAATTTTATGATTAAATGTACGTCATGTTGAAATAACCAAATAACAAAAAGATATAAAATCAGAACAAAAACATTTTGATAACTGATCAAGCTAAAATTTCAGGTGTAAAACAATGAAACCAACACTGATGTGCAACCAATGGCAGTTTCTTAAGTGATCCTAAAACCAAAAAATCCCTTAAGGGCCCTTAACAAGCCTTCTTCTTCTATAGATATAAATGTGTGTAGCCTGGCTCAAAAACAGTTTAGATCTCCACACTTTATTTCTCTAACATTTAAAATAAGACTTGATTTTGTGTCAATATGACTCATGTGTTTTCAGTTTATTAAGTCTTTGAGTCTTGTATTATTCTGCATAGTAAGGGGTGTAGCTGGTTTGACTGACAGGTGAGTTAGCTGTTTGTCAGAGGGTGTGACTTGTGCTGAAAATCCTCAACTTATTTACCTCTGACTGATGGTTTGTGTCTTTTATATGATGTAAAGTTTACTTGCCAGATGATGAGCTGGATGAGCTCGTTTTAGCACCATAGTTGTTCATTCGGCTAGCATCAACCGCATCTCTAAACTGCTTCCCAGTTAGCTGGAGTAAATGTTTTTCATATGACACCTTTTTTGAAGCACCGCAGCTTCTCTTCAGAGACCAGTGGGTGACATCAGTGTGGCTGTGTCCATGTCATAAACAGTTTATGGTTGTAACAGATTTGTGGAAATCAAACTCATTCATGTATTAATAATGGATTATTAATTTGAAATGGATGTGTTTGACCACAGGTGTTTGAGCTCGCCACAGGAGATTATCTGTTTGAGCCCCACTCTGGAGAAGACTACTCCAGAGATGAAGGTCAGTGTCTGCTCCTCCTGAAACATCCGCATTCAAACACCACACATCAGGTTTTACTTGGGTCCTTCACCCATTACAGAGGACTTCTTTCTTCACTTAACTGTTTTGCCGTCTTCATCAGCTGTGTGTTTCTCTTCTCCCTGTAGATCACATCGCACTGATTATCGAGCTGCTCGGCAAAGTTCCTCGGAAATTGATCTTGGCAGGCAAATACTCCAAGGAATTTTTCACCAAGAAAGGTAAGCAGTCTGCCACACGCTGTATTGTGTAGTTAAATGTAGTCCTTCCAACAAATATACTTGGGAGTGAGAGTTGGTGTTTCAGTCGGAGCACCTGGAGGCTCCAGGAAGAGGCAATCTGCTTCATTTTAGGACAGAAGTGTTAATTAGATCCAGTTCTGCTACTTTTTGTGCTTAGTAGTGGGTCAGCAAAGTAGTTAATTAACAACATGTACATAATGTCCACAGGGACGGAGTTTTTAGATGTTCATGGCTCGGTTGTAGTCTGTGAGACAAACTTGGCTTCATGTTTTTCACAATAATTTAGCATTGATTCGTCCCATCCTAAATAATCTATTCTTAGCATAATCTGTTATTCCTCTCATTGTCTATTGTGTTACTCTAATAATGGCTTCTGTTACTTACATTTTTCATTCCTCCCAGGTGACTTGCGTCACATCACCAAGCTGAAGCCATGGGGATTATTTGACGTTTTGGTAGAAAAATACGAGTGGTCCAAAGACGAAGCACACTGCTTCAGCAGCTTCCTCCTGCCCATGCTGGACCTGGTGCCTGAAAGGAGGGCCACAGCTGCCCAGTGCCTCTCCCACCCATGGCTCTCATCCTAGAGATCACCCATACACACCTCCACCCTCATCTGAAAGGATAAGGTTTGGCGATCCTGGACTAAAATACAAACACATTCATGTCTGACAGACCCTGTGACTGCATCGTGCCAGCACCCTCCTGTCCTGGCCCTCACAGGCTGCCTACACACACTTCCGTGAACACAATAAGGAGAGAGACTGCTGCAGAGTTTGGTTGTTTGGATATACAGCTGATATTAGGAACTCTTGGCTTCAACTTATATTTATAACATTTTTTTACAGGCTGCTTAGGCTTTCTCCACCTTGTGCTGTTATTTTTCTGCATTTGGCTCTTTCTCTGAAGTACATTCATTCTTTCTATTTCTAACTACATCTGGAAAAGGAACTGCACTTGTCAAAGAAATGAAGGAGGAGGCAGGAAGTAAGGAAGGAAGGGAGCTTAATAACTGGATCAAACTTGTCATCATAAATGAGGCAGATCCACCTCTGTTTGCCCCCCATGTTAGCTGTGCCGGCTTTGTTTTTCTTCACAATGTTTGCCAAAGAAAGCTGATTACTCCATTATGCTAACAGGCATGATAAGAGACTGGAAACCATTGTGTAGCAACATGGCTTAGTCCTATAACTTTTGTAAATTTGTATACAGACAAAACAATATTCAGAAGTAATTACACCATGTCAAGAGAAAACAGAAATCAAAGTGTTGAGGAAACATATCTTACATCTTTAGCTTCAGCGTTTTCAGCACTTGGCACATAAGTACTACCTGCTAAAAGAAGCTTCAGAAATTCACTACTTTTTATCAAAATGTCCAGTGTACAGTTCAGTGTACCAAAGAGTCGGCCTCTAGTCTCTCCCTCTCTGCAGACAAAACTTTTGCATAGTTTCTAAAAGACTGCGAGTTAAAAAACAAACAAAAAAGCTTTTACGAATGTTCAAGTTTAATGTCAGCTGTGCGAAAATATCTGCAAAATTTCAAGTTCTTCTACTGCACTTGGAGGTGTTGTATCTGAAAATAATAGATTGTACTTAAACAGATGCCGTAGTCATGCTTGAATCCCCTTTGAACCATTCTGCTTGTTTTTCTACTAAATCTTCTTTCCTTGTCTGTCTCCCTTCTTAATTTGATTGTCAATTTATTTTTAGGCGATAAGAATAAACATTTTCGAACTCTAACTTGATAGTGTTTGTCTCTTGAATCAGTAGGCCTCCTACACTGTTTCAGTTCACTGTCACATGCAAATATTCACCAACATAAACTTAACAAATGAACTTTCAGTACATGATCCAGCATGAGGTTTGATGACTGTTTTCTCCTTACATTGATTATACTTCTCAGTTAGCTCGCTATTGTATGAAAGCTTGTTTTCTAAGGAGTCATTCAGGTAAATTCTGTGAAACAATGAAAAAGGAATCTTTATTTTACATTTTTAGTTATGAAACAAATGCCAGTTTACAATTTAAGACCTATATTATTTTTTAAGTAACAAGGTGCTTCAGAGCATTTGTCTTAAGGATAAAGAAGTCTCCAGACAGTCCATTCACGTTTTGTCTTGCCTCAAGGTTCAGCTGAAAGTATTTAATGCTGAAGCAACAGTGCCAGAGAATAAATGAAAGTATTTAAGGTGTAATTGACAAAACTTTTGAAAACACTCGAGTCCATGATGTCAGAGGTCCTCTTACAGGCTTGTCCTTGAGGAGGGCTATGCATTATCTGCAGGAAAAGAAAAACATCAATGAAAATTGAAGGTTTTCATTTAAGACAAAGAGATTTGTTAGCAGATGTCTTTTTATTCTTTTCTTTATTTTAGATGTGCCTGTATTTCAACAGTTAATTTTTCTTGAAATTGATCAAAGTACTGATGGTGTGTTCCAGTCATACTCATGTTATAATTACTGTCACTTACTAAGTTTGTTAGCTTTAAGGAACAGAGACAGGCTGCTATAGTGACTAATAGCATAATAAAAACACTTCATCAATGGAAATATGTTTGTGGTTCCATGAGATTTTAAAGTTTTCAGGGTTCAGCTCTTTAAATCTTTTTACTTTTGTCCTGCCAACACACTGAAGCCCACCATTTTCCATCCTCTTGCCTTTTTGCGTACTCCCATTCAAACACCATTACTGTATCCTCTTTACTTCAGCTTAATATTCTCACCCATCTTTATATTTCCCCCACTCCATATATGTTTTCCATCCTCCCCTCTCTTACCTTTCTCCTCCACCTGGAAGTCCTCTGGCAGCAGCTTGTCCTGCCGGCTGCCCAGGCTGAAGGCCAGGAAGGAGAGGATGAGAGAGTCCATGATGCTGATGATGGCCAGGATGTAGGCCCAGCGCACGGTGCAGTTACCCAGCGTGTATTTGTCTGTGCGCTGGCCACACATGCGCTTCACCTCGTCAGAGTCCCAGCCGTCAGGGTAGATCATACAGCCGATCACCATGCATGTGCCTGAGAGAGAGAGGGACATCTGATCAGAAATTCTGTCAATCAGTTATTAAACCATGACAACATTTTTAATACCCCGATGTATTTTTATTTATGACATGGCAACATGAGTTCATTCATAGCTTTTAGCTGCTGTGATGGAGCATAAGAACAACTTCCACATAAACAAGGACGAGACGTCAACATCTAAAAGGGGAATTTAACACGTACGCTTCAGTCCTACAGGCACGCATACAAACAAGTGAGCTGCTGAGCACTTTCATAGCTTCTTAATTCCAGATAGATGAGCTTGTTCATCTATTATTAACTGTTAAAATCAGCCACATCAGCACGTAGAGGCCTGTGGTGAACTATCGGGTGACCCGAGGGAACATTAGCACACCTCACTTTCACTTTCAGAGCCTCTTTCTTCACAAACTCACCTTTCTCAAGTCTTAACATAGTTTCTAAATCAAAATCATAGAGTGCTGACTCTGACTTAAGTAACATCAGGAAGTTGCATGCTGACACCAGCTGGCAATAAGACTTAAACTGGACAGATGGATTAAGTTTCACTAATAGAGCTAAAAAAAGAGATTGATAAGAGACCAATAGTATGAAATGACAAGCCTAAAACAACTGTTACCTTACTTAAATAAAATGTACAATAATTTCCTCTCTGATGAAGTGGTATTATTGTATAAAGTAGCTTGGCATTGGCATATTTTAGTACCAAGAACTTTTAAGTACTCCAGCATGCTGTCAACCACTGCTCAGACATATAAAAGCATTCAAACTTAGTGTCTGGACATCACTAATGAAGAGGTGATGATGAAGCTTTTAGGGAAACAGTTTGTGCCATAATTGAAAATACCACTTGTGGAACGACAAAAATATACACTCGAGACCAAAGCTCAAAAACAGATTGCCATATCAGCCTTTTTATGTCAGTACATCAGTTGTTTTGCCTCAGCGGACACACATGCACACACAATTGTCCTGCACACTCTCAGAAATGAAAGCTGATTCTGTTTTTGAAACACGAAACAGCTTGTGAACAGATGTAGCTTCAAGTGAAAGTACAAGCAGCCTGTAATGAGAGAAATAATGAGATTAACCTGACGGTGTGTTGTTACACTTTCTCCTCCTCCTCTGTGGACGCTGCACACCTGTCATTCACTTTGAATGCCTGTGTGTAATTGTTTGTGTGTGTGTGCAAGGGCAACAAAGACTGCCAGACTTCTATGTCTGTATCGCCCAAATCATTATGTCCTTGTATACAGAAGGAACTTCCCAAAGGCTATTACATAAAATAACGTTTTTAATGAATTTGTCTTCTGTACTTTTGCATTTGTTGGATCACGCACTGGAAGTTTCATGGCATGCAGAGGGACTTTGGAGTTTTATCTTCTTTATCTTTAGGACCCACAACATATTTTCCATACACCTGAATAACAGATCACAGTGAACTCAGAAACTTCTTGTTTGGGTCTCAACGTTATGGGGAAAAACCCATTTTAAGTGTGGTTTAAATCGGCCCCAACTGCTATCATTTTAAGTATGATGGGTGTGCAGACCTGACAAGGAAGACTAAGCCGGATGGACACAGTTGTAGCCCATCGAGTTTTAGAATTCTAGTGGTACCAAATGTGTTTTTGACTTTAGAAATCTAGCTTATTATTAATACTACTGTTTTATTGTTAGAATTAGTTTAATAGTTGTTTTTGTTAACTACTATAGACGGGAACTGAAATAGCTCTCTTGTAGCCTTTGATAGAAAAATTAAATGGGCCTCTAAAATATCAGTCTTTGTGGTTTATTTCGGTTACTTTAAAAGCCCATTAGGCATACATGGGATAAAATGTATATCAACTTAACAGCATTTATTGGTAGATGAATAAATCAAATGATAAATGTATCATTACATTTTAGGCAGAGAGGTTTAATATTTTGAAGTACATTTTGTAGTTTTCTTGGCTGTTCTTAAACATGACTGGAGTTGGTTGTCTCACTTGTTCCTCTCTTGCACATATAATCAATGCATCCACCAGTGTTGGATGTTAACAGCAAGTTGTTAACCATTAAAGACTCTCTGACCTGCTGTGACTACCAGCCCCATCTTTATGTCCAGATAACTAACAACAGTGTATGAGGGATGGTATCATGGTATCACTGGTGCCCCCAAGCTGTAACACTCACTTTTTCAAACCTGTATGTTTGTAACATTTCAATGGATTTTTAAGTAGACAACTGAGTTTGAAAGCTCACTCTTTTGTCAGCCTATGGGAGGCTTAAGGTTAACTATACAAAGTTTTAATCCAACCATGACGTGCAGTGTTTTTAACCAGAAATGTATTTGCAGATCCACAGTGATACACCTTTATTTTGACTGCAGCTTCCTGTCCATCTACTGACCAATCAAATGCTCCCAATGCCTTATTTTCTCTTTTTCTAGATGGTAGTGTCCAATAAGGAGCAGCCAAAGGTCAATGAGAGAAACGAGTTGTTTGTCATTTCCTATAAGAACCATAAAATGCATTTACATATTGTTATGTGGCCCTTTTTAACATGTGAGAGTTTCAGAGGTTTTACATGCATTATTACAATATTTTTTTTTTACATTTTTATGACCAGGTTGGTCCCATTGAGATTAAAAACCTCTTTTTCAAGGGAGATCTGGCCAAGACAGGCAGCAGCAAAAAAACACAAGGTTACAGACAGAATACAAAAGAGACAAAAACAATTTCCAAGCACAACATCATGGATTAAAAAACAGAGACATCTATGAGTCATATCTTTGGATCATTTGTTCAACAGCTGAGCTAAAAACATCGGCATCTTATAGAATCTGCTTCCATGTCTTACATTTAAAAACATCTAATGACACCAGCTCCTTGAGCTTTAAGTCATTCTGCAAAAGATTCCAGTCCATGCGTTTGGGACAGAGAGCATGATAAAGTCCTGTGAACGCAAGGAATACTGTCTGGTACTTCTTTGCATGCTAAAAACACATCAATAGAGGGGAAGCAGACCAAGAATTGCCTTATAAATAAAAGTGTACCAGTGTATGACCCTATGGGTCGCCAAAGCGGGCCATCCAACATGAGTGTACAACTCACAGTGGTGAGTCAGAGGTTCACAGTTAGTAATGAACCTCAGGGATGCATGGTAGGCAGTATCAACCATATAAAGACAATGTGCAGAGGCATGCATGTACAAAAGACCACCATTATCTAAAACAGGTAAAAAAGTTGCAGCGACAAGTCACTTTTTTACATTAAAAGAAAAACCAATGGCCTGGAGCTGCAGGGGGTAACCTGATACACCAGATGGACTGTTCAATGTACTTCACTGGTCCATCTAGGGAAGGGCCCATAGAAAACGTTTGGAGTGGAGAGAACCTTACAAAGCATATCCGGCAGGTGATTGGATGATCGTTTTGTCAATCACGTTCATTACAGGCCAATCAGACAATGTCGTAGGCCGGCACTACTGCCACAATGTAAAGAGCAGAATGTAAACCCCACCGTAAAACAAACAAAACATATATGTTTTGGTGCTGATATCTGTTTTTCATTTAATTTCAAGAAATAAGGTCCAGATCTGATAAAACTGATGCTGAAGCTGTTAGCATCTATGGGATCAATGTACAAGCAGTCACTTCCTGCTGTTTTCCCAATCAGCTTTCACCTCTTCCTGCTCTGAACGATTCTCATTGGGCCGTGCCGTTTTGGGCTGCTTTACAATAGTTGTAGATTAGAGCTTTGCAAGATGGATCCGTCTAAATGAAGACAGTAAATCAGGCTGGAATTACATGGAATCTATCATAACAATATAACATTAGGATGAACTATAGCTCCAATTCAAAAATATATATTAAAATGTCTTTCACCCTTCAGTATTGGCTTCTAAAAGTGTCTAGACAGAAATGACCAAGCTACCTGGTCAAGTACAATAAATGAACATAATGCAACAGTCTCATTGCCCCTATGTTTGGCTGTAATAAACATTGGCCACAGTTTCATGATGATTTTTTAATTCAAAATTAAGTATTCAGAATTAAATTAGTCGGAATTAAAGTATTCTCCTTTGCATTTACATAGAAATAGTAATTCTGAATTGAGGTTTACATGGAAAACACGTTTATTCAACTTTATTCAATTCTGCTTAAGGTCTGGGGGTTGGGAATGGTTCTGATTGGACAGGGGGCGGACGTGACGTATTTACGTCTAGAAAACAAACTCCGTTTCAGCGTCTCTCCAGCATCTCTGTCAGGGAAACCTTGTCCAACTTGGATGCTTCAACTTTAAAAAGGTCTGCATTTTTATGCTTAAGTCCATCCATTCTTTTGATTATTTCCAAATCTTCTAAAGCTCTAATTAAATCAATTGTCTTGGCTTGAGTCCAACGCTTGCTTCGGGCGGCCATCCTGTTCCTGTCAGCACAGAATATGTGCGTCTTCGCGACAGGACAAGGGAACGAGCCTGCGCAGAATGACCGGAATTAATTTAAAGAGGAATAAATGTAACATGATCGAGGAATTATTCAATTCAGATTTAAAATCAGAATAAACCAGCCACCTACTTCGCAATTAAGTTTAATTCGAAATGGTCATTTTCACTCTGAATTAGGTTTTTACAAGTTCATTTTTAATCTTTTTAAAGAGGATTTAAGTTTTACTCTGAATTAAAGCTCTCATGTAAACATAACAAGTGTGACAACCTACCCATGTGTCAACCAGCCCAGGTCTCCCCTAATCAATTAATAGGACATTGGCCTAAGGTAAAATACTGTAAATGGACCTAATGTCAACCAAACTGTTCCAAGCAAACTAAAACCTTAACCCATGACCTGCCATACACTCGGGTTCTTCCCCTCACTGCCACAAACCCTGGTACAGTGCTCACAGGAGGCCAGCTGCATCCAGGCGCAGATCTTGTAGACGCTGCCCGCGTTGCAGAAGAAGAAGAGGCTGAAGCAGACGATGCTGCCCACCACCAGCAGCATGGAGATCCCCACGAAGAACATGGCCGTCTTGAAAGCGCCGGACGGGATGGAGCCGAAGTCCAGTGCGCTCCCCTTACAGGTGAGCTCCGAGGTGAGCGCGTTTCCAATGCAGTAGTGAAAAAGGCCGAAGTAGCCGGCCTGCGGGGTGTTCACGCTGTCCCCGATCCAGTACGGCTGAATGAAGACCACCATGACGATGACGGCGAAGGTGATGGTGAACACCTGCCACAGCACGCCCACCGCCCGGGCGTTACGCACGTAGTTGGTGTGGTAGATTTTAGCGGCCTCCTGAGCGGGGAGCATGGCGGAGGAAAAGCCTGAACAGTGCTAAAGCTGTTGATATGCCTCAAAGCAAATGTCCTCAGAGACAGCAGGAAGCCTTATAGTTTTATTGTCCTGTTTAAAACGTCCGCTGATCACATTACACCCCCTCACACGGAGCACTGAGACAAATATGAAAAAAGTAGTCCCCCCTCTTGCTGCCCAAGCATCTCCAACATCTCAACAGAAGCCTGAAGTCTCCAAATGTGATCTTAGTCTGAACTGTGGGTGCTTGTTTCAGCCCTCCTGACCAGCAGGCAGTGTGTCCTCCCAGGGGAGGTGAAAGTCTCACCTTCATGAATGATTTAAGGTCAGAAGATCCAAAACACTGTTAGCATCTCCAGGTGGTTAGCCAGGCGATTCCCCTTTCACTTTTAAAGTCATGGGGCAGTGATCATCAACATGCGGCCTGGGGGCCACATCAGGACCCTCACAGCTTTCTATTTGGCCCCTAGAGTATTATCAAATTCAGGACAATGTGCAGGGAAATATTTTTTATTTATTATTTATTTGTTTATTTGTGGTTTTAAAGGTGCAGTGTGTAGAATTTGGCATTTGAGTGATATCTATCCTTCAGATTCTAGAATGAGCTCAACCGTAACCGAAATGTCACATCGCTGAGCAACGGAAGCCTGTGACGACCAAAAGGGATCCTGAACACGGCATCATTTACTAAAGTGACAAGGTTTGGGTTTAGGTTAAATCCCTAGTGCAGAGTAACAACTGTCTCTACATCCACCGCCGTCCTCTCTCCTCTTCTTCGACTGCATTCCAGGTAGATTTCAGAACCGGCGGACAGATTCACGTTTCGTTCTTTTTGTCCCTAAAATCCACCCGTAGACAACATGGCGGATCGTTATATTGGCCTACATGAATGTGGCCCATGGTAATGTAAATTTTTTGAAGCTTTTTCTAACTAAATAAAAATAAAACAAACGTTTTATGGGGATGATTGTACTCCTATTTGACGGACTTTACATTCAAATAGAAACATTATATCCTATATTCACCGTTCTGTTCGGCAAAATGCTGCCAAGTTCTACACACTGCACCTTTTAGGGTTTCTTTTTGTTGTAAAAATCCCTGGACAACTATCAACACACCCAGAACAACTGCAATCACAACATTTTACCAGGCATGACTTCATGTATGATCTGTTTTACAGAAATCCACCTGTCAGCCAATATTGGCCAATATTAAAACAGAAAAACAAGTAGAGGTGAAACCCAGTGATAGAAAATATTCAAGCCCTTGAGAAAAGCAGTTAAACTGGACATTGCTTAGAGAGCACAAACCTCACATATTGCTGTTACACCTATAAGCAATAGTAGTAACACTCATAATATGTTTCCTTGACCCTGAAGACCTACCCTAGCACTTGGAATCTTGTTGATATCATTATTAGTTTGACAATTATTGAGCAAAAACAATCATTTACTAACAGGGCTGATCTGGATCACCACCAAAATCTTATCATACTTAAGCTGGGCCATTGACGACTTCTCCTGAAAATTTCAGCAAAATCCGTACAATAATTTTTGTGCAATCTTGCTAACAAACTAACAAGTTAAAACGAGGCAAAAACACAGCCTCCTTGGCGGAGCTAATCTCTTTTGTCTCAGGTGGCTGGCAGCAGTAGCCTATGAGTGATAGGGACTGATCTCTCTTTTAAAGGCTGAAGCCCTTTCACACATACAATATTTCCCAGAAAATATCTGGGTAACCTACTCAGGTAATTCTCCAACCCTCATGTTCACACTTGACTCCTGTAAAGCAGGAGGCTTCCCTGCAGTTTGCAGCCAGTGGAGGAGCAGGGGAGAAATACTAAGGACAGCAGCAGGTAGTTTTCAGGGTCATTTTCAGGGGGAAAAAACCCTGGCATTTGCATTCACTCATTCAGCTAACCATGGTAGTTTTAGGATAGTTTCAGGGTTCTTCAGCATGTGTGAATAAGGTTTAAGATATATATGAAATCAGAAAAAAATGATTGAAAATATATGTTAATAAGAACAATATATTTATATTTTTTCATATTGTTTAAACATTTAGCCCCATGAGCTTTGTTAATTTAAAAAAATGGCATGTGTACAAATCTAGTTGATGATCCCTGTCATAGAGGTTAAACCCATTCATAAGGACCACTGTAATTAAGTGGCTATTTGTTTCTCTTTTGTTTTTGTTTTATGTTTTAGGAGTAGAGACCGTGAGGCAGGGCTGAATGATTTGGGGAAAATACTTAATTCTGATCATTTTGACCTAGATTGCAATGTTGACAGGATTTGACAACAATATGACAAATTCTTGCTCATTATTCTCCTTTCAGCAAACATAAATATATTCTTTAATTTCCCTACCAAAGAAATATGATTCATTTTTTCCTCTGTGTATAATACAGAGGCCAGAATACCTCCACTGCAAAATATTTGAATTAAAGTGGTATTTTGACACCTATTGACCTTGAAGAAATATTTCACCTCCTGTCATTTGAAAATTGCAGCAGCCATATTGTGAGTACGTCAAAATGGAACTTAATTGTTCAGTCTTCAAGTTTGGTCAATGTCAACTCTGGAATGAAGGGCAGGGTGTGATACAACTTTTACCAACTCATAGGCTCCTGAAGTGCTCTGATTTTCTGCCACATAGCCTCTCCTGTCACTTTACATCCCATTACTCCCTCCTAACCTGCAGTCCCCCTTTCACACCACTTCCCATCAGCTGAACTCACCTGCCCCAGATTTCCCTCATCAGCACTGCTGTGTGGATACATGCCAACTGCATCTGGTTTTTGCCACGTTTGTGTTTTAACTCAGATTACATTAAAACAGATCCATGGTTCCTCTTAGGTTTCACTACTGTCAATTTAACACCACAGGATTTTTTTCAAGTTTATTTTGGGTATTTTGTGCCTTTGGGAGAGTGGATAGTGGACAGTATGTACAATTCAAGCTTTATTAAAGTTTGAATTGAGATTAAGGAAGAAAGTGTGCAGTGACATGTGGAGGGATATGGATATGATGGATTTGATCCCAAGCTGCCTACCATTGTATTTTCTTTTTTTGCCCCCCTTACTTGTACTTAAGATGGGCTGAGCCCCCCTCCCCTCTTGAGCCCACATAAAAAAAATATATATATATAAAAACCACTGAGCAGACTGACCCTAACACCCTCCTAGATTTTCAGTGCCCCTCTTGAGGGTACCCATGACCCCAGGTTGTGGAGACCGAGGGCCAGAGGTTTACAGCCTCTGCACATGTGTGCATTTGGACACAACCACTGGACAATTGATCACCAACTGGAGGCCCCAGAGCCTACAAAGCCTCCCAAATGGCCCCTTGAACATGATGAATTTTAGAGAAAGTGTTGAAAATGTTTTGTAGTTTTAGGGGTGTCTTTCTTTTTTGTTTAATCCCTGCAGTCATTGAACACACCTAAAACAACAGTTCTATCAGGCATGACATTATGATTGATCCATTTTTTTTTTTTTAAATCCATCCGTTAGCCTGTTTTAAAAAATATTCAACAAGGAGTATGTGTGTCAATCCCACTGATGGTCAGTATGACAGCCCCAAAAGCAAGGAGCCAAAAATCTCAGTTTTACTGATGTTCCGGGCAGCAGAAGGAGCGACACAGCAGGACCTGTTTTCACCTTTTGGAGCAGGGATGAGTCCATAAACATGGAAGTGAGTTAGTTTGTGAGTCTATATGCACTTCTACCAACAAGTAACTGTGCTCCCCGGGCTTCGAGGAGAGACTCTGAGTGACTTTATCCCTTGTATGTACTACAGTCTTCCACTAGATAGAGCCACTGAGCCTCAATTATGCATCACTTCGTCACCGTCTTTATCTCTGTTTCAAGCTCTCCCATTTATCACTGTTTGGCTTTCATCTAGGCAGCACCAGGCTGCTTGTCAATACAGATGTCAAATACTGGCCATTTTTTAATGTTTGAATTATTGATCAAGAGTTTTACTGGTGTCTATGTTGTTAACATTTACTTGTGCAGCAGGTCTATGTAAAGGTCATTTTAAATATACCTGCAAAACATTTGCAGTTCAATTTTAGTGCTTAAAGTTTGTATGAAGTTGATAACTTTGTAAAAGTGAGGTCTTAATCTACTTTATCTAGGCCTTAGATAAATGAATATAACAGTCAAATGAGAGCACTGAAATTTATTGGCATATAAATCCATAAACTGTGGCAGGTGGATATTCATTTCTTCCTCGTTCTATGGTTATTTCATTACTTTGTTCCATGTTTAAAACATGTTTGCTGTCTTCTCAATGATCCTCGGCACCAGTCAGTGGAAAACAGGATGATATTATCTGTCATGTGCTGCGTTTATTCCAGCAACATTAGATGTGAATTTATTACAAAGCGTGTAATGGCATGTTTATGGTTATTTGTAACAGGGGCATGTGGGCCATAGATGTGGTTCTGTATTAAACTGATAACTAACGCTTCATCATAGATTAGATTGGATTAGATAGTACTTTATTAATCTCTTGGAAAGACTTCCTCAGGGAAACTAGGATTCAGCAGCAGTTCAGTATTACAGATTAAAGATATATATAAAAAAGATCTAAAACAAAAAATATAAATAAAAAATGAAAATATATGGCTACTGGCTGGCTAGTTGATGATTTAATCTGAAACACAGCACAGCCAATCGTATCTCAAAATGATTTTTATTGCCTTTGTCAAGCGTTGGCTCTCATTCCATAAAATTTTCTGTTGCTAAACATGAATGCATTGCCCTTTCAGATCTGAATCAACCATTATTTGAATGCACAAGGCCTCCAGCTGTCTGTGTAATGCTTTCCTAGAATCAGATTTTTGACCTTGAGGTCAAAATGTTCCCTGATATGGGCCTGTGATGTTTTTTTAAAGCTCTATTTAGACCCGTTTAGTATCTTGTTTTTACTGTTGATATGGTTTGTGTAATAGCCTGATATATGGATCTGCAGCAGAGTGTGTACGTGCTCCTGTGTGTGTATCAATGTGGGCAGTGTTGTGTCAATGCACTTAGCTTTATTAAGTGATACTGGCCCAGAGTGAGAGGGAGGTTGTATATAATCAAGTTATTCTCAAGAAGCAATCCAATTTTCCCATAGAGAATGGAGACAGATTTCATGTGTGAGAGAGAGCACACTGGTGTTTGTTATGTTTATGATGAGTGAGCAGTTAAGAATTTTTGCTTTATTTGTCAATGGGCGTACTGGATGTGAAGATGTTTTCATGTGTGGATGCCTGTGAGTTTGTTGTCATCTTATCATTAAATATCTTTAGAAGTGATTTTTTTGATAGTGAAATAAGATTGATTATATTGAGACCTGACCTGGGTCCAACCTGAGCAATATGGACCAAAAATCATAAATTGGTTATTTTTAGCTAAATCTGGATACACAACATTTATCGAGATGGTTTTTTTCTGGAAAGATTCCACGAAAACCAAGACACTACTTTGTCAAATACATGGACCCAAATGCTAATTTGATCAAATAAAGGGTTTTTACTAGGGATGGATTTGTAAACCAATTCCAGTCAAGAATCTATAACAGATAGCTCAGATAAATCAATATCCTTTGTGTTTATGCTTATCAATTCCCTTTTGATTCCTTCCACAAGTGTCCAACTCTCTCTCAAATCAAGGATATCATGCTCTCATCACAGACGTCAGCCCAAAGAATGTCAAAGATCTTGACAGACAGGAGACAGAAGCAGTCAGTGGTGTGGCTCAGTTAAACACAATGTGATGCCAACTACACCATGTCCCATTTGATTTTAAAAAAAGAAAAAAAAAAAAAAGAAAAACAGTGGAGACACCCATTATATTTCACCTTCATGCCAAATTTCAAAACTTTTCCCATTTCACTCCCCTTCTCTCCTCCAGTTTACTGTTTGTAAATGCATAATCAAAATGGTACCATGTAAGACCTCATATATTCTGTGAATTATTGTGTTACCAAAAAAAAACTTTGCGAAAGAAGGTAGTAAAAAAATGGGATTTAGCTGAAAGTATGGAAGTTTTGATAAACCATACTGTATGTCTCAGTGCTATCTAATTTGAAGACCTTTCAGTAAAGTCAGAATTTTAAGACACTTTATGATGCTGATAAAAAAAAATTAATCATTTTTCAGACTAAATGGTTCAGCAGGGACCCTAAATCTAATGGTACTCTTCTCAGTATCTTCCATTTAGCCAGAGGTATAGTTGTGTGTGTGTGTGTGTGTGTGTGTGTGTGTGTGTGTGTGTGTGTGTGTGTGTGTGTGATTAACCCTTTCTTCTCTCCTCAGGTCTGTTTGCCCTGAGAGCCTCTCTGAGCACAAAGAGGCTTTTCTGCCATTTCAGCACCTCTTCCTGTCCTGCCTGCCTTCCTCCTTCAGAGGCTGTTTCCATAGAAACGGGGCACCGGATGAGAGGCAAGGTGACGGGGTAAAATGACAGAAATAGAGACATTAAAGAAAAAGCCAATTATACAGATTTAATGTCGTGGTTGTTGCTAAAATGAGACAGTGACAAGAGAGCAAGTCATCTCAGTCTTATTGAACCCTAAGATCCAACCTTTTTCGTTTTTTTATTTCACAAGGTTTTTTTAGCTTTAAATACATAATCAGAATGATACGACAGGTTGTACCATAAAGTTTGCAGTTGGTGAAGTTGAGGGTGTTGCTTCCACAGATGGACTCTATTTGCCTTTTGGGAATGTGTGAATAAATGCATGAAATGGGCTAGGGGCCGGGGGCTGAGGAACAACCACTCCTTGTAGTGTTCCTCCTCTCAACCCCCACCCCCAACCCCAACACACACACACACACACACTAGAGCTCATGTCCTGTGATGCAGCAGTAAACCAGTCGATGAGTGTCACTACCTCTGAAACACCCCGAGGCTGCAGCAGCCATGACCAGCAACCATCCTCCATGCCAGCCTCTGCACGGTCACAGCCCAGCAGGATGCATCAGAGCCTGGGCAGACACAGAGCAAAGTGTGGGTCAGCCCGTGCCCTGAGGAGGAGAGCAGGAATGTAGGTCTGCTTGAGAGGAGATCATGTTCATCGCTACAGTGCTGATCGCTACCCACAGATATATCCGTTTGTGACAGTGTAGGTAGATCCTTCCAACATACTGTAAGATATATCTTTTTTGAATACAAACCCAATTATAATGAAGTTGGGATTTTGTGTAAAATGTAAATAAAACAGAATACAATTTATTCAGTTGAATACACTACAAAGACAAGATAGCTCCTTTTCACATTGATAAACTTTGTTTTTTTCGATTATTCATTCATTTTGAGTTTGATGTCTGCAACACATTACGAAAAAAGCTGGGAAGGGGGCATGTTTGCCACTGTTCTTCATCCCCTTTCCTTTTACAGTGCTACAATGTAATTTAGCTTTTCCCTAAAGCAACGTACATCTGAGAGCAAGTGCAACGCAAGCAAGAGTCTTAACTGGAGGGAACAACATTAGTAATTGCAACAAACTGCCTCAAGTTTGTTTTGCTCCCATGTAGTGCTCAAGGCAGTGCCTATATATATATATATATATATATATATATATATATATATATATATATGTATGTATATATAAATATACATATATATATATATTTGTTGTGTAACGGGGAAAACTGAGAATGAGATTCATTTTATGTTTCATTGTCCAATTTATGATGATCTAAGGGATTAATTTTTCAGAAAAATGTCTTTGATTAATGTTGACTTTTTTTGGTTTGATAACTACGAAAACCTTGAGTTCTGTTTCAGAAAAGGAGCTTTTGCTTTAGCAGATTTTATTTGCAAAGCTTGGAAGAAAAGGCAGAGTGTATTGTTTACTGGTGAGCTGAGAAAAGATCATGCAACTTGGTAATTGTTGTGTATTTATATCTTGGTAACCCTGCAACTGTATTTCTGGTGTCTTGTAAACTTGTAAAAAAATGTGAAGTCACCTCAATAAAATCATCAAGTTCCCTGTCATTGGCATCAACATCATGTTAAGCATCAACATACTCTGTGCTGAGTGTTCAGGAGCTATGTCTCAAACCTTCTAACTCGTACTACCACTGAGGACTTCAGAGGAGAGACAGACTAAGTGCATCAGTGCTCCTTAAACAGTTGAGTCTTCAACTTTTTCTTCAAAGTAGATAGAGACTTTGCAGATCTAATGGAGTTTGGTAATTCATTTAACCACTTTGAAACAACAGAAGAGAAGAGTCTAGCCAGTGATTTTGAGCCACGCTGAGATGGGAGCACCAGGCATCTTTCACTGGCAGAGCGTAGCAGGCGAGAGGGAGTGCAGACCTGGATAAGGGATTCCAGATAAACAGGAGCTGTTCTTGTCACTGTTTTGTAAGCCAGAAGTAGAGCATTGGATTTGATTCAAGTTGCAACTGGAAGCCAATGAAGGGAGATTAACGGCGGAGTGACGTGCTGTTCTGGGCTGGTTGAAGACCAGACATGCTGCTGCATTCTGGATCATCTGCAGAGGTTTATATGCACATACAGGGAGGCCTGCTAGTAATGAGTTGTAGTAGAGGATGTGTGAAATTTTATAGAGGGCTTTTAACAGCACTCAGTAAGTGTTTGGGAACTGAGGATACCAGTTGTTGAAGCTTTGTAGGTGGAGTTCTGTCCCATTCTCGCTTGATGTATGACTTCAGTGGCTCAACAGTCCGGGTTCTCAGTTGCTGTAATTTGCGCCTCATAATGTGTCACACAGTTTCCATAAAAGACAGGTCTGGACTGCAGGCAGGCCAATCTAATATCTGTACTCCTTTACTACAAAGCTATGCTGTTGTAACACATTCAGAATGTGGCTTGGCATTGTATTGCTGAAATAAGCAGGGACGTCCCTTAGAAAGTCATCACTTAGATGGCAGCATATGTTTCTCCAAAACTTGTATGTATCTTTTAGCACTAATGCCGCCTTCACAGATGCGCAAGTTACCCATGCCATGAATACTAACACACCCTATACTATCACAGATGCTGGCTTTTGAACTTCGCACTGATAACAATTTGGACAGCTTTTTTCCTCTTTAGGTCGGAGGACATGACTTCCATTGTTACCAAACACAATTTGAAATGTGGACTCATTGGACCACAGCACACTTTTCCACTTTGCATCAGTCCATCTCAGATGAGCTCGGGGCCCAGAGAAGTCGACTGCATTTCTAAATATTGATATGCTTTCACTTTCCATGGTAGAGTTTTAACTTGCACTTTTTGATGTAGAGAAGAACTGTGTTAACTGAAAATGGTTTTCCGAAGTGTTCCTGAGCCCACATGGTAACATCCTTTACAGAACGATGTTGGTTTTTATTGTAGTGCTACGTTAGGGATCAAAAGTCACAGGCATATGATGTTGGTTTCTTGCTTCTTACATGCATAGATTTCTCCAGATTCTCTGAATCTTTTGATGACATTATGGTCTGTAGATAATGAAATCCCTAAATTCCTTACAATTGTCCATTGAGAAAGGTTCTTTAATTGTTGGACTATTTGCTCACACAGCTGTTCACAAAGGGATGACCCTCGCCCAAGTCTTGCCTGTGAGCCATTGAGCTTTTAGGGGATGCTCCTTTTACATCCAAGCATGACACTCACCTGTCCCCAGTTATCCTGTTCACCTGTGGGATGTTCCAAACAGGTGTTTTTAAGCATTCCTCAACTCTTCCAGTCTTTCGTTACCCCTGTCCCAGCTTTTTAGGAACATGTTGGATGCATCAAATTCAAAATGAATGAATATTTGCAAGAAAACAAATTGTTTATCAGTTTGAACATTAAGTATTTTGTCTTTGTGGTGCATTAAATTGTATGTAGGTCATAAAGGATTTGCAAATCATTCTGTTTTTATTTATATTTTACACAACGTCCCAACTCTATTTGAATTGGTGTTTGTATGTTACACTGAAGGGGATAAGGCACATTTGGTAAGCCTGTAACATACATCAACACAGAGTATAAAATTGTGAGTTTCTGAGTAAGAGCTTTGTGTCAGTTAAGCTGCAGAAAAATAGATAATTCTGTTTTTTTCAAGAATTGATTTTGCAAACAAACAATTTAAAAAAATATCCTGACCAAAACAAAAAGACACAGTCCTCTTCTTTTGTCAGATACAGCCAACATTAGCAGCTGAGGTAACTTAGCTGAAGTACAATAAGAAATAAAGAGCTTGCTATTTTAAGAAATAACTGTGACTCTAAATTCATCATCAACCACAAGCCTATTATTCTGAAAACAGTAAAATAAAAGATTGAGACCACTCATATTTTAAAATAAGACTCAAGCAACTCACCTTGGCATCAAAATTTGAAACAAAGGGCAAAAATAGCTTGCTTGTTCAATTCAAAGAACATTAATAAATGTGACCCTGTTTTTCCCACAAATATGACTCATTTTAAACATTCAGGCTACCCGGAGCCAAACCCGAAGCATTTTCTGCAGCAAAAGCAAAACATGCACAATTACAAAGATGTGAAATAATCAATAAAATCACATGAAAACTTTAATCTCCAATGTAAAGAAGGATTCAAGGTGTATATATACACTGCATTTGTTAAGAATAATTTTCATTCATATTTCATTTTAATTTTACTTAATTTTATTCTCTATTTTCATATTTACTTTTATTTCTTTACTTCCTTTGTACAAGAGAAAACAACTGCCGGAGTCAAATTCCTTGTATGTGTCGCATACTTGGCCATAAAAAAACGATTCTGATTCTAATTCTGAAGATTGATACACTTCATCTTTTGGGCTGATGTGAGCAGCTGGCTAGCTTAATTGGGCTAAAACACTAGTTAGGCTACAATGGTATTGCAGTACGTTTCCCTGAGGTTTACAGTACAGTGTTGGGTCACTCAGTCTCTGACCTTATACAATCTAAATGTAATCAGGTCCTTGTTCACTGAAATTTTTTGAGGGACAAATGACTCCTTTGAGGCTGTGGCTGCTCCAACATGTTGCAGTACAGTCTGATTATTAAATAGCTATATTATTTCTATGGCTTTATTGATGATAGTCCAGGACCTCTACATGTGTGTGAAAACAGGGCTTTAGAAAAAAAGAAAACAAAATCTATATTTGGTAGTTTATTTGAATTATTTACCCATATCTTATTCCCTGTTTCTTGTCTTTATTTTTTTTCCTCCAACCAAATCCAAAATCTCTTCAGTTTCATTCATTTTCTCCCACACCTGAATCATGTGATTAGTATGCTTTATGTTTATTATGTCAAGTAAACATTTTAACGCAGTGCCATAGCAGTACCAAGTTACATCGTTTACATATTCAACTGCACCTTTGGTACAACAGCAGAAGACTGCTTTAAACAGAAAGGATCTAAAACAACACAAACCTCCGCCAAGACATTTCTGACATTATTAGCTGATTATCGAAAATGTGTGAAACTGTCCTATGATGCAGTGTTAACAAATACTTATGAAAATTCCTTGATCTGCGTCCAGATTTGGATCACTACCAGAATCTAGCCAGCTCTTCCTTGTGAGGATGCCATGTGGGTTTAATCCAAAAGTACATTGATTCCTGTCCACACCTAAAATGCGTTTTAGGTCATTGCAAATGTGTATTTCAGAAAACTACGGCCAAGGTGAAGATTTTTGAAAACACTGTTTGGGGTGTGTCTGTGTTGTTTGCAAGTGATGCAGTGGACAATGTTAAACTGTTGCTGTTTTAAAGTGTTGATAACGGGACTATTTACATGCCAACACATACTTCCTGTCACTTGCACGCTATGATACTGGATCAAAAAACACCTGATACAAATGCTGCCGATGTTTTGGGCAAGACCTGGTGTTGTTGTTTTACAAGTGACTGTGTTGACTGGTGGCCCATGCCTGCTTGCTCCATGGCTGCCATGGTATAACAGTTGTTCAAACCAACAGGAGTGCCCTCGAAGTGTTCAATCACAGGATTTGGTCAAGATTATCAGAGATATCTCGAATTGTGATCTAAACAAAGAAATATTTCCTCAACACACCTGCTATCACCAGTTAACATAGCCAGAAGTTAACATGGTGGTTGGAATAGATATGAAAATTAAACAGCTTTTTCATAGAAATTAGAAAAAAGGTGCATATCATGGACATAGTTACAATGTAATAAACAGTTTTTAAAAGTGCATTTATGCATTTTTTGTGATTTTGTCTGGACAAGAATTTTTTTTTTTTATAATGCACCCATGTGGGTAGGGATATTTTTAGAAACAGAGGAGGAAAACCTCCGTTTTCACCACCATGATACAGGAGATGAAACAATAGATCCTCAAGCACCAAAAAACCTTAAGGTGGTCATATCAGGCTTTAATTGTGATTAAATTGAGTTGTCCCAGCATCAGTTTTTTTCTTTATTGAAACACCAAATGGGGTAAAGAGAGACGAGACAACAACAGTGAAAATGAACATGTGCCATTGCTCCTTTCGGCCCTGAATTTGGCTAAAGCCTGAAGTTCACAGAACACGCCATTCCATGTATCATAATACAACTCATAAACTTCATTTGGAAAACAGCACAATGTTTTGGTTTTCATAAGAGGGGGGATTGAAGGGTCTTTCTCTGTAAACATTACAAACTAAAGAACTTTGATGAGCTACAGGGGCTGTTCCAGGCCTCACAGATGAACATGAGTGTGATGCCAATGGTTTTATCTTATTTTTCAAAAGGAAAAGAATAACTTTCTCAAAAAAAAGTATTGACCTTTTCCTTTGTGATACACTAAGCTGATCGGTACTGTGAAGGTTTCAGCACTCCTGCTGTAGTCGGTGAAGCCAAGCTCTGCAGGGCGAAGGGACAAAGCACCTCAGGGGGTCTAGATCTGCCAAGAGCTGGCAAGGACCTGCTCAGCTTTATGCCACTTCAGCTGACACACATAAATCTAAACCACATAAAGCAACTCTTATGTTACACACATGCAAACATGTAGGGTACACGCATCATCAACCGTCTGTGCATTCACTTTTTGGACTGGACTGAGTCCAGTGTACCCCCATAGCAGAGGAAATGGAGCGAAACAACTGAACATAATTCAACTGCCTGATATTTCATTTTAGTGATGCACCTCTTTCTAAGCCAGTCTGTGAATAGTTGAATGAATGTTCATCTAATCCTGGCCAATTCAAACACTTTTGTTACGGTAAAGAATCGAGGATTAGTTTATGGAGCTTCAAAGCTAAGTATAGGAAACGCGTGTGAGGGATTATAGACACATCAAAGAAAAGGATGGAGAATACATTAGGGTGCAGTCTCGTCTTCCATCTTTCTCCGTCTGCCTTATTCCTCCACTTCCTGATGAAATGACCAATTCAATGCATAGCTGTGGACATTCATTGGTGCTGAAAAGAATTTCACTTTTGCTTGATTTCATAAACAAGGATGGTATATATAGATCTCGCAAGTGGTGTATGCAATGGATTATCTTTTATCTTTTATTGTTAAAGGTGTCTGTTACATTAGTGTGGCAATAACATACACCTTATTTCAAAATGATATAAAGCGTAGAGAAATAGCAACAAGAAGATCATGGCCCATTTGAGTCATGCGTCATCTTCTTGTTTTTCAGGTCAGGACACAATAATAACACCCTGCAGATATGAGATGAGGGACCAGAAAATGTGTTTAATAAACTGTGTCTGCACTGAATGGAATAAAAGCCATATCCAGGCTGGAGAATTAATTTCTGACTTCACTGTGACTGACAGAGGAACCTGAGGGCAGCTTGAGTGATTGTATTTGAACGCCTCTTATTTAATTAGGTTGCGTTTGTGACTTTATGCAGCCTTAAAAAGAGGGATTATGCTACAGTTTGGCAACTGCAATATTAAGATATCTTAGGGGTTTCAAAATACCCACACAGTGTGGTTATGAAATTTTCTTTTTTAACATTGTAATGTGTTGAGGAGGAGGTAGCATACGGAGGGAACTGAGACAGAGAGGATTTAAAAAACTGTAAACATGCCTGGAGAGGAATGAAAGGGACTTAACACATGCTAGGAAAACAGTGCAGCCTCATTATGTAACAGTTTGTATGAGTTGGTCTTAAAAGGCCATATGAAAAGGTGAATGTGTGTTTGGGTGTGTACCACCCCTCTTTGTGTGTTTTGTTGTCCCAGTTGAGGAGTCCAGTCGGTTCCCATGCAGGATTGTGGCTTTATCCTCATGTCTGAATGTTAATCTTGTGCAGAATCCAGCGCTGCTGGGGAACATGGTGTGTGTGGCACTAACATCACCACCTGGTCCTCGGGACGCCAACACATGCACACAAACACAGGCGGTTAAAGTCATAAGCTCCTCTGTGCAATCAAAATGAGTTTATAGTTCATGCAGCGGTAAGCAGACTGTGAATCGTTACATAAAAGTGATTTCTGTGAGAGTACGAGAGCTACATGTATTTCCCTACATGCAAATGTAACCACTGAATTTCTGTGTTTTGTTATGATAATATTGAAAGATTCTGAAACTCTGTAAAACATATGAGGTTAGTTTAAATGTAATGTGCTGTGAATCATATCTAGCTTGATGTAACATGGCGTCTTAATATAACCTAAGCTCCCATAAGAGGCCATAATATACCTTTACTCAGTTCATCCTTTGGTAAATGGTCAATGGTCTTGTTCTAATCATTTTTCCAGTCTTTCTGACAACTCAAAGTACTGAGAGGTCACACTTGGCCATCTGCACCCATTCACTCTCACATTCAGTCACTGATGGTTCTGAGTTTCTTTGTAAGGTATTCATAATAATGATAATATATTTAATTTAAATGCACCTTGACGCTCAAGGACACTGTACAACAATCAACAATCAATAAAACACTAATAAAATTAACAAACATCGTTACATCAGTATTAGCTAACACATCCACGCCCTTTCATACGCGTTTACACACCACAGACACAGCAACTTGGGCTTAAATGTCTTGCCCAAGGACAAAACGACATTTGACAACCAGTGTTGTGCTTGAACCCTCGACCTTCTGATTGATGGTGACGCGAACTGCCAGATGAAGCAACAACACCCCTATATGATATTTGATATCTGCTAGAGAACATTCACAATCACTAATGTTAAGATCAACTTTGACTTTTTTTTAATATACTAAATGCCCGTTTACACAACAGCAAAAACAGCCACAAATGGAGAGTTTTCGTTGCGTTTACACCTTCTGTTTACACGAGAATGGTGCCCTGAGTGCCTGAATCTGCAAACCTTTGAAACCAGAGAGAAAAGGTTTGAAAATGTTTTTGTATTCATCTCCATCTAAACAGGAATCAGCATCATCAGGGAAAACTGTGATGCGTGGTGCATATGCAGTACTCTTTCAGATAAAGGTTGTGTGCACACAGAAGAAGAACAACAACAACAGCTATGTCCGACTACTGAGCAACATGTGTGCTGCTTATTGTGCTAGGTTTGTTATCGCTCCTCCAACAAAACGTGTTAATACTCTGACCAGCCGAGACGCATTTGCTGTATTCGCCAAGGACAGTACAGACTTACATGGCAAACTACTGGCCTGGCATACAGTTAGTTTTCAGTCGTTCTCGCGGATCCATGTGAGTGTGCATCATTACCACAATGTCTCCACGTGAGCGATTTTGAAAATGCAAAGGAAAAACCTTTGCTTTTCTGGTGACAACGTTGTCGTGTAAATGGCCCCTTAGTTCCAGTGATCCAGCTCTATTCTCTCTTTGTCTGAGATGCTATTTTGGAGCTCGTGCTCCTGCAGGACATGACACCTACTAAACTCTAAGTTTATGGAGAAATGTGCCATCCTTCTTTAAAGAAAATGCCCCTTAAAATGCTCCTTGAAAAATGTCATTTGTTTGTTCCAACATGCTTTGACATGCCATCAACATCTCCGCTTACCTTTGCTACCCTCAGTTACAGCTGCATTCATCTCTATCACTCCAGCTGCTTCCTGCTGAGGCCTAGACCCCTGTTGTTTGACTTGGGGTGCCCTTTAGGGGACAGCCGTCTTACGTCCTCTAGGCATGGTGTCAGAATACTGAGACCAGCTGCAGCTGCACGTGGTGAAATGGCATACACATCTGCTTGGTATGTTTGAGTGACGCTGCAATACATTTATACAACTATCAGGAGCACCGAGGCCAAAGTTAGGCCAAAGTTCCCCCCGACGTTGAGATTATTACCCATGCATTACATCTATGCTGGTGAGCTCTACCAGCACGTTTCTCTGCGCTCTAGATATGTGTGGCCCTGCATTGAACACAGCAAAATGGACCCTGGAAATATACTTCAACTGAAATTGTGATGATTTTTTTCAATGTTGATTAATGTCAGCTACTATATATTGATGTATAAATGAGCCTCAGACTGGCACAGAGCAGACAATAGCAGGTGATGTGTTTTTATGAGGCACAGAACAGAAAAAACAAGAACCAAAAACAACAGACAAATCAAAATGATGGATGTACTGCTAGAAAATAACAATACATTCTCTTATATTATGATTACACATTATAATATTATTGGGCTGGTTTTATGTGGCCACCCATACATACAGAATATATTCCTAAAAGCCTCCTAAAGTTGTACTTTTCTGAAGTGATTAATCACTTCAAAGTCTAGAAATTGTTGAACTTTGTTTGCACTCTTTAGGGAAATCACTTTCTGCAGCTCTGAGGAGGCTGTCACTGACAGGCTGTTTTCCTGTTTTGATCTGTTCACATAAGAACATGAGTCACACAGATATGAGGAGGAGAAGGATTTGGAGAAATTGGAGTTTCCTCCATGAGTGTAGGCTTGAATCCTGCCAGCTGAAACTCTGCCATCGCCACTGAGCTGCAGCACTGAACACTTAGCATAGATCCCTTTGGACAGTCAAACACAAACCTGGCTTCATCAGCAGCATGGTTTAGGAAGCAGAGTTGTAGGGGAATGCAGTGGTAAGCATGTAGACCCAGAGAAAATGAAGGCAAGACGGCAAACACAGGGGCAGCTGAGAGAGTCGCTCAAATGTTAGACCATGTTGGTGTGACACAGAGAAAGTTCAGTTTCCTCTTTTACAGAATTATGACTCAGCAGGAGAGGGCAGTAAGCAGAGTTTAACTTCCCGTCCACACCAGAGCAAATTAACTCCATCTTCTTCTGCTCGAACATAATAACCTCTGCTCTGCGTGTGTTTTCAACCTTTGACCTCTAGGTGTTTCATGTGGCCCCTCCTCCCCGTCATGGGAAAGGGCTCCTCTGTTTATGGCGGTTTAACGGACCTCAGATGTCGCCGCTGGCTGTCGGTGTGCTGCAGGTTTGTAATCTTTACGGCCCGCTGTGGGTGTGAGGCTGGGCGGGGCCGCGCAGGCCCGACGACCCACTGATTGGTTTTTCATGAATGAGGAAGGCGGGGCTAGTTTAACAGTTGGCCAAAGGACGAATCAATCGAGTGTGATTATGGTGCGTTCAGGGACCGCTCGTACTATCAAAGAGGTACAGAGAGTGTTGATAGATAGATAGATAGATAGATAGATAGATAGATAGTCATTTATCCCGAGGGATCTACATTAACATCAGGTCATTTTTCTGTATATTACAGACTAAAAATAGAGACATTTAAACTTCATTACATTTACATTTCTGCTTCAGTACTAAAAACACGATATTTCTTTAAAACATAAAAACCTATTTCTGTGCTCAGAAATTTCCCGTTCAGTGCAATGCAGCAAAAGTATCTTAGGAATGTTTCAGCATGTTTAAAAGTAATGTTTTTTAAATTTATTTGATTTAAAGTATCATTATAATTTTTAAAGCTATATTTGAATGAACTTAACCTACTGTATATTCATTTTATGTTAAGTCTGCTCAAACATTCAAAATAACAAAGATTTTATGTCACAATAATCCAGGATGGAGCCATAAGGACCTTAATACCATGCTTAAATATGCATAAAAACAAACTTTACCGTGACTGACTGATGGATTTGACACCTCTTTTTTGCCCTTAAATTTTAATGTTTTCAACCCTCTGACAACAATCAAAAACATCAATAATCCTGCCTTTTTGTCTCCTGGTGCTCTGTGCTTTGTTCCAACATAGACATGCTTTTTATAGACTACAGCAGGGGTGATGTGTACATTGATGATTTTAACCTATTTTTGATTTTTACCTATTAAAAAAAACTTTCTGCTTGTGGCCTTCTTTTGCTGCTTTCTCCAAAATTGTCAACCTCAGTTTCATGTAACTCGGAGAATTCAGAACTGGATTGACCTTTTTGTATCAGTCTGTATATCACCAGCTTCACATTTTATGTCAGAAAGTGAAGCTGGTTGTATTTTAAAATACTTTTGTAGATAAATCTCAATTGAGACCCTGCTGTAAAGTTTCAGTTGTTACCTCTGCCAAGGAGGTTATGTTATTGGCCCTGTATGTTTGTTTGCTTGTCTGTTTGTTCGCAAGATTACACAAAAACCACCAGATGGATTTTGCTGAAATTTTCAGGAGATGTTGCTAACCTGAAAATAAAGTATCTAGATTCCAACATCAATATATTTATGACATCACTATCGTTACAAAAAACTTAAAAAGACATCACTTCCATGTGATTGTATAATACAGTTTAAGACTTGTCATAGTGTAGTCCAATTTTATTGGAAGAAAAAAAATGTTTGGTCACAGAGACACTTCATTGCAGGGGTTTTGTCAGGCTGTATGCTTTTGCTCTGGGGCTGCCACTTGCTGTTTGATGTGAATTACAGGAAATATTTAAAAACTCATGCCATCATCTTGTACATTATGGAACACATACATTTATGGTAGGGAATAATTAGTCTACCAGTAAAAGACAGGTTGATATGGCAAAGGTTAAATGTTTTTGTTTATATGGTGGTTATTAACAGGTCTGGCCTTAAGAACTATACCATCAGCTCCATTATAGTAAATGTAGTTTTCCAAACTGCAAATTTTTTTTCCATTGAAAAAATGTCACACTTTCGACATTCAATGAAAAATCTCATTAAACAGCAAGACCGAGCGGAATAAACCTTTTTAATGAGGGCATCATTACAGAAGTCCTGGAGACTTTGAGAACGAGTGAAATTAACATTTCGTCATGGGAAAGTCAGTTTTGTAATTCCAAGTTAATGAGATAAAAAAGGTAAGAACTGAAGACACCAGCTAAAATTTCAATGTTATCGTTGTAAAACTGAGCTGAATAAAGTGTATAGATGTATGTTGCCTTAGAGCTTTTTTATGGACTTTTGCCACATTTCTTTCTCTGCCACATTACGCCCACCAAAAACAGCACTGAAGCACAATTATGGGTCCCAAGCCTCCAGTTAGGAAACAACATAATGCACATGACCTCCTGAGACCCCAAGTGTACAAATGATTAAATCACATTTAAAGTTTTCTTAACTGCAGGGGACTAATTGATTTAGCTAAACACTGATCTGAAAAACTGTTGATCTCATTCAGAGACACGTTTTACCACCACACTGTAGTCAAATAACAGTCATAACTGTAAACTCAAGATGATTGCCATTTTAACATAAATGATAGCAGCTGGTCCTGTCTCAAAACTTGTACATGTGAGTACACAACCTGCTCAGATTAATGATCAAATCTTTGTTTTAGTTATTCATATTTGTTGCTTTGTATGACATGATATTGTTTCCAATTTTATCAAAAGTAGCAAGCTAAATTGTCAAAAATAGAAATGTTTGCAGGAGAACATTTGGATTGGGAAATTCCTTTGAAAAAAAAAAAAAAGATTTAATCAGCATCTGACACACTTACTGACACTAAACTTTACAAAAATGCTTAAACCAGTCTTGATATTGATAGGAATCTTTTACCATATTTGGACTCATTTCTGATCTTTTTTATTTTAAAAATTTGGGGGTTGAATGTGTGGCACATTAAGGGTTCTGTAAAAAAAAACTTTGAAATTTGAATGTAATTTTACAATACTTTTAGAAATATTTGTTAACCTTTTAAGAATTGTTGATAGTTTTTTTTTTTTTTTTAATTTGATTCATTTGAGAGTATTGGTGCCTGACCCTGAAGAAAATGAGAAAGAAAAACAACAACAACAACAACAACAACAACAAAAATAAACAAAAAACCCCACAAAACTAAGAAATGGAAAAAAAAACTCTACCATGTTCAGACAGAAATATCAAACCTATGATATACGCATTTACAGTATCTTTACCTAAAATGACACTAAAAGCAAACAAAACTTTTTATGAAAACTTCTACCTATGAAAAAAGGAATAAAGTTTTATACTTTGTCACACAAACGTGGCTCTACCTTTGTATTCAGTTAGATAAATCCATATTCCCCATAAAGACTCTCAGCAAAAACAGAAGATGTCAGGGTTTTATTAATAATAATCTTTAATGGACAGGGGAAATTCAAAAGGCACCCTAAACAAAATAATATGTATCACAAAGTTAAAGTTGTACCGCTTCAGTGTTGATGGGAAATGTTCCCACTGTCCGTGAACGCCTCAGCACCCCCTCCAGTTTACGCTCTCAGCGCTTCTTTAACGTGATCCTGTCGCTCTCAGAGCTGCGCTTTGGAGCTGAGTGCGCTCATATGCTTCACTCACACTCTTCACACAGGATGTAGCGGCACAGACAGAGCAAGAACACGCAGACTGAGAAACAGCGGACTGAACTGCGATGTGACGACCAGCGGTGAAACAGAAATGACCACCACAGAAGAGGGGGGAAAGCAGACAGGAGGTGTCCAACTGAGGCAGCTCTCCGCGGGCAGGACTTGACGGCTGCTCCCCGCTGACCTGAGACTCCGCTCACCGCCACAGCACTGCACGGTTTACCCTCAGAGAGAAACTCAGCACTGCCCAAATACTCCACAGTCCGTCCGCGAACACTGGAAGAGATCATAATGGCGAGCCAGGGCGACTGCTGCGTGAAGGTTGCGTTGAGGTAAGCCCTTGGCGTCTGTCTGCTGGAAATGTGCCGACCTGTGCAGACCACATTGTGTCTGTGGCTGCTGGCGATCAATTAAATGCATCCCTCACACCTATAGTCTTCTTCACTCTCATATGTATCTCTGCATAAGCATGCTGTGTCTCAGAAGCAGAGAAGAGTACTACACCTTGTTTTGTAATAACATGGGTGGTGCTCTACATGGTATTGATAAGGCAAAGCATGTGCAGCACCACGCCATCTCCATATGATTGCATGAGTGGGGCTATAAGTTCTCCACAGCAGGAGACCTCTGTGTGTGTGGAGCGTTCATCCAGGGTTTACCATGAGGTGAGGTGACAAGGACAGCTGCAGCCAGGTGCAAGGAGAATGGGCGTTTCTCTCTCTTATTCTTACATGCAGCCACATGCATCCTCAGCCTCACATGCACTGAACACATTTTAAATCTTATGCTGATTTCACTCTATAAATGGACTTCAAGAGGAAGTGATCTGTGGTTTTTGTCTTGCTTCTGCAAAGAATGGGCACAAAGACATGCTCTCCTTCAGAGCTATGTCATTCACTGCCTTTGTTGGAAATGCACCCAGAAGCTCAGGCAGCAGAACAGAAGCTTTTGGATCCACATCAGGAGACGAGAGCAGCTCATCGATTGTGCACACGGCCAAAGCTGAGAGCTGATTTAAAGAGATCATAGAAAATGTGCATGAGCTGGCTCTGGATGCTCCTGAAACTGGAAGGCATGACTGTAGTGTGAGAGTGATGGAGGCTGTATTCATGCTCATTTAGCAGAGTGAGCTGAAGCAGTGGTCCCAAAGACCCAGACCCTCCCAGACTCACTCCATCACATGGGCTAGTCCCACTTGCTCACATCTGAGGTTATTTAGAGGCAGATTTTGCAGATGAATGATCTTAACAGCCTCTTTTATTGTGCAAATGTTCAGCATGTGCAGCACAGTAGCAGTGAAATTTAACTACTTATCACTCAAGCCCCTGTAGCTTTAACTTCATGGGGGTTGAGGTTTGGGGGTCAGCTGTGTAGGACAGCAGCCTTTTAAGATGAACCTAACAACGGATGGCCTCATTTCCCCAGGGGAGATTTCGAAAGTCACTTGTCAATCAGACGCTGAGTGGATCTCCTTTGTGCTTGTTCACAGCAGAAACTGTAACAGGAAGTGGGGTGGGTGGCGCTGACAAAAAAAGGCAAAGAGAAAGGTGAAAAGAGGGTACAGAGACAGCTGGTGCCTGCTGCTCCACTGAAGTTATTGATTAAAGTCTGAGAAGCTGCAGAGAGGCTTGTTGATGGACTGTAAGTGAATGAGTGAGGGTGGCAGATATGCAAACATTCACACACATGCCTGCAGCTGCTCAGCTGTCTCTGTCTTGTTTGCCATAATCAGCAGAGTGTGTGTATGATCCATTAAAACCAGGTTTATCTCTGTGGCAGATTCACCCCACCTGAGAGTCTGGTTCTGCCAGAGTTTTCTGCTTGTTGGAAAAAGTTTATTTGTGTATTTATTTGTTTAATTTTTCCTGGGATCAGTATTATTTGACAGAAGTGGGAGCTTGAATCACAGGGTGATAATGTGAAATGCTATTTTTAAGTACACACGGCAAATGATAGAGTCTAATTCTGCCAGAGATTTCTGCCTATCTAAAAAAAAGTTTATTGGTATTTTTTTCATTTATTTTTGCCTCTGTTAGGTCAATGAGAGACGACCTGAGATCAGTTTTGTTTGACAGATGTGGGGGTTTGACTCACAGGGTGATAATGAAATGAAATAATAAAATAAAGATATACAAAACAGTAAGTGATACATGGGCTTGAGCTTGTACAGCGCTTTACTATTTTTTTCCAGCTGCATAAAACACTTACACACCGCAGGTCACACCTATTAACTCTCACATTCACTCACTGATGGTTAAAGTAGGACTGGGTGATATTACCTAATCTCAGTATCACGATTAATTGAAGCTCTGACCTCGATTATCATTACTGAACGATTGATATACAGTATGCTATGCAGGAACAAATTGGTGTTACAGACAGTTGTCCAAATGGTCTTGCTGCAGTATTTACACTTAACTTCTTTCTGCTCGATGTCCTCTGCACAGAATCCAAAATGTGCCCAAACAACAGAGACAGCATTTTTCTTGGCTACAAGGTCCTCTGATAGATTGGTGCTTGTCTCCTCCATGTTGGCAATGTGTCCTTCGCTCTTAACGAAAGTGAACGCAGACTGAATGGAAGGGGCGCAGTCACGTGACTTACACAGGGAAAATAATCAAAATAATCGACATGAGTAAAATTACTTTGATTAGTGGGTCTAAATGTTTCGATTATTTTTCGATTAATTGCCCAGCCCTAGGTCAAAGTTTCTACACTTCTCAAAAAAACTGGAAACATTATTTTGTTTAATTTTTTTCTCCCCTTTAATAATAACAATTGATATTGTATTATACTGTTGGAAAGCCTGATTTGTCACATTTACAACGAGGTACAACTTGTAAGGATTGTGCATTGATGGAAGGAGCAACACACAACATGTGCCAAAATCCCCTTTTTCCCTGGAAGAAAACCTGTGGTTCCTCAGAGAAGAAAGGTTGAGGAACCAGTCTACTTAGGTTGTCTTCCTGGGATGCCCTCTTCATGGTCTGTCTTTGTTTTCAACTGTCTCGTGGAACTTGGTCCTAAGTTTGGAAATGGTACCAGGGCTCTGACACCAAATGAAGCTGCCACTCACAGTACGGGAACACCAGCTTCCAGTTGCAGGGGATTTTTGCACACTGTGCTGGGGGCTACCCAAATGTTTCGCTGTTTTGTTCGTTCCACGAAAGCATTAAAGCCATACCTTGTTGTAAATGTAACTATTTAGGCTTTTCAACAATATAAAATAAAATACCAATTGGTATTATTAAAGGGGAAAATAGTTGACCAAAATAATGTTTCCAAATTTTTTTGATATTGCTATTTGGCGGTCAGTTTTACCTCTTATACGTTATCCTTTAACTTTCACTGTCAACCACAATTTTCATGCCGTCTTCCTTTTTGGCCAACTAACTTCTGTTTATACTGTTGTGCATTTTGTAAGTGCCATCATTATGAGTCATGAAGTGGACGAGCTTAGTCAATTTGCCAGGGAAATCTAGGTTTTAAGATAAAACAATTAAAATTTTGCTCCAGAAATTCGATAACTGCATCATGAGTCATGACTACAGTATATGGCGGTACTGATATTGTGTCCCACCTCTAATACTGACAGGGTCAACAGTTTGTGTAAGTACAGTTTCATTGCTCATATTCCCTGAACTTGCATGATCTCTGCATCCCCTTTTAAAAGTATATTCACACTACAAGCTTCACCATTATTACGATGGTTGAGTGATGTAAATTTCCCACTGCAATTGTGATTCGCTCATGCCCAATCGTCACATTGCAGGATGAGCAGTATTGGTCACATGACGCACATTGTGCAGCCTCTTATATGTTCGTTAATGACAACCTAAAATGCCAGTTCTATTTTTTGACTTACTAGTTATGACGATGAAAGTCTGTCTAATATGAGCCCCTGTAGTAAGAAGAATGTAAGCCATTAGTGCAGTGTTTTGTGGGGCATTGGTGGCACAGCCTGATAGTGCACTTGGTCGGTAACAGGAAGGTTGCAGGCTCCGACTGTCATAGCCGATGTGTCCTTGGGCAAGACACTTATTCCCAAGCTGCTCCCACTGCTGCGTCAATAGCATGTAAATGGGTATGAAAGAGCGTGATTGTGTTAGTTGATACTGATGGACAACTGACATAGAAACTCCAACCATCAGTGAGTGACTGTGAGAGTGAATGACTAGATGTGCCTTGCGGTGTAAGGATGCTTTGAGTAGTCAAAGACAAGAAAAGCACTATAAGCTCAAGTCCATTTACCAATTTTACCATTTGTTGTCTCTTTTAAGCAAGTTCAGGATTCACACAACTGCTTCTTAAGTCACAAGCGCACTGATTTGTCATGTGAGGCAGACTCTTAAGTTGGGTAAGGCTGATCCTTTATGAGTGTTTTCAGGCTACCAGCAGTACATGGTCCTGCTGCTTGCATTTGCTTTGACATAATATATTAGGTCTGTCAATTGCTTATTTCACTGCTGTGGGTGTTGGCTGGTGAGTGTGACTCACAGGCAGTTAGGTTTAACCCAAAAAATGGCTTGCCATTCCACTTTCAAATGCCATTGACATTAGCTTCTACCGTGTTTGTGCTCGCTTGACTGTCAGACCGCTGCACCCACTGTGACATAAAGGGAGGGGATTTGGATTAGAAATTCAAAGTAATTTATCACCCAAACAGGAGTTTCCCTGTAAAGAAGAATAACACTAAAGTTGTTGAACATTTATTTAATGAAAATAAAGATAAAACTGCATGAGGTGTCCTTATATTGTACCCCCATTAAACCTCAGGTGGTGTTTACACGACTCCGTTTTCAGCCCAAAACGGAGGGTTTTCATTGCATTTAGCCTCCTGTTTACATGAGAACAGTGCCTGGAGCACCTGAATCTGCAAACTTTTGAAACCAAGGTCCAGAGCGGAGAGTTTTCAAAACGCATCGCCACCTGGCTTCATGTAAAAAGGATTCATCATTTCAAGAGGAAACGCTGACGTCAGCACATGCGCAGAACTCTTTTCACATTAAGGCTGCGAGTAACATGTGTGCTGCTTACCGTGCTCGGTTTGTCATCCAGACTAAACTATGCAGACAGATTTGTTGTCCCGACAGATTTGTTGTCCAGACAAGAAACTCCTGTGCCTTCGTGCGTCCACTTACCATTGTTGTTTGTGGAAAGGTTTTCTTCTTCATACGTGTGTTGTAACTACGCTGTTTCTCTGCAAGCCTACATCGCCATCTACTGGACTGGCATGCACGCTACAGCGTTTTAAGTCCTTCTTCCATCTCCATGTGAACGCAGATTGTTTTTGAAGATGCAAAGGAAAACCTTTGCGTTTCAGGTGAGAGTGTAAACAGGGCCTCAGTGGTACACAAAGTGAAGACAGAAAGTCACTGTGGTGTAATTAACATGCCAGAAGACAACACTGTGAATAAACCTTGTGGAAGGCAGCGCTTTAGCCATGGGTCTTGATCTTCTTAAAGATTCTGCCTATTAGTTGATGTTTGTCAAGTGCACACTCATTGGTGCATAATGCTGAGCTGCTCTTTCTTATGATACAAAATTATAATGTAGAAAACCCCTAAAAATGGTTTAAATCAGTAGAAATGAAGGTCTGGTAGATGGTAACAGAGTGGGCTTATAACGTGTCTATACTGGTGGAGAAGCCCCTTTATCATGTCTGATCTAAGTGTGTATTTACAGGCCCTCTTAGTGTCATCAAGAGTGTCTGTGATTTTGGCAGGAAATGGGAAGCCCATAAATAAACACTCAGAGAAGGATAACTTCCTGCTGTATGAGTGACGCTTTTCCCAACATCTTTTTTTCCCTCTTTTCCTCCGTGAGAAAGTGGGCCGCTGATAAGAGGGCATGGTGTTTAATTGCTCCCATGTTTTGCAGCCCCTCAGGCAGACCCCATACATCCCAGTGTTGGTGTGTGCATGCGTGAGTGTGTATTCAGAGGGCAGTGGGGTTATTGTGAGGGCCGAGAGACGCATACACACAAACGCACGCACGTAGTCTGAGTCGCCAGCGTCCATTTCCTGAATGTCTGCACTGCCGTCCCCAAACAATGTCCATGACAAGTGACATGACCTACAAGCCTGCTTTCAGACCAGGGGAAAACACGCGCACATGCACACATGCTGCATTGCGGTCAAGTTAAACGGGACAAGATGCATGTAATGTAACTCCCTGCTAAGTGGCGGTCATTAAATTGCGCCTGGCTTGGCTTTTTCGTTTTTATACAGCTGCACTCACTTTCAAGATAAGCTTAGTCTAATGCAAACATGCTTTAAGAGGCAGAAGACTCCTCCATTTTCTGCGTCTCCCCTATTTGAACCCCCACGCACACTCACTATCACAAACTCACATCCTGAGACAGACATACGTGCAGTTTCACTTCCTCCCCCTCCTCCTCCTCTCGTTGATCTTTATGTTGAGTGCTGCGTTTGCCCCAGATTGAAAGCTTTATGTTAGGGCTGACTCCAAGCCTGCCTGTGCCTCTATAAATGTCTATAACTCAGCTTTTGTGCATGTGCATTAATCAGGTGTAACTTGACATGAGAGTTATATGGTACCATTTGCATATTGATCCTTTTCATGCTGTTTCTCTCTCTTTAGCTTTGCTGCTTAGTGTTTCTCACACTTAAAGAATACTGGCGCAGGCCATGCTGGTATATTTTATGGCCACACAAATATATTTATATACTATATTCATGCTCTAAGCTGATGTAATCACTGTAGAGAGACAGTATATAGGAGAGAGGATGTCTATTGGTAAGAGATTTTGCACCAATTGAGGTGCAGCATGTAACGTTAAAACTAGGGCTGGGTGATCTGACCCAAAAAGTAAAACCCCACATTTTTTCTCACAAGATTCAATTTCTGATTTTAATTTTTTTTTTTAATTCCTCTTAACAAAAGAAAACAATTCCAAATGACACAGACATTACATAAATCAAGTTTTACTTAAATTTATTTAAAATGTGGCCCAAAACTGATCTTAATTTCCCTCTTACATTTAAAGTGCATGCTGTAATTTTGTTATCAGTACGTTATGTAGTTTGGACATAAGCAGGCCTGTCTTAATCATGTGGGGGGTTAAGTCTGTGATCAGACAGATCCATCTTGCCAAGCTCCAATCTACAACCATTGTGAGTGACCCAAAGCAGGTCGGCCTTACCCACATCCTTGGAGCAGGTAGAGGTGGGAGATAAGAGTGAGACGACAACAGGAAGTGACTGCACGTACAGAGATTAGCATAGATGCTAACAGCTTCAGGAGTAGTTCTGGGCTGCATTTCTTTATTAAATGAAAAAAAAAACAACTCTACAAATGTCTCTATAGAAATGATATTTTTGCTGCACTTCCAATGTATTTTGTTTGTTTTATGAAGAGGTTCACGTTTTATCCTTTACACTGTGGCAATAGTGCCCGCCTACAACATTATCTGATTGGCCCGTAATGAATGTGATTGAAAGAACAATTGTCCAGTCACCTGCCCGATACACTTTTGAAAGGCTCTGCCCATTCCCAGACACTTTCTGTGGGCTCTTTCCCAGAGGGATACGTGAAATATATTGAATGGTCCATTGGGTGTGTCAAGTCAACGCCTTATCATCAACAATAAACATCCACACATGCAGATCACTTGTTGAAAAAAAACAAAATATTATGTTAAATATGTAGTTTCATAATTGCAAGGACCACATCAAAAGTACTGCTACCGTTAAGAGAGGAGATGTGTGTAGGTATAAGATAATAGATGTGAATAAAGCTTAGTTAACATAGATATAAAGGTAATTGTATAACCTAAAGGTAAAAAGGGTTCCCCTACCACCTCAACCTCCAGGTATGGTGTCATTCTTTAGGAAACACTGTTATTCCTTTCTCAGCACAACCAGAGACTCATGTCATCCACCAAAGTGCAAAGTCAGCCTCTGTGTCTGTGTATGAAGGGGCAACAAGATAGATCTGTTTGAGGTCTTTGAACTTGTGACTACTGCCTGATGTGTCACCTAAAACAGGCTCACCCCAGAGGCTTTCCATGCAGTCTGCTCTGATCTCCATTGTCCAGTGAATCAGCTGAGATATCCTCCAAAATGACTCCCCACTGTTTGGAGTTTTTCCATGCATCTGTGGTTTAAGATCATGACAGCAGCGAGGGTAATTTTGTGCAATCTGAGCACAAAATAATCTGTGTTTTCAGACTCTGCACGTGAACGGTTGCTGTGTTTTGGACGCTTATGACGCAGAAATTTTGGCTCAAAGGCAGAAGGAGCTCAGCTGATATAAAGGATAATCTTCTATTTTAGCTAACCTGCTGATCAGTCAGAAATAGAAATTCAAGAAAACACAAACGTTTTATAATGTTGCATAAACTCTGCAGACTTTTGCCAACTCATGGCCAAAACACCAGCTTCAAAACAAACCAGGAGCGGGAGAATACGACTGCGGAAGTCCCCCCCTCCTTACAGCTGATACACAAAGGATTTAAATGGGGGGTTTTAAAAAAAAAAAGGGCTGTGTTTTGTTGTTGAACGTATGTCCTGTGTCGGCTAGCAGTCTCGCCTGTTTCCTGTAACAGTTTGCCACACAGGTTCTGTCTGGGTTACACACCTCCCCGGGGGGTTCCCTATAAAAATGCCTGGTGGGAAACTGTGTTGGTGTTTTCCTTTTGTGAGACTGTGCGATCATGCTGTAGCCGTACTGGTCACAGGTTAGTGCTGCATTTAATCTCCCTGTGAGTGCATTCTTACACTTGGTCTCAACATTCAGCCCCTAGCTTGGGAAAAGTGGAAGCTGTTTCACTTTGTTGATTGGACTCTGCACTCAGTTGCTTACAATCAGTGATTTTAAGCCTGAACAGAGGGAAGAGGAGCAGGAAACACGGTCGAGCACACGCCCTGGTTGCCCGTCCACAGCCTGTGCATCACTTCCTCCTCATGCTGGTCTGCTCCTCACATGCTTTTTGTTGTTCTTCTCCAAAACCTCGTTGACCTAACACCTCAGTGTAAATATCTTTTGTGGCACGAGTACTAAAGAGGATGTCTGTGCAGAATTAATGAGGTACATTGTGAGTCCGTGTGTAAGCCCAGTGACTCAGCTATTTACAGAGAGAAAACATTAATTATTTGACTTTTTACAAAATATTAATATGAGTTTTACAAAATATTTCTATCACAGTTCTATTAATTTAATGCTGGTGCCAAACAATCACAACATCAAAAATGGTGCCTTGAGCAGATTTTATTGCTAAATTAACTCACTGCGCCAATTCCTCATTTTTTTATGATGAGGTGAAACAAATAACCATAAAGAAATCCATACGTTTTGCACTTCACCTTTTTCTTTGTCACTTCATAGTCAGTTAATCAAACAAAGCAGATGTTTCCTTTTCTGTTACATGACTTTATCAGGGTGTTTTTGAACATCTATCAGGAAGAAACAGTTCAACTTCGGGTGATTTAACAAGTACATTTAAATAAAAAAGTGAAGATAATTTCAAAGGCTGAGGAAAACATGCAGGTTTTAAGCTGAGATTGGAATGAGAGTTAAGTATTTGCATCCCTGATTTGTGGAGGCAATTAGTTTCACAAGCGTGGGCCTGAAACTGAAAAGACGTGGTCACCTCTGGGCTTCCTCTGAGTCTGAGGGATGTCTGGGAGGGGCTGATATGAGGACCTGAGTGATCGTGCTGGGGTACCTCGTTAAAAGGTCAGACAGGTAAGAGGGAGCTGAACCGTGGAGTGACTCGAAAACAAGCATTAAAATTTTAAAACAAATTCTAAAACCAACAGGGAGCCAGTGGAGGGAGGCAAGAATAGGGGTGAAAATCTAACAGCACCGTTCTGCACATACTGCACGTGTGAGAGAGAAGACTGTCTGACTCCATTGTAGAGAGAATCAGTATTTTGCTATATCATGATATATTGCATTGTCACTCATGTATCACTCTACACATCATGTAACGCAAGATTGGTGCCGATATACGTACACCCCGATATAGTATTATATACATGTTGAAATCACAATGAGTAGATTATGTCAGAATCCTGTGGTGTTAACTGAAGCTTACAGCCTTAGCTTTAACGTCCAGTAGAAACATGAATTGCATAAGATAACTGATGGTTTTATTAATGTTGCACAGCTAAGGTTATTTTAATGATGAAAAATACAATAATGTACACTGTAACAAGGAACAAACTGCCAACATCATGCAGCAGGTATTATACATCCTCATCTTCCAATTAATTGCACCTTTACAAACCATACACCATGACAACTCTATGATATGGCAGACTTTTCACCTACTAGGATGCTAGAACTTACAATCACTGGAAACTTTATCAAGTCCTCCTTGTTAGTACCAGGTTGGACCCCCTCTTGCCTTCAAAACTGAATATTTTTTTGTGGAATTACCAAGGTGCTGTTGCTGCATATTTGTCGGCTGCACATCAGTGACAGCAATCTTCTGTTCGGCACAGCCCAGAGTTGCTCTATTGGATTGATATCTGATGAAGGAAATCAGTTTTAGATGATTTGTGACATAGTGTGTTATCCTGCTGGAAGAAGCCATCAGAAGAAGGGTACACTGTGGTCATAGGGGGATGGACATGGTCTGCAACAATGCAAATGTTGGCCTATCATATCTTTTCCTGAATGACCCATTGATCCTCACCTCCGTCATCATCCTCTCAGTGTTGCTTTCCAGCCACTAATACTAGGTGTTTAATTCAGGGCTTGTTAGAACTTGTTGCATAATCAGGCTTACAAGCAGCTTGTAGCCAAGGAGGTGAAAAGGTCTGCTGGACAAAGAAATGACTGGTGTTGCCACGTTACACGTCCTAATCCTGGTTATACAAACAACAACACAGCTCATCTTAAAGACACGGCTGAAGACAGGTGTATGAGGGTTATTTGAGGTCAGGACAGTGAGCAGAAGGATGGAATTTATGCCCTCCAATGTGTCCATTTATCAAATATATTAGAGGTGAAAGAGAAGTTGCATGAGCTGTAGCATAAAGTATATTGTGCAACTGCTCTGTTGGTGAGCTTCTCCCTGTAAAGTGCAAAAACCTCCCAGATGGTGTTGCTGCTGTTGCAGAATGACTTCCTGTGAGTCTGCCACTGGACTATCCACACTTCCTGTTCACTTCCTGCTTTTTGAGGTGATGATGAGGCTGTTGACACGATTCAGTTAAGACTGAATCCTCAGAGAGTGTTTAAAAAGCTGAAAAGCTTGGTGTAAGACACAAGATAAACGCACTTGAAGTTTAGCTTGGGGCCCTGTTAGTTTCTTAAACCCTCTGAAAATAAATCCTGCTTAAGATATGACACATCTTTCTGTGCCCTCTGTCAGAAAATGCCTTTTTCTGACAGAATAGTAAAGCACATTTTGGCCCAGAGTGTACTAACTGATGATACGTCATCTTGAACTTCCCTTTTAATTGCACCTCATGTTTTTATTCTCTCTTGCTCAAGCCTGTCTGCACAGTGAGCAAAATGAAGCATGAAACTGTGACCAGAAAGCTGGAATTTGACCAGCTTTCTCTCCCCCTTGGCTATGTCCTCCACTGTTCACCCACTCCTGCACGTGCACACACACACAGAAACATACAATTCAGTATTTATTTGCATTCATCCAGCAAGAAGTGAAAGGCTCTTCAGTCTGAACATTTGCATTTCTCCTGTTATCGGGGCTTCATCATATGTCAGCTGGGTCTGCCTTCTGAACAGTCCCCTTTTTGAAATGATTATTTGTGCTTCTCAGGCTCGAGAGGAGCGTTTTTTCAGATCACAAAATGTGTTTAATTTCAGCATTCTTCAGCTTTTTTGGTGAGAGTTAAATACATTTCTGTGGTCTGTATATTTTTGATGGCCCACATTTGTTTGTGTTGACATTGTTGTGGTCACTCAGAGATCACAGAGGGTCTGTGTGAGGGGAAGGGGGGGCGATGAGGCCCTTTAAACAGAGCACCTCTCGGCCCAGCATGGACAGAGGACACACTGTGAATGAGTCTGATGTCACTGCAGGTCTTTGTGCTCTGTGCTGAGTATGCACTCACACACACACAGATAAAGACACAAGGGCAGAGAATTGGAAGTTAGAGGAGGATGAAGAGAAGGCGATATTTTCAGTACGGGACACAGGAAAGTGGGGCGGGGGGGCAACAGGCTGGGGGGTGGGGGTGGCTAGGGACAGGTCCTCACAGTCCATTTCTGATGTCATCTTTGTTTGATAAACCGCTCTCTCACTTCAGAAAAGAGCAATGCTTCCTGCAATTCAACACAATGAAAACAAGTCAAATCAAAGAAGAAAAGCTACAGAGGAGAGTGAGGCTGGGGCAGTGGGTGGGGGGGGATCGGGGGTGTCCGGGGGCGTAGTAGAAAAAGGAGCAAGTGTGTCCTCTGTTGTCAAAAGGACCACTGTAGCGTGCAAATATGAGCTCTAAGCCAAACATGCAACTCTGTGTTTGTGCGTCTATGTGTGTGTTTGTGTACGTCCAAGCATTGCGTGTATGAATAATTCGGGCACAGCTGCACGTGGCTGCCATGTTCCCGTGGAGTAGAGGAAGAGGCCGAGAGACGGAGGCCCTCAGGTGTTGTGTCTAGACTTGATAGAGCCAGAATAGCTTCTATGGTTTGATACTGAATATTTTTCTAAGCATTAAAAAAACTGCTTTATCCTCTTCTTTTTGACACATATACTAGAAATGAAACATGATCTGCCAGTAAATAAGTCATTAGAGCAGGAAAATTGAATGTTACCCTTCTGTTTCTCTACTTTGTAGGTTTTAGATAGATGTGTGACATGTAAGCTGTAAAGTAAAAATGTTCATTTTCTTTTTCAGTTTTTGGAATGGAAATGAAACAATCAGAAGAAATTATAAAAAATAAGCAGTATTTTGCTGCTTTGCCTTCAAACCACTATCAGTTCTTATGGGTAGAACACTACATAGGCATCCTCAGCTAAACAAAAGAGGAAGCACTGTTGATAGATATGCCAGCCTCGGTGGCTTTTTTGTAACAGTTAGAAGATTTTTGTTCCAAACATGCTTACAAGCAGCAAAACAATATGCCAATTAAGCAGAGGCGAGTCTGTGAAGTCCTACAGCTTTCTGGAAATGACAACAGGAAGTGTTTCATTTCTACGTCATTACCCCTGATTCGCTGCTGTATTCAAACCATTCAGAGGTCAACAGTGTCACCACATCACATTTAGTCATGGCTAAGCTCGCTTGAAACCCAACTGAAGGTGATACGACATGTGCCAGATAATAGGTACAATCCTTGGGGAACCAAAACGACTGAGTGAAGTTGGGCAGAGTTTAGCAGATACCACGTAGTGGAAAAAAACATCAGTGTAGCAGATGAAAGACATCATGCTCACAGTCCACTGAGTTCTGAAGATGCCCATTCATCTATCAGGTCAGCACTGGCAGAAACCAGTGAGACCTCGATACACCCTACTTTCTATAGAAGTCTAGCCAGAAGTAGTTCTTTATGGAAGAATTGGGGGCCAAAAAGCCATACCTCCAGTGTGGAAACAAGGCCAAGCAACTCACTTACACATGAACATAAACAAACTTGGGTGCAGGAAAATGGCAGCTGGACTGAGGAATCAAAAATTGAAATATGTGGCTGTAGCAGAGGGAAGTTTGTCTGTTAAAGAGCAAGAGAGTGGTACAATACTGAGTGTCTGCAGGCAGCATGGAGTTGTGGATTTGGTCAGGATTAATGGAGTTAATTATCCATCATGCAATACCATCAGAGAGGCCTCTGACTGACTCCACTTTATTCTACAGCAGGACAACAACCCAAAATATACAGCCCATGTCATTGAGAACCATCTTCAGCCTAATAAAGAACAACGAGTCCTGGACTCCTGGTATGTGGCCCCCACAGAGCCCTGATCTCAACATCATCGAGTATCTGGGATTACATGAAGTAACCCAGCAGTCGCAACTAAATTTCAGCTACTACTAAAAATAACAGTGGAGGGAAAAGTGGCTGTCATTATTGAGCTGTGTTCCAGTGGTGGTTGTCGTCTGCCTCCAGAGGTCAGCCAAAAGAAACATTCAATTGTGGCTGCCATTTGTAACCCGATGAGGGGGTCATTGTGCATAATTCTAACAAAATATGTAAAATTTTAGTACTTTTGGTCTGAAAGTTCAAGATTTGCACCATAACTGAAGTTTCTATTAACAAATACTTGAATCTGAAAAATTGCTGTAATTTATTGTTTCCCAGACATTCCAGACAAGCTTATGTCCTGTACTTCTTCATGTCTGTTATTCACTACCTCTAGGGAAAGTTAAAAAAGGCGAAAACCAAAGGTCTTTATGAAGGAAATTGACCTGTTTATTTTACAGGTCAATTTCTGTAAGGTTTAGTATTTAGAAGACTGGTCTAGAACAGGAGGTTGCAAACTTTTTCACATCAAGGATAAACATGGATAACTGGGCTGCTTTATACCTCATTTTTAGTTTATTTAAAGTTGATAAAATGGAGACTAAGATGTGCTTACTAACTGAATTATGCTTCACTGAGAAATAAACAGGCTTTATCACATCTTTCCATTAATGGCTTTACAGGACAAGTGGGCATTTATTGTTAGGGATTTTGGGGTAGCAAATCAGATTTCATGAGCCCAAGTTGACCTCGGCCCCTGGACAGGAGAAGAATGATTCTTTGTGTGTTAGAGAGCAGAATTGCTTACAGCTTGTCTACACATTCAGACACAAAACAAGAACAAACTGCACAAAGCTGAAACTGTAAAGGAGAGTTTATATTTGAAGATGATGATGATGATGTGTTTTTTTTATATGAGACCTTGAGGTGGAGCAGACAGTGGGAAACATGATTGTTGCTGCTAAGTGCTGCTGTGGTCTATATTCATCTATATTCAACCATTAAGCAAGAACTTTATGTTATGATGTGAACCACATTTCCTTTTATTCTAGGATAAGTTGTGAGCCACTTAAAAATAGACTACATGCTGCAGTTGGCCCCTGGGCCATAGTTTGGACACCCTTGGTCCAGAAAGGCTTTTAAATGTTTGATTAAATCAGTTTTTCCAACATTGAAGACATAGTTTATTTTAGGCAAAGTATGTTTTAGTAAACAGTGGTCTACATTTTTCTTTCCTCATTGAAAATCTGGCCGTTATTTCACAAAATAAAGATGTGGTTTGATGTTGAATCTTCTTTCTAAGCAGTAGGCAATCATAATTATCCTCTATTTTTTTATCCTTTTAAATATAATTAAATCATAACCTGCCTGTAAAAAAATCATAATAGAGGAAATTAAACCACCCCCCTTTTTCTCTATTTTATTAATCACATTTTCAACAACATTGTCATTGATTTATTTTTTAAAGCACACATGCACATTTCTCTGAAGTCTTTGAAATCATTTCTTCAAGAGGGCCAGTGTTTTAGTGGCAGAGCTTTCCTTTGCTCGCCTCTTTTTTAAGATATCCATCTGTAATGCATTTATACATGTTTTCGACATTTTCCACTGAATTCATTTATGGGAATATATTTAGCCTTGCATGCCCTTTGAGGCCAGCAATATTGGATTTAGTTTGAACGGGAAGTGAAGACATTAAGGACAAGCTAAAGTATGGGGGAATTTAAATTTGTGCAGTGTGTGTGTTTGTCAGTGTCTTCTGTGTAGATATGAACGGGCTGGTTGTATGTCTGAGACCAGCTGGCCCATAATCACCTTCAGTGCTAAGTAGCTTAATCACTGCTGGAGTTTGTGTCTCTGTTTGTCTAGTTTGTGAATGAGGATGACAAAGGGATTTAAAACTGCTGAACTCAGCTCAGAAAACAACATATGGCCGGTTGTCTTAAAATAATTGTATGTAGAAGGGGCATTAGATTCTTTTCTGACCTCTGTTTATCTTTTGTTCTTTGAAAATAATTAATTAGCAAAAAATTACTTAAAGCAATAATCCAACATTTTCTTCCTTTTCATGTCTTGCCTCACTCACGCAGATAGACACCATTCTGTCAACTCTGCACGCAGTAACGAGTAAGAGACGGACAAAGGTCACCCACCACTAACTAGCTTAGCTCAAATGGCTGGAAGTCAATGGGAAGTATTAGCCTGCCTCTGTCTGCAGTCATCAGATAAACTCTTCAGCAACTCTAAACGCTCCTGTGTGCCTGTTGTGACTCGTTTTTTTTTACTGCATCATGTTACATTATCTTCTACTATCACCGTATTTTCTCTGCTTCTGCTCCTAAACAGGGGCTTTGTTTTGATGACCTGTTGAAGGGCAGGCTAATACTTCCCATTGACTTCCAGCCATTTAAGCTAAGTTAGTTAGCAGTGGGTGACCTTTGTCCGTCTCTTACTTGTTTTTATACGCAGAGCGGAAAGAAGATAAGATAAGATAAGATAAGATAAGCTAAGATAAGATATTCTTTATTAGTCCCACAGGTGGAAATTCCAAAATATATTCCAAAAAGAATGGTGTCTATCTGCTTGTCGTGGACTCGGGAGTGAGGCAAGACACGAAACAAAAAAAAAGTTGACTACTTTAATTAAGCTACACCAACATAATGAAACTTTAAATCAGCTATCAGCTCATTATGTCAATCATTGTAAGATGTAAGCATGTCTACGGTAAAATGTCTTTACTGCCCCTGCTTTCATTATCTCTGAAGCATAGTTTGACCATACTTCAGGCTGCTATGGCTGCCATAATAATCTTCTCAAAACTTTTCTTGCATGCTGCGTCACTAATGATTTAATGGTATGGTAACGGCAGATCCTTGAAGTACATGTAACATGGACTGTGAACACACCATGGTGTAAATTCATGGCAACTGGTGAACTAAGCTAACTCGATTTGATCCGAGCATTTTTAACCATGGTTTGGTGTTGTTTGAATTTGCTTTGACACAGGTGCTGTATTTTACTGGTGCTAAATTGGTGCTAATGCCAAAACAGTTTCTAAAACATTAATTTGAAGAAAAAAAGAAGCATCAGCAATGTTTAGTCAATTTGCAGCTCATGTGAAAATGCTTCTTTTAACTGTAATGACTGTTTCTTAACATCAGATGACAGTCCTAAACATTTCACAGAAAGGAGATGGTAGAGAGGGTTCAGCATTTTTGGCCCGACACATATAAATAGAAATAATAGAAACCATCTGAAATATAGTGCTATTGTAAACTCTATGGGGCATTGTGTCATGCAGATAGCAGTGAACAAATCACTCTGAATCCATGGCTGCAGTGCTTTTAGGTTTTTAGCAGTTTGCTCTTGCCCAAACTCCATGTAGATAAAAAAACAAGCTCAATTTAAAAAAGCTCAAGCTTTTTTTCTTCTTCAATGAACTTATTTTAAATTATGGAATTCTCTAACAATGGACTTAAAAGCCTGTACCAATATTCATCAGTTCAAGAGAATGTATAAAGATAAAATGATAAGAAAATATGAAGTTGATAGGTTAAAGATCTTCTGTTGCTTTGTATGTTATTGTTGTTGATGGTGAGTTGTTGTGTAGGTTTGTCTGTTGTTTTTGTTTGTTTTGTTTTTCTTTTATTAACATTCTGCTTTTTCTATAAACAGTGGTTGTTAAATATCTATCGGACAGACCATCTGATTATTTCTTGTTTTTTTCTTTTGAGAAAGGGGCTGGTAATCGTAAGACTTTATTCTTCCTGCCCCTTTTCGATCATGGAATAGAACATGTGGCAGAATTTAAAATTGTACAGCCTGTGAACTTTTATTTTCATGATAAGGACTAAATAGTAAAAAATAATCAAATTGTAAAATTTCAACAAAAGGGATTGAAGATTACCTCATCCAGGCTGATGTAAATTAAAAGCCACTTCGTCAATCCCTGGCTAATGTAGCATTCCCACAGACATACGGACACTGTGGTTTCTGTATTAGCACTCATGCTGAAGGCTGTCTGACAGAGTGGGAGGCTGGGCGGGTGGTAACGCTAACCGACCCTCCAGGGAGACCGACAGACGAGCAGAGTCATGGCAGCAGTCTGAGACTCAGCAAGGCATGTGGGAAAAAGGTGCACTCAACACAGAGTGGATATGTGTTTATGTGATTAGTCATCTTTTATTTAGGGGTATTCCCCCAATTCTTTTCAAAAAGTTTATTTAACCATTAAGATACATGTATGCCCAAATATACATCTACATGTTTCGAAATGATCAGATATTCAAACATCACTTAACATACAAAACAACATATTTAACACAATAGGGCGCAATAGGTTTGTACACAGAGACACATGGAAAGCTTTGTTTTACATCTTAAAGTAATTGTTAAAACATGTGGGCTTCAGATGTTTCTTTTGTGATTGTATTTTTTGAAAGAATGCTTAAATTAGTTTCCAAAAGCAACTGTTAACACCACACATTTAGTCTTTGTCTCCACCAAAGACTGCTTCTTGTTATCACTTTCTTTTTGATGTTTTTCATGAAGTCTAACCTGGGTCTCTGTATGCCAGAACTATAATTAACCCTCACACTGGCTAAATATTGTGTCACATTTGAGGTCTTCTGGTTGAGTTTTTCCTGAAATGCTCTTCAGATTATAGTTGTCCACATGGTGGTCCATATCCAAATTATAGACCGTCATGTTGCTGAAAAGCACTTTGCCTAAAAGCATCCTGTGTCCATGAAAACAACAGAAAGAGGCTAATGTGACGGCCAGTTCTTGTCAAAGTTAATCAGAGTAAATAAAAAAAATTCTGGCACCTCCCTGACCTTGACAAGGCCGTCTGTCATGTAGCTAATTTGATTCCTTCTCGTGCCTCCACCTCCCCCATGGAGTGGCAGACAGAGCAGACAAAGGGGGAGGGAAGGGGAAATGAGGAGGAGGGTGAGGAAGTGGGGTGTGGATTGACCCAGAATCAGCTCCAATGATGCGAAGTGATCTGCCCCTGAAAACAATGAGACCATCGCCTGAATTGAATGATGATTATTTGGCTTTGACAGCTGTGAGGAGTTAGATTTCTAATTAATGATGCAGTTTGTGCTTTTATCAATACTGTGATGAAAAGACGTGTGCTGGGTTTACATTTACATTCTCCGAATTACTGTTACTACAACTGATGTAATTTTGTGGTCCATTTGTAGGCAAATGCAAACATCACATCTTTACATCAAGACATTTTTAACAGTCAACAGTGTGTCTGGTGTTTGTATTTTTTTTTGACTAGATACATTTTTCATCCTCAGATCCCATTTTCCAAGATAAATCATGCTTAGAGCGCCCAAAGCACCCAAAGAGCACCTGTTTGTGACCTCTACAAACATTTGAGTGCCTGCACTCCTTTGTCTTTATGGTAAAGAGCTTTTGTCTGCATGAAATGCTTGAGGGCACATACACTCAGACTGGAAAATGCAACCCTAGATTCACATTTGCACAGCATTTGTGAAAAGGTCTGTAAAGAAAATGTATACATCTGTTATCATTACGATTATACATGCATTATGATCCTGTCATTTCCCCTTAAAAAGCCTTCACGCTGAAACTAGAAACCGGAAACGAGAAATCAAGACAGAATATCTTGTCTGTGATAACAGAGGACTGCGCTGTGTCATCAGCAGAAGAACTATATCTTGTCTCTGACAAGAACGCCGTCACATCAGCAGAGGAACTCACAGTTTCTGAATGAGAAAGATGACCACAACTTGTGGCGCATGTTTGTGTAACTCTGAACTGCAATATTACTGGTTGATGCTTGTGTGATAAAGTGTACCTTGACTGTTTAAATATGAGAAGCTTAGATGCACACTTCAGTGCAAGAGGAAGTTGCCTTCATTGTAAACTGCACATACTCCTTGAAAGTAAAATCATCAAAAGACAAGCTCCTCTCCTGTCTCTGCTTTCCATCTGGGCTGTTCGTCAGGGGCAGTTTGGGAAATTTTCCTGACAATGTCCTAATATTTTCATGTTGCTTAAATATCCAGAAGCAAATTTCTGAAGATTTTTGCCCTTACTTTGTTCAAACTCTGTCCTAAAAAGTAATGTTGTAAAATCTCCACTCAGGTCGATGTGAATGCAGTAGGTGCCCCATTGACTCACATTCAATGAGCTGAATTCCCCATTTCCACTGCTGTTTCAAGCTGTAATATTTATACTCCTGTGATGCTTTGCCTCCACTCTGGTCAATTTGACCATAGATTGGTCCGTCTGTGGAGGTAGTATCAGAGGTGTTGAAGAAGGGGTGGGCATGGAGACTCGGGAGCCAGGAGCACTATGAGTGAGTGTCTCTGCCTTTGTGAGCATGAGCTGCATCGTACACACCCAAGCTGTATGGCAGTAGGAATTTACAGATGTCATGACCTCACAAAATTAATGTGAATGTCTCAAGGTGAAGCAATAATGGAGCTTCATTGTGGTGCTTCTGCTTTAAGGCACTATGAAAAGGGAGATTGAGTGGCGTCTCTCTGCTTTGTAGTCTTCACTGCTTACCCCAGTTGCCTGTTTCATATTTTCTACTACTGAGTCTGTGGAATTGTCCCCATAAGTTATTTTTGATCTAAAGAAACAGTCACTATAAAGGGGATTTCTCCTTTTGCACACTCTACCTACTGCTCCCCCTTAACCTAAACCATTCACAGTATTCTGAGCTGTGAGAGTTCACCAATAATAGATCATTTCCATCTATGTGGTACAAGTGAAAAAGCCAGTTCCTAAAAATGTCAGGACCTGAATGACTGAAAAATGTCAGGACCTGAATGACTGAAAAATGTCAGGAAGCATGACTGTAGGCTTTATGTGGGACAGACCTAATCTTTCTTTGATGTAGCCAGTTCAAGGTGCGATATTTTCAGCTTTGTTAAGTCTCACATTCAGTATGAATGTCATTTGTGAGGCAGTCTGTTCAGCGCCCAAGCATGTTTGACCTCTACAGTGGAGTTTGTTTTAAAAGTGAAACACTGATTAAACAGAACAAAAGTCTTTAACAATTAAGTCTTGAAAGCAAAGTAAAGATTCTACTTTTTATGGCTTATTTTTAAATTTACTTTTAAAAATGTTGTAAGACACATTTTTGGCTAAATTTCATACTTTTACTTTGGGTAGCATTAATTTATCTTTTTCTGTATAATGAAAACAGTAGGAAAATTAATGCTTGAAGTAAAGATGTGGCAATCAGGCAGTTTGCTGCCAATACTGATCACAGATCACCTATTAGTGAGATTGGATATTGCCTGTGATTTGTAATAACAACTGGTTGAGATTTTTCTCAACAAAGGAGTACCAAAGCTTTTGAAAGAGCAATGCAGCATGCATCCCATAGTCAGGACAACTGAAATACACATTATAGTGATCAAGTAATAACACGTTCACTTATGATGCTTAGTCAACAAAATTATAGGCAGAATAAATCTTTCTAAAAGTACAATTGCCTAAACAGTGCAAGTCAGTCAATCAGTGAAGGGAGTAGGTGTCAGAACATTAACTCAGTTACGTTATGTAACAGACATGCTGTAAAAAAACAATCAAATTTCACCTGCAAACAACATGATGAATGAAGCCCTTAGCCAAAACCTGAATTTACCTCTTGACATTATATTTGAACTCATCATGAACAGATCTTCATCAAGTAGTCTTTATCCTGAGCCAACATAAATGCACCAGTTGTAGTGATACTTCTTCTGATGCAAAGCCAGGGCACATCATCGGTGATGTTTCCTGAAGTCATTGGATGTTTTGGTCCCTTGAACATCAGACTCACTCTCTCAGATGACCCAGCTGAGATTGATCAAGCCTCAGCTTGTGTCCTGGCAGCACACTCAAACAGATCTGCTCTCTTTATCCAGACCTACCTCCAGGCTTTCCCTTCAGCCTCTGAGCTGTTGCAGATGGCCCTCCTCCTCTTTTCGTCTGTTATTCTGAATGCAGTGTAAGCCCTGCGGAGGGACTGTCCTGTAAAGCCTCTGCACCCTATTCCCTCAGGCAAGCACCTTGCCTTCAAGCCTTGTCTGTGGCAGTCACTGGTGAGGTATTGGTCTCCCTTTTCCATTCAAAGTCCTCCTCAATCCTCTCTTCCCAAGGCACGGTGAGTTCCAGCTTGACCACATTCTTTGTTGCCTCCAACACAAGAAGGATGTCAGGTCTGAGGGTGATGTTGGTAATGTGCTGGGGGAACTTGAGTTGCCTGCCTTGGTCCACTGTAAGCCCACAGTCCTGAGCAGGGTGAAGAAGCCCTGATGTTTCTTCCAATGTTGCTCTTGGCTTCTTTCCAGCCTTGATGAAGCTGATGGCTTGCTTCATCAGTATGGACCTTTGACATGTGGGGATAGCACTGCATATGCACTCTGCAATGGTCTTCAGCACTTGGTCATGTCGCCAATGGCATTGGCCATCCGGGTAGAGCTTTTGGGCCAGGGTTCCTTTCCTGTGGCAGAGGGGGCATGATGGTGAATCAGCCAAACCCCAGCAGTGCCCCTTCCCCGGTACTTTGTTTTGCAAGGGGCTGCAAAGGTACTTAGCACAGCCCTTCCTCTGGACACAGTTCCCACCAGGACTCCATGACATAGGCAATACTCTGCTTGCTCAACTGCCGCCTCTGCTCTTCACTTTTCGGCCTTGACAGCCACCCCTGCCCTCGAGACTTTAGGGTCTGTTGAGTCCCAGAGCTGCAGCACCTCCCTAGCTCCAAGACCTTTAACTCCCCCTCAATGGATTTCAGGGGGGGTGTCAGCTTGCATGTGTTGCCATAGAGCGTGATGTTGCTCAAGCTCCATGGCAGGCACGACCTTCTCCTCAAGTAGTGGCTAACTCTCCTTGTCAGGTCTGTAATGGTGGAGATTGGGAATTCATAGAGGAGCAGTGGCCACAGTATCCTCGGCAGAGTCCCATGCTGATAGATTCACGCCTTGAATTTCCCGGGTAGGCCTGTCTTGCCCACGCTCTTCATCCACCCCTCTAGTTCCTTGCAGATGGTCTTGATGGATGCTGTATCCCTGAGGCTGCAGTTGAAGAACCTCCCCAGGCTCTTCACCAGCTTCTCAAAAATGCTAGGGATTGGTGATCCAGAGATGGAGAAATGGAAACTGGTTTCAACGGGACTAAAAGCCAAATTTGGGGGCTTCTACCATTTGTATTTTATATTAAGGATCACAGAGCAAAAGCAGACAAGTGGGTAGATATATTCAAAACCTTAACATGGCTAATTAACTACAGGTGATCATATCAGTGACCACATGCATTAATTTTGGTCAGCTGATCATATCTTATTTTTTTATAAATATAAGCTGAGAGTAATTGACTTTCAATCAGTCAAGGCATTTCAAGTTCAAAGTATCATACTAAGCATCTTTAAATCATCCAGATGTTAAACTTTAGAAAAATGTATGTCTGTTTATTAGATGCTTGTTTCTCAGTTTCCTGTCTCAATAAACCCTGCAACCCGGGTTAAAGACTTGAATAATTTTCTCTGGTAGGGGCATCCCTCTGGAAATCAGAGTTATGCTGAAATAATCAGGGGTATCATAAACTAATCAAGACTTTTCAGCAGAGCTATCCTACAATCAATTCAAAAAATAAAGTGAGTGCACCATAAATGCTTAAGAAAAATATGATTTGGTCTTGGTTTTATTGGAAGAGGTGCACTGAAGATAGACAGGATCTATAGTAGTGTGAGTGCAGGTCAGCAGGGGACCAGCAGTGAGGGGGGGACACTAAGCTTTGGTATTGTTCTGGTCAACCGGTCCAAGTGTGAGTGGGAGGTAAGGCACAGCGGAGTGAGGATGTGGCCCCACCTCTTTGCTGCATGGGAGATAGTAACAGAGGCACAAAAGGGGCAGGACAAGACTGTTTTATAATGGTGGGGCCAAGGGGAACATCTGCACTTTGTGTGTTTGTATGATTGTTTGAATGTTTGTGTATTGTTTAGCAGGTCCTGCTTCCATAACTAAAAATGTGATTTAAAATCACAGGCTGGTACAACATACATTATAGAGGTAACATGAGAAAACAAAGGGGTTATGATTCTGACAGTCAATAGTCTAAAATAATAACAATAATAGTAATTAATAATCTAGAAACGTCTGTGTGTAAGCCAAGGAGAACATCTTTTAGTTGGTTATCAATTGTAATGCGAAGCCTAGCAGGTTTCCACACAGCTCTGCCCCTTTGACCTGTAGTATCATCACTAATAAGTGATAGACCCATTTCGGTAGAACCTTCTCTCAAGACTGGGTCTGGTCCTTTATCTTTCATGTACTGGTGAATGGGTATTTTTCAAGAGTCACAACAGTAAACCAGGATAGATAGATAGATAGATAGGTAGATAGATAGATAGGTAGATAGATAGATGGATATAACTTTATTGTCTGTTTCAGTTAAAAAACAGAAATTTTTCTTCTGTCACGGCTTGATGAAGCTGTGACAGGAGTCGCCTTCTCAGAACAGCGCCCCCATTGGGAGGATAAAGCTAAGAGTTCATGAATGTGTCCTCAGAAAAGCTTTAAACTACAGACGTCCCTTATTTGTCCTGGACTAGATTTCTGTTGGAGATGCAGTGAGACTGCAGCTCAGTTAGTTGATCTTTGTTAAACAGTTGACCCAGCCCTTTCCAGACAATGTAGGACAACTCAGTTTTTAAAGTCCGGCTCAGTTAAGAAAAAGCTCATGTCGACATGGATGAACCAGTTCGCTCATTTGTGCTCCAGCTCATGCCAATACACCCAGTCAAACCAATGAGCACAATACATGTGAGCCATGGTCCTGCTTATCGCTGGTTACCAATCGACAGCAGCGCCTGGGGCTACGGGGCCGCCAGTCAGTGAGGATGGGTTCGTAGATAAGGTTCACACAAAGGCGATGGGTAGTGCTTTGTATGTGTTGTATGTTGTAGAGTGTGTGAATTGAGTGTGGAAAAAACTATATTCAGTTGTATCACTTAAGCAAAGAGTGCTGTTCATGGAATGAGAAGCTGTGTAGCAGAAAACAGTGACAGGAGAGGAACAGTTTCTGTAAGTTTTGAATTTATGCATATTGTTTTATAACTTGTTACATCTAAGAACACGGAAATGGCAAATATTTACCATCCCAGTTATAAAAAATCTTGTTTAATTTGTGAGGCAACTCTAGCTACTTTAAATAACTGAATTTCTAACCTAAACTTCTTGAAAGTTTTTTTTTTTTTAATGGAAGTTCAAAAAGTATTTTGGAGGATTTGGAAATACAATTTTAAAAGATCTGCGGTAAATAGGATACAAAGAAATCTTCAGTGTAAATAATTCCTAAATGCAATTATTTTCTAGCCCATGAGGCAAAAAAGGCAGAAACACTATTGCTAGGCAATTAATTGAGTTTCAGTTTCACTGTGGCTCTCTGAGATCCTAACAGAAGATGATCAAGATTTAATTATCACTGTGCTGCATGTCACGTTGTGTTCAGGCTTTCCATAGGTTCTGCCACATTTGGCACATGAAGCTTACCCTCTCTTCTATACAACACAGTATCGACTCAGCCCCTCCCATCAATCTTTATTTGTGTAGCGCCAGCTCTCACTTTAATTTAAGTGAGGAGCAGAGGGAGACACAGCAAATACACTGGTAACTTGGGAAAGCAAGGAAGTCAAAGAAAATGACAAAGGTCGCTGTTGGTTGATAGAAAAGGATGACAACCTCAACAAATATACTGTACTTGGGTTAAAAGTGTGCTGGGTGGGTCATCTTGCCCTGCTCCATATTCTCATTTTTTGGACAGTGTTTTTAAGTAGTATGGTCTATTAAGTCTGTAAAATAATATTGGAGGGCCATATTGGATTTCTGCTGATATGCCAATATTTCCAAACTCATTATCTCCAATACTGATGTGGGTACCAATATTCATTGGTCATGAGTACACAGTCTTAGCTTTACTAGAATTGTCCCAATTCTTTCACTACTCAGTTTGTGTATGTTAGAAACAGATGTGAAACAAAAAGAAAACATGTCATTCTCTAATAAAGGATTCAATTGACTTAAAATTTAAAAGGTACGCCAACTTTTTTTTTCTCTTTTCATGTCTTGCCTCACCCTCGAGTCCATGACAAGCAGATAAACACCATTCTTTCGTCTATGCGTCCAGTAACAAGAAAGAGACGGCCAAATCTTGCCAACCGCTAGTTAGCTTAGCTTAAACACTGTGAATCAAGACGTATAGCTAGCCTGCCTCTGCCTACAGTCATCAGATAAACTCTTTAACAACTCTAAACAGTCCTGTGTGCCTGTTGTAATTTTTTTTTTACCGCATTATGTTACGCTATCTTCTACTGTATTCGTATTGTCTTCTTCTACTAGTAAAAAGTGGCTTTGATTTGTCGACCTACTTCCACAATGGTTTGCACTAGAGATATGACGCTCACAAATAATAAAAATGAGTTGAGTCTTTGCCATTGATAAGCATCCCTGACATAACCATGAAGCTAGTAATGTTAGATTTAAAATAAAAGGCAGATTGTTTAATGCTGTGATTATTTTTCTCGTCATCTGACATTGTATGATCTATGTGTCGGCCCTAGCTTTCATTCAACAAGCATCCATGAAGATATTTCTACACATTGATATGGCGTCGTCAGTGGCCTCACAGACACGTTGCAGCAGGTATGGCTCCATCGGAGAATCAGCACGTGTTCATCAGCATGGCGGCAGACGCCAAATGGAAGTGGCAGAAGCTTTCACCTCCAAGCCCGCCTGCCACCACCTGGACGAGCCAGCTGTCTACACCCAGTACCTTGCAGCCTCTAGTGACCGCTGTCCCACTCCTTTCCATATTCTCAGAGATTTTCTGCTTAAAACAGGCATTGTCCTCCACACTTTTACATTTACATTCTCCACACTTAGTCAGCTCTCCTGCTCTGCTATACTTCATGCCTCACTGCCTCAGTTCGTCAAAGTGTTCCTCATTAATGCTTCCTCTCTCCGTGCTCCCTCCTGAGCCAGCCGTTCGCTTTCTGAACTCTGCAGGAGAGGTTAAGGCTGGCTAGATTAAACTCCTACACCCAGTCCTTTTTATCTGATGCCATATTATTTCATTCATGGCTAAGACGGTCTTACCCTGCCAGGGAAACAACACAGTCAGGTGCCCTTTGCGTATTTCTGCCAATACTTAAGAGTGTTGGACCTGGACGTCAACTTCTGAGTGTGTGTAAATGTGTGTGATTGGCCGAGAGCCACTTACCCTGCTGTGATGTTTGTCCCATGTGGAGGATTGGAGGCCAAAGCGATAGACAGATTTTACAGTAAATGGCCTCCTTCCACGTGCATTATGGCAGTGTATGTGCAGTTATTTCAACGCTCACGTGGGCTGAACTGATTACTGTAAGAGCACAGTAAAGACATTAGAGCTGTGGTGTCTTAGATGGATTGTGGTGGATAGATCAGCAGACAAATGGAGAGATGAGATTGTCAGTCAGAGTCAGAGTTTGTTTTTATGGGCAGAATTGCTGCGGACAGCTCATTCAGGGGATCAATGGAGGACTGATTAAATGGGCAGTAAGAGAGAGATGCAGACTCTGGCCTATTAATCAAAAATAGTGGCTGTACCAGCTTTTATGTGTTTCTGATGGAGTGTTATTGTTTGATGATCTTGAATTATCAAAAGATGAGTTGAGATTGGGTGATTTTGGGTTTAGTACCTGATTTGTGCCATGGATTAAATTATTATATGCCTGTCTCTCTTCTTCAGTTCATACTAATCAGGAAAAGTCAACCTCATTTCGAGGGACACAGCATGGCTTTCCCCTCAGCCCTCTGTTATTTGCAGTGGCTATTGAGCCCTTTGCCATCAGCTTTAGACACCACCCTCTCCTCACGCCTAAAAGGCTGGGGAATGCGGACCACCACATTTTTTTTGGAGATCAAAGGTCAAGGTCACAGAACCTGTGTTTATCCTTTTCTTATACAAGTTATCTTGTAAACTCAATATTTCAAAAACGCTTTTAAGGATTCTGTTCAAGCTTTGGATGGATGTCCACTCTAAGTCAAGGATGAGTCAGTCACAAGTTAGAGGTCAGAAGTTATGTTTACAGAGCCTCCTGGTCTTCCTTTGGTGAATGCAGAGTCTCAAGACTACATTAAGGAACGCACAAATGTCCCCTTTCTCTAAAGAATCAACCGATAAATTCTTGGAGATCAGAGGTCAAGGGTCAAAGTAGCATTCCTACTCCCAAATATTTTGATACCCATATAAAGTAACCTAAATGAAACAAAGGGAATCTAGTGGTAATTATTTTCTTTATTCTCAATTAACGATTTCCTACTATACATTTTTCTGATCCAAATTATAGGGATGCTACACCGTATAAATCTAAAGGTTAACAAATATATGCTTTCTGGATATTAACATTGGTACTGGTCCTCTCAAAAACATCAACAAATGAATGTGGGATGAATAAATCAGTTTTTGGGATGTTTTCTTCTGTGACATCAATTTATTTTTGACAAGAACAGCCAACTGCTGATTCAGAGAAGAAGCTTCTCATGGTGTTAAAGAAATCACTTGCCAGTCAAACTTTGATCTGTTTTCATGGTCAAACCTGAGAGAAAATATTGGTGTTGCGGGAGAAAAAGACTGAAAGAAGTCATTAGAAAAACATATCAGCACTGATATCAGCAACATTTTTGTTTTAAATGTTGATATTTTGGGTGGCACGGTGGCACAGCAGATAGTACACATACCTTACAGCAAGAAGGTTGCTGGTTTGGTTCCCGGGTCGGGTACTGAATTTCTATGCGAAGTTTGAATGTTCTTCCTGTGCATGTGTGGGTTCTCGTCAGACACTCTGGCTTCCTCCCACAGCTCATTAGGTTGATTGGTGGCTCTAAATTGCCCTTAGGCATGAGTGTGAGTGTGAATGGTTGTCCGTCTATCTTTGCCGCCCTTTGGTTGGCTGGCGACCGGTTCATGGTGTACCCCGCCTCTTGCCCGACAGCAGCTGGGATAGGCTCCAGCCCCCCATGACCCTGAAAGGGATAAGTGGTTTAGGTAATGGATGGATGGATGGATGTTGGTATCTGCATTGGTTCTAGTTTTTACAGTATGTGCATCACTATTTTCTTAGTATATCTGTATGAATGTTGCACTGGCTGCCTATTAGCAGTTAGCATGGTATTATGCGGTGAGATTGTTGGCCCTAGCAATCAACACTTTGAAATATTTTTTTTCTTAAGATTTACTTTTGGGTTTTTTCTGCCTTCATTAGAGAGGAAAGGACAGGAGTTAAACTTTGTTATGTGGGGAGAGAGAATCAAGAAATGCCTCACTGTAAAGAAGTCTCATGCTGAGACTTAAACACGGACAACCTGCTATGTGGACAAAAGCTTCTATACATGGGGCGCATGGACATAACATCTTGGCTAACCTTGTTCCAACACCTTGAAATGTTTTTGGGCACTCTGAACCCCATGTCTCTGGTGACATGGTTTAGGGAATGGGCTTTGGCTCTTTCGCTGAATCTATCTAAAGTTTTCAAGTTGAGCAAAATTTGGTAATGCAGTCACATTTCTCACGGGACTAACTTGAAGTCTTCCAGCCAGGTTACACTTGCATTCAGGTTAATGGGATGGGAGAACTCAGCAAAAATATTTAAACATTTTACTGTGGAATAGGGTGGTGATTTAAATCCTTCAATTCAAGACCATGGTCTGTATGTGCATGACTGGTGTGATATGTATGAAAGTGCAAGTATCAAGTCACGTTACCTTATATTGTGTATTAGTGAATCTGTATGTTCTTCTCTGTTTTTTTCTACATCATGAATGGTATCAAACATCTTGATGTATAAATACAGATTCTCTAATTGTAGCATCAGACTCTGTTGCTTTATTTGCCATTCAAATATCATCTTTTGACATGGTCTGTTATTCGGTTATTCTATTTGAGATTTGGTGTTAGAACAAGCAACGATGGAAGAGTTGAGAGGCCTTAGATTTTTCAGAAACTTTTTGAGCTGAGATGGTAACTGGTCAAAAAACTAAGTACACCATCATGGAGCTGTAGATTTATGTTGTTCCTCTGGAATACAAAAAGAAAATTCAAAGTCAAACAGTGACATTTGTCATGTAATAAATCATGAACATAAAGAATAACCTTGAGTCTTTCATCAGGACAAAAAGATTTGATGAAAGCCCCCCATGTGTATAATAAATCATTTTTACAATCCACAGATCAATCGACCTTGAGACAAAAGTTCTTTTTTACATCCATTTGGTTTTGTGAATAATTTTGTCAAATGTCTTTGTCCCCATAGTTTTGACCTTTTTCAGCCACTGGTCCTCCCACCCTACTTCCAACGCTGCACCTCTGGGCATCTCTCATTTCATCCCTCAGTCACTGATATACCCAAAGCTCCTCACCCAAAATAGGCCAAGCCGAGTTCTCAGGGCTTTTCATGTCAAACGTGACAATCTTCATGAATCGCCGAGAGCCAATCCCCCTCTTGTTCTTGTCCTCTTTTCCCTTTTCTTCCTCTTGTTCCCACTTTCTGTCTATTATGATGTACGCTTTTAAAAGGTGGAGCATAACAAAGAGTGTTGTGAGGCTCCACCTTGATGGCTTTTCAGAACTTTCTCATAAAATGTAGTGTTGGAGGTTTTCTTCATGTTGTAGTGAAAAGCACTTACAGCGCAATCCACACAATAACTTTGTTAAAGACAAAAGTAAACACTAACCAGTCAGTCCAACAAAGTAGGAAGAGCCCATTCATCTAGTAAACTTTTAAAGAAAAGTCATCAACATTTTCCACACCAATGTTTTTGGCTATGGCTCTGTGGTAGAGTTGGTAATCTCTCAACTGGAGGTTGGGAGTTGCTGCTTTTGTCATTTGCCGCTGTATCCTTTGTCAAGAGACATTATTCCCATGCCCCTCATTGCTACCCGTGATTAAATGAGATTAAATTTGTTTACTGGTTGGAGCAGTGCACATTTTAATGTAATGATGTTAATAGTGAAGAGTAACCTGTGGTTCAGGAGTTCTTTGAGCAGTCTAATTACTAAAATAATGCTATACACGTTAAAGTTATTAATGTACCCACAAATAGTCTACACAAGATTTTCATTTTCTGTTCTGTCATCGACACTGTCCATAACTGTCCTATTCTTGGATCAATATGTATCTGTATTGTAACAACTGTAAGTTCAAGTCCCAGGTATTGTAACATACCAAGTAAAGCCAAACAAACTGACTTCTATTTTTATTTTTTTTTTACAGCTCAGTTGTAAACGTCTCTTTATCAGTGACTGCTGAGTTATCTTGTTCCAGTTGCTATGGGAACAGGGCCTGGGTGTTCTCACATGGACAGTGCTGAGTCAGACAAAACACACATTAGATTTAGTGACACCTGTATGTTTGTATAACTGGGCTTAAAATAGTGTTTTGGATTAATTTCAATCTTTATTAAAATGTCTGAATCTTATGACCAGCATTTGCCTCTTTCTATGCCTGTGCTAATCAAATGTTAACGTTATAGAGGGGCTGTACAGTGTATTAAGTTTCAGAGTTGTTATAGTGCATGTCCATAGGATATAGAGGATCAGACCATATTGTAAATGATTATGAATTTCATTGTTGATGCTGATTTAATGAAATATGCAAAGCCTAATACTACAGCAGGAACCACAGACAGTGTTATGCTTACTGACACAATATGGTCTTTTTCAAATGTTACAGGCTTTACAGTCATTTTTATACCTATACAGGAAAAAAAAGTATAAATACAGTGCAGTGCAAAAGTTTCAGACATGTTACAAAGTGGCAGAAATAAAGGATAAAAAGACCAAGATAAAAGCAAGAGTTTACAGATCTCAGTGCAAGAGCGAGAAACCTCATTTTGTTGTGATCGACTCTTCAGACAGCAATGTCAGAGATCTGCATTGCAATGAGGGTGAACTTTACTATAGTATGTGCAGCAATTAGCTTACGGAAGGTAAAGCTATGACACAAAACTTGCTTCATGGTGATGTTTATTTACCAGGTTAAACAAAATATTAAATTTTGTACGTAATTAGATTTTACAGCCAACTTTGCCAATGCCATGTTGCCATGGAATTGATGTAGGCATCCTTGTAGAACTTTATGATGAGCAGACCACACATTTTAATGAAGTTTGTTGTGTTTATGTGAGGTTTAGGGAACAGAATAAAGTATATGCTTTTTTCTCGAAACTCAGGATACCTCATGTCAGTGTTTCATAAAACACTGACATGAGTGCAATTTTATCAGGTCAGCTGTTGTGACCTGATGAAATTGCAGAGGAGCCAAAGTTTCTACTGCTTTTCTATGGGAGCCTATGAGCTGCTTGTCCGAGTGTATTGAGTGGCTGCTAGACATGTAATTGACCTGTGGCATTGGAGGGTGGGATTTAGCGGTAGGTCAGCTGATACTGTTTTGAAGACAAAAGGGTGGTCACTCATATCTAGGGTCCTCGCCCTAAGGGCAAGGATCCTATTGTTCCTGCCTTGCAAGTTTTTTTTAACTCAACCAGACGCGTTAAGCTTAATTTGACCCCCTTAACATGCTCAAAAACTCACCAAAATTGGCACACACCTCAGGTTTGGCGGAAAATTTGATAAAATGAAAAAATTAACCCCCAACAATCCATAATGTCTTCTCTATGGACCATAAAAAAACACTAAAACAGCAGTAACTTCCAGTAGGAATGTCGTAGGGAGATTGAACCAACGCTGAAACGATTGTCTCCTCGAGCCACAAAAGTGCCAGGGAGGTTCCAAAAGCCTATTTGCAACAGGAAGCTGGCAATTTGCCCTTCAAAATAAAATTTCAAGGGAAATATATGCCAGACGCAAATATGATCTCCTAGGCAGTAAATGGTATCAGCTTGTTACGCAGACAGATGACAGAGGAAGCCATGCTGATCAAAAGTTCTGAAGGAATTTGTTGTTTCTCAAACGGTTTCCAAATTAGGACCCCTCAAAGATGGTGTACCCCAAAGAAGCCCTCCTGGCTCCTCTCATCCAAACGAATGGCGTGAGTAGGATACAGCTCCAGACAACCTGTGGCAGTTCGGCCTCTACACAAAAACTAAAAGTAGTAAAGCTTTAAAACTGACATGAATGAATTCCTGACAAAAATTACTGTCAGAAGACACTATTTTTAGAGAGATTTGGTCAAAATTGTGGAATCTGTGAGGCTGTTAGTAAGAGTGAAATTGAGTGAAAATTTCCCACTCCCTCAGGACCTGTTGAGGTGCGTTCACACCGAATGCAACTTTGCGACCAAGATTGTGTCGCAAACCAAAGCCCTGTTGTCTGTACTAAACTGATTTTGTCGCTGTCACACAGTGACGTCACTCCTGCTTGAGTTTCACACCGGGGATCATATCAAGTCCTATAAAAGGATGTTTTAAGTGACATTATTCCAACTGTATCCTTTTCACTCACCTACCAACCACAAAACAATGCAGTTGGCCCTGCAGCAGCATCATCTGCGAGTTTTCTGCGTTTCGTCTAGGCGGAACTAATAATACTCACTAACGGATGCTCCCCACCTGGACATAGATTGTCACTCTGTGAACCGGAATTAAAAACAGTCTGTCATGGGTTTCAATCACACACCCACACAAGGCTGATTGACTCTCACGGCGCGACATCACCTGAAAGGCTAAAATGTTTCAACTTTGGCGATGGAGCACTGCAACCTGCTCCGTGTCCAAAGCGACCCCAGAGCTCCCATCCACAGCAACAGGGTCACCGCCCCCTTGTCTCCAAAGTTTCGACCAAGTCGCCAACAATGCGCCCGTCGCATTGCACGTGATCTGGGCGTGCGTGGTCTTGGCTGATCGTGGCTGTACATTGACTCTTCATGGACAGTAGTGGCCGAGGTCGCCAAAGTCACGTTTGGTGTGAACGCATCTTCAGAATGATGTTGCTCACTGACTGACAGTTCAGTGCAGCTGGTCATGTGACTCACTGAAGGCGGGAAAATGTAATGTGTAAAACACACCCATTATAAAGACTGAGGAGGAGCAAGAAATACATCACCTAAACTGTGACATCTCTAAAAGGGTCGGAAAGGGATGAAACCCTCAAAATGGAGGTCAAACGGGAATGAGGGACGTGTGACAGAGTGAGGACCCGTCCAATGCTGCTTGCAGCTTAAATATTGATTTGTTGTTGTTTTTCTCTGTTCATTCACTTTACTTGTTAATCGATAAAAATATAAAACTAACATGTCTTTTTGTGAAAGCAGTCCAAGTTCATAGCAACTTTCAGACCTTTTACACTGTAATTTATTTTGAGTGTTGCAGTTTTGTTAAAAATGGATTTGATCTCTTCCTACCCCTTCATGTTATTCTACTATAGAGATAAAAAAATAGCTGACCATGCTTCTATGATGTGCACTATAGAGACACAAACCAAGTGCTCCGTCATTCTTCTTAATCCTAATCTGGATGCTGACAATGACTAAGCATTATTCGAGGCATAGTACAAGCAAACAGATCCAGATGGAGACACTGTCCTCTTGTTTATGTAATCTCTGCCCTGTTTAATCTCTTCCAGAAAGAGAGAGACTGTCCTGTCCTGTGACGCTGCATCACTGTGGTTTTATCAAAAGTTAACCACAGGTTTAGTGTGGTTGAAACAAAGGTCACCTTGGCTCATACTTTCTTTTTTAAGTGCAGTAAAATCAGAGGAACTTTGAGCTTTCCACCTAATTAAGATGATGAGCATTTACCTTTTGGCCATACTTAGTTTTCATTTGAACTCAGCATCTGTTTGCTGTGTTCTTATGAATATTCAAAGCTTTGAGTCTGGCAGCATTTCAAGAAAACATGCATATTCCTTTTCATTTTAAGATCAGCTGAAATGACTTTTTTGACAAATGGATCCCTGCTGTTAAGTGTGTGTTTTTTCACTGCAAAGCACCATTAGTGTTTACGAGAAGTTGAGCCCTGTAGTGTGTATGTATATGGAGCTGACACCCCCGCAGCTGCCTGATTGTGTGTCTTTGACAGGGGTTGTTGTGCTGAGAAGTCAGCAGGGATGCGTCCTGAAGCAGTTTGGAAAACCACACAGCTAACACGGACAGGCAGTGACAGGCAGGGAATCTGATGGTTACACCTTTTAGCAGAATCATGTCCTTCAGGAGAATGATTAAGGATACTTTGACTTGTTTTGCATGGCAACAATATTCTTTGTAAGGTGGAAATGTGCCTCATCTTGTCATGTAATTTTCTAATCTAGAGGCTAAACACAAATGTCAGAGCCAAACATTAAGTGATTAATAAAACCCCAAAATAACATTGACTGTAGACTTTAAGTCATTGTATGATACCATGGAAGTATGCTTGCTTAGTTTTTAGGAGAGGGTCTCTACAGCATGGGCTGTTTGCACAGGGGAAATGAGGTGTGTGACAGAAGCAGAACAGAAAGACTGTGATGACAGTTTTTTACAGTTGAGTGTTTTTTGTGCATGGTTATTAATGAGGGAGATGACAAAAGGAGGTTATCAGGTCTCACCACTTCTTATTAGACAACCCCGTCAGCCCATGTGGGGAAGAGAGGAAGGGAGCGTCATCATAGGACAGGGGGTTGGTGCGAGGATACAGACACAGTGTATTTATGAAATCCTGTTGACATGACGATTTCAGTCTTCTATAGTAACATTTTGTCATATATTGGGTGAAGAATGTTGGGAAAAATGACACTGCAGTATTTTTTTTATCATTAATCAGGTTAACATTTTTACTTAAAGAAAACTATGAAAGATAAATGTTTTTTTATGTACATTTTTAAAACACACACACACATACAGGGTAGGAAAAGGAAAAGAAGAGGAAGATCTTTCTAGGTTAACCTTAAATAAAATTTTTGCTTGTATTTGTTACTTTAATGTTACATTTAGTCGACATGATCACCCTATTGTTTTAACTCAAAATGAAATGAAGCTCAACATGTTTAGCTGCCTGTAACCCTCACCACACTAACATATTGACCATTTGCATGTTACATCACACTCCGTTTCGTTTTGGCTGAACATGAAAAACGATGCTGTCCAGCTTTTAACTTAATGGACATTTGAGCTAAATGAATAGAAATCTCCCTGTGGTGAACTTAAACCTTTATGTATGACCATAATTATATACTGATGTGTTTAGATAAAAAATTCTAACAAGGCTTTAAATGTCAGTTTTATAGATCTGTGAGTCATTTTATGAGGCTTAAACTATCATTGGCAACAGAAACACTTAATAGGCTAATGCTAACTCTAGCAATCGCCAAATAAATATATAATTTAAAACATGGCTGTGTCTTAACCCAAAAAACATTTAGCGTGAACTGAATACTTACTTCGAAGATAAGCTATCATTTGCCTTTCTGGTTTGTCTTTCAATTTTGAGAAACATCAGTTGCATTTAAGTTGAAGGTTTTGATACCAAACAATCAGCTCAAAGATAGAATATTTTGTTGCAGATAAAAATAATTAATTAATTCATTTTCTGTACCGCTTATCCCTTTCTGGAGCCTATCCCAGCTGTCAGCGGGTGAGAGGCAGGGTACACCTGAACAGGTCACCGACCGATTGCAGAGATCTTATAATTGAATTTGTCATCATAAGATTCTCTCAAGCCCCTCCCCTTTATATACATTTGTTGCAACTACACTGTAACTGTTAATAAGATTAGTTCAGCTGTAAGTCTGTAATTGTTGCACCTTTTTAATGAATTCAGGTTTAGAGGATCTTCTGCTCACTCCCCCAGTATCTCAGATTTCTGCTTGTTTGTATTGGTCTGCTGAGCACATCCATATGTATGTGACATGAATCATAGCAATGGCTTATCCTTGTGTGGTTCTTTGAGTGAACTCAGAGGTAAAATATGGGACAAGTGAAAGGAAACAAAATCGTTATCTGCCATCCTCATAATCCAAGGCCGTTTGTTCTCTTATCCTCAGAATTGAGAGGATACCGGAGGATTTGGGCAGTGATCACAGATCAGCACGGTCTCTGCTTGTTTAAGCCTGAAGCCTTTAACATAAAATCAATTCTAATTTACAGCCTCCCTTTTCAAGCTTTACTGTGAAAACATGGGTCCCTACTGTTCATACTGCATAGCTAGTCACCTGTAGAGCAGTCATTGTCTACCTGTCAGCACAGCTTTCTCTGGAGAGCAGACTGTCAACAGTCCCAGATCCTCTTTTTGTATGTGTTTGTATTTTTAACAGATGTTTGGGAACAGACATAATTATGTTTATGGAAAGTTTCCATCACAAAGGCACCCGCCCTCAGTTGTTTGGTCAATTAGTTTGTCGATGAGCTCTCATTTGACTGTAGTCTGAGTGGTTGAACAGTCATATGCTTACTTGTATAGAAAAACAACATTGCTATTTGGCAAATAGATAAATATTGGGCAATCACACTAGATATTGTGTTAAATGTCCCATGCCCCGGTGTGTTTGACCATTTACACCACGCCTTGGGTGTCTACTAAGCACTGAATTGTATTAAGTTGAATAAAAAATATATTTTTTTGTCTCTGTAGAGGATCAGATGCAGCTCTTTTTCTCTACACTTTGGAAACACTCAGATCAGAGGGGGCGGGGGGGCTACAGAAGGCTATGATAATGATTCGATGACAAACGATGTTCGATGAATGGGTAGAAAGGGGCATTTTCTTTCCAGAGGCATAGAGCATTTCTCTGTGAACTCAGAGTTTAGTAAAAAGTTTCATGTTTGTCTTCTCCCAAACCCCATCTAACAACATTAAAAACAAAGAAAACTGATTCAAACAACTGTCAGTATAACTCAGCTGCTACTCAAAGTACACATCTCTGTCTGCAGATCTCTCTGTCTTTCTCCTCTCTATGTCTCCCCATCCCAATACAACCTTATTCCACAAACTATGTTTCGTATAGGCCAAAGTAAAAAATCACAATCAGGTTAAGCAAGAACAAACGGAAATGACACGCTCTAGTTAGCCAACATTTAATCTTAACAGTGTCATCCATGTACTGAAACACACAAACTTTTACAAATAATTAAAATATATGAAGGGCTCTGCTTTACGCTCAGGATACATCGGCCTCTTAAACACTATCAGCTTCTCTCAGCACCTCTTCTTCATTCTCCATCCATCATGCCTGTGTGTTAATACATGCAGAAACATACACACTCAGGCCCTGTTAACACAACATCATTATCGCCCAAAATTGTCAATTTATGTTGTGTTTTGCTGTTTGTTTAAATAACACAAAGTGAAAATGCTGCTGATTCTGTTGCAGTGCATCCAGGCTGAACAGAGTTTTTTGAAACTGGGGACTCCTCACACGTGTGCAGTACGGTCTTAGACAATAGTCATGTGTGAGTAGGCTTACAGCACATGCTCACTACACTTAAAGTTCGACAGACTACAGGCACAATAGTCACAAACCCTTTTAGTACTGCTCACACTGAATTTTACACTTCAACAAAATGAGAACTTACAAAACAATCAGTTTGCTCAACAATCCTCCTTTATTGTTTGTCCACATAAGCATAAGTTTGACATTATTGTACTGACACCTCACCCTTCTGTGGAAGCAAGAGGACGTCAGCATGTGAGTATGTGTCATGTTATTACAGTCACAACCTCAACTACTGGCCTGGCATAGAAACTACATAGATTTGGTCTTTTAAGTGTCTACATGTGCATGACAGCTGCCATCAAAACATTTTTGTCAGAACATGAAACTTTTTTTTAAGGCAAAAATGAAGAAATGTCCAGGTTTTAGTGGATTGTTGTGAAAACAAGGCTTCAGTTGTTCAACAACAGCATCAAATAAAGCTAGAATGAATGGGGGCATATGTAAATATAAGTGTTAACAAAAATCTCTGTTTTCAGAGTATTCTGTGCATTTTTCATGGTTAAAGTTTCTCAGCTGACAACAAGCAGGCAGCGGGATGGAGCTGTGCACCACCTGTCACCTGTCTGCCTTGCTGACATGCACATCATCTCTCTGTTTGTACCTACAATGTCTGATTAATTTAGCTTACTTTCTGATGTTTGATTGTATAAATACAGAAAACAGAAATCAAGGTTGGTTTCTTACGAATCAGTTTAGTTTTGAACTTTTATTGCCAGGACTCATGGAGCTGTTTCTGAGCAAATCAGCTCGGTTAGCAAAGTCTTTTAAATGATTATATTACTGACTCATTACAATAAACATATCTATGATTGTATGGGGGGATTGTTAGCTGTTGTTTTTGTTTGTTTGTCTGTTAGCAAGATTACGCAAAAACTACTGGATGGATTTACATGAAAATTTCACCAGAGGTGTGGTTTGGTTCAAGGAAGAAGCCATTATATTTTGGTGGTGATCCGCATATTTGTCTGGATGCAAAAAATTCCCAAAATGTCCTGAAAATCCCATAAGTTACTGAGCTGTATTTTAAAAAAAATACTCTGATAATATCTCTGACATCTCTTGATGGATTTGCTTCAAAATTTACATGATAATGTATATAATCTGACTCTATCATCAAGGTAAATTTCATCAGGATCCGATCCCGATTGACGTCACAAAAAAACATTGAAGTTTATAATGGCAAATCCCATTCATTTCTCCTCGGCTGCTCTGAGGGTACACCCCCTTTACGTCATCATGGGAATTGTAGTTTATTTGCAAACTCACATCAACGTTTTTCAAGCCTATGTTACTACATTACCCAGCTTCCCTTGCAATGCCAGCGGAGGAGTTCTCTACATGGACAGACATGAGTGGAGACTTGGCCGTCATATCGGAGTGCATGGTGATCCAGAATCCAGGTCTGCCCTCTCCGAGTGCTTTTCTAGTTTTCCTTTTTTTTTTTATTAGAGAAATTTTGGAAAAATGGCATGCAAGTCTCACTGATGCAGGTGGGGATTGAACCCATGTGGTTTGATCCAACAGATGAGCTACTGACATACATGTGGTTCCCTCAGCCTCAGATTGGAAACCACTGCAATAGCCAATTGATCCATCAGTGAGTGATAGTAATGTTGGTCAGCTCGTTTTTCTGCGACTACAGCCCTGGTGTTTTGATTGTTACAGAAAGAAGCAGATAGGGAGGAAGTAAGGCTTTGAGGAAAAGTCCACACCAGCGATTAGTCTGTGCTGTTATCAGGTGAAAAAGGAAGTGGAACAAGGCCCCTGTGCTGCTTCTGCCATTCAGGCTTTGTCCTGACAGTCTGTTTTCACTGGCAACAAAGTAAGGGACAATGCAGGCCAAGGTGTGAGGAGGAGGAGGAGTGCGCAGGAACAAAAGACAAGTCACGTTTTCCTGTAAGTTTTAAGAAAACAAAAACACTGAAAAGGGGAGGGGGTGTTCATACAGACCCTAATGTTCTTAAAAGATGAGTCTATAAATGGATGGAGTGTTACAGGAAGCAGCTTCCTCTGTTGGCTCTATGCCAGAAGAAAGACAACAGAAACACACACACAGCTCCAGAGAATATGCTTAACTCTCCAGCTGTATGTGTGTGTCTTTAGTCAAGTGTTTACATTAGGGAAATGAGCTCTTTGGCCATCACCCCTCTGTTCTTTGAAGGTTCAGTGAGCATGAACACACACATACACATAATTATACACACACAGAAACACACACAGGCATTACTGGCACTTGCTGTTATTGGCGGCGATCACAGCAGGCTGATTTTATTGGTACTCTGGGCTCGTAGGTAGCAGACTTGGCATTCGGTCCTGGCTACTTCCTGGATTTTAATTGGATAGCAGGTCAGTGGTTGTGTTTCAGGTGAGGATGAGTGAGTTACAGAGGGTGTTCTGGGATGAAAGCGTCTTATAATATGCAATTTGAACATCACTTGAAACACATTAGGCTTTATTGGTGTCAACACAAACAGATGCTCCCACACATGCAGTCGTCTCACATTAGGAGTCCCAGAGCAGTGTGCACAGTTCCCAAGGAAACAGGACTCTCCTCAAATGAGCCGAGTGAAGAGGGAGAGAGAAAAAACTGGAAACAAGTCACAGACTGTCTATTTCTGTTAGCATTCAAAGTGTCTCGGTGTGTCCATAAAGCACTATCAGCAGCTGATATGAAAACTGGACCTTTTTTGAAGATCAGTGATTGTGAACATACTGTCGCAGTTATATAAAGTGAATATATGAACCTGATTTACATCACAATATGAACTCTTTAAATGTATTTTATACAAATAAACCTGCTTAATTTCTTTATTTTGAGAACATTTTAGACTTAATGTGAATTTACAAGGGGGTGCAATTATTGTGAGAGCACTTTGGGCAGTGATGTCAAATGTTTTTGTTGTTCTTTTCCCTCTGGTTTTGATTGTACTAGCTTTGATCTACATAACAATATCTTCTAATTAAAAAAATGAAATGCTTTTTAACTGTTACAAGTAGCAGGTGTTTTATTTTTTTCTTAAAATTATGCTTGGAAAAACAGAAAAAATGTGGTCTCCTAACAATTTTAATTTTTGATTTTTTTTTTAAGGAAAGAAAACGTGTAAAACATGAAAAGGTGAAAACGTTTTTTATTCTTAGAAATGACATTAATGCCTTTTTTTTCATCTACATGTAGGGCTGGGTTTAAAAAATCGATTTAATCGATTTTAATCGATTTCCCTTTAAATGGATTAAAATCGATCCATCAAATCCAGAGATCGATCTTTGAACTTGTGTAATTTTTTCATCAGGTGGTCATGTTTGAATAAAAGTACATGATTAATGTAACTGCTTTGGGTTCAATTCTTAATGTAAAGACAATTTTAGTAATGTACCAGGTCAAAAGGTCACTTTTTATATTTACAGCATTATTTTAACTGAGATATCCCAGACTGAATCAATATCGAATCGAATCAGTCCAGAAAATCTGAATCGATACCCAGCCCTATCTATATGTCAGTTTTCTGAGGCTTATTTAAACCTATTTCTGTCAGATGTGGCCCTTCAACGCTTCAGGATTTCTTGATTACGTGAGGTGGGGATTTTCTTTGTGCTACATCCTGTCCATGTTGCATGTATCTGCTCATGCTTGTAAATGAGCTCAGTCCTTGCTGATCACAATAGTCACTGTGAATGTATGTTAGCTTTAAGATAATTCTGTAAAAAAAAAAAAAAATAAAAAAAAATAAAAATAAATGAATATATATATATATATATATATATATATATATATACACATATATACATATATGTATATGTATATTTTTATATATATATGTGTGTGTGTGTATATATATATATATATATATATATATATATATATATATATATATATATATCTATCTCCATCTTCATATATATCTTCTCATATATATGGACTTTCAGGGCCAAATTCCCAGGTGTGAGTGCATCGTGAGTCAGGCCCCTTTAAAGGCCACCCAAGTCAAAAACGTCTGGCCACATCGATGGTCTGAGCACTTAAATATGTAATTTGTGTAATTCTGACACTGTGCTTCAACATTGTTCTTCATGCGAGATTGTAATTTAAACTATAGAAATGATCGTTTATAGTTTTGTCACATGGTAATTGCACTTTTAGAATTACAGTAACAGGAATTTAGAAAAACGGCTGTGAATGTCAGAAGGCCTCAGATTTCTTCACTCCAAAGCCACTCATCATGACTTTTGTTGCTCTCAGGCTTTCATTTAGCTATAAATGTGTGTGCTTTTATTGGTGTGTGTATGTGCTTGGGCTTATTCGTGTTTTCAATCCAATCTAATTAGCACTTTCGGATTGGATAATTATTGTAATAAGTGAATTCCCTCAGAGGATGCAGATAATGAGTTCTGACTGTGCGTGAATATTTTCATGTTTTCTACTGTTTGTGTGATGAGCATTAGAGATGACTGAGGCAGAATCTATAGATAGTATTTGTCCCTTTTAAATGTGTCCTTTTATAGAGTAACAGGAAAAAAGGCACAAAATGGAGGAATTCATGAGTGCGTTTGTGTGAGTGTGTGTCGTTTGTTTCAGGGACTGTTTAGTCCCTGGGGTGTTTTAACCATTTTCCTCTTACTGTGCAAGATGAATGGTGATAGACTAAATTTTCTGCATCAGGGATCAACAATCTGCTCCTCTCTGTGCTTCTCTCTTCTTCTGTCTCACACAGACATTTAATCGTGCTATTTTTGGCTGTTTTTAGCTGTTAAGTGTCTTTTTAGGAAGTCTGAGTCTAGGTCTGTGTGTGTATGGGTGGGAGTCATTTGATGAATCAATGATATGGATTCCATCTTTTGTTGGTGCAGCTGGCTTAAATGTTCATGCAGCCAGCTGAGCCCTGTTGTGAGCTTCAGTGTGTGAATGTGTGTGTGTGAATTGATTATTTATAGCTGTTCCATTTCTGCTTCCTGTGATTCCCTACCAGACTGTCATTGTTTGTGTTTCTCTTTCTGTGCCTATCATGCCTAGCAGGACTAAACAATGTTGCAAAAAATGATATTGCCATATTCTTTGCTCCTGCAAAATGTTTGCAACTTTTCAAGGGAATATGCGAGATAAAGCTGTCCTTTACTGTGCATTTCTGAAGTAAATTCTCTCTGTGTAGCCCCCTATGTTTGACCTCTAAGAGGTCACCATTTTGCTCTGCTGAGTATCTGTGGTTGTTGCAGTACACAGTTTTTGAGGAAGCAAAGTGCCTTTACAATTGTATCTCATTTTAGATGTTCACCAAAGACATTTAACGAGTATTTCTGTGATTAGAAGGAAGCAAAGAAAAAACAGAAGCTTGAGGGTCTCTAATTAACATGGTCATAATTAGAACTGTATCACCACTGTATGTGAAAAGTGTCGTCTATAGTGTACATTTAACCTGCAGAAAACACAAACCCTGCAGGCGCTGTGGTCTACTAATAGAAGTAATAGACAGACTTTGTTACAAAAAGACACGTAAACAAGAAGATTGGTGGTTTTGTTTTCCATAAAACAGCACACAGTCTGCAACCTGATGTTTTTCAAGTCATGTGACAGACATTGCATGTCCTGTTATGTGATAATTGGACATGTGCACATGGCAGTTGTGATGTTTAAATGATATATATTTTTTAGCCCTATAATCTAGTGTTGAATAAAAAGAAGATTCTAACAGAAAGCAGAGAAAAAGTAGAGGAAAAGCAGCTAAATTGTACCTTACCAAGCCAAAACCAATAACTAATGGTTTGAAAAAATTTTTTCATCATCCATCAAATGGTTGTCATACATTTACTTGTCAATCAATTATTCAGCTTTGGGAATATAACTCTTTGTTTTGGGGTACGTTCGGGTCTGTTACACTACATTTTGGTACTGCTAAAGCCATTTTCCCAAATGCCTCTAAACTTTCCAGCATAAAAAGAAAGACATTTTGGAAACTCTGCAGAGCTGTGATTTAGTTTTTTAACAAGACTTTAAATCTACACTCCTGCTGGGAACTTTCAAAAGCTGTGTCCCACCAAGGCATAGGATTGCTAGATGCTAGATGCTAAAACTAGTTGGCTAACATTTCCACAGGTTACATGTCAACCAAGGAGCAGAGCTTGTTTTGCTGTTTCCTGCAGTAAATGTTTACTTGGCATAATGTCAACATGCTTACATTTCCAACATAAAGAGCCAAATTTGATGTTAAAACCTAAAAAATATCTTGTGTTTCTGCATCAGGAGCAAATACAGAGATAGTCATTACATTGCAGATTAAGTGTTGATAAAAGACAATCATGATGACAAACACTCACAGTTGTTGTTTATAGTATAGCTCACCATAACGTAACTGATCTCAGGGAGTCATGAGCTTGTTTCTACTCCCCAATATGAAGACACTCATGGGGACTCACTCTGTTATTATCAGTTGCAAACAATGACAATTAGGAACCCAGCTAGCTGAAAGTCACCATTCATACATGGTGCTGATGGTGTGTGTTTCATCCATTGCCATCAGTTTAAGCTGATAATTCTATTGATTATTGATGAGTATTTCATAAGTTCTTATTTCTAATTAGAATCCTTGAGTACTCTCATTTGCAGTGACTATCCTACAGTTACACAAATCACATTGAATCTGATACAGAAGTTTTCAAAGTGTGACTGAGTAAGCCTCCCCTGTGGGTAAGAAAAGTTTGGGCCCCCTCACCACTTATCACACATCCCCTAAAAAAAAGATTCAAATTTCGATACATTACTACACTTTTACACAACCTTGGTAAAACATCTACAGAACATCTCATCTCTGAACATTTCCTTAGTTGTTTTGATAATGTCAGCCCCACCCCTCCTTTGATTCAACAAGTAGTGAGGATAGGAGACTTCATAAGAGGGAAATAAAGTCCCTACATTTTTTTACGTGCTTGCTAAAAAGAAAACCAACATGTGCTACAGCCTATCACAGAGAACACACGTTCAGCCTGAAATGGGCGTGATGAGCATGTCCATACAGAAATGCCCTGGTGGATCCAAACCAGTAGCCCTCTTACTGTGAGGCAACAATCGTAACCACTGCACCACCATGTTGCTCTTTGAAAGCTTAATTATAGAAAATGAATTTTGGGCTGGTAAACAATTTTTAATGCGGCAAAATGATGAAAATAATGCTGAAGGCATAACAGACTTAAGAATGTCTCTAACTTTTCCATGTACGCCCTCAATTATGCAACAGGCTTAAGGTCTCACTCGTCCTCTCTCTGTCTTTTCAGTTTCTGCCATAAAGTGCTATTCTTTACCCTCGGACCAATAAATGCACACACAAAGGCCAGAATCCAGTCTAAAGATGAAAAGCAGGGCATTTTGACCTTCAGTCCTTTTTCCACAGCTGCAGCACACACTCAAACACACTCTTTCCTCTGATGAGTCCATTTAATTGATCTGATGCACTCCTCCTCTTCTGTATCCACTTTATGTTAATAATTGGCTTAAACAACATACATATGACCCTGTGCTTTAAGAGACTGTACATTACCTTCAGTGTCAAGGTCAGCTGCAGTAATTAAAGTGTCTGATCCATGTGCGAGCTGCTGTCTGTGTCTCGCTGTCTGTCGTAAAAAAAGGTGATGGGGGGCCAGTAGGCTCTCTGTGTTTTACACTCTCTAAGCACTTCCTGGAAGGCCTCTCTTTAGTGATGCCTCCAGGCCTGAATGAGAGCCAGACGCTGCTTTCATCAGCTGTGAGAATACGTGTGCTTCTGCAGCATATCGGCGTGTGGTGAGGGGATTATTGCGAGTGTTAGTGGTGGGTGCGGTTCTTTATGCATGCTTGAGAGGAACCATGTGTGAACTGAAGATAGTACAGTGGGTTGTTTTGAGTGTACAGTATGAGTTAGAGTGTGTGTTTTTGTGATTTGACAGCAGCTGTGGATGGTCAGGGAATTTCTCCTCTCACATATGAGTGTGTCTTTGTTTTCAGCCTCTCACGGGGAGTGTATGGGGCTGTCTCGGTGTGCGGGAGAGTTGATTTGCATCCCCTGGAGATTGAACCAGAGGGGGTTTAGGAGGACTGAGTGCTCCTATAGTGCTTGCTCATGTTTTTTTTCTGCAGCTTAAAGTGATTACCTTCCCACTGTGTTCGTATTGTACATCTGAAAGTCTGACACTAACACAGGGCTGTGTCACAGACATAGACTACATTAAGTGGAAGCAACAACAAACCCTTAGTTTTTCTTTCTTTTTCTTTTTCTTTTTCTTTTTTTTAATAATTCTGGGGCATTTTTGTCTTTAGGGGGAGGTGGGGGAACAGGTTGAACTTGAACAAAGGCTGCCCACTAAGGCTGGCAGCACACAAGTCAGTTTTCAAATATTCACCTTTTATTTAAATGTTTAAACAAATCTTTAGTACTATGATTATTTGAATGAAATGAAAATCTGAAAGGTCCCATATTTTTACTCCTTTTCAAAATTTTGGCATGCCTTTTGAGCGGGCTGTTTTCATGCTCCGAAAGTGTCTGCCCACGTCCCTCTCAAGAAGTGGATTTAGCTTTCCAGATCTGTGCTCCAATGTTTACTGTGGCTGCATGGTGGCTCTGGCTCATATGTCAGTTGTTGTATTTTTGGTCAAAATAGCACATCATTGTAACCTCAAAAACATGAAATTTACATTTAGTTTAACCAAGGCTTGTGTTGAAGATGTAAAATAAATGAGTTGGTGTGTTCAGTAATCTGATCTCCATATCAATCAAAATAATGACGATTATGATTTTTGCCATGATTGAGCAGCCCCAGTGCATGATGTGCTTCTGGCCAAATAACTTTCACCACATGTGCTGTGATTTGACTTTCCTGAATATACACCTAGCATTTTTGATGGTTAAACAATATACATTTTTCAACCCTAGTAGTATCACTTAGCGTCATCATTTGAGAGGGGTGAACTGGACCAAATAGAAGGGTCATTATCTCCTGGTTTCTAGCCAGCTCTAGGGGATCATAGCCTCCTCACTCTGGGTGAGACCTTACCACTAGGTCATCAGTGCCCTGTTTTCTTCAAATTTTATCAGCTCTGCAGCACAAGCTTACTAAAGTTCCTCTTCTCCCAGCAAAATCTTTGCTAATCAGCCATCTTGCCCACAAGAGTCTCAGCCATTCTGCTGGCAAACAACTTAAAGTGACACTAAACTTAAGTACTCAGCCCTCATTCTGTCACTACACTCAACGATGTTCAATCTGCTCACATTTGGACTCATCTAATCAGGGATTATTTTACTGTTGAGATGTTAGGTGAAAGCAATTAACTTCAGTGAATTACCTGTCTGGACAGAGCACTGTGAGTGCTGAGCTGCAGGATTAACAGCTGATGTAATAATGACTTATCAGCCACAGACTGCTTTATCATCACCACTGGCTCTGCTTGCTCCACTTTCTCTCGGAACTGTACCTGCTCTGCCTCATCACTAATTTTCTACACGTCTGCCGGCTTCCAGTGGCGTGTTCAAGTGGGCTGGCACTGATGGGTTTGTTTTTGTCCTCAGGGTATTTTTTTTTTTTTACTGTTTGACATTTCTGTTTAGTTCCACTTTATAAACTTGGATAAATGTGCTGTTTGTTTTTAAGCATTAGACTGCGTATGCAAAGGAGTGTGCTGTCTTTCTTCTTGCACTTGGACTTTAAGTTTCGGGAATGTGTTTGAGGGTGATATCATTTGGTTAACGTTACCAAAGTTTGATGACTTTCTCGCTCTTTGGGGTTTAAAGTGACAGGGTTTCTGTGATAAATATCTCAGTCTTTTCAATGTGTAAGGACTTTCTGATAATCTGAACACACCAATATGCTGTAGACATTAGCACCAAAGGTACAGCATCTCTTCACATGTTACAGACCTATAAGTGGCAGCATTTGCTTATCTTGCAGATGTTAAAGCTGTACAGCAAACAAAGTCTTGGCTGGAAGACCTTTAATGCTATTCAAGTGGAAACCCACATTTTAGTGTTGGAAAGAATAAGCCAGTGTTGAAGTCCAAAAACTGCAGTTCCCTAAGTGTCCACTTTAGGCTGGCTACAGAAGCGTTGGTGGTCACTTGTGCCAGGAGGTTACAAAAGAAGTAAACATTCTTCCTGCATGGTTCAAAAAGTAGTTTTGGTCTTGAAAGGTCATGTCTTTTTTGCACACACTGTATGGATCATGGATATTTACGGTCCTCACCCAAAAGGCAAGGTCTCTCTAGGTCCTCTAGTTTTTGTTGTTCTTTGCCTGTAAATTTGGTTTTAAGATAGAAATGTATTATCTAAGGCAGGGTAAATGAAGGAGAGCACATTGTAGCTGTTTTAGAGTAGGTGTATGGCTCACCTCAACTCTGTGTCTTGGTTTATTTTCTTAGTTGAAAGGTAGTTTGAGTCAGAGTTTTCAATATTGAGACTGCCATGTCTGGGCTTTAAAAGACAGCCTGGATGACCAATGGGCGACATTACTCAGACTCTGTCTGCTCCTCTTATGGTTTTACAGGAATCTGTCAATCAAGAAGTGTGAGAATGCAATGACGACAGACAAACCTGAACCTGTAGATAGGTGAATGCAAATAGAGTTGTGCAGCAACACGTATAATTTAAAGAGCTAATATATTCAGTTCCAATGAATACACTTTTGAATCTTCTTTTGAGAGGCGGATGTTCTCAGACTCAAATTGTTGTAGGAGCACTGTGTTTGTCATATTACCTTACCTTTTTGTAATTCAGTGGATCTACACTGCTGTGTGTTTTACTTAGGTCTAACATGAGCTGTAACAATGAAGGTTAACAGACCGATTTGCTTGTTACATTTAAGCTGTATACTAAGTGTCACTCACATAAATGAAACTCTCTTTAGTCCATCCCATACCATAGACCAGAACTCTTTAAAAGACTATAAATAAACAGAAAAAGCTTTGATTTGTATGTCTTTCCATCTTCCCATTTGTATGGTCTCTCATGTGATCATGGTTTCTTGTCTACGCTTCAGAAGATTATGAGGTCAAAGCAGAGTCAGAATATCATGCCTGATCTGCACAGTAAATAAAAACATTAAAACCTTAAAAGCACAATCACAGTCTTTCTGCAGAGAGAAGCAGTTACATATCTAAGATGATCTGATCATTCATTCATTTACTGACACAGTCTTTTATTTCTCCTTCCAGGATACGCCCTCAGATGGCAAAGGAGAAGATTGAGGGCTGCCACGTGTGCACTTTGGTCACACCTGGGGAACCACAAGTGCTACTGGGGAAGGACAAAGCCTTCACATACGACTTTGTGTTTGACATAAACTCAGAGCAGCATCAGATCTACCAGGCCTGTGTGTATAAGCTCATCGAGGGCTGCTTCGAAGGATACAACGCCACCGTCTTCGCTTATGGGCAGGTATGAAATGGAGGCTTAGATTTGATTCTGGGGACATGAAATGGGATTTTCTTAACTTTTTTACAAAGAAAAGAACATTTTTGATATTTTACAAAAAGATTGTATCCAAAAGATGTGCGCCTTTGTGTTTATATTCAAGTTTAGTTTTTTCATTGAAGTCCTAAAGATAAGGCTCACTCTAAAATTAAATAAATGAAAGGAAAACAAAAAAAAAATTAAGCAAACAAGGTACTGAGTCTGTGCTGCCCCTGGTCCTGTAAGAGCTTTTCAAGTCACGATAATCTGAATTAATTTGACATGGAACAAATAACGCCACATCTCAGGTATTTTATACAGACTTGCAAGGCCGTGTACAACCAACCAAAACCAAACCAAACCCATATTCTTGTTTATTTGGTACTGTTAAGTTCATCAGTTCTATTCTCATGGTTTGAGGTGCAGAAACATGGTTTGTGAACCTCGTTATTGTACACCAATGTTAATAAGGCTAGTGATATTCCATTGTTTTGATATTATGTGGTTATGTTTGACTTCCATTTAAACGTGAACATTTCTTAAAAAACTTCTGTGTGGTAACTAGGTCCAACAATCCTTTAGATGCTGGCTGTTCTTGTGTTTACCCTCCTTGCCTCTTAAACAGTACTTTTATCCTGACGCACCAGATGGATTTCAACAGTCCATCTGGGATAGAGCCCATTGAAAGTGTTTAGGAATGAGCAGAACCTTTCAATATCATATCCTGCAGGTGATTGGACAATCACATTCATCATGGGCCAATCGGATTATGTATTAAGCGTGGGCCTCTCACAATCGTTGTAGACTGGAGCTTGGCATGATGGATCTGTCTGATTACAGATGTTTAATGAATGAAGGTGATCCGTCTGCACTGCAAGCATACAATACTTCAGTTATGAGCAAAACACAGATTTAAAGTAGGAATGTCCAAATCAATCTTAAGACAATAAAATAAAAAAAATAAAAATCTAATAAAATTTATTTTCAGTATGTTTATTAACAACATATTTGATAAATAAAAAAAATTGACACGAGAGGGAGGGTGTGGGAGATGAGAGTCATCATCAAACTCTGATCTTTTGCTGTTGCCTTATTTTAAAAGACTAAACAATGTCCCAGATAAAAGTAAACTTACTGTCAAATAACTACAGAAGCCCTACGTGGGCAATCATCCATATACTTTATGAGGGAAAATATTTTACCTTGTTATTTGCCCACTGACAAATAATTGGGCATCGACAGATGTCATTTACATCTGTTTTCATGGTCAAACATGAAAGAAAATGGTGACATTTGGGGGTCTTATGTCAAAAGAAGTCATAAAAATGGCAACAGCATTAAGTAGTTGATGGTAAGTGAGAAGCTGTCAGCAGGGTTTTTAACTAACATTGTTGTTAATTTGAGAAAGTTTTGAGAAATCCTGTATATTTCTAATTAGTCACATAAAATAACAGCACAATTCACGAGTTATTTTGTGACAATAAGGACAACCTACGGAAAGGAAACATGAAAAGCATCACAGAAAGGTTAATTATAAATGTTTGAAAAAAAAACTCATGAGCAGGTGTTATGGTGTACCTAGAGTGGGGTAATTTGTACATAAATTAAATGATAAATAAAATCCTATAGATTAAGGGAAACACGATACTGAAACAAATGCTACAGACAAAAGAGTTAGTAGTATTCGCAAAAAGATTAAATGGGACATTTTTGCTGGGGATGTGAATGTTTAGAGCCTATTTGTCACAGTCTGATGGTGCGTTCCATTTACATCAGAACTGGGAATAGGGGAAGGGAAATTATGTCACATCCCAGCTAGACGCATGCCAGTTATGTGCTGGTTAAGTTGGGGTGGCTGAAGGACGTCCAACTTCAAACTAAGGAATTCAGATTAAAAGGGGCCTTCCCAGTGATGTTATCTTATTTGCAACTCAGGTTATCCCAGTTCTGAGATCATCTGGAGAAGAGAGAAGATGGTGAAATGGCTCTCCTTCAGCCTGGAGGGCTGATAGAGGGGGGTGTCATCAGCATAGTAATGAAATTAATACCTGCATTTCCTGAAAACGCTACCAAGAGGTAGGGTACAATAAATAGGAGAGGACCTGGGACAGTACCCTGAGGAACGTCGTTGGTAATGCTGAGCCAGAAAAAAAAGGTGCTATGACCTGGCTGGCAACCATGACAGACTGCACAATAGAAACCGACTGCGCAACACAATCAATGTGATGATGTTGGAAGAATTGGAAAACACAGAAGACAGTATGACTATGACTAATTGCCAAGGTGCTGTGGTGCCTCTGCTATTTTTCTCCATTTCTCTTTTCATAATCAGTTGTTGCTGTTCCTGTAGGACACATCATAAAGGCATGGATGTTGTTTTCACAGTTGGTCAACATCTCATCCTAAGAGCAGGACAAAAATCAAACATGCTAGACTTTCTGTCGTGGAGTCTCTGGGTGTCCCAGAAAGGCGGCACTCTGTGGGAGGTGAAACGACTGATTCCCTCCAACAGTTGGGTCAAAATATACCTTGCAAGGCAGATGGATATGCCAGATTCCATGTCTGTCATCAAGTAAAATACATCCATTGCACATGTGAAACAGTTTATCTGGTTTGTCAGGTTAGGTTGGGATATAATTGTGCATAAACCATGTAGTCTGACATTCACATAACTAGGGAGTGGTCTGATCTGTATTATCAACATGCAGATGCAAACAAACACAGAAGGAAACACAAGAGCATGTCACAGAAGTGTAGAGTTTGTATGATCTTTGGAGGATACAGTAAGTAAATCTGATGTAATATATTTCAGACAGGTTCAGGGAAGACCTACACCATGGGGACAGGCTTTGATGTGAGCCTGAGTCAGGCGGAGCAGGGCATCATCCCACGGGCCGTTCACCAGCTGTTTGAAGGGATCCAGAACAGGAGGCTTTGCGCCCAGCAGGCCGGTACCCAGGCCCCTGAGTTTAAAGTCAGCGCTCAGTTCCTAGAGGTGGGTTTCACACTCAAATAACAGCAGAGCACATGTGCAACTAAAAGCAGCTAACTGATTTAATATGTTAACAAGTTCTGTCTTGGTGATCTTACTCACAAATGCGCATGTGAATGTCAGTTCATTTAACTCTGACCAGATGGGACAAAGCAGAGACGAGAGGATCAACCCCCTCTCATATAAACAGGAAGGACAAGCCAATGACAGATGGGCAGGAATGTCTGCCCGTGCTTTGTTGGTCCTGATTAATGTGTACCATTACCTCTGACATTTTTCCTCATCAATGTGCAGAGGAAGACAGATATGAGTGAGGGAGGGAGGGGTGCTTGTGTAGGAGCTACAAGATATTAGGACAGTTATCATTTCCTGTGGGGGTCTCTGGCAGGCACATGTTTAGGTTATTTTCAGGGGTAAATGATTGTCCATGTCAAATTGTGTATGTTCAGATTAATTTGATATTCTCAAAGAGCATTTTATACATATTTTCCTTCAAGCTATTTCCTGTGTATTTTTACCCTTTGTATTTCACGAGGGTTTTCTGGAGAATTCAGGTCAGAAGGTTATCTTTGTTGATGATAAACACGTGTGTTTGTGTGTCTGTCAGTGTGTCTGTGTGTGAGCGAGCTGGGTTTGGCTGTAGGTGGGAACAGCTAAGCTCTCAGCTGACCCCTGTGGCCCTCATTTATTTCTCTGAGGTCACTCTCTTGACCTGTGTGTCAATGAAAAACACAGCTGAGAGTTAGTGGAGGATGTATGTGACAGTCTTCTTATAAAGTGTAATAATGTCTGCAAAATTACCCTTGAAGTACAGAGTTTTAAGAAAGGTGAAATTTTAGGTTTGTTTGTCTGTTTTCCTTTGTTTACCCATTTATTTTAGTTTATTTTACCTCTAACAGCAGATACTTTCTAAACAAAGAGATAGACAGATAGATGGATAGATAAAAAAAATATTATTTTAACGCCAACAATTCTTATATTCAGGAACTCCTCTTATTCCATATCTGGGATACATTGTAATATACTGCATTATTAAATATAGTAGCTGTAGACAAGTTACGAGCCAGAAAGATTGTATATAATAAAACATGATGAATCTAGAAGTACTCCAAGAGCACAGACCTCCACCAAGGCATTTCTGAAATTGTTAGCGAGTTGTTCTGGAAAATGTGAAAAAATAACTGCCCTATTGTGCAAGTAACACATTCTTTAAAAATTCCTGGATCCGTTCATAACTCTTGAGTTATTTTGCAGACAGGCAGATTAACACTGGCAAAAAACATTACAACTTTGGCAGATGTAATGAAATGAAATGAATAAACACGATAGTTTTTCCTCACACACCATTGTGGGAGCATAATCTAAAACCCTGACATGTCAAATAGACATATATCCTATACATATACTATACAGGACATATTTTAATAGTCCATCTTGGCAACAGCCCAAAGAGGGGCAGAACCTTTCAAAAATATTTCTATGAGGTGATTTGACAATCTGTCAATCACATTCAATATGGGCCAGTCAGATGAAGTAGAAGGCTGTGTTAAGTTCATAACACCAGCAAGTCCATATGTCAGACTCTTGCCAAAACCTGATACCTCATTTAATAGAGAAATGTTGTTCAGTTCTGATAAAACTGCCACTCGATTTTTTTCCTTATTTTAGTACATATTTATCTCAGGTGTACAATTCGATAGCATCTCTGTCTTTTACTGTTTGTTGTATTATTTGCTTTGTGATACCTGTGTGTCTCTGTGCCATGAAGTTGTACAACGAGGAGATCCTGGATCTGTTTGATGGAGCCAGAGATCCAGAGAGTCGGAGCAGGAAGTCCAACATAAAGATCCACGAGGATGCCAGTGGCAGCATCTACACCACAGGAGTTACCTCCAGACTGGTGCACTCAGAGGAGGAGGTGGGTGTGTCTTATTTGAAGAAAAAAGATGTGTGCACCATGTATTTAAAAGCAGTTAAATATTTTTTGACACTAATTGGTCTTAAGGTCATAAATGTTTTGAAGTTTCAATTAAACTAGAACCATTTTCATGCATGTAAATCAGAAATTTCTTATGTAGTGGGAAAATACTGTGGGACCAGCAGTGTAATTTCAGGGTAATGTCTGGGTGAAAAGCCTTTTCTTGACACTCTCTTACCACCAGGCAGTGGTCTTTTGCTGGACAGTAGAAGTTTAATGATGAGCCAAGAACAGGAGGATGGATTGTCTTTACAGGAGTGTGTTGTCACGGTGATCTTTGACCTTAAAAGTCAAATCAATTTACCCTCAAGCCTAGATCAAGGTTTGTGTAAAATTTGACAAAAGTCTCTCTGTGGATTCTTACGTGACTCTACTCACACCCTTTGAGATCACAGTGACCTTGACCTTTGACTTTGATATTGTAATCATTTCATCTTTTCGTCAGAGTAGAAATCTGAATTTATTTTGTCAAAATCCCCTCAAAATATTCTCTGGAGATCAGGTTCACAAAAATAGCTTGAAGGGATGAACACACAATTTGACTGTCGACAGGTTTCAGGTTTCTGGCTACGGTTTAATAATTATAAAAAGCCTGTTTTAGTTTTCTACATTTAATGTGAGCTCAACACCTGAACTGGCTCCCATCAGCTTCAGGTTTCAGTCTTAAACTGTGTTCACACCAACTGTGACGCAATAATGGCGCAACAATTTGTGATGGATCTGTTGAGTGAACAAGGCGAACTGTTGCACGTACGGTGCAATTTTCACTTCTACCTTCTACCTCTTGCCAAAGTCTAAAATATCCAACTTCTGTGACAAATCTGACAGCCCATTGGCATCAAATGCAAACGGTGACAAGGATGAAATCACAGATAGAGGAGGAAGAGGAGTACTGTAAATTCAAGTTGAGCTTATAGTCTACAATTTTTTATGTTGCCATTATATTTTGCTGCTATTGTTCACGGTCCATGTCTTTTGTGGTTTTCCGTGATTCCCTTTCTCACATGTATTTTTAAGTTATGTTGCATGTAAGGTTAGCAGCTTTCTCTTAAGTGTGGCTCCAATGAATCTACAGTATATAAATAAACTTTGACTTGACTTGATAAAAATATCATATTAATTCTCTGCAGTTTTCACTCACAACTTTCACAAATAATGCAAATGAGCTTAAACTTCCCAAGGCTTTAAATAAAAAACAATCAAAAAATGAAACCACAATGAAAACAGTGTGAAAAATAGATTAAGAACACGAAAAATGTGAACAATAAATGGCTGCCAATGTGTTTCCTATAATTCTGAGATGAGAGTTGTAGAGCTAAAAGGTGGGAAAAGGCAAACTATGAAGACATGAGTGAATGTTGACAATTTGAGAAGGAGCATAGAAACTGCTTATAATCTTCAGCGTCCTCTAAAATTCTGCTAATCATCGTCAGGAGCTCAGTCCTCTAAAAATGGCGAGTAGGTTGAAGGGCAAAAAGAGGGATTCTGCTCCAGTGAGCTGCTTTTGACTGTTTGACATTGGGCATTCTTGAGGGGCTGTCAGATATGAAGAACAGGGAGTACATCAGGGGAAAAAGAAGGCTGTGATGGGGTCGAGAGGGCAGGACGAAAGTCTGCTAGAGGAGATATGACAAGCCACGGACAAAGAGGTTAAAGCAGGGGGCAGCAGGTGATTTAGAGGATGGCTACAGTCACGACTCTCACTGATTTATTCTTCAGTCTTTTTTAAAATTGGTGACAGAGTATTAAAGAAAAATGTGAGCGGACTGTTAGGTGCTAGACAAAGGTGAGGAGGGGATTGGGCCACCTATGCCTTAATTTCCCTAAATTCCCATGAATAAATACAGCCTCCAAAAAGGAGAGAAGGAAAAGAAAATGAGAAAGAGGTACAGGGGGAAAAAACAAAATTTTAATCAGTAAAAAAAAAATACTTTTGATTCTGCAGTCAGCAGTATGTTGAATGTGCAGAAATGCAAAAAAAGCTTCTAAATAGTCTCATAAATCAACCAAATGACTGCTTTAAATCAACAATTGTGACAGTTCTCTCGGTTTGATCCTAACCAAACATCCTTCATTTTGTGGGTGTTGCAGCTGCTGCAGTGTCTAAAGCTTGGCGCTCTGTCCCGCACCACGGCCAGCACTCAGATGAACGCTCAAAGCTCCCGCTCACATGCCATCTTCACCATCCACCTCTGTCAGATGAGAGTCTGCCAGCAGCCTGAAATGGTGAGACTGTTATTAGGATTTTAAAAATGTAATCCTTAAATATCTGTCAGCTTGTGGGGGCAGGAGGTAAGAAGGGGGTTATGCACTGTCAGAGACAGAATGAAAAGCAATAAACATGAAGAAAAAGACGCTAAAATGCAAACAGAAGAACGCAATGAGGCCAAAGACGATAAAAGAAGTTTGAGTGATTGAGCAAAAAACAAACAAACTTGATGTAAGACACAGGAGTGTTGATGTTGATGAAATAGTTGCTGTTTTTAAGTAACAGATTTGAGCTAATGGACTCATTTATGGTTGTTTGTTACTGCTAGCAGAATGGAAGAGGGGAGAACAAGGAGCTGAATGGTGTGGACTCGGGACCGATTGCCCAGCCAGAGTTTGAGACCCTCATGGCAAAGTTTCACTTTGTGGACCTCGCCGGATCTGAGAGGCTGAAACGTACCGGAGCTACAGGAGAGCGAGCCCGAGAGGGAATCTCCATTAACTGTGGACTGGTGAGACTGTTTATGTGTTTGTGTTTGAGAGGGTCTATGTGTGGTTGGTGTGGCAGGGAACATGAAAACAAACACAGTTCTTCATGAATCTCTTTTGTTTTTAGGTGTTAGCATTCCTGTAAATATAATTATAAGGAGATTGTTTTGATTAATATCTTAACAGTCAGTGCATGTTTGTCTTTTTGTGTAAATCTTTCTCGTAGCTGGCTCTGGGAAATGTGATCAGTGCTTTAGGAGACCAGACTAAGAAGGGGGGACACGTCCCATACAGAGACTCCAAACTGACTCGTCTGTTACAGGATTCACTGGGAGGAAACAGGTACATGTTCACAAAACACACATATGAACAAACACGCACTGCTTAATACATGAACAATATCTATATAGCGCTCGAGGTCGTGGAGATTAAGAAGAAAGAAAAAAGCAAGAAGTCTAAGAATGAGAATAATTAAGCATGGAAATAATGCTTTACAGCTGTCAAATGACTTCATTCAATCTGCAGCATGTCAAAGTAGGGACCATTTTGCCTTCTGTAAGGTACAGATTTGATATTATTTTTGAATGACACATACAGTGCCTTTTACAAAAGTTAGTTACCCCTCTGAGTTTTTAAGATTTCACAATTTTATAACATTAAATCAAAAACCCTATCTCAACTTCTGCTGTACGAATCACCTGCTCTTTTCTCAAAAATCTTCAATTTTACAAAATTACAAGGCATTTAATTTCATGGCTTGTATTCATTAAAAGAGGTTCAAGGTCACAATGTTCATCTTCTGCTCTGGAAAATATCACCCTTTTTATCTATTTAATGCAGACCGTATTAACCACATCATTAGGAAGGTGTAAAATCTCAAAGCTTTTACACAGATTCAGTTTTTAAACTGTTTTGTCTGTTGTATGATGCACCACCATGCAGACCTGATTATTATGTGCATGAATATTGAATCCCTGAAAGTGCCACTTTAGAGTTGGTGTAATCAACAGCACGTAGCAAAAAGAGCTTTTGTTTATATATCAAGGTCAGGTCAGGTTTGGGAGCGTATGCCGGGTCTGCACTTTGCTATTCTTCATTCCTGATGACCCATCTGCACCACCAGCAAGATTAACACTACTTCTTTCATAAGTGTTTTTGTGGAATCAAGTCTAATGGCGCAAGGGTGCGAATCCTACGCCCTGAGGCTCTGGAGGCAAGGGACACCAAACCCTTTAGCTGCATTACCAACTGCCGTAACCGGCAGCTTTCAAGCATGGCCTGATTGGGACTTGAACTGGCCACCGTCCAGTCCCCAGCCCAAGCCCTTATGGACTGAGCTACACTGCAGTATATTTAAAGGCAAAAATTTAAAGACAGCGATATATTTGACTTTTAAAAATCACTATTTAGAGGGTGCTGGTCATGTAGTGGTTAAATATGGAAGCCACGTGTACAGAAACTGCTGTCCTCAAAGCACCCAGCCAGGACATCCCTGATCTCACAGTCCTGTCTTATTAGAGACATTAGAGCCAAAAAATACAAATCCTGCTACCTGAAAAAGTATAGATTAGATAGTTTGTAAAAATGTTGACAGAGGACACACAAGTACATATAAGGAAAGATCCAACTCTTCCTATGAGTGCACCATTAGGGGGCCATCACATGGTCATCCTCAGACTTTAAATTACTTTGGTTCAAGCCCGACTCAAGGCTCCTTTCCTGCAGAAAACTCTTTCCGCTGCCCATTTTACAATTTAAATATGTAAACAAAAAACAGCAAACAGCATATTAATTTAAATCGGAAGTTGTCTCAAGAGCTTCAGAAAGAAGTCGAAAATAAAAATAAGTAGTAGCCCTTGCGCTCTACTGCTGTTTTGGAAGGAAGTTACAAGCAGTTTACACACAAAAACACAACAACAGCTGAATTTGTTGGTTCAAAATGATTTATTGTACACTCACATTTTCTTCCCCCCAGTCGCACAGTGATGATTGCCTGCGTCAGCCCATCAGACAGGGACTTTATGGAGACCCTGAACACACTGAAGTACGCCAACCGAGCTCGAAACATCAAGAACAAGGTGGTGGTGAACCAGGACAAGACCAGTCAGCAGATCAGTGCCCTGCGTGCCGAGATAGCCCGTCTTCAGATGGAGCTGATGGAGTACAAGGCGGTAAGATACGAGGGGACAGATGATAAGAAAGTTTGGCCAAATTAAAAAAAAAAAGTGGAAAATTAAGACGAGGAGGAGCTCGGAGGAAGAGATTAGAGAGGATGAAGAATGAAAAGTGGCAGGTGGAAGAGGAGAGACAACGTAGGGCTGTCAGACTGTTTGATGCAATGATGCTGTAAGAGTGTTCTGATGGATGAAATTAAGAATAGAGGCAGTGCAGGAGGAAAAGACAACACTAATGGGAGTGTGGGGAGATAATATTGGAGGCTGAGTCTGCTGTTGCTGATTGCTCTATCAAATTAAAGATCTTTACTGGAACACACATCTATTACAGCCTTTAGTATACAGCAGCACTGGATTATGGTGATCGCGTCAGCACTTTTTCAACATAATGCAGAGATAAACTGATCCTGCAGCATTCACTTTGAAGCTCTGTGTGGAAAAAGAATATACAGTGGAGAATGATGCAAGGAAATGTGACTAGAAATAGTGAGAAAATTCAAAGAAAGTCTGCAAAGAGTCTCCACACTTACATCAGCTTTGACCTCAAGGGCTATGGCCAATCGTTTAGCGGATTCGTCTGCCTATTTTGCAATTTAAAGGGGTTACCACAGTTGCTAGAGAGAAGTGAATGTGTGACTAGGACGAGAAGACGTGAGCTGACCTAAATGTGGTAATAAGGGATGTAATGTGACCAGAGTCTGGAAGTAATGGAGTGCTGGACTAGTGGAGGTATAATGATGTCTGCGAGCTGCAACTTGATGTGATAGTGAGTCTCTGTTTGACGCTTACACAACAGGATGTTTGGAGCGTTTATCACTCAAAGTACAACAATAGGCACTTGAAAAACCACTAACTGACCAGCCTGTTCAAAACAACACCATTGTGGTTTGTTGGCCTGTAACATCTGGTGTGTGTGAGGCTGTGGATCTGCAAGTTCAGTTTGGGTTTTTCAGTCTTTTATGCCTCTATATTTGCTTTTGCCATGAATTGATTGTGGTCATTTTCTGTGCAGGGTAAGCGTGTGGCATGTGAGGACGGTTCGGAGGGCTTCAGTGACCTGTTTCAGGAGAATGCCATGCTGCAGAGAGAGAGCAACACGCTGCGCCTTAGGGTGAAGGCCATGCAGGAGACCATCGACCACCTCAACACCAGGGTGACCCATCTGCTGGCCAACGAGGTCAGCACTCTGCTCACCAAGTCAAGTAAGCTCACCATCTTGCCCCTGATTTTAATTTTCTTTGTTCATGTGTGCGCTCAGTAGCTTTTGCGACGAGATCCTTCTCTTGTGTTTGGCTTGTAGGTGAGGGCAACGAGGAGATTGGGGCTTTAGTCCAAAACTACATCAGGGAGGTGGAAGAGCTGCGGTAAGAGCTGCTGACCTTTTTATTGCCACTGTGTCTCCATTTTTATGATGTTTGTTTTTTAAAAATCTGTTACCGGTTGATCAGAATTACTGTCTGTAGTCAACAATACAATCACCTGTGGTTTAACTCCTGCTTGTAAAAAAATCAACCACATTCCCGTCCACTTGTCTGCCCAACTACTTCTCCTTCTGTCTTGTTAGAGCCCGATATGTAACAATGACCTGAAATGTAACAGTGACCCAAAATGTTATAAAAAAAAAATGTAATAAAACCTGAAATGTAATAACTGGTCGATAATGTAACAAGATGCTGAGCCTAAAACGTAATAAGTTTTTGCCCAAAATGTAATAACTTGTTACAATTTGGGTCAGTTATTACATTATGCCCCATAATGTAGTAAAGTTATTATGTATTGGGCTCAGCATCTTGTTACATTATTGACCAGTTATTACATTTTGGGTTTTATTGCAATTTTTTAATTAAATTTCGGGCTCAACAGTTTTGTTACATTAATGACCAATTATTACATTTCAGGTTTTTATTACAAGTTTTTTGTAGCATTTTGGGTCATTGTTACATTTCAGGTCATTGTTACATATCAGGCTGTAACATGCCTTGTCTTTGTTTGCAGTCCTTTTAGTTAGAAACATAAATCCATTGTTGAAATCTGTTAAAATCCAAGCTTAGACCAGGTAAGTGAGGTAACTCAGTTTTATGAGTCAGTTTTCCTGCAGTTGGTCAACACTAGCTAAAATCACAATGTACTACTTGTCATGTAAGACCAAGTGTTGATTGAGAGGTATGAACTAATACAGTTAAATGTTGTTGTAGTTTGTCAGAGGAAGAATGTAGTATGTTTTAAAACTTTTATCATCACTGGAAAAAACAATCGGAGCCTATGCTTTCCATAGCTGTACAAGTAAGAATGTTTAAATTGTGTTTTTCCAGCCTTAATCCTTTCAGTTCCTTTCCTCCACATTTAGAACTAAGCTTCTGGAGAGCGAGAGCATGAACGAGTCTCTGCGACGCCACATTGCCAAGCTCTCCTCCCGTACCCCGTTCCCCGCCTCCAACCTCAGCCCTGCCCCCGGCCACCCACCTGGATCCTCCCCTGTGCCCATGTCCATGGAGGCTGAGATGACAGATGTGTTACGCCGGGCCAAGCAGGACATTGAACGGCTAAAGAAGAAGGAGAGGAGGCAGAGGAGAATGAGGTGAGGACAGGGTGGCACATGCTTTAATTTCCATTTAAAAGGATAGATAAGATGACTCAAGAGACAAGGAAGCTCTAATTTCCCAAGTTATTCAAACATAGTGACATATTGTACATTTAATTCACCTTTAATTCCTTTAAGCTCTTTTCATTTAACCTTTGAATGTTTTTAATGTCAATTAAATTTGAATGTCAAGAGACCCTGGTGAGCACATAACTGTTCATGCCTGTGCTCTCCTCCCTCCTCACTTCTTCACCCCACAAGCTTATGAGGCACATTACAAGTCGTTTAGAGTTTTGGGATGGCCGGCTTCTGAATAGAATTGGGATGCAGCCAACATGGGGTAGTACCGCTGGCTTGGCCACAGTGCAGTCTGATTCAGTCGGCCAGTGGGTCAGCAGAGAGAAAGTACACAGCCTCAGAGCTTAAATGAGTTTAATGGGATTGACATGTAGGTAGATGGGAATTAGGAGATGTGATGGTGGATAAGCAGGACAGTTGTAAAAGAGGGAGCAAAGAGGAGATAAAATTGGCAGTGAAAGCTAAAGAGACTAAAAAGGGTTAGATGAGCTGAGGAAGACTTTGCTAATGATTTTAAAGATCTGATATGGATGTTGGAGTATGACTTGGCAGCCCTCCCAAAGCTTTAATGGAAGCTGCCAGCAACATGCGGCATCTTGCTCACAAGAGCTGAGTGGTTATAATTAGAGCTTAAATCTGCCCCCCCCCCAAAAAAAATCAAGGCCAATGCACGTTTTTTCTGAGCGTGATTTGACCCATCACCTTTATTGCATTCATGGGCCCCAGTTTGATCAGAACTACAATTCCAAGTTTGACGAAATCTTTTCAGATGAGATCTTAATGATGGCTCCTTGAAGTATATGCCATATGACTAGGGATGGGAATTGATGAGATTGTATTGATACCAACTCTAGTAACGATTCTGCTTATTGGTGCAGTTATTTAACAATTCCTTTACTGATTTCTGCTGCTAGACTTTATGTGACTGCTAATACAAACATCATAATAACCCTGTTAAGGTTCTTGCTGTACAAGGATCTTACTGTAAATTAGATACTGCTCCTGTTACTGGACTACATCAGATACATGTGTCGGCATCTGTTGAATTTGCTCCCAGGTTAGTTCTGGTCACAGCATCTTGCGTGTTTGACCATTAAGTTTAGACATACAAATTTCAAATGTGCACAAGGGAAACAGATGACATGCACGGATGGTTTGAAAGATTTGATGTGCATAGATAATGGAACAAAGTTTTTCATACTTTTAGTGTTGAACTGCATGTTGAAGTTTTGGAGAGCATCAGTTTGCCAACAAAGACTACAGCCTGTGCTGCTGTTCACACACTTCATTTTTAAATGACACACATTAAGATAAAACATGACGTGCTTTTGTTGACAAATGTCCATGGTCACTTGTATAAGTATAAAGTAATGGAAAGCTCCATGAGCCAGGCCTCAAACATCAGGGATGTCTCTTTGCTCCAGACTTATAGAATTATTTTCTTGGCAATAATCACTCCAAATTGGCAATTTGATGTATTTTTGTGTTCTCTTACTGGGACTGGTGTGGCTCACACTGAAATTGACAGCAGTTCCCAGAAATACTGAACTGCAGTATTTATAGTTAAAGGGATAGTTCAGGTTTTTTGAAATAGGGTTGTGTGAGGGGCCATGGCATGAGGCTGAATGTGTCCCAAAGTGTCACAACTCAGTTCTCAGAGACATTCGGGACAGACCCTAATGCGAAGCATTGCTGTATATGGTGTCAGATTCTCCACTTTATTAAAAGAATTGTGGGAGAAAACAAGCCACAAAACAGTGTGGGGTCATCACGCGCTACAATCAGTTTGTTCATATCCACTTAATCTTCCACTACACCGTCACTTTGATTTTGCACTATTTTGAGACATGGCACAGTCTACGTATGTAAAATGTATCTTTAAATTCACAGAGACCATGCCTACAGGAAGATTGATTTCATTGGTTACATTTGTTTTAAACTGATAAGTTGACTAAAACCTGGCAGCATACATGTTTGCACCTCCTTTCCTTTCTTTCTTTCCTCCCCTGTACGGTGAATCAAGCTATGGTAAAAGCTAGATTTGACAATTTGACTCGAATACTGTCCTTGTCCCAGTATCGCTGGGGGAAAATCATCATTATTTGAGATATGTTGGCTTCTGATCCCTTCATGGTGATATATATTCCCTTTTTTGCTAGTTACTATGGACTGTCTTGACCAGGGTAACATGTTGGTAAGCAGCTAAATGGTTATACTCCAAATACTAACAAATTTATAGTACAACACATTTCCTACTTACACTCTTAAGTTCTACTTTTTGTAAAGATGAAACAAATGCTATCCGTTTGACCTTATGTTATACCTAAAAGCAGACAAAAATTCAACTCCTTCTAACACATAGAATGAATGGAAACGTGCTTTGCATTAACACACTGTTCAACATCCACATAAATTATGTTTGTTTCCTGGATTAAGCCCTGTTGCCGTGACTATAGGGCCTGAGAATGCCTTTTACTGTTATATCAAAGTATGTGAGTCTGACCTCAAGAAATCTGATACAGGGTAATTTCAGTTGGCACAATGTATAAACATACATTTTAAAAGTTCAATATTATCACATCAACTCGATTTTTTTTTTACTGCAAGTATGCCTACTAACTGCATACTTGGGGTGTAGACCAGGCTAGCAGTATTACTTCTTAAAAGTTTCTGCCCATCATTATGTTGATATCTCACAGTTAAGGAAAACAGAGATGTAATGTCATATTAATATAATCATGCATTGTTTAATGAAGATACTTTTTGAAATAAGAGAAGTAGGCATCACAGCTTGGTAGTGAGTCACTCGCCAATTTGTTAATGTGCACAGGGCCAGTACCTGCAGAAGCTGTTAAGTTATTACTGGATAAAAATAAAAAATCTGAGGTAAAATATTGTGATGCTTCTATAGCTAAAAAAATCTTTTACTGGGTCTAGCCCAGCACTAAGGGGTCTGGAGCCTGGCCAAGAACCACAGGCTGCCAGGTTGTGTTTTTGGTAAAGAATCTTACCTCTATTTGTAATGATCTGTAGAGGACAAAAACACTGTAGAGTGCTACAAGTGAACTGAATAGAAATTTGAAGACAGGTTAAAATAAGTGAAGAGGACTTCCATAACATTTTTCATATAAAGTAACTTGACTTAGGTGAGACATTTCTCTCATCCAGATGTGTCCCTCTATCTATTTTACCTGTTATAGCCCAGAGCTGGAGAAAGGTCTGAAGAAGCGGGTGAAACTGCACAATCATGAGAACGGAGAGAATGGGCAGAGCCGTGAAAATGGAGAGAACGGAGAGATCGACTCTGATGATAATTACACTGAGGTAAACTAAACTACAGTCAGCATCTGAAAGAATCTAGATCCAAAACACAGACAGCGAAGTGTGAGGAGACTTTGTTTCTGTTTGTGTAGGACATCATGTCTCCTCTGCAGGAGGAGAGTGGCTGTGATGAAGATGAAGGTGAGGATGAGGAGGAGGGCAGGGAGGAGGAGGATGGGTTCGACAGTGATGAGAGCCTGGTGGATTCAGACTCAGATTCTGATGAGAAAGGTTTGTTTCTGACAGCTGTTTAAAGATAACGACTGCAGCCTTTAACCTTTTTGATGCCTGTTTTTAGGCTGTTTCAAACAATCACTCCTATTTAATGAACATTTATTCTTCTAGGAAGTTTAACCCCTTTAACCTTTGACCTCTCCCTGTGTTTTCTTACTAGGGAAATATCTTAAGATTTATTAGATGACATGGGACATAGCAAAAAAAAATGAATGAATGTAGACTAAAACATTGTTTGACTTCTAGTGCCATCATCTAGTCTACAATTTCACGTGTCGTTTACTCTTTTTTAATGTTTCTGTAGTGGTTATTACAACAATATGTAGGAACTCTTTAACTTAAATGATATTTTTAAGGCTAAAATATAAATATTGTGATCTATATTTTTTTTTTATAATTTACTGTTCTACCATAATACAGAAAAAAGGAAAGTATATTATTATTTCTTGGTTAAGATGTCATATTATTTTTATTTACATGCATTCCTGAACAGAAAATTAGTGTTGTGTTTGAATGTTATGCTTGATTTATCTCTGTCTTCTCAGAGAAGCCCAGTCAGCAGCCCATATTTGGGTATAACAAGGTGTTCAAAATGTATGCTGTGTTGCAGCATTTTTATATTTTTTTGTAGAGTTTTTTTTAGAGATTTTTGAAATATTGACATTTTCTAGAGTTCATGACCGGTGTTCTAATAATTTTGTCAAGCACTGTAGTTGGACAGAGAGGAAACATTTTCTCAAGAATTGATATGAAATTAAAACCTTCAGTTTAATGGACACTCCATGGGGCTCTCAGTCAAAACAATAACAAAAGACGGCAATCAGGGCCTATCACAGTATCAACTCCACCTACCACTGCTGCTTACTAATTGTTTAAAATGAAGACTCTACTAAATAAAAACTACACCCTACAGGGTGTATTATCAAAATAGTAAACCACTGAATTTCACTCAATAATGAAAAACAAAAATTTCACCACTCTCACCCATTGACTCCCTGGTTTGAGCTGTATCTTACTTATAAGTATTTTGGAATTGCTGTGTGATGTCCACTTTATTTACTTTTCTCTTATTCTGTAGAATTTATGCACAAAATGGATTACAATGGAAACACGATTTGAAATGTATTTCTGGTAAGAGGGGGGAACACAGACTCAATAGAGGATTGTGCGTCAAGCTCCTTCAAAGTTGTATCATACTGTGAATTGACCCAATTATCAAGTCCTCGTGGACTGTATGTGAATGTCTCAAGGTGTTTTGATGAGCTTTGTTTAATTGCTGCTGTGTATACGATTTGTGGAAAGGGCTACAGCCTCGGTGATGGGGGGGGGTTTCCAGGAGGAAGGGCCGTCTGTGGGGTTTGGCATCACATTGGAGCTTTGGCAACAAAAAGTTGCAGCCAATGGCAGAAAATGTAAATGCCTTAATCATGTTCTATCACAAAGTAGCAGCACAAACCATGCATAAAAACAAACATAACAGAAGTTTTTGGTAGAGGTCATGCTTCTCTTGTGTAGCAGTGTTTGACATAAAAAAAATGTGTTTCCATGGCAATGATCCACACATTGCGTTTGTCATTGCGGTTCAGTCATCACAGTCACTATGAGAGGACATGTCCTCATACAATGGCAAAAATGTAAGATATCTTTGGATTCTTTTGAACACTCTGGAAATATTCTAAGTGTTGTAAGTATGCAGTTTAACATGTATATAATGGAGATTTATTTGTTTCTATAATTAATTTAGACAGTTAAGGTTTTGATTTTTAGTATAAAATAATGTATCTGTAAATTATAGGGTGACAGTACCATTCTCTTCCTTACTAACTGACCTTTTAACTCTTTTATGGCTCAGCAAACTTCCAGGCAGACCTTGCTGATCTGACCTGTGAGATTGAGATCAAACAGAGGCTGATCGATGAGCTGGAGAACAGCCAGCGGAGGCTGATGATGCTGAAGTTGCAGTATGAGGAGAAGCTCATCCTGCTGCAGAACAAGATCCGCGACACTCAGCTGGAGAGAGACCGTGTCCTGCAGAACCTCAGTGAGTTAAAGCATCATGGGAGGTGGATAGATAAGTAAGTGCCACTGAAATAGCATCCCGACAACAAGTTATCAATGATATTTCATTGTAACACAGTGACTATGGAAAACTACACAGAGGAAAAGGCCAATCGGATCAAGCAGGAGTACGAGAAACGTCTCAAGGAGATGAACAGAGACCTGCTGAAGCTACAGGCGGCGCAGAAAGAACACGCACGTCTCCTCAAAAACCAGGGAAGGTATGAACGGGAACTGAAGAAACTTCAGGGAGAGGTCAATGAGATGAAGAAAGCCAAGGTAAGGAGAGATGAGGATAATCAGGGGCATTGATAATATGATTATTTTAATAGTTTTGGAGGTCTCAACACTTAGTTCTCTCCAGGTTGCACTGATGAAGCAGATGAAGGAGGAGCAGCAGAGGAGAAGGATGGTGGAAGCAAAGAGGAACAGAGAGATCGCTCAGCTTAAAAAAGAGCAGCGACGACAAGAGGTCAGAATCCTTTTGCTCCTTTGGTTAAGGACAAATATTTGTGGTTTTATAGGCGTCAGCAGATTTACTTAGAGCAGTATGAGGTATTATGGTTATGAGCTTGTTTAATCTATATGGCATCTGTTTACAATATGGTCTACATTCTTATGAATGCTCTGTTCAGACAGATGACTAACACTCATGAGTAGGTGTGAATACTTTGTATACATGTGTGCAAAGCAAACCGGCCTCCATCTGTTTGGCAGCCTGACACATTTAAAAAATGTTTTATGTAAAATGCACATGGCATACAGATTGCTGTTATTGCTTTAATGTTTCTAAGATCAGTGTACGCACGTAGCTTCTCAATTTCCATCTTAAATATTTTCTCTGAAGAAGATGGGTGGGTAATAAGCATAGAAAAATAAAGGCTGTCATACCTGGGGCCTAATTTTCATCCTGTTACGCAGACTTTGATCTGAAGTTAAAAAAAAAAAAGCCTTTATGATCAACACCCAGTAAGCCTGATGTGAATTAAGAGCTCTGGAATCTAATTAACATATAAGAAACATTTTAAACATAGATATATTTACAAAACACTTATTAAAGAGCATATTCTTGTCCATTAGTATCAGATCAGAGCGCTGGAGTCTCAGAAACGACAACAGGAGCTCGTGCTTCGCAGGAAAACGCAAGAGGTCACAGCCCTGCGCCGCCTGGCTAAACCCATGTCGGACCGTGTGGCCGGGCGCGTTGCCCGCTGGAACCAAACCCCCTCAGTTACAGACTCTGGAGCAGAGTTATCAGCCAGCACGACTGCAAGCAGCTCTGAGCCTGAGACTGTGAGGTCTGTGAGTGGGCTGGTGAGGCAGTGGAACAACAAGAACAATGGATTCGGATACCTTGGAGAGAGCGAGGGGAGCATGGATGGAACCAGGGTCATTGGGTAAGAGGGGTTCTTACATCATTTCATAATTGGCTTTAATTTACCATGTTGATGGTATGAGGTTAACAGTTTGGGAGGGGCTCTGACACTCAGCACACTACAGGGTCTTAAAAGTCAGTTATTGATTTATGCAAATGATGCATCATGACAACTATATTTTATAGAGGACTTTGCACTAACTAGAAGATAGGTGTAACATTTGCATAATAACTTGAGCCAGAACTTTCTGAGCTGGTGCTACACCTCAAACATTTCAAGTGTTGACTGTGTTGTGACAATCTGTGTAACAATCAAGTTACTATTGAATGTATAAGCCTTAGTCAGGAGTGGACTACATGCATGCAACATGTCTTTTACAGGTGGATTTTATCAGCAAGCCAAAGAGCATAAACACTATGCATAACATAAGTTGTGTTACACCTGCCTTTGGGTGTCACCATAAGCCTGAGAAATGACATGCATAATATTTATACTAAAAGTAAAGCATTAGTCATATATGAAATGTGCAAGCTATACAGCCTCCTCCTACATGTGTGTTCTCTGCTCATCACCGACAGACGGCCAGATTGTTGTGAAAGTCTACTCCATGTCCTGTATACTCCTCATCAGACATCATTTGAGAAGCCAGTCAGCACAGAGCTCATTATCATAGCATCACCACCCACTCAGATCTAAGTTTTTCCAGAGAGGAAGGAAAAAGAGCTGCATCTGGTCCTCATTTTCTAATTCAACTTAAATCAAATCCTTACTTAATAGACACCCAAGACATGATGTAAACTGTCAAACACACTAGGACATGTGGCCTTTGAAAAGTAAGAGGGGGTCTTGAAAGAGGTCTAAAAAAGTTTGGAGTTAAACTTGACTTTTGCAGGTACCCTGCTCACTTGTTTACAAGGTTAACTCATAAGGCTAACTCGTGAAATGGGGATTTGACAACTCGGTTGTGGAAAAAAGGAGTCAAAAACCTTGCAGTACTAAACGTGCTCCTCACATAACAGTAGCCCAATTCACAGTGTCTTAATGCAAGGTGCTGCAGTGAGGTTTCACTATATTGACAGAATGTAGTATTTACATTAATTCTGTGAGGTGGTACTTTCTGTGTCAAATCACGCTGCAGTACAGCATGGATGCACACAACACGGCGCATGACCTCACATATACTCAAAGGCAACGACACTCACTCACGTTGCTCCTGTCTCCCACTGAGCCAAGTTCCCCCCTCTCTCCAATATCACGCCTCTGTTACTATTGTTACAGCCTCTGGAGACGGAATAGAGGGGGGGTCAACACCTCTCCATTCCGCCTCCAGAGTGTTCACAGTGGAGGCGAAAACATCACAGAGAGGTAAATATTACACCTCGAAATGGCAGTATGAATTGGGCTACTACAAAGTCATGAGTGTTGACTTGCTTATCCCCAAAACCAAGCAAATAGCAAAGAGCCAGAGCCAGTCATAAGATTTTTTCCAAGAGTTATGATATATTATTGTTGGATCATAACTTGTGTTTGCTGCCATCTTATGGCCAAAATGTTCCCACAATCCATTTACTTCCTCTGCTCTAACTCTTGCTGCAATTGTTACATTTCATGGTTCCTCTCCTTCTCCTCATCTCTCTCTCCTCATTCTATCCTATTATCTCTTCCTTCTCCTTTCTTTATCTCCTTCCAGCAGTAGGAAGAAGCTGCAGCGTAAGCCAGCATGTCTGGGCAGCATCGCAGCAGCAGGCAGAGCCAGCAGTTTTTCCAAATCAGCTTTTCAGAAGTGGCAAACCCTTGAGCGTCGCATCATGGACATCGTCATGCAGAGAATGACTATCTCTAATGTGGAGGCTGACATGGATCGCCTCATTAAGGTATGGACACTTTGGGCAGTAGCTCCATAAAAATGTTGGGTATGATGATCAGCCAGCAGGTTAACTCTGCACAAACAAGCACATAAAGACAAGGCAGTTCACAGTGTCAGCAACACCAGGAGCACTTCCTTTAGTCACACTATTTGGCCTGTTTCATCCCAGCAGCGGCGAACTGAAACCAAATGAGGAAGAGGCTCTTTCTTCCTCCTTTTTCACAGACATTGACTGTTCTCAAAATTCATTACAATCTTGTATATTTGAATCACCTCTTGAAAGAAGAAAACATTCAAAGATGTACATTTTGCAGATATTTGAAAATAACATCCTAATTTACTGCCTAACTCAGACTTTAAGGGTTTTCCTGTGTGATCTGTGATATTGTTAATGCAAAGAAATAGTAATACACTCTATATGGACTTAAATGAGGTCAATTTTATATAGTGGAAGCTGGTGTAAGAGCCGTGGCTCTGTGAGCCTGAACCTGTCACATGCAGCAGCCATTTACCAGCCAACGCAGATCCAGTGTGTTAAAACTGATAAGTTGGAAAAGTTTGATGAACTGATGTTTTTTTTTTTTTTTTTAAATGAAAGTTAAGTTCTCTATTTAATTTTTTCCTTGACTGGATTTAAGTACACTCACTACTTTTTTTTTCTTTGCCGTGTGTGTTTATGTTTTTATGAGTCAGAAGCGAGAGGAGCTGACAGCACAGCAGGAGGCGCTTTCTCACAAGAGGGAGGTGTTAATGGCAGAAGGGGAGGGGCCAGAAGCAGAGGACCGCCTCCTCCTTGAAATAAATGAGGAGATCGAGGTGCTGAACGCTAACATAGACTACATCAATGACAGCCTGTCGGACTGCCAGGCCACCATTGTACAGATAGAAGAAACAAAGGTGAAACCACAATGATCTGCACGTGTATTCACAAAGAGAATATAAACCCTGAGGCTCGTGGTTGTTGATGTTTGGTGTTTGCCTTCAGGATGAGCTGGACTCAGTGGACACCTCAGTAGTGATTAGCTCCTGCTCTCTGGCTGAGGCTCGCAACCTGCTGGACCACTTCCTGAAGGCTTCCATTGATAAAGTGAGTTTTTGCATGGCTCGAAAGTCCAAGAAAACATTCAATTTAGCGAGTGTTGAAAAAGTTGTCAAATCAAAGTAAGTGATTGTACAAGCAATGAAATGAGGCACATTTCCACGATATGAATCACATTTAGTCAGAATTTAAATGTAAGCGTTTTGTTTAGGTATACTCCTCAATATAAGTTTGGAAATGTTATTACAGTTGATTATTTCTCCCCTTTAATAATACCAATTGGTAATGCATTTTACATCCTTAAGAAGCCTGATTTGTCACCTTTACAACAGGGTACAACTTGTAAGGATTGTGCATTTGTGAAATGAGCACAGCTAAACGTGGAGGTAGCACCCAAAAAAATGTGCCAAATTCCCTCTTACTCATTGAAGCAAGGGTGAGGACCTGGTCTTCCTGGGGTGCTGTCTTCTTGGGATGGCGTCTTTGTGGTCCCTCTTTGACTTCACCGGTCTCAAATACCTTGGTCCTTAGTTTGGAAATGGGCTGACACAAAATAGTGCTGCCACTCTGAGAACAGGAACATCAGCTTCCATTTGCAAAGGATTTTGGCACATTTTTTTGGGGCTCTACCCACATATTCAGCTGTGTTGCTTATTCCACAGAGGCAAATTCCATACAAGTTGTACCTCAATGTAAAGTTGACAAATCAGACTGTAGAACGATATAAAATACAATACCAATTAGAGTAATTAATGGGAAGAAATAATCAACTGAATATTGTTTACAAACTTCTTTTGAGGAGTATATTTAAAGAAAATGCTTAAATTCAAATTCTGAAAAAATGTGATTCATAATATGGAAATGTTCCTCTTTTCAATGCTTGTACAATCAATTACATACAGACTATATACTGATGCCATGAGCTTTCAATAAGTTACAGGCAGATGTCTTGAATTATGGTATAGTGCCATCTAATGGAATTGGGAAGTGCTGCAACATGATGCCGGGTGTGTTTTCTTGTAGATAGGAGGCCAAGATGAAATGAAATATTTCCTGCCCAAAGCAACCACAGACACTAGTTTTACATGCTACAACATCGAAAAATTGCTCTCATTAAGATATGAACGGTATGGAAGAAACTTTGGGATGAATCAGATCCAACACACTCGAGAATTTGAGTCCAACATAGAGGTAACCATCCAAATTTTTCCAAAAATTTGAGAAATCTTAAGAATGGTCAACTCACTGCCCTAACTTACTTAACACGGAGGAAACAAGGTCAAATAAACTCCTTCATCCCTCAACAGAAAACTAACTTCATTCAGACTCTGAAACAAAGGGTAGTGTATTGTTACCCTTTTGGAGTGGGAGGGATGGGGTCACTCACTGGCTGCGGTGATGTCTTTATGCTGCTTTAGTGGGAAAGAACAAAGTCGTAGCCTGCCACCTGCTAGAGAAAAAGGTTGATTCAACAGTCACCAATCAGCCAAGCAGACACAGACAAAAAGCATCAGCCAGTCAGGGATAACAATAACAAAACAAAACAAAATACTGTCACAGTCAAAATATTGGTAATAAAACTTCATAAACATCTAGTCAGAAAAGCACTGTATTTGTGTTTGTATTTAATATTCTTTGGTAAGCTTTATATCTGTTACAAATATTTATTGTATATGTATTTTTGTACTTGAGTTGTCATGTATGACCTGTCTGGTCTGTGTCTGTGTCTGCACAGAGTTTGCAGGTTGCTCAAAGAGAGGCTCAGATCAGACTTCTGGAGGGTCAGCTGAGACAAACTGATGTGATTGGCTCATCCCATAATCACATGATCCTTGATGCCTTGCGGGAAAAGGCAGAATACATCCCTGAACTCCAGGCTCTTATCCACAATGTGCAGCAGGGTGAGTGGTGACAGCTGTCTGTGTTAACATCTTTGGGACAGTGTGTGACATTTTAAATGTATGCTCCCTTGAACTATTTTATTACCCTTTGTCTTGGCTTTTCTTTCAGTCTGCTTAAGAATAATGCTCGATTAAAAAAACTGGCTGGATTTAACCCTATTTATTTATGTAAACAAGGCTATTGTGCTTGACACTACCACTCTCTCACACCATGTTTATGAGTATGTAATGAACATCTGTTCAATTGTTCAGTAGATGCTGCACCAGTCTCTTAACGCAAACAGATTTTTTTCTGGTGCTCTGCCCCCCACATTCCTCTCTTAGTGACCATGACTGGTACTGTCTTACTTTAGTATGCAGTCCAAAGTATATTTGTTTCTTTGCTCTCTGTTTGTATTTTTCTATTTGACTTCGGTCAAAAATACTTACAAATCATGTCAGGCCATTACAATTCAAGGTCAGTTAGTTGACCTTGAAATGTAATTTTTGTAAACTCTGTCATTTTGACACTAAACATGGCGTCCATGGGAAGATGGGGCTGTCTCTCCTCCCTCAGTTTTTGGCAGAGCTGGTAGTTGGAGAGGGGTGGAGGGTACACATATCGTTTAAGCCTCTGACTGAAACAAAGATCATGTTTACATGCGTTAAGATGTATTACATCCATCAGGAGATGTGATCACACATAGACTTCCAGTACAACCTACCACTGGAACTCACCGCCAAGCTTCTTTAGTATATGCAGTGAAGTGAAATGAATGGCAGTCAGTAGCCTTAAACTTTGAGGCTTTCAGTGTTTTTAATAACTTTTGACACTTTTGGTATAAACATTTTGTTAAACTAAAGAGTGATATATGACTTGGTGATAAACATTGTACAGCCCTGCAGAGATTGAAATGACCACTGACTCAAGAAAAAGGTGATGAGCCGGTGGTGTTGTGTGGTTTTTGGCGTGCTGTTTTTGAGTGCTTCGCCTTTCATGTAAACATGGGATGCCTCCTCCCGTTTTTTTGTTTTAAAGACATAAAAAAGCCAAAGTTCAACCAAAGAACTGAAGAAATGAAGAAAAGTTTAAAAGCCGAAAGACTGGCTTTTATCCTGAGCTGAGCTAATTGATCAGGATCTCTAAAAATAACTGATATTCCCATCACCATGAGCAAAGGTGGAATGACATCCAGAAAATTTTGCTTTCTGTCCAGCTATCACAGGTTGTATCTATTGGCAGTGCAGTGTTACATGCATTTCTTTACCATAGTAGGTGTCAGATATTGAACAATGTTCAGTTCCCAGTTAAACTTGTATACACAAAGCATTAAGGATGATTGCTTGATATCCAAATGCCCAGAGCAGATATTATAAATACGGCCATAGACAAGTTAAAGTAAGAATTGTCTCATCATCGTGAATAGAGTGCTGAAAACAATAAACCAGGAATCATCACTTATTTGGTATCATTAATATTATTGTTTAAAATGCTGCACATAAAAACCCTTTAAGACAGTTTTAATTACACTGATTCATTTGATGGTATCTCTCTCTAAGTCAGTCGTTCTCCACTAGTGTGTCAGGGCCCAAAAATGGCCTGATTTTATCCATAATCTGATTTTAGTGCTTCAGGAATGTTTACCGACTGTTGTGTGAAAGCCCCAAGCTGATACATATCCACAAATTTTATTATTCCATTTTGCCATGATGAGTGGCTGGTTTTTGTAATATCCCCTTAATTCTTACTCATCTTTCTTGGTGCCTTTTTATGCTCATGCATTAAGATCTCCAGATCTCTGGAAAGCCAACCGAATTGACATGTTTTAATGGGATGCAGTGAGTTTTAATGTAAACATGTGTGTTCTTTTGATGATGCACCTTTCAAAAACATGTTTGTTTTATCCTGTTCCTTTGTTTAGTCATTTGTTTTATCCTATCGAAGATCCAAAGTGCTGTAGTTTTTGTTTAATAACTTGGTTGGCTCAGACTTTTAAGGAACTTGTGCTGTTATTTCTTACCTCAGGAAAAGGTGGAGGGTCCTCCTGAGGTTAGAGAAGTAGAGAGCTATTGATTTTGAATTTTTGTGCAGTCTTTCTTTCAGCACTGGTGCATTGCAGGCTCATAATAGTTTTGAAAGTGAACAAAAAGTAATGGGCCCTTATCAGCCTCTGAGGTTATATGTAGGGTGTAATGGCCAACAAATCGTTCATGATCAGAACTAAGGACAATGAGGTGTATGTCTTTTCAGGGAAATGTCTTAAAAGCTATTAAATTATAAAAATGTCTATGCAAAGTAGTTTTTCTATGTGTGCCGATAGGTAATCTGACAATTTATATGTACTGTGTGCCTCCAGAAAATGGCTATGCCAGCACAGATGAGGAGCCATCTGAGTTTAGCCAGGCCTCTGACAGCAGGTGAGAGTGCAGTCTGCTCACTCTCACACCGTCCTTGAAACACAACATCTCACAACATCTTCCTCTCTCTATGCGCCTCTCTTCCTCTTCACATTAATGAAGTACACTGTGGGGGGTCTTACTTTGCCAAACCTGCTTTTCATTCTTAGAATCTCCTATCTAAAAAAACTACCCTGTCTGCTTTTCTGACTCATGTTTCCTTTCTCTGCAGTGTATCGCAAATGAAAGAGTCGAACAGCCAGGATGATTTCAAGGTGAAGGTATGATTGTTTTGTGTCACTGATGTTTACAGTTGTTGATATTTTGGGTTACAAGTGACAGAAACAAGATTTCTTCCGGCATACATAAAACACTAGTCCTATTTCCTGCTTTAATCAGTGCAAAAAATACTATCAAAACTGCAGTGTCACTAATAAACATTCTACAAAAAGTAAAAGTGGAAGTATTAAAACTAATAATAAATGTAAAAATACTTCCATAGCGTTTTTTTTTTAATCAACTACATACTGTATATTAAGACTGAAGTGCATACACCAAATTCATGTCACATTGATTATCTTCTAAGTGTTAATTCACAATGTAGATTTCAGTATTTTTTCATTCAAAGAATGAGCAAAAACAGACTCAGCTTTGTGTCGTATCTATTTGACCAAATTCAACATGTCACACAGGCTGTTTGATAATAGCCAGTTGCAGTGACTACTGAAAGCTTTAAGCCACGTGTTTAGCAAGAAGGGCTTTGAAAAAAATGGTCATCTAGCACTGACTACTATAAGTGGACCCAGATTGTTTGTCTCTACAAAACAACACATGTTCACATTGCTGTAAGTCTGCAGAAAAAAATTTGGACCATGATTCAGTACCTGGGACTCTATTTAAATTATTTCAACCACACAATCGTATCCAGACCATCAAATTGAATTGACCTACATTCAATTCAACACATTAAATGCAAGATATTTTCTGCTCAGAATGATTCATTTAATTATTTTTTTGCAAATGTTCACTCATTTTTAATGTGATACCTGCAACATGTTACAAAAAGCTGGGATAGGGGGAACCAAAGACTGGAAAAGTTGAAGAATGCTCAAAAACACCATTTGGAGCACTCCACAGCCCTGTCCCTCATTGAAAATTTGAGGAGCATAATGCAACATAATGCAACAAAGGAGACCCTGTACATCAAGCAAGATTAGGCAAAAAAAATTGTACCTAAAAATCTCCAACAATTAGGGTCCTCAGTTTCTTAATACTTATTGATTGTTCTTAAAATCAAAGGGAAACAAAATAACAAAAAACAATGAAGTGTGTAAGTTTGAACTTTATATGTCTTGACATTGCAGTGTATTCAATTGAACATAGGTCAATGTGGATTTGCATGCCATTGTATTCTTTTTATTTATGTTTTACACAATGTCCCAACTTCATTGGAATTGAGATTTGTTGGAGACTTGTTCCCCTACACCACAGATGGGCAGTTTGATGTGTTTTTGGGTTATTTTTTCTGTTTGGTGGATGTACACTGAACCAGAGGAGCAACTGGCCGTATTAATCCATTGCTTGCTCCTCTCTGAGTTTCGTTTTTGAGATGGGGCAAAGTAGACTTATAATGCAGGGTTGTCTCTTCACTGTTAGTGAATCTAATTGTACCATAACTTTATTACATCCAAAGATATAAAAAGCCTTACTGAAAATGTATTTAACAACTAAGACCATCAGCTTCTCCTTCAATGAGTGTTTGAGGTGATGTAAAAGCCATCATTACACATGGAAATGACATGAAAAAGGTGATTTTAGATTAAGAAAATTATACTAAAGTAAAGTTTAAATAACAAATTACAGTTCACTACTTTGACTAAACAATTCAAATAGGTTATCCTATGGCCAATAAGCAATAAGCAGCCTCTGTAAACAATGTTTTTACTGTGCACAAGGCCAGGTGTCTGTTTTTGCTAAATTAACATATGCTGTATTTATATAAAAAAAACAACAATAAAGCCTTTATTTTGTTTATACTATTTAAATATATCTTGATTACTCAGTTCTATAAATATTACACAGTGCCAATATTTATGTGTACATGTTAGCGTTATCAGTACCAAATTGTGCTGTGTCTTATAGTATCCTAGCTCATCACGTCTTTACAAAGTCACAATGACACAATCTTGCAGATGGCGTTACAGTGTGGACCCATGTTCTACTTTTGACCTCACAGTCTGTCAGTCTGTGCAGTTGTAGTGCTAAAAGAAGCCATGTGGGGGCAGTGTAAGCCTCTCTTTTAATACTCATCCTCCTAAAGCCTTGTGATATTTTGAGGAGGAAACCTGGTTTGACATCAGTTCCTCTCATCCATTTTGATGTACCTCTCTTATTTATTGTTCTTTTTAGGCATTGTTTTGCTCTATTCAGCCATTTGTTTCATACCACAAAGGCTGCTCTCTCCTTTGAACCATGTTTATTTGACTTCTTTTGTATTCTCTGCGCTTTTTCCCAGTTGAGTAATGTCTGAGGCTGTATGTTAATATCCCACTTCACCTCAATTAAACTCAGCCTTAGTGCTCACTTTATGGTTTTTCCTTGTGCTGGTTTCTGTTCACACTATGGATATTTATAACACAACTGATGCACATCCTTCACCCAGATGGAGCCTCGTCTGTCAGCTCAGATGAAGGCAGTCTCGGCAGAGTATCTGGGTCCCATCCTGGACCCCTCATCAGGCAGTAAGCCGCAGCACATCACCAAGTCTCTGGCCTCACTGACGGACATACAGGAGGATGGATTGAGCCTGGGGACAGTGAGTCTAGGGCTCAGTTTGGCCCTGAGAGACCCCTACCACAGGGACCGGGCCTCACGCACTATCAGCCTACCCATCAGGGGACACACCTTGTAAGTGAATTTGAATTTAGATTTCTGACATGAAGCCAGGGTAAGGCATGTGAAGTATGCTGGGAGGGGGGCTCTCTGCTTTAAAAACAAAATAAAAAGTTCTGCTTAGGTCCCCTGCATGATTTTGTCTAATGTTCTTCCATATTATATCAGATAGAAAGACGTAAAAGTAGCCTGGATAGAAATCACAACCATTACTGCTTAACACTGTAAAGACAAAGTACTTTCTAGCAATTCATTACATATTTAATCATTTTCAAATTTAATCCATCAGATCATTAATTATTCTCAGCCAGAAAACATAAATTTAGTCATTGGTTGCAATTTTTAGATATTGTTGATTATTACTGTAAAATTTAAAGTTAGGTTTTTATCCACTTCCTAGAGCAAGCTAGCATATTTTTCCTCCGTACATTACTTGTTTTAAAGCACAAATCAACACATAATGTGAAAAATATGGTACAAAATAGGTATTGATATTTTGCTAGAAACTTGAAAATGTATGCCAGGTTATTATTTAAGTAAACAGTTATCAACTATCACCCCATACCCGTTGTCTATGTCTGTATTAACTGTATGAGGAGGACTATTTAACTGTCAGTTTCTCACTTTCCTTACAGTGAATTGGGAAAAAAAGTAGTAAATTTGTGATTATGGATACAACTTAAGCTTCAGTTTCTTTTTGCCACCTTCTGTTTGTAGCGTTTTTTAACCTTTTAATGAGACGCTTCTAGATTACTATTTCAATTACTTTTTTTTACCCAGTTCTTTTTTCATTTAACGTACGTTATAGCAAGTAATCAATTTCTACAGAGTAACTAATTTAGCATTTGTTACATTCGGCTAAAATTCCCTCAAGCCAGAATTTTGGCTTTTTGTAATTGATGTGAGATAACAATTTCAGACAGTAAGCTTTATCACTTTAGCCAGCTACCATTTTATTTTTCAATTAATTTTATCTGACACTCTAAGCAAGTAATTAACCAACACTTTTTTCATAAAGGCTTGTCATAAATGAATGCTAGCTTGCTACTTCAATCTTCAAGAATTTCTTTCAGCCAGCTAGCTGGTAGCTAGCATACATCTATTACATTTGGCCCTAAAAACAGTTTTCAGCTGAAAATCATGTAAACATTACTAAATATACTTTTCATCAATAAATTTTGGCTTGTTATCAATCATGTATCCACTCAGTATTGGCTGTTTAGTCATATTACTATCTAATAATGTGCCAGTTTACTGTTATTAGCTGTTTTCATCTTCATGTTGTATATAATCGAGTCAGTCTGGTGACTCGAATTAGTTTGTCATACAAATTTTTGGAACAAATTTGGTTCTAAACTATTTAGTAATTAGAAGATGCACCTACTTCTGCTCCTCATTAAAATGCATATATTTTAGAGACCTTTTCCTTCCTGTTAATTGCTGCTTAGATTGTCCCTTAAAGGTTTTACACATGATGAAAAATGCATGTTGAGTTTAATCAGGAAATCGTATCTAAAATCACAATATTCCCCAAAGTGGGATGAGGAATAGAGACACTGAATGCCAGTGACATTTGTAAATATTTACCAGGATAAACAAACACGTTTGGTAGAATTATGAGGGGAAAAACATCACCCCAGGTAAACCTCCTATGGTACTTGACAAGTTTACCCAGAGGAAGGAAACATCTTTTTATATTTTGTTTTCTGAACACCAAGACCACTGCACATTTCCAAGCAAACATCCACTGGAGACTTGCCCGAGGCCTGATTTCTTTTTTTTAGGTTACAAAACTGCTTAAGGGAAGGGAAAGGAGAAATCAATAAAATTTGCATCAGTCCTCCGGGAAGCAAAGCCTGGTTGTGTTTAAAGAAGAGTCCACCAGTTGTCTTATCTGGTGGAAATGCTGCATTACCATAAAACCTTTGCTGCCTAAAGATTCCCTGCAATCTACATATATGTATCAGCCTGTGTATTCTCTTTGATATTTTCCAAGCTCTTGTTATTTGTGTGTGTTTGTATGTTAGTCCTAGGCAGTCTCGTGGTTACGACACTTCCCCAATAACAAGAAGAAAATCTTATGACCGTTCATACAGGTATGGACACTATAACATTCGGCTCAAAATGTGGTTTTAGATAATTAGTTTTTGACTTTACAAAGTTTTGGTCCCTTTCTTTGGCACTGGTATTGCTCTTAACCGTCTTCACCCTCCCATCTTCTATCAGGCCCACTGATGGCTATACCCCCCCTTCGTCCCCTCCTCTGAGGACCAGAAATGACAGGAACGTTTTCTCAAGGCTTACCAGTAACCAAACACAAGGTTCTGCGCTGGACAAGTGAGTACACACATCACACACACAAAATCACACACTGCCTTTGTCCTTTTGTCCTCACGTTCCCACCGGATCAATTTAGACTCGTTTTGAACCCTTTTTTTCTTTTCCTTTCTTTCTTTCTTTCTTCTCCTTTCTTCTCCTCCATGGTTTAGGGTCCTCCTTGGCCCTGTAGACAGACTGAAAGTCAGAGCCTTTGAGAGGACAGTGTTTTATCTGCAGCTTAGACAAGCCTCTTTAAGAATGTGCTATTCCAGCTGTTTATCTTCAGATGAATCCCACTCTAGACAAAGACACTTTTTCATCTGGCATTAGTGTGTTTCCTTGGGGAACATATCCAGGTGTTCAGTGTGCTCCAGAGGCACTAAAGATCTGATTGTGTAAACCACGACCACAGGCTAATCAGAGCTGCTTTTAGCAACACCAATAACAGCAGTGTTTAATTGCAGTGTGTCTCCAATCCATTTATAGCAGTTACCAGGAAACAAATGAAGGGAAAGAGGGGGCAGCAGTTCATATAGTACCTTGCTGTGTAGATAAAACATGTTTGTTGTGGAAAACAGAACAAGCCTCATCAGATAAACTAATGATACTGTATCATGGTTTAATGTTTGGATCATGTAACAGCTAAATCAGTGGTTGGTTGAAGTTTTGGCCTCTGTGTGTTTTCAGTGTGAGTCTTTCATCCTGTTTGCATTTAAATATATAAAGAAATAATGTGTTATTTTAAAGGTTAAAGTCTATGGTTAAACTACACCAATTGGAATCACCATTTGAATGCATTTTTTGTAAATCCTCAAATAATAACCAGGGCTTTATTTACTGAACTGCAGAGGGTGCACGTTCTTACAAGGTAGGCCTGTAGTTGAAGGTGAGCCTTGGTAAAGAGTGTCCATCTGACGTGTAATTTGTTCATGTCTTATTTAAAATTTAATATTTTGAAACAACTATCCTTAGCATTGTTAAAGTTACTGTAAAATAAGGATGTTCCCTGGCAGGTAATTTCATATCTAGCTAAAAAAATGTTTTGTGTGTATGTGTTTAGCCAGCTAGTGTTAAGTTAATGAAGCACATGTCTGGAGTATGGACTAAAATGAAACATCTTCACTGTCACAGGATCACAAAGTCAATGAAGGGATGATGCGAGGTTGGTTTGTTGTGTGGAGTGTGGCTGATGCTAATTTAAGCCGTACTAGCACTGCAGGACTCCGTCTCTCCTCTCACTTTGATGTCCATATTTCTACTGAATGAGCTTAAATCTCCATGACACTACTGATGCCATCCCTCTGTACCAGAGCATTCACTCTGTATCCTTTGTTCACATCCAGGTTTAATGACTTTTTAACGGTGAGGCAGCAACAATCAAGTGAAGTTACATTGATAAGTAATGGTAGGCAGCTGGATTTCACTGCAGGCAGAGTATTTGACCGGGATTGTATTGATGAAAAGATATTCCAAATTGGTTTGGTGTTTTTGATATCATACAAATTAACTGTTCAGCCAACTCACCCTGCATATCCTTTCAGCAAAAGTTCCCAGACTACTGCCATTTACTTTCATTTGTTGTCATAACAAGACCACTTAGCTGACACAGGCTAGGGGCCTTGTCTCAAACTCAGGAAAGTTGGGTTCAAGCAAATTCTCTTAAGTGAAGGTGAGGAACATGATTATTAGGGATGCAGTGTTGGATTTTTACCGATATTGGATATGTCAACATTTCAGAACTTATTTTAGTTAACATTAATGCCTTTAAAGACACAAAGACATTTTTTTCCCTCATTGTTAATAACGTCAAGTGTCTCCAGTACTACCATGTACAGATAACTCTTATTGCCACAGTTTTTAAGGAACAGACATTAAACAGGACAAAAAACATTTGATTCTACAATGAATGATTAACGTTATCTTTTTTTAAATATAGCCATTACGCAAAAAAAAATTAGTTATTAGTAGCAATAGTGAAACCAGGCTTTATCTGTCCTGGAGCTGCAAACACCCCTGTGACAACTTGCTGATGTACAGTGAGTTGTGTAGATGTGTAGAAAAATAGAAATCGTACTTTTTTATGGTGCATATGCTTTCAAATGAAAATAAAATCTTATTGAATAGAGAGTTTTTAAGAAATTTACCAAACGTAATGCCGATACCTGCTGTCAAAATATCAACAGTTAATATCATCAGAAAATGTTTATCTGCTGATGTACTTTTAAGCTATTATCGGTCAATACAGATGTCATGTCAGTAATGTAATGTATCCCTTATTATTATCATAAATAATATAGTAACATGAATTAGTACAGTTTGTTTTGAAGGAGCTTAGTAGCTTTAAATCATTTGTAACATCATGTGATAACCTATACCTTAAAGTCAATAAAAGATGTGCAGCAAAAGACTATTGAGAAGCTTTGGATGCTGCTGTGTGAAAAATCAAAACACATGAAAATCAGCTTGTTAAACTTGACCCCTAAAAATATTTAAACTGGATAAGGTTATTTTTGTTTATGCAGGCTGGCCTGACTGTAATAAGGGGCATGGTTTGTACTTGAGGACTTGTTATTATTTGAGGATTTACACTGTGTATATCTTCACTAGTGAATGTAGACAGACTGTTGTTGTCAGTTGCTCTGTTTAAAAGCACAAAGTTGTTCTGTTGTCTTCATTATTTAGAGGGTTTTCATATTTTCACTACCCCCTAACTGTGAGCTTAATTTTGTGTGTGTTGAGCTTTATTATGTCTGTGTATTGACTGCGTGAGTATGTGTGTGTCTGAGCCTGTGGGTCCTCATTATGTGTAGCAGGAGTAGGTAAATTAGTCGGCCCTTGCCATCTTTGCATGCAGCTGGTGTCTTGGTAGCCATTTTGAATCGACTCAGGCTGTCAGTGTGGGAAGGTGTTTATGTTTAGGGTCTTGTAAGTAGATCCCAGGGGTGAAGAAACCCTATAGCGCATAATGAAGGAGGATGAAGAGGTTTGAGTTTTTTCATTTTTTGTTGCAGGATTCTTTGTGATATGCAGAAACTTTAATATTATTTCATTTGTTGAAGTTTTTCTTTGGTGAGGGTTGCATAATTATTTTGATTTTTATCATATGGGTCATTATTTAAACCATCCTTTTCACTTTTTGTTTCTCTGTCCTAACATGACTGTTACTAACCCTCTGACATAACTGAACTGACTCTGAACTTAGTTTTTCACCACAACCATAGATACAAAGATAATTGAACCTTAATAATTAAAAAAAAGCAATTAGAAACTCAGTATGAGTAGTCTGGGTGAAAACTGTATAATTGGGTGTTAAATTCAATTCTGTCCGCTATGCAAAGCATAACAGCATATTTCTCAAGAACATGATTACAAGTTCACAAAGCCTTTTAAAATGCTTGAATATCTCATGAGTGTTAGTTTTAAACCTTTTTTTTGCTCCTTATGACTGAGCACATTCAAGTGCAATGAAGAACCTGGATCTGAAAACAACAGCTGGCAATAATTTAAACAAGGTTTCATGTATATAATGGATGAATATGCTTTGAGCCCCAGGCTCTTTTGTAATCTCCTCTTTATATTGGAATCCTTAAAGTACCATGAATTTGAAGAGGGTTTTTGTCTCTGGAAGTGGCAGAAAAGCAGATATTACTATGCTAATAGCCACTATAGCTGCTGTAAATACCAAGAATTAAGGGCATATCTATCACTTTTTACATTGTTGTTCCCTTCAGATGTATCCAGAGCTGTTTTATTATTTCATGCTCATGACTGTAAAGCACAGGATCTCGTGGCGACAAACCGGAGGCTATGAAATATTTACAATATAATAACATTTTTATTGCACTGCTGCACACATACCAGGCTCTCCCTTTGGGCTGTTGTGGAGGTACTCAATGTGTGATCTGGAGTTAAAACCTCAACAGCTCTGAGCAGATTTGCCTTTTAATATGATTGAAAATTATATCTTCCACTTAGGACCTACTGTTCTTGTGTTAACCCTTTTTGCTATCCTTTTTCCTTGCTAACTCCCTGACTCAAAAGAGCAGAAGGGGAGCGGACACTGGTGTTAGGGGTCATGCATTGAGGAGTAGAAGGTGAACTTTACTGTATTGTTGTTTGACCATTCATGCACTCTTTATTTATCCTTTACTAATTCCTTTTATTCTAGTGCTTACCCTTTTCTGCCTTTTTTAAATGAGTAGTTTGTCATCTTGGGGGGAAAAAGAATATGTGAAAAGATTTAAACTGCTCTCTTGTTTGTATGCCATGAAACTATAGCTTAGGCTAACCTAGCTTGGTACAAAGGAAAAAACTTGGCTTGGTATAGTGCTAACAAGCACAACTCTGCCTACCAGCACCTCTTAAGCTCACTTATCATCAAGTATGTCCTCTATATTACCATTATTATATGGAAAAACCTTTTCTTGCAATAAGACAAATTGCAAATTCAGTCCAAGGTCAGACTTCACAACATTGTTGTCTACAACATTGGTCACTGTGTCACATTAAGTGATCACATAACTGTAAAACAGTACCATTGTTCGACCAAAAAACATGACGGACCACACAGTGGTATCAGATTGTATCATCCCAACTGAAGTAGTGACATCTAAAGAATGGTGGATGAGGCTAAAGGACACTCAAAACAAGACTTAAACTAACACGCCATCATGATTGTTCCACTGAACTTTTTTTTCAAACTAAACAATATGATAATTTATACACTATCTTGATGCATATGCTAATGGGCTGCTATATCAAGCAGCCAATTAGCATGTGCATCAAAGAAACAAATTGTAGTGGAAGAAAAGCCAAACGTAAAGCATCCAAGTCATGTTTTTTTTTGCTATGACAGACTAAATTGGATGAAACAGAAACTTTTTGAGGCCCCTTATGTCATGACTCCTGGACTGGCATGAGGCTAATAATTCCTCTTTTACAATAAGGGTAACACAGTAAGAGATAGGTATCAAAATTCAGGACTGATGTGGTAGGGCTTTGCAGTTAATAATGATTTTATCATAATGTGATTTGAGCCTTTGCAATAAACACAATGTGACTGTCTGAAATTATTCCAATAGATTTAGAAGGACTTTTTAAATTTGCCAAAACAAAGTTTGTGGTATAATGGCCCTGCTTTCCCACCTTTTGGTGCAGTCAGATAAAGCTTAAAGCTGGCAACTAGCTACTTTTAAATGTATTTGTCCAAATTTATTGGAGAAAAAATGTATTTAGTTTCTTTTAAAATCACAAAAAGATGTTGCAGCTACAAGTGTTTTTAAAACTTGAAGAGTATAATAGGCAAGGGCAGTAGGTAATGACTCATAGGCGTGCTTTATCTTTTATAAAGCAATCTCAGTCCATGCCGTTATCACGATCGAACAACAATATTGCACCTTGCATGCATTTCTGATATCATGCAGACCTATTGTGGTACCAATAGCAACAGTTTGACATATATACCCAACTAAATCCTCAAAACAGATTTTGCTGGTTCATTCTGATACCATTCTCAGAATGTCAGAGCCAAAGATGCTGAAACTTCTCTTTCTTTAAGGCTCAGTGAGCTGTTTTATTGTGATTCCTGGCTATATAAATCGACATACTTACAACTTTTCCTTTCAGAAGTATTGGCACTGCTTAAAAGAAATGATTTAGCATCAGCATCGGCAAAAGCCAGAGCATACCTTATCCAAAGTCTGACCTTGACATACATAATCTTATATAATTTTTGGGCTGTGAGCTTTGAAGGTACTTTAAAAAATAAAGTAGTTAAAACTCTAAGCTAGCTTTTCAGGCTAAGCTAATTGACTGCTAGCTGTAGCTTTATATTAAATGGCACGAGAGACAGCAGTGTGGTTTTAATCTGTGTATTACCTAAACTGTCTGGTTTTAATCTGTGTATTACCCAAACTGTCAAACTATTTCTTTAAACTGATAGCCTTTAATACCAGTGCTAACACCAGAAAGGGGAAGTCCTCTAAACTAGCTCTTGCTCAGTGTGGGTGTTCCGACAATAAATATGCTTCATCAAGGATAACATCTGCAAACAGCAGTCAAATACCAAGGCCTGTTCAGTGGTTATTATTTTTGAGGAATAAAATCAGATTTTATGTGCCTGTTAACCACTGAACATGCTTTTTTATTTTACTGAGCTTCCCTGCCAGTTTGCTCACTGCTTTGACTCTGAAAAACCCCTGTGTCCAGTCACTCCTCCCTTTAACCCTCTGCCAGTAACCCTTCTGTCTTTCCTTAGTGTGTTTAACCCTTTCCTCTCCCCGCCCTTCCCTTCCCTCTCCTGCTCCTCTTCTGCCTCCAGGTCGGATGACAGCGACTCCTCGCTCTCCGAGGTGCTCAGGTAGAGGAACTGTGTTTGTGTCTCTCTGTTCTTCCCATCTGCCTGTCTCACTCGCCTGGTGTCATGTTGTTTCCATTGATAGTCGGAGCCTTGAAGGGCCTCCAACTCCACACTCTTTTTCTCTCCTCTGTGAGAGAGGTCACTGTGGTGCATGTTTTGACCACATGGGCTTTCAAGAGCCACCAGCCTTTCCCATCTATGAGATGTTCACTTTCTCTGTGATTTATTTTCACATTGAAGTCCTGAATGAACTTTATCACATCGTACAGAAAATAGTCAACTTTTGCACACATTTGTCAAACATGTTTTCAGAGTAGTAATCACTAGAAATTTTGATTCATAATCTATGAGAGCAACAAAAAATTAAAAATCTTCATAAAATTAAAACAGAGTTATGGACCCCTCCGCCTCACACACACCCACCCACCCCCATTTAAAAATGTGGAAATAGTAAGATATGCTTCCTTAAGAGGTCTTTACTGTTTGATGCCTCCAGAAAGAGCCAGGTAAGCTATTATATTGGGCTTTTATTTTCTGTTTTATGTTAAGGGTACATTCCCGCTTTGTGTTTACTTGTTGGTAATTTTTTTTTAAATAAAAGATATTTATATATATTTAGTTGGATTTACTAAAGGTTGAGGAGACCAGGCCAAATTATTATACTGCAGACCTTGTATTAGAGGGCAATCCAGAGAGGACCATATATATGATTGATAGTGTTAGATGCACAACAGTGTCTTTAAGTTACAGACAGTGGCACCAAACAGGCTTCTCCCTTTCCTGACATAAAATATTGTTTACTTGATCAAAATACGTCTGTGTTTTTGATGAGCTTTCTAATACTGCCCCATTATACTGCTGAAAGCTGCAGCTTCTTGATACTTTCACTTAACAGTGTAAACATGCTAAAGTTAGCTTAGAAGGCCTTACCTATATTTGAATATGAAGAATTTTATTTCCTGCCATTTAAACAGCAGCATTATTGACCAAAAACACATGAAAATGTATAAAACTGTCTGTTTTTTTAAAGATTTTAATCCAGGCAGAGGAAGGAGAGGATTACTCCATTTGAGAAATATAAACAGAACTGATATGAATTGCCAGTGAGGACTTAACTGGTAAAAGCAATCTAAAGTGGGTTTTAAAGGTTCTGGAAAAGGATCTAAATAATTTTGCATAGCAACTGGATCTGCCTGATTTTAGGTCTGTAATCCGGAAGCTAGAACAACAGATCTTGGTCTGCAGAAGCACTGACCAATCGGCCTCCTTTGAAGAAAAGCGCTTGAGTTACAATCATGACACATTGAGTAGTGACTGCAGGTAGTAAATAATTGCTGCTTTTATAGAGATTAGCATGAATTCTGCCTACGGTAGTGGCTGTTTTACCAGAACTGGACAGCATTTCTTAAATAATATTAAAAACAAGTAAGAACACTGAAAACATTTCTCCATGAAAAATATATTTTCACTTCTCTCCCAACAGATGTTGGCAAGAGTTTTGTTTATGAGATGACTAATGTTATGAACTTTACTCCTTAGCATCACTACTTTGTCATCTGATTTGGTCACTACCGACTGTTATTGACAAAATGTTTTTCCACTTACCGGTGTGATATGTGTTTGAAGGGCTCTACCTTTCCCAAACACCTTCTTTAGGCTGTTCCCCAGATGGACAAGAGTAAGAAGTTATGCACTAGGTAGAAAAAAGTGCCTAACATGTCAGGTTAAGTCCAAATGGCTTAAGCTTCCATTAAAAAAAACATTTTAGATTCCTGTGGTTTCCAGATGTTGAAAATATCCGTAGTTTTATGTTCAAGGAAAATTAAAAAGCCTGTGCTGCTGCTCCACACGGTGCTCAATGGTAGCTGACTCCCTTTTCTTGCTGGAAGCTATCATTAGGCTCCATGAAGCTTGTACAGAAGGAGTGTTATTAGTCCTCTCATTTGAGATAAGGAGTGATGTATGTTATATGTAATGATGGTAAAAGACATGTTTTTCTTCTTTGAAATGAACACCTCTACCTGTTTTTTCTATGTCCACGAACACACGCAAACAAAATGAATGCATCTCTCACCGTGGTTCCTCTGCCTGTTTTTCTGTGTACTGCAGAGAGTACACACTGATCTCCCTTCATGTTTTCATTAGTCTGCTGGTCGCACGGTGCTCAGCCCTGCCACATCCATTAGCAGCCCTCACACAGTGCATAACACACCGCACTGATATCTTCCAAAGGCGCTGAAACTGAAACATGGTATTCTCATTGCAGCTGCAAAGAAAACCATCACTAAGAACTGGCTAAAAGCCGAGCCACCAAATCATAAACAGTGGTTGTCGATCATAGACAGCATCCTTGTGATGGAGAAGCTTTCTTATAAACTGAAACTGAAAGAAGAATATTTTGTTAAAGACTGGGGGAAATGGTTGAGATACACAAAAAAGACTTGAACAGTTGATAGTGATAGAAGAATGTAACTGACTCATTTGAGGCTGGGGTATTTGTGTCTATTGTTCATGTTGTTTTTTTATGTCATACTATTCCTTTATTTTACTTTTGTTTTTTGATCTGTTATCCTGTAAAAAATGGAGAAAAATTCAATAAACATATTGTTAAAAAAAAAAGAAACTGAAACATGGTACATTACTACAGAAATTCTGCTCTTAATTTAGCTTCACTATTTCTGGTGTGTTTTTTTTTGTTCCAGTGAGATGAATAAAAAATAGAAAATAAAAGACATTATTCAGAGGAAGTATTCTGAAATAAAGGAAACTAATGTAGCTTCATTTAGTAGGTGTAAGAATAAAGACTCTGTGAATGACAGCTTTTTGAGAATTAAAAATAATTAACTCAAAAGATTCATTCAAAGTTTGATCTATCAGTTATGTAAACTTCTTGTCAAAAACAGATAGTTTTAACTTGCATTAATATATAAATTGCAATGAAATGAATCTCATAAGGTTACATTAGTAAGTTTTAGTCATTCCAATGGCATCCTAATTCTTTTAGATGCATTGTACTGTAAATATTTTAAAGCAGCAGCTGAATGTCACCACATAGCTTTATGTTAGCTGTCATAGATGGCTAAGTGTTCAAGTCAAAACTAGCATGCATCTTGTGAAAGCAACTATTTTAACCTTTTGCCATTGCATTTAGCAATGTTTAACTATTTTTGATCTGTAGCTAGTATGCTTGCACCAGGGGAAAATTAATTTATTTACAGTTCTTGTCCACTGTGGCAACAAAGGGAGCGACTTGCGACCGTTTAAACTCATTCCTATTGACCTTCCTCCTGTTAACCTTTTGTTGGCAAGCTAACCAGCAGCCAGCTGGTTGTATTTTGTTAATAAAAGCCAATGCACATTTCTGCGCATTTCATACACACTGTGTGCCATACTGTCTGAAAAAAAAGTAAAAAACCAAGTTCCATCCTTTGGCCAATCGTTTTGGCTAAAGAAGACTGAAATTTCTGCCTAGCATGTACACTTGTGTGCAAACTCTAATAGCATGTGGATCTCAGCATGCTTTTGACTTACTGGTAAATGTTCTTTATTTTCTGTAGTCCTCTAGGCTGATTGAGGAATATACATACAAGAGAAAGTAATGCTCTAACTTTAAGTGGGGCCCATGGCCTCCAGGAGGGTCCCACATCTATAGTTTTTCAAGGGGGGTGCCAGCAAGACTAGATAAAGCAATACATACTTTTGTGGACTACCAGCAAAGCACTTGAACACTTTGTTTCAGCTGTACTTTTTACATGAGGCAATGGAAAGAAATAAAAACAATGGGGCAAGATGGCAAATTAGCAAGAAAACATAAAACAATAGAGCGATTAATGAAAAATATATACGGGTCATTCCCAGCATTCTGTGCCATTTGAGTCCCCAGAACATAATGTGATGTATTTTTTGTAAAAATAAAAGCATGTCTTGAATATTTAACCTTACGTTACCATCTTAAACAATAACTAATGACCAGTTAATTGATTATTTTTCAATAATTTCATTAATTAGGGTGCTACTAGACTAAACTGCCATGTTCGAGGTCGTGTTTACAAATAAAAACTATCAACATCAAATAAACGTTCCATTTTAGAAAATGTATTAGAGCCCTATTCGAAAAATGTTTTACCTGATAGTTTCTTTTGTTATCAATAGATTTTTAATTAAAAAATCTGTTCAAGAAGTTGTATCCCTGAATTGAATTCCACCCTGTGACCCTAATGAAAAGATGCTGTAAACATGCCTCCTGAATGTTGCTCTGATGGCACGACTTTCAGTATAATACTATCATGAGTGATAAAGTTCATTCAAATGCAAGTGCACCTCAGATCACTCTTATCCTGTTTTGAATACCTTCCTCACCATTTATTTGAAACTTCAAAGTAGACATGGATCATTCATATACACAGTCTTCTCCTTTTTCTCAGCAAATGAATGCCTTGGTCCAATTACTTCATTTATTTAAGAATTGGGTCCAAAAAGAGGATGGGATGAATTGTATGCTTTGCCTTCGCAGTTAGGTCTGCAGAGAAGCAGAAGCAAATAATCCGGCTTTGTCATTGCCTTGTAACATTTCTTCACCTTCTTACATGTAACACACCTTTTCTCTGGGCCCTTAGGGGCGATTCACCGTCAGGATACTGAACTGAGATTCCTTGCATGTGTTGATGCTGACGTCTCAGGACGTTGTGCTGTGGTTTATTTTATGTTGAAGGCTTTTGTGTTGTTCAGGCTGTGGCGGTTGATACTTTTCTGTTTTGAGCATTTTCTGCACAAATCTTTTGTGTTTCTCCAGACTTGGCAGAGATGAGTGGCAGCTTATATATTTTTGTTGGAATTTTAATGCACTCTAAAAAAAACAAGAAGTGTGTTAAAAGATTGATTTGATGTGTGTTTGTGAGTGTTTTCTCACTGGGGCATTATCAAGGGTACATGCGTGCACAGAAGAGGAGCATGCTACCATCAGTTTCATGCACAGTTCTGTATTTCCTGTGTGCAAACAAACCTGCAATGAGTTTTATGTTTTCACAGATGCTCTCCACACTCCTCACATCACCCTGCTCTCTTTTTTTCCCCTCTCTCTTCCACACAAACACACACACACACACGCCCACCCACACCCACACCCACACACACACATACATGCCAGCCAGGACTGGTGGTGTAAGAAAGCCCACCAGGGACCAATTTTCCCACATTTCTCCCTCTTCCTCTCACCCTCTGCTGGCTCTGTCTTAGTCCACTGACTGCTCTCCCAACTCTCTATGCCTCTGTCAGCGGGACACACTGTAGTGGAGGGTGAGGGAGCAGAGATCAAGTGTGTTGTTCGGTCTGTTTGTGTTTGAAGATTTGTTTGTGTACATGGGTGTGAGGAGGGGAGTCAGAAGGAGGTATTTAATAGCAGAACATCCCCACTGATGTAGTGGAGCAGGTGGGTTCAGAAAACAAAGAATTGAAAGAGTGTGTGTGTGAATTAGGGCTGGGAGAAATGGACAAAAAGCATACCTCTAATGAACTGCAGTAGTCATTATTAGGGATGGACGATATTGGATTTTTGCAGATTTGACTTCAATATCGCTGATACCAATACTCACATTCTTTGTCAAGAGCACAATGTCTTGATAAAAATTGACTTGTTGTTTTCAAAATGACAGTCTATTTGTGTAAGGAACACATGTTAAACAATAAAAACAAATTCTTACTGTTGAAAAAATTAAACTGTTGATTTTTACTTGTACCCATTTAGTGATGAAAATGTAAAGTAATATGGTAAATTTGTGTGTTTATATATCTATATTTATATATCTATATCTCGATATATATATCTAAATCTATCTCTCTCTCTCTCTCCATATATGTGTGTATATATATATATATATATATATATATATATACACACACACATATATATATGTATATATATATATATATATATATATATATATATATATATATATACACACACACACACATATATAAATTAGACTTAATATTTTAAAATTTAAAATAGATTACACTGTGACCAATAAGCACTTAACTTTAAGTGGTTATTATTGCAAACATTCTTTTTCCCGGGGAATTTTTCATATCAGTATGAACCACATCAAATTACAAAAAAGTATTATATTATACTACATGTTACAACCTATCTTAAGCACTGGACATATTTCCCAGCCCTTTTATAAATACCTATATGCATACACAGATTTTTCAAGGTAAGAATTTTATTCTCAGTTGTATTGCCTCTTTGCAATCAAAGATTTGTGTTCTTGTATGCATGATTGTTAACAGCCTGTGCCTACAGTGCAGACATATGTAGATATGTGGGAAAAAACAGCCTTATTGTTCACATCAAAGTGCCCCTTACATTGTCTGTGTATGTGTGATCCATAGGGGTGTAATCAATCCCATTGGGGGTGTGAAGGGGGGTCGCACAGCACCCCTGCAGAGTGTTTCTGTGGCTGAGGGCCATTCCAAGCCTGTGCTGTGCGTGGATGCTACAGATGAACTGCTGTTTACTGGATCAAAAGGTATGGATGCCTTACTTTATCTTGAGGGCTGTTTATTTTTGAGGTATTCAAAAAAAAATGAATGATTCACTTGTTTGACAGAAACTGTATTTTTTCTCCATTGCCTTCTTGGAGTAAGAAAATAATCAAGCTGGACCCTGGATAAAATGTTCTATTTGAATTATTTTATCATGAAATGTCTATGTCTTATCATATTCAAAACTCACATAAAGGAGAAATGTAGCAATAATAACAGCAAAACAGTCTTTCATTCAAAGCACCATTTTATGTCATGTATCTTTATTTAAGTGTTATCAGAAATGTATTTAACATATTTTTCCTCCTTCAGATCGTACCTGTAAGATGTGGAACCTGGTAACAGGTCAAGAGATTGCTACCTTGAAGGGCCATCCAAACAATGTGGTGTCAGTCAAGTATTGCCCGGCCTCCTGTCTGGTTTTCTCTGTCTCCACCTCCTACATTAAGGTGTGGGACATCCGCGACTCTGCCAAGTGTATCCGCACACTTACGTAAGTTCCTTTTCATAAGCAGCCGCATGAGACAGTTTTGAGAGGTGCAGTTTTAAAGAAATGGCAGCAGAAGAGAATTTTGAAATAAGATACAGGGATATGCATCTTCTGTGCGGTGATGTGTTTCAAGCTTCAGAAAATGATGAATAGAGTGACAGAAATACTGCCTCTGGAGGAAATGATGGCTGAATTTAACTTGTTTTCCACTCCACTTCTTGCCTATTTTTTTCCTTACCATTATAATGTCATTGTTTGTCTCCTTGGTCTTCCCACAGTTCATCAGGGCAGGTGGTCTCTGGGGATGCATGCGCAGGCACCACCACCCGCACAATAACCTTTGCACAGGGCGAGTGTCAGATCAACCAGATCGCCCTTAACCCATCAGGATCTGTGCTTTATGCTGCTGCTGGAAACACTGTGCGGATGTGGGATCTCAACAGGTACGACTCCTCTATTTGTGCATTCATGAATCTAGTTTTGGTTCATGTTTAGATTTGCTTGTATAATCAAAGAGGATTTTGTTCACTTATGAAGGTAGTTGCTACAGATCCTTTACTAGCCTATATCACTCTACCATCACATTACCAGCTGAAGGCAAAATGAAGTAAAACTGGAGGCAAACATAAACAGGCAGCAAAGGAATCCTGCCATGCTTATTTAAAACAACACAGATTGACATACACTGAACACCACCTCTTCAGTAAATATTATGTTCTTAGTGATGGAAACTCCAGCTACTTTCAGAGATCTGGATCATTTTGTTCAGCTTGGTAATTGGAGTTGATCCTTTTACTTTCAAACTGATCTAAATTTGCTTTTATGTTGGATGTTTTTTGCCTGTTAATGAACAAAAAGGAAAGATAAAGGGAACCATCTCTCAAACCGAAGTCATAAAACAGTTGGCATATGTTTGCTTGTTGGCAAATCACTCATCACTTGATTGTCAGTTTTCATCAATCATCTTCTTAGTTGTTATTTCACTCCAACCAGTGCCTCACAAGGTCTGTTTTCAAGTATTCTTATTGTTTACAGTGGAAGGTTGACAGATGTAAATAAACACAGGTCTTTACTAATTGGTAACGCAAAGTGAGATTGTATGCACTTGATTCCAGTCAACTTGGTGTCTGAATTATCAAAATGGATGCTGATGTGTTTATGCAAGTAAACAGGGTCTTAAGAAGGGTGATTTTTTTATGTTCCAGCGCTGAAATTTAGCGAGTCAGCTCCTGTTTGACAGTTTAAACTGTTTTTCAAGAAACACAGGGATTCTCAGAGAGTCTGTGACCCCACACTTACAGAGAAATCTGCATTATTAGAAAACCCCACACTGTTTACAAACATAAGAAAGGGTCTAAAAACTTGCTCTTAATTCTTTTAGACCTTAATTTTATTAACAGTTAGGAAATTGTATTTAGCTGTCAAACTTTGACCTCTAAAATACATGCAAACCATGTAATGTAGAGGACAGACTACACACTAATGCAAGATTATGGCCCAACCCAACAGTCACAGGGTTTTGGGACCCTTCAGCCACAAAATTGGTTGTTCTGTGTGGTGAAGTGTGTCATAATGACCAACAATAAATGGGTCAGTCTGGAATGCCTCCCAATGCCACAACAAAAAGTCTAAAGCCACATTCACACTGAACACGACTTTGTGTTGTCTGACCTCTGCATCAATCAAACTGTAATCCACTTAAATCAGATTTCTTTATTTCAGACCAACACACATAGGTAATGCAGCTGTGAATCAATTTACTCTTGCATGTATATGCCTCAGTTGGACCCAAATTAGACTAGGTACTCTGTGCATGGTCATCAGCTGCCATTTCCAACTTTGACCTGAAAGTCGACAAACATAAATGCCAAGCCATGCGGATATAGCATGGTCAGTGTAGTTGTGTTGGAGCTGTTTATTTTGTCCATGTTAATACCATTTAACATATAACCACTTAGCTGTTTGCTAACTAAAGTCAACAGAAAGAAGGTCCATAGTAACTTGCTGAGAAGAGTCTATGTAGGTTCTCATTCATCCAGGTCTTGGTTATCCAAAGCTTGATTTAAGTTGCTACAGGACTGGCTTAGTTTTTAAGATATTACTCCAGTTCAACAGAACCCAGGAACCAGCCCAGCTGCCATTTGGATTGAGCTTTTGATAGCTGGAATTGGGCATATCATCACCTATTCGAATAAAGGCAGATATGCTTTAATATATACATTGAATCTCCCTTTGATGCATTTATACAGTGACAAGATCAGTAGTCTTGACAAATATCCTAACTGAGCTGTAACTGTGTAAACCATGTAAAGCTACTGACAGATGTGAATACACATGATCATATGGTAGATGCTTTTCAACCAGAGAGCTGATTAACCTGATCTGACTCAAGAGATTAAAGGAAAGAACGTCAAAGAAAAGTGCAGCACCTCAGTGCTGATGATATGAAGAGTGAGCATGAGCAGGTTTTCTATGTAGCCTCCTTATTTCTGATATCTGGTGGAAAAAAAAGTCATCTTCAATTTTGTGCTTCCAGAAGAAAATGATTAACAGATTGGAGCAGACAGTTAATGCTGAAGGCCTCAGACCAATTTAATGACGCATGAAAAACTCAAGAAATGAAAAATGCATGTATTTAAATGTTTCTTCCGTATCATCTCTGCCTTTAGTAATGCTGTGTCTCAGTGGTTTTACTCTCGAGACAGACAGGGATTTTATTCAGTGAAACTGACAACTTGAAAATCAGATCCTTGAAAGTAATGAATTCATAGACCTCTGCTTCTCCTCTTTTGCTGCTTGCTGTTGTTGTGTGTGTGTGTGTGAACGTGTGTTTAGGATGCAAGCAATGGGGAAGCTGACCGGCCACATCGGCTCGGTCATGTGTCTTACCGTGGGTCAGTCTGTGTTGGGCAAAGACCAGGTCATCACAGGCTCGAAAGACCATTATGTCAAGGTAGCATCTGTCCAGATCATTCTTATGTGTCACAGATACAGACAAATGAAATTGTTAACATTCTATTGATGTCTTCTCAGGTGTTTGACGTGGCAGAGGGTATTCTGGGTAACGTAGGACCAGCTCATAACTTTGAGCCCCCACACTATGATGGCATAGAGTGTTTGGCTGTACATGGAGACATTCTCTTCAGTGGGTCGAGGGACAATGGCATCAAAAAGTGGGATTTGGAGCAACAGGAGCTTACTCAGGTGTGTATGTGCTCATAGGGTATTTTTACACATTAAACATTTTAGATCAAAATGAAGTGACTGACATAAAGACTCAACATGAAAAATTTGGAATTTAAATCGTAGCTCTTTGTTTTTAGGCTTTTCCACTGGGAAAACATCTAAAATGCCTTTCTGTTTAACATATTCTATTATTTAGCAATGCCCACAATGTGCAGTTTTTGCAAAGCCTCAGCTCTATCCAGCACTATTTGTTTCCACCACGTGGAATTAGCACTCCTGCTACACAACAGTTGGGCTCTCTGCCAGCAGTGCTGGAAAGTAGAAAGGGACAGTATTGAAACTGTATTAACTTTAAACATTGCCAGATTTTGCTGCTGTATATACTGTGAAAGAAACAGCACCCTTGTGGGCTGAAAAATGAAGCCAATGCAAAAGTGCCAAAACTGCAGTTCCTCAAGTGTCCACTTGGGGTATGGACAGCATTTACAGCCTAAATAAACATCTGTGCAGCCTGGTTCAACAAACAGTGTTGTTCTAAATATTTAAAATATATGAAGGCTCTGACAGAACAGGGAGTTATTTTTTTAGACTGTGCCCATTTTGTTTTGAGGACTTAAAACAAAATAGGCAGTTTTTTTGATAGTGAGTGATATGATTGACAGTGCAACAAGTTTGAATGGGGTTATTGGTCTGACGCCTTCAAGTTCTGACACTACTGAGCCAGTAGATGATCTACAGACTTGCTGAGAAGGTATTTAAAGTATGGCCATGGATCAGCTTCATCAACATTTCAAAGGCTAGTTTAATAATCAGATGATTGATGTCACATGGTTTTGTCCAACTCCTCTTACAGTAAATAATATTACTACAAGCTGCATTGTTTTGTCCAGCATGTTACACACAGTAAGGTACATCAACACCTCAATCAACTTAATTCAGTCAAGTGTATATGGGTTGTCTTTTTAGGCATTTTAAACACTACACAGATGTAATTTAATTCACTAACAATCCTTTTACAGACAAGAACATTGAAAATAAGAACATCGAGAGATTATTACAGGGGTACTGCCTCGGAGTCAATTACAGTAGCAGTGTTATAAGGTATTATATTAGCACAGACACTCAAATGAGGTTTTGTTCCTTTTTCCAAGCTTTGTGTGCATAACATCCTTTACTTTCCTCTCTCTTGCCCAAATGTGGCTTCGGAAGCACCAGTAGTTTAAAGATCATGTAAAAAAGAAAAATTTAAACTGCAGTTTTGAAAGTCATAAAAAACGACTGAACCTATGCTGTATACAGTATATTTCTAGTTGAGTACTCAAGTAACTTCATATGTTTTCAGTGTTCCAAGCCAGAGAAAAAACAATTATTTTTGTTGTAAAGGGTTGTGTCTTGTTGTGGCAGCCTTGACGATCATTCCCCCTAAAACCCAAGTAGGTCTGCCGTTTTCACACACAAAACCCACAGGAATAGGTAAGGCATGTGATCCACAGGAATTAACAATAATTGCATTGATAACAATAAAGTCGCATGAATTTCAATTCCTTCTTAGCATGAACATCTTGTAAAATATCCGGAATATGTTTGAGGTGTTTAGTGACATGATAAAAATGAGAGGTAAAAAACGATCTGTCTGGAGTTTGGACCACATTATGAAGCAGTGTATATAACAACACACCAGGCCTCAGATGAACACTGCCTTTAGAGTGAATGCAACCTGACACTCGTATTGTTTTGATTTGTGTTACGTCCTAATCACGCTAATGGGTAATTAAGACATAATATCCATGCTTTTGCACTCTGAGTCTGGCTATGCACTGGCATTGTACACCATCTAGATATCAATATGTAGATAGACACTCCCCATACTGCTGTGTACCATGCACTGATAGATAACTTGCTTCATACCTTTAAAACAGGGCCCATCATTTTTGCTGTCATACTTATAAGAAGATGCAACAAAACACAAATATCTTCAGAGCTTGCTATGCTGTGACAATGTAGCCAGTAGAGTGTTCAGTTTTGGACATCTTATGGCCTGTTTTACTTCAAGTGAGGAAAGTCAACAGCATTTTGTCATGTGTACTGTGGCTAAAATGCACCATTCAGCCAAAGGGCATAACAGCCACAGGTACCAGAAAGGAAATTAATTGTGTGATTGTGTGTGTTGACTCCTTTGGTGCCTCTTGTGTATCCTCTTTTGCCGGCATATGCTAATAATCCATTATGATGCACCTTGTGGGTGGATGTGGTTTGTTCATTTGCATTCTCAGTAATCTTCATATTAAGCGTCTCTCTTCAAAGTTGTTTGCGTAACTTCTCTTCGGCCTTTGTGTGTCCAACACAGAAAATGAGCGCATTAGACATTGATATTGTTTCACCCTAAAAGGCTGAATTAAATCTGCCCAGCTTGTGGTCTGCCACATGTGACCTCAACCTTTTTTGTGGAGCGGCCAACACAACCCATTTTGACAGCCTCTCTAACTCTGCAGTCTCTGTCTAATTATGTAATAGGATCAAATTGTTGCCAAGGGTGTAATAGAATATATCAGCGCAGACTCTGAAACTCCTCCAGAGTTGCCATTCGGCTCCGGCCGCTCTGTTAAAATGCATACGTGTGTTTCTTGGGAGAAGATTTGAAGCAGTTTGTTTATAATTACTCAGCACTGTGGTTCAGAGACTCCCAGCTGCTTTATAAATATTTCATATACCTCCCGAAAAGCAATATCAAGTTTGCATGTTTACTGCTTTGTAAACATGCTTATGCAACAGTAAGTGCAGCGCAAGGGTGCTGTTATGAGGTGTTGGAAAGCGATGACACGTTTGGAGCTAGGGTGTAAGGTTGTTACAGAGAGGGAGGTAGATGTGAGCTCTCTTTGTATTGTGAAACAGCTCTTCCATATCTCACCCTTTTACCTCACTCAAGGTTTTCTCCATTTGTCTATTTGTGGAAGAAAAAAGATTTCACATTTCCAAACCTTTTAATGCTCCACAGTGTCACAGTGTTTGTGACACAACTCCAGTGACCCAGATAAATGGGATGTTGTCAAGGTTTAAGCATGATTGAAGCTCCAAATAAATTAAACTTAGCCTGAAACAACCCTGGAAGCTTTGATGAAGATAGAACCAAAAATGTTGCACAAGCAGGTAACATTTTATAAGTATCTTTGGAAATGTATTCTGAAGAAAAGCTTAAAGCAATTGGGAACATTTATACCAATGTTACAGCCGAAATATGGTGTAGGGTTTATATGTGTGGAATATATATCGGCTGTAAATATACACCAGTGATTCTCAGTTACTTTCTGTCGTGCCCCCCCTTGCAGAATAATACCTCATGGTGTGGGTACCAACAACACTACCACCACCCACCCCCTTCAAGGATGAAGGGGGTGGTTGTAATGTTTGGCTGTAAATACAGCCAAACATATGAATGCAAATTCTTTAGTATAACTGTTCAAAAATAGAAACAGGTCGTATTTATTAACCTTTTTTGTATTGACTCACAAATTATAATTACTAATCTGACCCCAGGCCTGTCTTAAAAGGATAAAAACAACAAAGAGGACACATATACTTTATATATATATAACTCAAATAAAAGATTTAAGTTCAGAGTCACAATTTCAGGTTCCAACTGATTCAAAATTTCTACTATTGTGACAATAGCTGTAGCTACAGCTGCGAAAGCTAGCTCGTTATGACGAAAAATTTTAAAATACAACCAACAATTGAAAACATGATTAATATTTACTTAATGATGTAATAATTACCTATAATAATGTGCTTCCTTCGGTTTCCGCTCTGCCCTCTTGTCAGCGAACGCGTTGTATTATGGGAAATTTCTCATACCCTTTCCTTTCAAGTGAGGTCCCAGTTTGTCTTCATTTCAAGGACTGTGTAGCCCTTCCCCTTAACCTTACTTAGAATTGGGACACCCCTTCACTAGAATGTGGAAAACCAAAGGCTAAGCGGTACAATTGGGATTGACCCTTAGACAGCGTGTAACTGATTACATCATTAACTTTCCTAAAAGCAGTTTAGACTTTTAAAAGAGACCAATATAACATCAAGAAATGGAAATTTAAGTATTTGTCTTAAAATTTTAATTACAGCTGTTTGGCGGTCAAATTAGTGTATCCAACATTATCAAAAAGATATAACTAATGTGCCTAAGGAATGAATGACTCTTTTTTTATTTGTTCTTGATTTTTTTATGTATCATATACTGCATCAAGAATGTTTATGGATTTCTTTTTGCATAAAAGGCAAGGGGATCAAATAAAATGAAGAATTTCTTTAGATATGAAAAAAAGCTTTTTTTCCTGGATTATCCCTTGCTGGTTTGAAAAAAATGGCTGAAACACCTCAGAATAGAAAATAATTTATAAAAGAAATAAAAATGAGTGCTTAAATTGCCAATTTTTCAAACCTGAACCGAACCAAAACTGTGAACAAAAAAGCGAGGCGTGTATTAAACCGTGGGCAAAGTCTATTGTTGCATCCCTAATCTATGTTACAAGTTATAATTTTGACTAAATATCTAAGATGTGTAATCTATTGTATTGCCTCTATCAATTTATTTAATTTATTGCAACATCAGTCATAAAGATATAACATGGTATTTTCTCACCCTGTTTCCCACTTAAAAATATGTTGATATACAGTATCTTCATATCTTTATACACAAAGCTTTACACCTATTTTACATTTACACCTGCATTATTAATTCATTTTCAGAGAGAGGTTGTATTCTTTCCAAGCCTTTCACTTAAAGGGAATGTTGATCATATTTAATTTATATACAACTGAGAAATGTTGTCAGCTCCATCTATGTCCACACATAAATTAAATATCTACTCATTAATTAACAACGCATTCATACATTAACAACATTAAACATGACAAACTGTAATCAGTCATGCTTAAAGTGGAAACCCCATTGCATTTAAAGCACCTGGACTAATATTGGATTTTTTTAGGCTGATTTGGAATTCTAAATATTGATAACAATGAAGTAACTTTAAATAAACATCAAATTCAAATCTGTAGTTTTATGAGGAACACTTTTTTTCTATTATGAAAACACCAGGCAATGTGGGTGATAATTAGCTGACCATGAACACTGCTACCAAAATTTCAACAACTCTTTTGTGTCAATGGCATAAAAGTCAATGTTTTCTGCAATAAGTACACATAAAAACAATACGGCACACAATTACTTCTTTAAGGATCAGATTAATTAAAAAAAGCCAGTACTGGAGCCGATGATGCTACAGTAACAGTAGCTCCTGATCAGTATGAAGACTGTAAACGTAAGGGTAATATGTGGACAGCAGTAGGACTGCCACACAGTCTGTGCAGAGAAGAATCTGAAAGGCCTTTCTTTACTACCAAATATACGTTTTCTTGAATGCTGATTCAGTCAATCACATCTGTACAATCTGCAGGAATACGTCCAAAGAATTATTTTAGTCTGGTAACAGTTTGCAGTGTTTATCTGAATTAATTGTATTAAGATGGGCATGTTTTGTCTCTAATAACACTTTAAATGCTTTAATGTGTGATTCATATTTTTCCACAAGCCTCTGAGTCATACCGCTTTTTAAGCTTAGTTCATTCAAAGCAGCCTGATACCTGCAACAGATATTGTGGCTCATAGTGTGTTGGACACAAAAAATGCCACAAGCTTTTGTTTTACTTTGTCACTTGTTCTTAAGATTACCTGAAAAAGGGCTGAGCTTAATATAAAGGTCTTGCAGCCTAGTGATAACAGAACTGCCGTGTTGCTGCAAGACCTTCATAATAAGTTCAGATTGTTTGCTAGGCTAATGTCCCTCAAAAATAAACCCTCACATTTTACTGCATATTAAGTTGATTAAAACAATTCTTAAATGTGTTCATGATTCTTTACAAATATTCACTGTACATAAGCTGTAACCCTTATTGCAACATGTCTTTCCTGTAGCTTAATGAGTGAGCAGCACATATAAAAATGCTGTTAATGCACATAAGACCAATCTATTCATAAACCACATCTGAACTTTGTAACACATTTATCTCTCAGACATATGAGTTATGAAAATCTACTCCACCGTAGCTAAATGCAACATTAGTGAGTCCGACTCGTATGTTGCCTAGCAACAATATGCATTTTTCCATTGAAGAAATATGCTGCATTACCGAGGAGGAATCCCATCCATTAATAATGAGACAGTGAACATGTTTTTGTGCCGCTAATTTTGGAGCAAAATAACCCTGATGACTCAAATTCATGTAAATGTCAAATTAGCCTACTGAATCAATCTGTGTAAAAACGTAAAAAGTAATATCCTTTTATCACTCTCACTGACTCTTTGTGTCTGCTTTAACTCTACAGCAAATCCCCAATGCCCACAAAGACTGGGTGTGTGCTCTGGCGTATGTCCCAGGTCGACCCATGCTGCTGAGCGGTTGTCGTGGCGGCATGCTGAAGGTGTGGAACGTGGATAACTTCACTCCCATAGGAGAAGTCAGAGCACATGACAGCCCAATCAACGCCATATGCACCAATTCAAGACAGATCTTCACTGCATCAAGGTAACAGATGCTGTGGAGTGCACTGAAGCAGGCACTGAAAACTTTGTGTTTTATAGATGTTACGAATCCAATAATTGTTTTCTGTCCGTTCCAAGAAGACTCATTTCTATAAGTTTGTCACCTATTTAGAGAGTCAAATCATTATCATGTGCCCTGGTAAGGGTATCAGTCATTAATAAATTACTTAATATAGAATCTAATCGTGGATGTTTATTCCCAATATGAAGTCTAATATTGGACAGTTACACCCAATTATGTTGGTTTATAATGGCAAATATTGCAAAGACAGATAACAATGATTCTGAATGTATCAATCACAATTTAAAGAAAATCATTAAACTAATATGATTTCCAAATGTTTATTAAATGGACTTATTAAATAGTAAAGACAATATATCAATTTAGGACACACAGTAAATAGATTTTAGTTTTTTATCATTTACAGTATATTTTCTGATGAACCGATCCCTTGTCAATGTTTAACTGGTCACATCTCATCAAATATGTTATTAAACTGCTTTCCTCCTGATTTTAAGAATTCATATATGCATCTGAAGACATAAAATGTAACAGGAAAGAGTTTGCAGGATCACAAAGTAAGATCAAAATACATAATTGAACAAAATGTCAGCAAAACTAAGCATTCACAGTGAAATCTGTTTATGAATGATAATGGGAGGCTTATTTTGGCCTCATGTTAATGTTGTATGAGGGTTTTGGTGGGTCCCAGAAAAATTTCAGGTTTCAAAATGGGCCACGTCTTACTTGGGTTTGGGAAAGGCTGCTTTTGAGTTTCCTCTGAGGAATTTGCCAGAGATATCTCTCTGAAACATGAACAAGCCTTGACAGCAGCCTTTTTTTACCCCCTGATGGTAAATAGCCTGTTTAACTGACACATGCGAGTTTCGCCTGCTGTGCTTAATTTAAAAAAAAAAAATAATAATAATAATGTTCAGTGTTTTTGGGGAGATGGATGGTGAGTCAAATGCAGTCATTCAATTGAACAGCTTGATTTCATTTGTGTTGAAAAAATGGTCCTCTTTCTGATGATCAGTATGGATTATTATCTGATGATGGACAGTGCAGGGAGGGGGAGGGACAGCAGTGGGTCAAGTTGCATTGAGACAGTGAACTGGCAGGTGTGCCAACGTCTTTAAGATGTTCCCTGACTATTAGCCCCACCTGTTTGATAGTGAAGCCCACATCCTCAACCCATTTGATCACTTAAACACAACCATCTATAGATCCACCATATACTGTTAGAATCAATCAATCAATCAATCAATCAAGCAATCTCTACTTGTATAGCCCTAATTAATAAGAAGTGTTTGTAATTGCTGTCTTAAGAAAGAGCAGGCTGAAGCCATACTCTTCATTTTATAGACACACATATATGCATACATACAATAGCATGAGGACTGCATGTATATACAACTTTCTGAAGCTGATGTGGAATTCTGACTAGTAGACTTATAATGAGGGGGACATGAAGTTTAAATGCACATACAAAGGATAAGCATTTATTTACTCTCAATATAACTGAAAGCATCTTTCATGCTTTTTAACTTCTAGCCAAAGGAGTGTTTCTGATTTCTGTGATGTCAGGTCTTGAAGTGTGTTGAAAAAAAAAGAAGAAGCAGAAGAAAAAAAATAAACATTTACCTATAAACTCTTACTTCATCTTGTGGGTGGTTGGGGGCTTAGTCTGATAGACTGCTCTACCATCAATTTGAAGGTCTAAGGTTCAAGCCCAGCTCTGCCTGCCACATGTCAATGTGTCCTTGGACAATACACTAAATCCCAAATTGCTCCTATTGCCTCGTCAGGAAAACAAACTTCATAAAACAAACTCTCATCAAAACATGTTGGAAGTGGAGCAAAATATCCTCACTGTAAAGAAGTTTGTAGTGTTATCAGTTGTTTTTCATTTAAAAAGAAATGCAGTCAAGATCTGATAAAACTGCTACTGTAAAGCTGTTAGCTTTAATGCTAATCTTTGTACGTGTAGTCACTTCATTCTGCGTAACTACCCCTCTTCTGCTCTAAGGGACTCTGATTGGGCTATGGGTCTTCGGGCCGCTCACTATCATTGCAGATTGGAGCTTGGAAAGATGGACCTGCCTGATCACTGACATGAAATCAGACAGGTTCAGCTGCTGCGCAAGGTTACCTGGATACAGCAAACAAACAAACAAATGCCAGCAAAAAACATCCTCCTTGGCTGAGATAACTCGCACACTAGCATTGAAAACTAACTAGAACTAAACTAAACCTGAAAACAAAAAGTCAAAAGGAAATAAAAACTTCTGAAAAATCCAAACCCCTGAAACCAATCAGCCCAGTGAGGTCCAGCTACATGTATTGAGGATGTATTCCTTCAAGCGGGCGATTGCCATGCTTCATCCCATGTATTCATCTCGGTTTGTGTGAAGCTCAGAGATTGCTGCTTAAAGAATGAGATCATGCTCATAAGAAAAAGTTTGTTTGTCGAGTGAGATTTCCACTCTCTCCTCAGACTGCCTACATTTACTTTTCTCACTTCTTATCCAACTGGTGGGCTTCCACAAAATTAATTAACTTTCCGCTCCTCCCTCTCTCTGTCTTCTCTTGTTTCATTACTTTAATCTCCATCATCTCTTGCTGTTCTTCTGCCATCTTCGCTGTGGGCAAATAAATCCTCCTCCCTGGTCCTTCATATCACGACTCCCTGCTCCCTCTCTCCTCTATTGTTCACCTTTGCCGTCCTTTCCTTGTGCTGTCCCTTCTTTTCTTTTCTTGTTGACCTCAGTGACTGCAGGGTGAAGCTGTGGAGCTATGTGCCGGGTTTGACCCCGTGTCTTCCTCGACGGGTCCTGGCCATCAAGGGCCGAGCCACCAGCCTCCCATGATTGCTTCTCCTCTGCTCACCAACCCTCCTCCCCTCTGGTACTCTCTCAACTAATTTCAAACTCCTTTTCCTCAGCCATGATTCATTTCCCCTTCTTTGATTTTGCTTTCTTTCTTCTTCATCCTAACTTGGGTGTTACCTAAACTTTTCTGTTTGTCTCCGATTTGTTTTTTTTTGTCCTTTCAGTTAACACTTTTAATACTTTTAATTCTCTTAATATTCTTTTCTTCTTTTTCTGTTGTTTTGTCTTTTGGCCCAGTTTGACTGCTGGTTTTTTTGTGTGTTTTATGATGCTAGTACTTCATTTTCAGGCCACCGCCTCCGCTAAAACAAACACTTTCTCATTCACCGAACAAATGACTCATAGTTCTGCCAAGAATAACTTTTATCCTTGTATTGAAGTTCACGTCTGTCTGTGTGCATGTTGTTCTTCTGAAAGGAAAGTCTGACATTTTATGTATTAACATTTGACTTTTTTTTCACCCAGAGACTGATGAAAAGTGCAGTACAGCAACAATGAACTTTGCATAAAAACTGTTAGCTAGATACATTTATCTAGACTTCACTTCAGTCCAATATTGGTTTAGATTAATTGAGTGATACACAGTTTTTCAATTTTGCTTGTTTGGTGAATACACATTAAAATTAAAGACTGCCTTGTTATTTCTCCTTCTTAGCAGTTTTTTTGCTTTGGTGACCAAAGGTTAAAAAAACCCAAAACGATTGAGAATCCATTGAAAAACTCACTCTCAGCAAGTTTAACATAGGACATTTAACTCCTTAAATTTTTGCTAATGACAAATATTTTATGTTTGGGTTTCCCTGATTGACTTGCGTAAAACATCATGCTTTGCACTGGTCCTTTAGGTCATTAACACATCACAAGTAGAGTTTGTGGAAATATGCAATCAGAAATCTTATTGTTGGCAAGGTGACTTCTTCGTCCTCTTTCCTTGATCGTGCTTCACTAAAGTGACCAGAAGTTCTGCGTCTGAGAATCTCTACACAGTGATTGGGGGTGAAGAGAACCATTGAACTGACAGTTTAAAAAATAATTGAAGTATATATCAACATAAAATGTTTACCTTTAACATGTGTTTTTACCTGTGGGTAACAAGACATTGATACTTCTGATACCACTACCCCTGGCAGAGGATCTAATGATTTAACATGGACGGTAGACTGAAATACGGTAAAGTAAAATTTGTAAGTTCATTTCCTTACGTTAATGCTGCATTAAAGGAAATGCTTCATCATCTTGGGTATGCTGTCTTTTGTATTAGATGTCTTTACTACACCTGCTTTCATTTTCTTTTTAGCACGGATTAACCAAATCATTGGCTGCTGCAGTCTGCCATGATCTTCTTAACATAACTTAGTTTATGTGCTGCATCATAAATGTTGTGATGTCACGTTGACTCATCAGGTCCTTGCATAAAAGTAAAAAGTTTTTTCAGACAGCAGAATTTCACCGAGGTTTAACTCTTCAAGATGTTTGAACCAGTAGGGAACTGGAAAAGTGGAACTTAAACATATGTGCCTCATCAAATCCACAAATTGTGGAGATTCAGAGCCGGTTCATCAGTACCCAAGCCTGCTTGGCACCATAACATTTTACTTTGGCTAATTAAACAAGAAGAGGAGACAAGGAGAGGTTGAAGATAGATAGAGCTATGGTGAGGATTTATGATGCAACTAATTTTAAGTGCCAATGAAAATGATAATAAATCAGGTAAAGTTTACAAATAAAACAGAGTAATGGAGCTTTCTGTCTAACAAACTCTCACACCCACACATTCTGAATTATGCTATTTTTAACAAACACTAGTGCTGATGTTGGGCCTCTAAGTTTTGTAAAAACAAATGAGTAACAGAAAATGTAGTTTCATTTGCCAAATACAACTGAATTACGCTAGTGTGAGACTTCTGTGTAACATGCTATTTATTTATCTGAGCCTCACAAACTGATGAAGAGACAATAAATGGTTTTGCAGACAAATTTGGTGAAGTAAATTTCTATTTGCCTTGACCTAAATACATGATTGTCCTCAAGGTGCAATTTGGAGTAATATGCCAGCAGGAAGTTGATCAGCACCAGCTGTTAGCTGCACCACAATTTCCAACCAGCTGTCATTAGCCCTAAGTCGCCTGTATCTTGTCAGAGAAGATGGCGTAGAAGTTTTCAGCATGTATTTGTTCCAGTGTCATGAATAGAGCAAACTTTTTCCACACTTCTCTGAGAAGCCAAAGGAGTGTTTCTTTACTGACACAAATGGGGAAGGGTCTTTAAAGTGTGTGTGGGAATGTGTGTGTGAAGTCAACTTTCAAGTCAATCCTTCATGTTGTGTCTGATGTACAATGGGTTTGTTTAAAAAGAGAAAAACAGCTTGATTGATGTTCTGTTTTTTCTCTCTCTTTGTGGTATTCTCCTTTCTTTCCTTTGCTCATCATACCACCCCTCTTCTCTGTTTTCCTTCTCTCTCTGTAGCGACAAGACAGTGAAGATCTGGTCATCAAAGGTTTGGAGGAAGAGGTGACAACTGCAGTGACAGAGGGTTCCCTATTTGTCGGCCATCTTGCCTGAGCTGCTACCACAAGCACCAAGACACTGAAAACACAGTCTCCAAGCAATCAAGGTCTTTTTTTTCCTTCTTGTCAAGGTGAAAAATGACAAAGTGGAGTTGGAAAATATTCAAAGGCAAAAAAATATTTGTCTTTCAATTTTTTTTTACTGCCAATTTAAAAGTGCCATTCAGGTGTGACGCTGAAGGGACAAGAGAAACCTAATGTTTTGAGGCTGTGGGTACACAAAGAGATCAGTTTCTCTCCTGACGTGAAAACTGCCACAGCCTGGTGAACAATGGAAAAAAGTGTCCTTCTGTTCTTTCTCGATTGTTTTTGAACTCATAAGGAACAGCTGGAGAGGACTTCCAGGTCTATGACAGACTCGTGCTTCTTGAAAATGTTGTTAAAAACTTGCAGCATGGAGAAAAAATTAATCCATATGTAGACATCTTCTCCATCTAAGACTGTTTGCACTGATGAACATTGTGACTTTTTTGAAACTGAACACAAGTGTGTTCACGAAGGAGACTGATGGAGAAATAAGACTGAAAAAAACATTGGATTCTCAGCTGGAAACTCCTTCCAGTCTTTTTGTTCATTACGCTCAGTTCCTCACTGAAACTTCATTATGAGTCATGTTTTTGATGACATTAACTTATTTATTGTTTTCCCTACCTCAGTTGTTTTGAACTTTGGCGTGAGGTGGGCAGGAACATTTTTACAGGTCTCTGTGTTCAAACACCAGGTGCTTGACATTTTGAAGTCTTTATTTGATGCCTGGCTCTTCATCTCTGCGTGGACGTGCCCTCTGTGGCCCTCCAGCTATCAGCCTGTCTAGCTGCTGACCTTGCAAACAGGAAAGCACATGTCTTTTTGGTAACACCAACCCCAGAGGAATTTCACTAGATTGTATTATTTGTTTTTTAAAGTGCTAACCACAAAAAAAAGAGATACCCCTTGTGCATGTATGTTTGATACCTACAGTGCACACTGCTGTTATGTTTGTAAATCTGCTGAGGCCAAAGTGTGACATTTTGACTCAGCCGTATATAGTCCATACCTGCAGTTTATACTTAACACAGGTGGTTGATGGGTACTACCAGTGCCCTTGAGGCTGTCCAAACACTAGACGATTTTCAGATCATCACAGATTTAAAAGACCTGCCAGCATAATAATTCACTAAACATACACACTGGGTGACTCAGCTAGACCATAAGACCACTTACTTGCCTTTTTTTTTAACAGTTTCTCGGTGGAGATTGCATGAGAACTCATAAAAACCTACATAATCCAACTTGAAATGAGAAGAGTGAAAAAGTATTGAGGAAGCCTGTTCTAGTGCTTGTTTTGTTTTGCAACCAACACAAATCGCAAGAAAAGCATGTTGACGTCCTGCCTGACATGACAGACTTGTGGTCTTAATGTTGAGAGTTGTACAACCACACAAGCTGACAGGTCTCCATCTGGTCACTCTTACTGTATCTAGTTGGTATTCTGTCTTTGGCAGCCTGACCTGGAGTCATGAATATAATATGTACTCAGATTATGGTAATTTGGAGCTGATAATGGGAGGCCCATTTATATCAAAGATACATTACTCGTTGATCAGAATTAATGCTTCAATCTGATCCCTATAACCTATGTCATCCCTTAAAGTCTCCTTAACAGTTTAAGTCCCTGAATTGCTTGTTTACACTTGCCCCTCACAGCAGGAAGTTTTCCTGCAGTTTGCCTTTTAGCAGGGAAGTTTCAGGGTAAAGTCTTGCTGAGCTGTTAGCTTAAAAAAAACCCCGTCAACGTGTTCGCTCCTACTGCTATTCAGTCGTCTTCTTAAAGCAGCAGCAGTAAACTCCTCCAAACTTTTTTTACAGGCCTGCAGACTAAAAATGGTTATCCAGTGTTGAAATCTATGTTAAAATTTTCACCAAAGTTGGCAGGATAAAAGCTTGTTAGCTAGGTAAATGAAGCAATTTGACATCCTGGTGGTAAATTGACTACGAAAGAGTACCTGTACAATCCTGTCAGTAAAATGGCTATTAGGTAAAGTGTTTAAGGTCCTGTTGATAAAAGGACTAGAGTAGTGCAGGGATGACATACTTATTATGTCTAATTATTACTATTCACCGTGTTCTTGAAACATTGCTGATAATAAGGTGTGTGGAGAACAAAAGTTCATGAAATTGACATGTTTTGTTCTTTGTGATAATCTTCATGAACTTTACCCTCAAGCTTTTTTAAGCTGAAACACAATCAGTGGGAGTAATAACCTATTATGAAGCTAGTATGGGACACTCCTCTTTATCAAATAACTTGATTGAAGTGGTCCTCATGATTGTGGCCATAGTGCATTGGTTACTGTTTATTAATAAAAAAGCAATTAGGGTCCCCAGCTTATTGTTGTCCTTATTAGCAGTTTGTTAGCAACGGTCCTGTTGAACACACAATAACACTTTAAAATTCAAAAGCGTGGCAATGTCAGATGCATTTTATTTTTCAAGTAAATGTTAAAATCTCTCATTCATGTGCTCTTCACAGATCTTATTTCAGGTATTTATCCAAAAGAGCTTTCACAAATCCTGCCTATAGCCTTGGGGACCTCAAAATTTTAAATGCTAAATCACTCCTGCATTTTGGACTCATTTCTGCACCACTCTATTTGGCCAGGGGTTTAAGTACAAGTGGTAAAATGGCTATTAGAAAGGTTAAAACACAAGTTGTGATTGGTGTCAATGCTTAGCATTTGCTGGTCTGTTCAAAGGTGATAGCCCGGTTCCCATCTGTTCTTATTAATCTTAATTTGATTTTTGAAACTTAAGGCCTTGAAAAGTCTTTAGAAAAGTATTTTTCTTTTAGATAGCATCTGAAACCATCTTTATCATATATTTTTTGGCCTCTTTAGGGACTGCTCTAGAAAACACTGGAAAAATAGAGACATCAAAGTGTCCCTTGTAAAGTAAGCATTTAAAAATCTCTGTCCATATGCCCACCCCCTTGTCTGTGTACTTTACCCTTTTTGATGAAGCAATGCAGCTTGATAACGTATTAATATGTGGCGCTTTATACATTCTAACATTGTCACCTTCAGCAATCAGCATTTAACAGCATTACAGAAGAAAGTACAGCACTCTGCTGATTGCAGTATCCTTTGCAGAGCAAAAGAGGGGTTAATTAATGAGGTCTTAAAACGTCTTGAATATGATTTTAAAAGCTGTGCAGGAACCCTGTGACTGATTGGTAGCTACAGCAAACATATTTGATATTAAGGAGGCACTGACCCAATTAGGAATTAAAATTAACCTTATTGACACCATTGACTTCTGCAGATTCACTGCAACAAATTATGTTTAAAACCTGTCTCAAAATCGTCTAGTGTTTACCAGCCTTACTCTCCTCTGCCTGGTTTCTATTTCCCTCTGATCTTTAAGGTTAGCGACTGTATCAGTCCGAGTAGCCTCCTTCCCAGCTACTGAACTTCTTTGGGAGTCATTTTTAATTAGAGGTCTCACTGCTCTACCGGCTGCTTTTCAAGCGAGATTACTCGGGTGAAAGTAGGTCATAACTGAGGGGGGATTTCTTATTAAAATCCCAGTTTTTCTTCCACCCACTTCTTGCTGCTACATTTAAAGGCAGGAGGAAACTTCCTGCCCCCGTGCACTGATGTACAAATCTGTTTATGAGGCAAATTACATGTGAGGGCAAGCACACACACAAACACATGCACCAAACACACAGACACAGGAGTTCAGCGGATGTTTCGGTCATCAATCTCGCCTGATAGGTCTTGGCATCCCTCACTGTGTTGATTTAGTGTCTCTTTAATGAAGCAGATTCAGCACCGCAGCACTCCACTGACACACACCCCACAGGCAAAAATAATAACCCAAGTCTGAAAAGTCACTTCACTTAGCCTTTTGTTGTCTGATGCTTCTGGACAAAGATATTAGCAAGTGTGCACATCACTTAGTTTGTTAGTGTGTTTGGCCAAAATGATTTATAAGTCTATTTTCTTGTTAATGCTTTATTGCCTCATAAACACAGTTCATGTTTGTTAGTGACACATCATCATAGTAGAGTTTTGTTTAACTCTAAAATCAGTCTTTCCATTAAGAAAAAGAATTCTCTTGTGATTAAGTGTATCTTCCTTATAAAAGAGCCAAAACAAATGTAGTGTAACTGAACAAAGCTTTGACCATAAAATTGCTGAGGCTGGTTAATGCTTTCTACAAACTTCCTGAAGAGAATATTTGCTGCTTTTATCGCCAACTTAAGGCTGAAGCTGCCTAAGCTCTCCAAAAGCAATGTTATGGGTTTTGGGGTCACGTTTATGAGGTATTGAGGGTGGGAATAAAAATGTGTCTGCGGGTTAAGTTGTAAAAGTGTTCTTGGTTTTTATATATTGCTACACTTAGAAACTCAGGTAAAGTCTTCAAGATATTTGTAATGCTTTGGTAATGACTCAACCCTTTGACTTTAAGTCACTTTTTGATTCAACCAAATGCCTTGTTTTTGATTTTATTTTGCTTTGACGTAAAGGTACTGTCACCTTTTCCATATTTCATTTCTTTTTTTCCATTCTGTTCCCTTTACCTATCATCAATGTACTGTGCTTTATTTGAGCAAAATGTTTGCATCCTTATGACATAAACAATCTGGTCAAAACTGAAAGTTTTGCAACTCTGAGATGTGCACTGAATTTTGAACATAATTTCATGTTTGAAGTATGTAAAAATGTTATAATTGTGTAAAAGTTCAACTAAAGAGTTGGGATGATTGATTCTTACTGTGTTTGGTGGGGATATTAAGCCCCCTTTAAAACAGGGTCCATTCTCTGACCTTACATCAGGCTCTGTTGGGCTCTTCACTCTTCATTTATCTGTGCTAAGAAGCCAAACTGACCCGGCTAATATTGCAGATTTCTAACTTCATTTTTTCTTCTGTGACAGATTAACCATATTTAAACAGGAGCCATTTTCATCTGACAGTATGTTTAGGACGTGAAGCTAAAAACTGTGATCTTCTGGTTGCAAAGTTAGATCATTTTTTTGCTTTTTGATTCATCAGCAAAGTAAAAGATGGGTTGTCAAATTACAATTATGAATCAGGCTATGTTTCAAGGTTGAAGCAACACATTTGAAAACTCACTTTCTGGTTAGAGGCTATGATTAGCATCCAGCTACTTCATTTTAAAGTGATGTTGTTTTGCTGTTTTATTTGTTCGTAATAGTCAGATCACAGCAATTAGCACAAGTCTTTAACACACTCCAATAAAGATACATCAGTACTTAGCTAGCAATATAGTTAAATAAGTGAGGGCTGAGAATTATTTTAATGCCATCATTAGCTGTTCACTTTAAGACTTTACTAATATGTTTTTGTTTTATTTGTTGTTGACTGTAGCCAACAAGTGCACTCCTTTGTGAGCGAGTTTTTGACAGTGTTACAGGATCAGATAAAAAAAAATTCCTAGCTAATGACCGCTAGCTAAAGTTAATGTTAGCATGGTATTTTTTTATTTAAGCAGCTGACTTTTCTTTTGTGGAGGCACATAATGTTTTTTTGGAACCATGTTAGCTGTTGACTTTGCTCCTGTTCTTGACGTAATTGTGAAGTTCCAACAGCCAGCTTAACATTAACATTAGCATTCATACACTAGCTAGCATTTGTGTTTGTAGCAATGTTTAGGAGTGGCACAACTTCATGATGATAATTTCTGAAGGTCATCTGAGCGAAGAATTGCTGCGGATTGTATCAGCAGTTGTAATATAGCGTTACAAGATCATAAAGGCATATGGTAAAAAAGCTAAAGACTATAGTGCTTATCTAAATCTAAGAAAGTAAAAAAAATGTTTTGTTTTAACTTTAAATATGGCCTGATATATGTTCATTTTTCCAATCCATTGGCTTATCAATAGATAAGTTGGTTATAAAATGATGAATGTTTGCCAAATCCCAAATTTAAGAATTTTTCAACCCGTAACTAGCAGCCCAGCATTACAACAGCATTATGTTCAGCATTATTTCAGAGTTTCAGCCTCCCACCCTCTACATCAAGTCTGCAAAATGGGTAAACTGTGAATGCTGAATATTAAACGTTTCTTGTAATACTGTAACTTTAGACTTTCCTCTTGGTGCTTGTATATTAGCTGAAGGATGCATGATGTTAGTGATGCTCATCGACTGACTGATTGGACATCTCAAACAGAAATTCACTCCTGCTGGTGCTGTTCTTAACACTTGAGTGAATGTGTTATCAAAGCTTTTTAAAGTATTTGACAATTTGTTTGGATCTAGAAGCTTTACCTTGTGTGCTTCACAAAAGATGCTTTCTGGAAAGTTTTTGCTGCAGCCAAGCAGATGCAGAACATTTTAATCTGCCTTGGATCAGCCACACCCAAAGTAAGCCAAAGGTCAAAGGCCTTTAGAAGCTATGCCAATGTGAGCACCGTTTCACTTATTGATGATGTGTAAATACATGTGTCATACCTTTTTGAATATTAAAGAGTATGTTGAGGTTAACTGACCATTCTCATCAGCTGATCTTGGAGTAATCTCTGCAAGTTAGGATTAACATGCACTTTCGATTATGAACACTGCTGTGAATGCCATGGACTTAGTTTACAAAGACAGAATTGATGAATCTCTAATGGAGCTTAAAGAACTGAAAATGTACTTAAAAGAATTCATCTGTGAAGCTCCGAAGTAGGTTTAGTAATTGATGTTTGTGCCGATACGCTATGTAACATAACAAACAAGTCTTAGAAAATCAGTGTCTAGTATGTCCCTGCCTTTAAAGTCCCTCTTTTTACAGCAAATGGCTTTGAAAATGAGAATTTGATCATCCTTATTTCCCCGGCCGTCTGCTGGCATTTTTCATGGAGTAATATCACTGACCACAAACAGCTCATATTACTCCATGAAAAATAAAATCAGAGACTCAAAATGAGAATGACTTTATTCTCTCTCCTCCAGCAGATCTTAGAATCTCTGCAATGGCCTTTTGCAGAGGAATATCGTCACACTTAATGTTTTATTGAGCACTGAGTGAGTATTTTTTAAGCAATACCTCTCTAATACCTAATTGGTAGACCACCTCGAGGCTATATTTTGAAGCAGAGAATATAAAATCAGTGTATTGTAGCTTAATGCTGTCACCTTTAGTCGCTGTTTGACCAAAGCCAAATTTCACTCAAACAGCTAAAAAAAAGACTCATATAAAAGTAAAGCAATTGTTTGTCATTAATCTTTACTTTGCCCCCCACCAGTATAAAACACGGAAGCACAGACCTAAAATCTCTCAATGGGACACACAGCTACAACAGAAAGCTGCAGTAATTAAGTATTTGTGTGACCAACCAGGGTGTGAGCATTGCATAGGTTTTGTCAACAAACAGTCTGGATTTGTTTTCCATGAGTTTTTGGTAGGGATGCACTGATACCACTATTTTACAGACCAAGTACAAATACAAGTTACACCATTTGTGGACTTTGGTCTGAAGGAGGGACTTGGCAAAAAACTTGGCCGGATTATTATATAGCGATTGCCCTGCTCTAGTGCTCATGCTTTGTCAATTATGTGCAGCATTTTTATAAAGATGATCAAAAAAAGTTGGGTCATGTCCACATGCAGGCGGGTATTTTTAAAAAAAATGGGAATGTATGCATTAATGGACATTTACTTGTAAATACATGGGATTATAGTGAAGTGGCTAATTTTCATCCTTAGTCCCATTGGCATTGCTTACAGAATTATATAAATTCTGAAAAATACACTAACATTGGCTCTTTCTCTTTGTTGTTACCTCAAGCAATGCTTCAAAGATTAAAATAACCTCGCTAATAATGAGGGCAAATCCTGGCGTTTCTGTTTTAGAAATGACTGTGCAAAATGGCCGCCCATGGTGGTCCATGTATGCAGCTCTTTTCTAAATGCATTTATTCAAAAGGGCCACAATCAAGCTTCCTAATCATGACATCACACCACGCAGTCTCACGCATAGAAATACTTTATTATGAGGGGGAGATATGTCAAACACATTTAGGGGCATATAAGACAAAAAACAGCATCTAAATTGTAAAAATGGAAGTCTTTGCAAAGATATTTGCACATACATTTTTTGTTATCACAGATATTGTTGCATGATGTTGTAAGGATTAAACAATACACATGCATTTTCACGAGGACCAAGATGTTTTTTTAAGTTAATTTGGGCAGAAAGGATTATAATTTTCTAAAACGCAAGAACCTTTTTCAAAAATGCTCACCATCTTGTGGATATGACCAGTGCTTTCTATAGCAGTCTGTCTGGTGTTGTATAAAGAAAAAAGATCAGTGTCAAGCTGCCATTCAGACTGATTGTGTGATTTCCAATCCAACCTTAACATCTTAAGACAAAAGAAAGAAACCTCAGTGGTCAGTGACTCTGCATCAGCCTCGTGCCTCCGCCAACAGGCCTCACTGCCTTACAAGAACAGAATGTATCTGTAGGACTTAAATAATCGTCCACCTAATATCCTGAATCTGTAACACCCTCCTTTCCAGGATTGTAGATGGTCCTACAGATTGTGTGAGTAAGACGACGTCTCTGCTCACTTTATCAGTACAGCTGAAAAGACTTTTGCCTCAGGCTGCTGAAGGGATGAGATCGCTTTTAGACACAATCAAGAAGGCTGCTGATCAAGAGGGCACTTCACTGCAAACCGCTATCACACTGAAAAAACACCTATTCTTCTGCAGCTTCCAGGGCTGTGCTTTGCAGTGTTTTTTCAGGTTCGCGTAGTCACATGGATCTCTGTTGTAGTGATACATAATGTCTGTGTACTCATGGGACTTAAATGCAGGGTCAAAGGTCATTTGTGCCTTTTATTGCACAGACTACTCCCTCTTAAATAAGTGTAAATGTGTGTACAGTTTTTTTTATATATATGACAATGTGCATGTGACAAAGCCATGTAAAATATCATTCTGTAAATATTGTAAGTAAGTATTTAATGAAGGATCCAACCCTCCCTTAAGACAATAAATAAGTTAAAATAAACTGTGCTTTGAGTTGTCTTTTGTGTCAATACAAAAAGAGTTTAATGAGCGCTATTATAAAGGACATCTGCACTGAGGTTAAAATTATATCATTACCTCCGTCGAGGAGGTTATGTTTTTGCCGGCGTTTATCTGTCTGTCTGTTTGTCTGTTTGTTTGTGTTCAAAATAACTTGAAAAGTTCTGAACGGATTTGGATGAAATTTTCAGAAATTGTCGGAAATGGGATATGGAAGAGCTGATTAAATTTTCCGGATGATCTGGGTCACCGTCTGGATCCAGGAATTTTTTAAAGGACTCTTTAACATTGCCAGATAGGACCATTTTTGCCAAAGTGGACCGAAGCTGCTTGGCAGAGGTCTGCGCTCTCTGAGTGCTTTTCTAGTTCTATCATTGGAATCTGAACAATTTACAGGGTTTACACAGTTGCTTGAAATCCTTAAAGATGCATGAATTGGATTGTGTTTCAAAGTTTGTAACATATTTGGATTTTGGATGAAGTTATTGAACAACTTCCAGATATTACTCCATGTGTTTTTTTTTTTTTTTTTTAAAAAGGGCCACCTGACCGAACAGTTTGCATATTAGATAGAAAAACAAAGCCTGCAACATCAATAGCTGACAATAGATGCAAAAATGTTGGGAAAAGTAACATTTTCTCTTGAGGAAATAAATATACATATATCATATATTCATTATATTATATTATATATTCAATGTCATACAGAAAAGCAGGAGTGGAATCAGTCACTGTTTTCCATGGGTCATCATTTTCACATTTTCAGGAAGAATCTATAGAGTCTCCAACTCTGATACAAGTGGCAACTGGACTGGTTCAGATCCTTAAGGACGTTTTGCCTCCTCCAACAGGCTTCTTCAGTTGTAAGAGTTGACTGGCGAAAAGCTAGAAATATCAGCCACTGTCAACCATTAATATGCAAACGGATGGTCACCTGGGGGTCGTGGCCTGACTTCTCCTAATAGTTCGACCAGTGGGCACTTCCTGGGTTGTCTGGGGTAGCTGTTTGGCACTTTGTTCCTGGGATGAGTTGTTGTTTGGATTGTTTATGAAAGAAACTGAATTATTTGTAGATGATATTACATGTCTTTTTTCCTGACCTCTGTTCAACAGTAGTTACTTCGTCTTGACAGAAGAGACTTCCTTGACACCTCGAACCAATCCTCTGGATAAAATGCAGATTTTGTATCAGCATTGGAGAACCATGACCTGGATGACTGAGAAACTACACAGAAATCCATTGAAATGTGTCATCTGTTTGGCAAAATGTTTTTATTTGACTTCATTATTTTTTTCTTCAATATGCCATCTTCTATACACTGCTATTGCAAAACACAATTCAGGTTGCTTATAGTCTAATAACTGTTTTTATATAATATGGAAGTGAACAGGTATTATTAAGTGGAGGGATAGAATTGATCCTTTGTCAGCCTCACCCTCCATGGTTACTGTTTCAAGGTCAGACAGCTTCTCTTGTAGCCAGAACCCCTGCCAGAACTTTCTAAAATACCTAGCTATTTGACTATCCTTTATTCATCTAATTGATTTGATGCTATTAAAAGCTTAGTCATAATGAACGTCTAAAGACAGAGGCAGAGGATAGTGTAAAAGATATTTAAAAAATTCCAAAACTGAGAACATAATTACAAAATACAACCAATATCCAGTGTTAGTGGTGTTACTTAACTTTAGCTGTCCTCCCATGGCATCAACAAAGTGCTTGTTTAGCAAAAAGTATAAATAACAGGTGGTATTTTCCGACCAGCCTTATTTACCAAAATTAGCATTGAGTTGATGTTAATACTGGCTAGCTAGTGTTACAGAATATCAACTTAAAACTTAAACTACAAGTACTCTGAAAGCACAAACCTCTGCCAAAGTATTTCTGACACTATTTGCCCTATTACCCAATGTAAAGAAATGAAAGAAAAAAAAATCTTGATCCACAACAGGATTGAAATCACCACCAAAATCGAATCACTTGACTGTGACCAACAATCCCTGAAAATTCATTAAAATCCATTAATAACTTTTAAAAAAGTTAAAAAAAAAAAAGGTATCTTCTGAACAAACTAACTAACAAATGTTCGCAAAAACAAAAACTCCTTGACTGAGGTAATTATGCTAACATTGACAGGGATTTGAAATTAACCTCTGGTTGGGAAACAATACTTAAAAAAAAATTCCAGATATTGATGCAGGTATCTAAGGTCAATCTTACAGACATGCAAAGCATTTCTTTCAATCATGTTTGTCTGACCAGAAGTAACCCAGCAACTATTGCTTTACAAGGTGACTCTCTGATTTGCTGACCAGCTGACCAGACGGCCAACAAAAGATACCATCAATAAATATACATTTTTTTTAATTTCCTGATTACTTTTTCATTTTCATTTTAAGTATGAAAATAATCATTTTTTTCATACAAATAATAATGAAACAATTAACAAAATGTGACATTAAAATTAATATTTCTGGTAATATAAGTACTGAAGTGGATGTAAATATCTGATGCAGTGAAATCAGAAAATGATATTACTCTATAGTAATTTATGGTGTATTCACTTTTGTGATGCACTGTGCTTATATGTAACTTCTTTATGGTAAGCAGTGGTAGACAATGTCTTCCCTGTGATTATCTTTAATACACTTGTTCTTTAAATAAAGTAGTCATGATCTTTGGCATTTACTAGTCAGTCTGCATAATGCAGGATTTGGCTCTTCATTTTGTCCTGTCTGAAGACAAAAGCAGAAATGAAATGAGCCTTCACCTCGCAGATGGAGAAGGAGTTTATTGGTCATTCGCGGTAAACACACAAACAGGTTGTAATGGATGAGATAAAGACATGGGGAGATGTTTGTCATCCAGATGCATTCTTTTCTACCCCTGGGCTGGAGATACAGACTCAGAACTCATACATCTTCATTTCCGGTGCAAACTCTGATCATTAACTTGAGTCGAGCTTCGCTTGTCCCAGCAGCGACTGGAGACGCAAGTGCTGTGATGTACGACGGCCATTACTGCCTCGGAGGAGGAGGCTGCAACCATTTGAAAATGCCAGTCACAAACAAACATCCATACTCAAACCCTGTCACGTCGCAGCTGAATGTGCTCCATCTGCTTTCTCTCCATATGATAAACTCCAGAAATTTCATTTAGATGTCTCCTTTAGTTTGAGTACACTTCAATGCTCCAGTGAGTCTGTTCTTACACGCTGATCCATCAATCTCTGTCCTGCTCCATCAATCACCCTGTAAGTGTAAAAATCTGTTTGAAATCCTGCAAAATACTCCAACAGAAGGGTGAACACACACATCCATTCACTTCTAGGGAGTTAACTAAATAAAGTTAAATCCAGCACGATAAGACATTTCCTCTTTCAAGGGGTTAGGACTGCAGTTGAGTTGGTTGGTTAACTACATTTATAAATAAAGACCTAATTCTAATGACAAAAATTGAATGGTTTGGCTTGACGGCTTGAATGGGCATTCATGGTCCTCAGAGGACAATATTTTGATTTAATTGCACCAGCAGGTTGAACATTTTATGTTATCTAATTTGTTTATTTACAAAATAACTGTAAAAAAATGACTTTTTACATTACTTTGAATGACTTTTCATATCTGCTGTGATCATGATGAAATCTTGTACTGATCTAAGCATTAAATTAGAGTTTGAAGTGTAGTTATTGTCCTACCTTTTTAATGAGAAATAATGATATACATATCAATAGCCTCTAAGCAGCACCCACATTTGAAAGCCTGATACAACAACATATCCCCTACCACTCATCACATGCCATAAACCAACCAGAGGCTCGTATTACTTGAAAGCTCTCGGAGAGCGCAAACCTCTGCCAAGGTAGCTCACATATTGCTGTTTCATCTATAAGCAATCGTTCCATGATAAAGTTAGCATCATAATATGATTCCTTGACCCTGAAAACCCACACCTAGCACTTGAAATCATGTTGATATCATTATTAGTTAGGCAGTTATTGAGCAAAAACTATCGTTTGCTAATGGTGGTTATCTGGATCACCACCAAAATCTAATCATCTTTAAATTGGGCCATTACCAACATCTCCTGAAAATTTCAGCAAAATCTGTCTAGTAGTTTTTGTGTAATCTTGCTGACAAATAAACAAACAAATAGACAAACAGACAGAAAAACAAACAAACAAACAAACATACGCTGGCAAAAACATAACCCCCTTGGCAGAGGTAACAAAAATCGAAGGTAAATGTGGATATATGTGGTTGAATCTAAAAAACTGTGGAATCAAATGTCTTTATTTGTCACAATTATTAAATATTACAGAAATAATTTAACATTTCAATATATAAAAATATGTAATCTCAGACATGTTTATATGTTTAATGCATAGGTGTAAGTATATTCTGTAATGCCAGTGCTCTGGTAACAGCTAAAGCAGGATAAAGTGTGCTTTTGGATTATGTATCCTTTCACCCTAAAGCTTACACATCCTTCAGGGCATCACTTTTGAACACAATAACTCTAAATTACTTTAAAGCATTTTCTTAAAACTGCAAAGATGTGCACCTTGGCTGTTTTAAAATACTGACTACATTTGCACTGTGTTCTTTTTTGAGAAAAATTTAGAGTGCAGTATACCAAAGATTCCCATATGTCATATTGTTTTGGAAAAAGACAGCAGTAAGCCTTGGATTAGTCCTCCTGGTGAACTGTTTCACATGGGGCAGCGCACCAGTAGATCAGAGGTCAGAATGATGGACAGCAGCAGAATATTTCCATGGCGACAGCATCAGCTTTATGGCATGAGTATTAATTCTCTGACATTTACTGTGGATGAATGCAAATGAAATCTTGGTAAATTAATATATCCAAATTGTTTGACCAGTGGTTTTCAAACTTGGCTTGCCCAAGGCACTTCTACAATCAGTCTTAAACCCCAAAGCATACTATATTTCTATCCACCCAAAAAAGCCACTTTATCACGCTCTGAAATATTTTATCCGCCTGTGCAATTGTTTTCAAAACGCCTTAAAAATCAGAAAGCTAAATGTATTACTTTGAAATCTTTATCTGTTCTTATGATTGGATTCACAAATTTAGAAACAAATATAAACTTGACAGTGAAACACAAGTTTAAACTTTTTTCTCAACAAGGTGAACTGATTGAGACTAAAAAACTGTAGTCAAGTGCAGGGTCTGCAAACTGCAAAAAGACGGTGATTTCTCATATGTTTAATGGTAAAAGTTGCTGAGTCTTCCACTGTGTAAAAAACATTTATGCACCCAAAGAGTAAATTGAAAATTGAAGGTAAAAAATATATAAGATACATGATCATACATTTTTTTGGATAATAAACACTTTCTCGAAGACACACCTAAACGTGCTTAAAAGCACATCAAACTCTCTCTATATATCACTTTAAAGATTTTTTTTCCATAAAGATGCTACAAAATAGCAGGAATAGTCATTACCTGGGCTATTGATCACTTTGTTCACCAGAAACAAAGATCATCTGAGTGTATTTTACATCGAAGATAGAAAAAGGACAGTCCTGTACCTTTTCAGCAAATGCATGTCCCTGTGGGTAAATCATCTTGCATCCACCATGAATCCTATTATAACAGGAACAAAGAAGAAGGCACTGCGAGAGACAGAGACACAGTCAGAGCCTGGGTAAAGGCTCACAGAGGATTTTTATACAGAAGTCATAAAAAAATAATCAAAAAGAGAGACGCCCACTGTTTCACAGATGCACACAGTGAGCATCTGCAGGACCACTAAACAAAGCCTTGGACTATCAGCTAAATAGTGAGGGCTAATCCCATTATACTCTCTCTCTTTGAGTCCAGTTTCATAAAGCGCACATACACATAAACGCGGGCGTCCACATCAGAGGGACACAGTCATTCATGAACATAGGCGGATAATTAAAAAGAACAAAGCCTGTTTGTAATGGTGTGTTTTTGAGGAAAGGTTGCAGGCAATATTCATGAATGTGTTTAGTATTTAATTCATTCAACGATCAGTTATGCCGAGTTTATTTTAGGTTATATTGTTCATTCACAGAAACGTATCAATGTAATTTTAGATAATGATAAAGGTCAGTCCTCACTTTCCACTCTGTTGCTGAGAAATTCAAGAAGTTTAAACTCAAGAGCTTTCACATTATGATGAGCACAATATTTAAAATTCAGAATAAAAATCAAGGTCTGTCCGTGTCTTTATGTTCATTTATTTAGTGATCAGTTTCACACTTCGGAGACAATATCTATTTTCTTTCCTTACAGAATAAATGTTAGGATAATGCTAAAATTAGATCACTTTTGAGGTCTCTTGTAGCCGTAAAGTGGTTGTTAGAGTAAACAGGGTCAGAAGTGACATCACAAGGGGTTGGGGTGGGAAGGAGAGACAGCACCTCTGTTCACCAGGGGCAGGTGCTGTGTGAGTAAAGCAGAGCAATAAAATGGAGGACGCAAAGATGCAAGACACTGGAGACAATGAGTTACCATCATTGATTTGTTCTTTACAAGTCACCTCCCTGCAAGGTTTATGTTGCACCTTCTAAACCAGAACAACCAACTACCAAGTCCAACTACCAAGTGCACACCTGCCTATGACAACGAGAAAGAGTTGATTATGTTTTGGGGGGGGGGGGGGTTGAATGTGGATGCAGACTGAGGAATTAAAATGCAGTCACAGGGCAATTTTTCCACATTTTCGGCAAGAATCCAATAAATTCTCAACGGATTTGCATAATGTTTTCAGGTAATATTGATAATGGCACAGGGGAGAACTAATTCAATTTTGGTAGTGAAATGTATCCAGATGCAGATCCAGGAATCTTTCAAAAGATTTGTTAACAGTGCGAGATAGGGCGGTTTTTTATAAATTTTCCAAAATTCTTCTGACAATGTCCGAAGATGTCTGTGCTCTTGGAGCACTTCTTGTTTGTTCTGGAACTATTAAAAAAATAAATCAGTAAATAAAAGACATAACTGTCAAACTAAGAATACACACTTAATTTAATTTTGTAGAATTAAGCCTATAATTTAATTAAGTGTGCATCAAGAGTAGTTTGTATTTTGTTTTTATATGCAAATGTTTTTCTTGAACAGTGTTTTGTCATTTCAATAACTTATTAATTGGCCTTCAAGTATCGTATTATCATTCTTAATATTATTATTATCATATCATCACCTATTGTTATTCAATTATCATATCAAGTAGACCAAATTCTACCACAAACTAGTGCACCAGAAGCACAAACCTCCACCAAGGCTTTTTCCAACGTTGTCAGGCGAGTTATTGTCAAAAATGTGAAAAAACATTCCCTTTCTCACAACATTCAAAAATCCGTTACAAACTTCCTGGACCCACATCTGGATTTGGATCACTGCCAAAATTGAATCACTTCTTTTTTATGTCATGACTATTATTCCCTGGAATGTCATTAATCCATTTATAACTTCTTGTTTGATAACAAACCAACAAAACACACAAACTAACAAAATGCAGGCAAAAACATAACCCCTTTGGTGGAGTCAATTAGACAATGAAATGTCATGGATCTTCACACAGAGATATTTACAACTACAACAGACTTAATCTGGACTTGACTTGGGGAAAGGCACAAAACCTCAAGCTCCCTGGTTTTAGAAAAAGGTTGTGCTCGTCAGCAGAAGACAGTGTAGCAGCATAAGGGCTCAGTTATGTTGTCCTCACAGATATGTGCACTCACACAAACTGCAGTGGTATCTGACAGAGACACTTTGTTTTTAATACTCTGTGAGGCTTACTCTTCACTGTAAACTGATATTCTCCTAAACTGTAGGGGGCAGTGCCTTCAGAAAACATCACATCCGTAGCATGGTCTGCTGAAGTTATCAAAGGAGAATCCTTGCTTACAACATGAAGAACCACAAAGAGGAGGGTCTGCGGTTACCCGTGCTTGTACTGTCTGTACAGTCACTATCATGAGGAGCTTGATGGAGACTGAGGGATAGATGAGGAAGTATGTGTTTTATATGAGAAAATATAAGAAAATGCTCTATATGAGACATAGAATGCATTTGTCGATCAACTGACAGTGGTGGCTCCTCATAGTTAACCATCTTGTTGTCATTTGTGCCTATCATCTGTGCTGGTCAGGGTTAATGGGATGAGTGTATGGTGAAAATCTGCCACACGGGATCCTCCAGAAGGGGTGTCTTGTTGTGTGACATGTTGCCTGTGCAGACACTCCTGACTCTACAGTTGTGTCAAGCAGGAATACTTGGAAGCCTACAAGCACAGCAGAAAGACAAAACAACACCTGACCTGTTTGAATAGGTATAGATTTAGAGGTGGGCATGCATCTGTTAACATAATTATCTGTATTATGACTCTAAATTAAATAGAACTGTCTGAGTTTATTTGGAAAAGTAACATAATTAATCCCTTAACTTTGGTTAAATTCAGAATTTGTGGAAGTCATTTTAAAGAAAATGCTGTCTAGGTTTTCCCACAGTCTCTTTGTTTTCTAGACCTAACCAGAGCAAGAGAACACTGCCTCATGTACAAACCCCAACTCCAGTGAAGAAAGGACGTTGTGCATAACATAAATGAAAATAGAAAGCAATGATTTCAAACCCCTTTTGACTTATATCCAATTGAATACACTACAAAGACAATATTTTCAATGTCCAAACTGATAAAATGCATTTATTTTTTTCAAATATTCACTCATTTTGATTATCATACCCGTAACACAGTTCAAAAAAGCTGGGACTGGGGAAAAAAAAAAAAAGAGAACATTGAGGAATGCTAAAAAAACACCTGTTAAACAGCTTAACTGGAAACAAGTGAGTGCCATGAGTGGGCAAAAAGCCAGTTATTCATAAACAAGGTCATGGAGAAGTTCACTTCTTTGTCAACAACTATGTGAGTAAATAGTCCAGCAGTTTAGGAACACAGTTTTTCAATGTACAGTTGCAAGGAATTTAGGGATTTGATCATCTACAGTCTATAACACCATCAAAAGATTCAGAAAAACAATCACCCAGCAAGGCCGAAAAACCAACATTGAATGCCAGTGACCTTTGATCCCTCAGGTGGCACTGCATTAAAAATCAACATCATCCTGTAAAGGTTATTACCATGTGGGCTCAGGAACACTTTGGAAAACCACTGTTAGAAAACACAGTTTGTCCCAAGCTTAACTTGGGACTTGGGGTTTGAACTATGTGATGCTCATTAAATAAATGCACATCTTTCTGTCACATCTCAGTGCTTTTATTGTGAAATGCAACTTGACCAACACAAAATTTTGCACTTCTTAAGTATCACTGAAGTAGAGACAGAGAGAGTGTTGTGAAATTGAATTTCAATAAGTGACATATTTTCTTTTAAGTTGTATTCTTGAATGAAAGTGAACTAATGATTATATTGTGTAAATGTCCAATGTCCTCTGTAGCATCTCCTACATTTTATCATAAATGCAACAACATCCTTTTATTGCTGGCTGAAATACAAGCAATTTGAGATAAGTCTTTTATCTGCCGAAGGACTAATTGCATCTAGATGATGTTCCTTGTCCCAGATGTTTAAACTGCGTCTGTGAAAAAAAACTTCCATTTTAAACCGCTTGCAAAATAACTTTGGAAAAGGAAGATGGCAAAAAGTTCTTATAGATGAAGATTTCACATTAAATGTTCATCACACATAAATAATTTATTGCTTTTCTCTCCACTTCCACAGTCTGTTTTTGATCACTTTGTCTTCTTCTTAGACTCTTTTTCCTTCACAGGCTGTTTTGAACTCCTCCAGGGCAGGAAGTTGTAAGAGACCAAAGCTGTGAGCAGGTATGTAGCCATGCCAGTGTATCCTCCTAGCACCAAACATGTGGGCTGTGCCATCACGAACAGGCAGAACACGTTCACAGATGCCCCGTCATTCAGCTCCACAGTATCATCCCGCGACGCTTTCATCACCCCAAAAAAGTAAATCAGGGCAACAGCCGGGTAGAAAGCCAGCTCCATCATGATGCTGAAATCAGGATACTCTCACACACCGGAAACCTTAAGACTGAACATGAGCACATGTGTTGGAGAGTAGTTTGTAAGATTCAGTGAGGCATTAAAGCATTTCAGGGAGACACTCACCAAGATCAGACTCACAGAAACCCTCAAACAGGAAATCCCTCTGGACTGTGAAGAAGGATCTGACAGGAAAACACAGTCAGACCTTTGATCTGCCACAATAGCTCTGTCAACCATTAGCCACCTCACGTTTTTCTTATCAGGACACTTCAACGACGAGCACTGTAGATAAAAATAAAAGCAATCTCACCCACAAGCACTCATACCTTCAGTTTCTGTGTAACCTCCCACTGTTTTATGTACACATACCTGACCTTTTGAGAATCCACATTTCATAGTTAAACTATGATGTGAATGAAACTACTTGTTTATATTCTTATGTCTGTGTGATAAATATGTGACAGCGTCCAAGAAATTGTTGGCGTAACATGACTTTAAGTATTTTATAGGTAATACAGTATACCTTGCTCCTACCTATGGCCTAAATAAAACACGTCAAAAGTTGATACAGTGTCGTAATAAGTTGTTAGATTTTAACTGACATTAATTTAGGAAATTAAACACAGAAGATGCAACGAGAAGAAGAAGAGAGCAGGAAGAGGGCACGAAGCCCTGCAGAACGAGGGCAGGGAGCCCGCAGGAAGTGAGAGAGAGAGAGGGAGAGGGTGAGAGAGAGCATTTATCTCCAGTTTATACGCTTTTTGGGAAAGGGTATGTACAGACCCAAGATATCAAGTTAATCAAACTCCAATTTTGGCTGTAAATAAGTCTAACCTGATAGTCTCTTACTATGAGCAACAGAGTTGAATATTTGAATATTTCATCACAAAGAATTTGAAACCAAACACAAGTTAAGGCCATGATGTGATAACTATAACACATATTGGACCTGAAGGCATTCTTTATTATTGTTAACCAAATCTTTACGAAGCTACCCAACACACCATTCAGCTAAACAGAAAATAAAACGAGAGGTATAGTTGGTTAAACTAAAATAGTAATAGTAAGTATTCGGTTTACCTTTTCTTGGTCTACACTCATTCTTACTAACCTATTATATTGAGTCAGCAATATCTGTAACAGTCATGGCTTAAGGAAAAGAAATAATGAAGGTTAACTTATATAACAGTTACAGAGGGAGAACATATGGGTTGTTCCTTAACACTTAGAGCATATGGTGTGACATCAGGAGGAGCTGTTGGACTAACTTAACAGTTAACAGTTAAGGTGATACATTTGTAATTTTCTTTTCACACATCATAGGACAGATGGGACTTGGATCCTTGGAGTATATATTTCAAAACACATCAATATATCACAATATTTAATATGTCAGATGTTTTGATTGGAGACTTCTTGTTTTGGATTATGTTGGTCCTTTTCACCATGTGCTGGAAGTGTCAGAGTTTTATGACTGGTGGGGGTGATATGGAGAGCACCTTTGGAATGCATGCGTCTCCAGCATTCTCAGGGTCTTCAGAGAGTGGAAGGTGGTAAATCTGATACCAGACTTGAGACCACCCCCCTGTATATCTTACTTACACTGAAATTCTCTGGACCATTGGACAGTGGCAGATAAAAACAAGATTTCAAAATCTTTTAAAAACTTGTTTAAATTGCAGATTGTTGTTGTAATTGGACACACATTTTGACCAAGAATAAGGAATTTAAAAACTGAATTCACTTTTTTTATACACAAACTTGAGCTGGCTCACTGGGCTTCTCTGAAAAGGCATAAATTAATCAAGCACATTCAACCACTAACTTGCCTCATTCAGAAATGCAAGGAAAATAACTATAATTTGACATCTCAGTAAAAAATAGCATTGTATTTTAATATTTTTCTTTTTTTTTTTTTAAATTGTAATTTTGAAAATTCATGGATAACAATAACAATTATATTATTAACATTGAAAATATGATTTCTGTCTAAAAGAGAGTTGGAAAGAGATGGTCTCTTTAAATCGATGAACATGCAGCAGGTTGTAGATGCTTTGACTGAAGACATTTTGCTCTATGGAGCTGATTTCTTTTTAGTTAGTTACATATTGTTGTAGATGTTGTTAGATGTGCTGCTGCCTGTTTTGCTCAGGGCACTTTTGAAAATGTTTTTTTTTAATCTCAGTTTTTGTTCTTGTTCAATAAGTCTGAATAAAATAAATATGAAGTGCCTCTGAAAACAGAGAACACTCACGCATAAACATTACAGTCTTGGTCAATACAGGCTTATTGTACTTGCACACTGTGTTCTGAGTTAGATGTATCAAAATAACAACAAAGGTGGACTCTCGAGTTTTTTCTGTCCTACTCAGTCTTTGCTGCTCCTGAAGAGGTGCCACTGAACAGTTTCGGGGTTAAGTTCCTTGCTCAAGGGCACATCGGCGGTGAATATTTATGGTCGTTTTTTTATTGGTTGCTATCAAATGTTTCAAACAGTCAATGTGAAAGACATTTGTTTAAGCGTGATACTTTTGAGCAGGCTCTTGTGAAGAACTTTACATTTTAGACAGAACTATGCTAACTGCCCCTGTTTTCAATCTAAGTGCTAAGCTAAGCTAATTGCCAATCTTCCTATAAGTAATCTTATTTAGTGGTCAGAGGGAGGGAAAATGAGCATGTTTAAAAAAATGTGGAACAATGCCAGATACTAGGGATACAAAGGATATCAGAACTAAAAAGGTTAAAGATCAGGGATCATCATTGACAAGTCAGTGAAATTGTTTAAAAATAAATATAGCACAACTACTTCCTGTTATGTTGAGCTGAATGAAGAGTGTGGTAGTACAAAATATTTTACCACACATGCACAAATGCCATGTGTTAGCATCACTAGCTCAGTTTAATTTAATTTAAGGACATGACCACGGTCTCTGGAGACTTTAACAAGCAAGTGTAATTTAATGAAGGCGATGTGTAACAGTGCCATTATCCACAGTGCTGACATTAAGCAGCCAGTGAGCTCTGTGCTCATTCTCAGGTCTCTGGTGGAAACTCTGCCTGCAGGGAGTTCTTCACTCGTCTTATTCATTTCTCTTTTCTTTTCAACCTTCAACACTTAATATATGCTTATTAGCAAAGAAGTAAACAAACTTTACGTATTTACCATGTATAAAAATAAAAAGTAAAACAGTGCTGCTGAAGGTATATCCCAACATCCTCTGCTGCAGCCTGAGGGAGCGCTGGGCTGTTAGCCAGTCAATCAACCACCCAGCCTGCTGCAGCTGCACATAAACACTGCATGCATTCTGTCTATGTGCCCTTCTGTCTGTCTGCTGGTCAGTCTGCCTGCAATCATTCCTGAAAGGTCTTAGTATGATGTTTGTCTCCTCAGGAGGGGTTTGATTCTGGATTAGAGCACAGGGTCCCAGAGCTGGATTACACTCTAGGTGGGAACATGTGGCCTCTTTGAACACAGCACAGGTTTATCAAAGCCCCCCCTGTCTGCATAATTCAGAGCTCACTGCTGTTTGCTTAAGCTACATCAGGTGGGTGTTGTTTAAGTACTTTGTATAAGGAACTCCTTTATTTGTTTCAATATAAAGCCATTTTGTGTCATATACTTTGTATTCCAAAGTTTTATTGAGTAAATAACTTTAATTTTTAGTTCTGTCTTTATGCCTGTGCAGTAAGTCTCCTGTGCTGTTTGCTCCATATGTTTTAATAATCTCCTATCCTGCAGGTAAATCCAACACTTAAAAACAAGTGTACTGCTTCAGAGGGTAGAGACTTACGGACATTGTGAGTTCATCCCTTTTGCTACATTTCAGCTGCTTTTTACTCCATAATTCATATTTTGGTTATTGAAAATTCAAAGTTTTGACAAAGGGTTCACATTGTCAACAACAAAACTGGTGTTTGCATGAATTAGAGTTAGCCTGTTCAGTGCTTTCGTTCTAAATTAGACATTGTTTAGAGAGTTTTGTGCTCCACAAATTGATCAGAATATCTAATACCAACATGTACATTTTTTTCCTCTCCAAGAATGATCTATAGCTGGTGTAAACTGAAATTTACAACAGACGACAATGTTTTTAAATAATGGACACAAATTAAAAAAAATAATACCCATAGTTGTTAAAGGTACAGCACACTTCACACACACTTCTCATACACTCATCCATGATAGCAAACTACCCACTAACTGAATATTGCTTTGATTAGTAACTGTGAACTTGGGAACTTGGGAACTTGAAAACTTGTGACATTGTGCCATGAAGTCATGTACACAAAAGGACTGGCCTTTTGATAACCAGAAGAAAACTGCATTAAACACTGCTGCTTTTAGCAAACCTGGATGCCATGAGACTGTTGTTTCCCTTCAGGCTTCATATACAGTCATGGTGGCATTAGTTACCTCTGCCAAGGTGGCTGTGTTTTTTCTCTGTTAGTTTCTTTGTTTGTGAACAAGATAACTCAGAAATGAATGAGTAGATTTTGATTACATTTCTATATATATTGGACATAGTGCAAGGAAACAGTGATTAGATTTATTAGGTGGTGATCCATATCCGGATACATATGTTCAATTAGAAAAATACATGACACACAAATGAAGGCATACTCAGTTCAGCTTAAACGGTGTCACTTCAAACACAAAGCCACAAAATATTAGAAAAAAAAACCATTTTCATCAGTGTATTCTTTATTGATCTTTGAGGGTAAATTGATGTTTTTCACTCTGTGTTAATCATAAAACTACTACACACACTATAGTCTGAAAAGCACATTTGCACCTGGTTTCCAAGCCAAGTGCAAGAGCTACTTGCCCCCCAAACAGAAACCACATGACATTGTGGGACAATTTTACTCAGAAAATGAAATACAGCTCAATTTCCTTCCCAGCAGAAGGCAGTCTATTGAGAGAAAACTGTTCTGCTATCGACGGCTGATCCCTTTCATTACCGGAGGCCAAAATAAGAGGTTTGAGTAAGACATAGTTAACCAGTGTCAGATTTGAAAAGGAAGTCTGTATTTTTACATCACTATCGAGCTGAAAATACCCACAATTCATTGATTAACTGGCATTTGATGACAACTCCCCATGGTCAGGTGAAGGACTTTTCAGATGCATTAATTAGAGGTATTTATTCGTTCATTGTGAAATAATGTTTAGAAAATTGAGGTTTGTGATAGGAGGAGTAAACAAATGTCTCTTTCTTGTTAGGAGCTTCACTTGTCTGACAGGGCATTTGTCTCTTTTTGCATAATTGCTTCCAGAAAAGCGATATTTTTGGACAGCATGACGCAAGTGAGCATAAACACAGTAATTAGTGTTGAAGAAAACTGCAGGGAGCAGTGAGATGAGGACAGAGGAGGAGGTGAGGGGACATTCTTGGTGTAATTAATGTGACTAGCACAAAAGCACTGACCACCTCCTGCCCGTCTGCAACTGGAAGGAAATGAGCTTTTAGTGAAAATATGCAGTGTTTGCCTCCAAAGATCTTCAGATGGGCATGGTATGTTTTTTCTCTTTTTTCTTTTTTGCAGAAACTTGTTTGTGCAAGTAGTGCAAATTATTCAATTCTGAATGTAAAAGCCTTTCCTTTTGAACCAGTTAATTAAGATCCAAGCTCCAAAAGCGGTGCAGGCCTGATTAACATGTGAAGAATTTTGCTTTTCTATCCTAATAAATCACATTTGTTAGATCAAACATGTCACAGAACTCATAGTCTCTGTACATTCATCAAGCCTGTGAAAAAGTTAGATAGCTCATGTAATTATTTTGAAGGGTCTTCTGCCATATATTGACAAAGTGGCTCTACTGACCATTTGCAGACACATGACGAACATGACGTCGCTCAGTTCTGTAGATGGTGGGAATACTGCTGTTATCAATAGACAATGTATAATGCATTTTAGCCAGTAATTACTGCAGCCGATTTAAGCCAATAAAGTAACAGAAAATAACAATATGGAACAAAAATGTCACTGAGTCCTTCGAATGAGTCTGGACGCCTTAAGAAGACAAACAGAAAAATGAGTGTAGACAGGACTGAAATATAACTGCTGCACAGCAGTCAGACAGCGTGTGGATTGTCTTTTTACAGGGAGGTTCAATATAGACAAACAACCACTGCCTACCAAGACAATTTAGGCATCTTTAATCAGGGATTATGAACGCTGTTTCTTATGGATACTTGAAGAGACTTGTATGTACATGCAATAAAAATGTCTGCTGATTGAGACTTGAATGATAAATGACAGAAACCTCAGTGGGAACTGCAGGACATCCAGGTTACCTGCAGATGCAGATGAACACATTTTGGGCTTATGTTGTCAAATTCTGTCAAAGTCCAGGGTCACTTGGTAAAAACATTTCAGGTTGCTTCAGTATGTTTAAGGATCAAAAGATACCATCTGCTGATGTGTGTAAATCTGCAGCCTGTGGTACTTATCATACAGATCCTCCCTGCTGCTATGAACATTTATACATCTACGGACCCAAATCAGCTTTTTTAAAACTCAAAAGACAAACCAGAAGGGCCTAATGAAAGTTTGAAAGTGGCAAAAAAAAAAAAACAAACAAACAAACTTGTGGCTGACCACACCAAACATTATCGTGCTAACTGTTAATTTCATTTATTTATTTATTTATTTATTTATTTATGTATTCATTTTATTTATTTATTTGCACATAGTTAAAAGAGAAGTCAAAGAAAATAGAGAAAGAGATAAACTTACATGTGTGGGTGAGGTAGAAACCCAATGTGGGCTTAATTTCAAAAGGCTCCAATCACAATATCAACATATAAAAAATAAGGATTGCATCAGATTTTTTGACCTAATAATAGATGGTAGGTGTTTAGGTGTAAAATAACAGGAAATCAAGGTTTAAATTTAGGATGGACCATTTCCTTACAAATATTTCAGGGCCCCTACATGACTCTGGGCCCCAGAAAGTTTTCCGACTTCTCCCCCCTTATGGGCAGCCATGCTGATAACAGATGCATTCTCCAACAAAACGTTTATCTGTGCTCCTCTCAACTGTTTTCAGTCCCTCTCCTCATGCCCAGACAGCGCTGCTTCCTGTGTCATCTGACTGTGGAGACAATTAAGTGTTGGACTGCACTCAGCTGCAACCATGAGCTTACATACGGGCACGTAACAGTTCAGAAAACAACTAATGACGAAAAAGAAAACACTTGTATAGACTGCTACACACCACAAAACAATAAGATTAATAAACTTTTCTAACCTCTAATATACAGCTAATGCCTGTGCTAATGACTCAGAATGGGACTGCTCTAGGCCACAGAGGGGTCAGACTGAGAGGTCAGGTCAGGTATGGGAGCATATGCAGGTTTCAGCACTTCACCTTGTCAACCTGTTCCCTGTAATTCTCCTTCTGATAGCCTTCGTCCAGGCCTGTGCCAGGCCCATGCTCCAGCTCTTCAGGTATCCTTTCAGCTGAACCCTCCATGATGCACGTGGTCGCCCTTGTGGTCTGGACCAACCCACCAGGTCCTGGGCATCCAGTATATAAAGAGCTGGATTAGGATCAGGAAAACATACCAGGTGCTCTTAGAAGCACAACTGCTGCTCCTTCATCCAGCAACTGACCTTTCCTATTCCTTCCCCTCCTGAGAACATCAGCATTGGACACACGGTCCTGCCAACAATACCCAAAAATGCGTTGAAGGAAACAGTCATGAAGGAGTCCAGCTGGCATCTCTGGCCACTAGTCGATGTCTAGGCCTGAGACAAGAGTCTAGCAAGACTGGTAGGACCAGAGACCTAAAGACTCTTCAGGTACTGCCTTGTCCAGTGAACTCATCAGATCAATGAATTACACTGCCAAGGTAAGTGAACTGCTCCACAACTTCCATGTTCTCACCACCCACTGGCACAGACTCGATGGCAACATCCAAGGTATCTTGAATGCTTCGATCTTTGTGTTATTCCAGGAGACTTGCAGCTCTAGCAGTTTAGCTTTCTCACTCAGCAAATTCAAGAGCACCACCAGGATGTCCACAATCTCTGCAAAGATCACAGCATCGTCATCAAAGTCCAGATCAGTGATCCTAACTTAGTCAAATGACTGCTGTAACAATTACCCATCACATAATCCAGTCCATTCAAGCACTGAAAAGTGTAAGGGCCAAGACACACCCCTGCCTCACCCCAGAATCAACTGTGAAGAAGTCAGAATATAAGGCAGACATCAGCTGCGCACATGCTCCAGACTCACTGAGTCAAATGCCTTTGGAAGTCAGTATAGTCTGCAAGTAACCCTCTGTTGAATTCCCAGCAACAGCTGCAGTGTCAGGAGTCTTCCTCCTGCGTGGGTCTTTCTTTCGTAAGTGTTTACAGACTCTATGGCCTGAGGCTCCGGAAGCAAGGGAAGCCAATCCCATCAGCTGCATAAGAAACTGCTGAAAGGGGAAAAGTCTTCTAATTTCAGTAATTATTGCACAGTAATGGTAATACCGTAAAATACCAAATAATAGCCGGTTTTCCATTAATCGCCACGTCCCAAATAAATACCGGGTGTAGCAGCACATTTTGACAAATAAACGCCTGCTCCAAATAAACGCCGGGTGTAATTTATCAGGCACAGCCTACGAGCTACGGTCAAAGTTACAGAACACACATGCAAATGCTGAGCTACCAACTGACAGTTGACGCTTGAAAAGTGATTTATTCGAGAAGAAACATGATCAGACGTCCTGTCGGCTTGCTTCTCCTCCCTCTGTATGTCAACAAATGCACATTGGTGTGAGATGCTCTGTTTTACGACAGTGCAGTTACTCTCAACGTCCATAGAGGCCCCTTAGAGTGCAGAAAGCTGGAATCTTACATACTGGGGCTTTAAAAATTCAAAGAAGAAGATGTTGCCACTGTCGCTGCATGTTATTTGCCCTTAACTAATGTCAGGAGGCCAGTCACATCAGTTACCGGTACATTGCTGATGATCGCCATGGCCCCAGTACAGTGGAAAAAAACAGTAAGACCTTAACTACCGGTAGTTCCTTACCAGAGTTGAAAGAAGAAGACAAAAGTTTAACTATGGTACTGTAATCTTGCCTTGAAAATGTATAGGTGATGCTCATACATTTACCATACTTTTACATTTTTTACTAAGCAAGATTTTTGTGAGAAAGGAATTAAACGACTGTCCCAAATAGCTGCCTGGTCCCACATAAACGCCTGGTCTGCTCAGTGATTGAAACAAATAAATGCCCTGGCTATTGTTTGGTATTTTACGGTATGCTAAAGAAATGCCTGGTAAGCATGCTGTTAAATAGGAAAACAACGGTTTTACTGATGACACTTTGTGTGTCATGCCTCACTGTGTGATCAGCCTCTAAGGGCAGCCTCTTTAGTCACAAATTTGCCTTATGAGCATGTTTGTGGTTTGTGGGAAGGAACAGAAGTAGCTGGAAAAAACCCATGCATACATAGGAAGAACATACCAACCCCACACAGACAGGCCCTCACCGGAACAGGGAATCAAACCAGCAGCTTTCTTGCACTAACCTGCTGCACCACTGTGCTGCTCAGTTTTAATAGTAATAACAATAGAAGTAGTGACAGTTAAGGAGAGGTAGTAGCAGTAGATGTAATCAAAGCAGAGGTAAGAGTGATCGTAAGACAGTGGCAGTGGCAGTAGAGGAGGTAGTAGTTGTAAAGGTGGAAGTAGTGGCAAAAGCAGAAATAGTTAAAATAATTGTAGTAGTGGTAAAGGTAAAAGCTGTAATAGCAGAGGTAGTTATGATAGTAGTGAATGTAGTAGCAGTTGTAATAGTGGAAGTAGTTGTAAGTAATTTACAATCAGATTTTTCAACAAACTGTTTCTAGAGATTTCATCAATTCCTTTTCCACAATAAAAATCGTCAGCAAAGAGCTACAAAGAGCTGCAAAGTTTGAGATGTGAATTATAAATGGCTATGAGTTAAATCTATTTTCCAAATCTGATTTTTGTCATGTATGGATTTTTTTCATGTGGATTTGTTTTATTATGGTATTTTTGTAATTTGTTCTTCTGGGCCTTGCATTTTTTTTAGTTTCTCCTTCCTTGTGCAGAGGCCGGAGGTGTGGACTCCAGGGCTTGTTGATGCAGCTGCAACTCATTGTCCCCAATCTATGGCAGCCTTAAAAGTGCTCCTAATTCTCCTGTAGGCTGCAGGATTGTATCAGCTCCTAAGTGGTATATTGTGTTAGTAATACTTTTTAGATTCTCAAGTGTTTTCTGGGAAAGATTGCTAATTTGTGTTTTTCCCTCCTTTTATTCAGTGCCTTACCCTGCCAGCCTCGCACCAACCACACCACCCAGCGTCATTCACTAAAGCCAGTCTACCTCTTGTGAAAATAAATAATTTAAAAACTTCTCCTTTTTTTCTGAGCCTCGCTTTTGGGTCCTACCTTGCTAACTGACACATTTTTGTGTGCATATATGACACTAAGGTCACTGATCAAGGCAAACTAGCTGTTGTGAAGGTCCTTGATCTCCTCCTCCTGATCTGTGGTATTTTCTCCCCCTTTCCTCTGGTCTTGCCCCCACTAACACTAAACAAAAAAATACATGAATCATCTCTCAGAGAAAACTGTTGTGTTTGCAGACATGTTTGCCTCTTCATCTTTGTGTATGGGTTGTTAAGTGACATTTGAGAAATGATTTGTTTTTTAGATGTGCACAGTGGTGTGTGAAGGGATGATGTGTGTTCCTAAACCCTGGCTGCAGGGCTGTGTGGGCAGAAGCGTCTTGTGCCGGTCTAAATTGATTTCCAGGATCCAGACGCAAGGTGCCTTTATGCAGGAAAGAGCTGTTCGCTGCTGCACACGTTTATGAAAGGAGGTAAACAGGTTTATAGCAGTGTGTGTGTCCTTGTGTGTGTGTGACGTACATGTTAGAATAAGAGAGAAGAAAAGGGGTGGGGGTGGGCAGAGAGTGCAATGAAACAGGAATTGTGTTGTCAATGTAAAGAGACAAGAGTTTGGATGCAACCAATAATCTACAAAAAAACAGCTGCTTATGTGATTATTCATGGCTGGTGTTTATTTGCACCTCGCATTTTTATCCATATGAATGTTTAGCCTATATTTAGTCTTTGGAAGAAAATACTTATTAGTGTTAGTCACATGTGAGTCATAGCTCAAAAACATTTTAGAATTTTTTACTCAATAAAAGTCTTTACACTTTAAGCAAAGATATATCTCATTAAACAAACCCGCACAGCCAAACTGTAAACTGACTCTGTGTAAGCTTGATGATGTACGATGGTTGGCCTCTAATTTTCCTGTTTCTGTCCGGCTCTGTTTATATTTATTTAAGGATGCAAGATTTACTTAAAGATTTACTTAGACTAAACATCAGTGATGTTCTCGATAATATGGTTGTTGATGGCGATTCACCCGCTCTGAAGATCAGACTGGAGCAGGGTTGCAAACTCTACATTACAAGTTATCTCCATTACCATGATGATAAGTACCACATAGTTAGTTAGCTGTTGTTAGCAGTGTGCTAACTTGAAAGACTGCGTCCATTCACATTGTAAACTTTTCTTGAAATGTACGATGCACAAACTTTCCTTTGATGCACTGACCACTAAGTCTCTGCCTTCTTCCCTGTAACCCTATTCACATGGCTTAATGCAAAACCGCGACAACAAGGCTCTGCTACTTTTACAACTTGAGACATATCATGCATAGCATTAGTTCTGGCAGGACATTGAGTCAAGATTGCTAACATGTCAGCATGCCATTGTTAAACAGCTGATCCAAAGCTAGCCACTGCTGATAGCCAGCTGATTGCCTCTAAGCTGCTACTGGCTAAATGCGCTCTGACTGCCTTACTTACGCTGTGCTAGCCTGCCATACTTTTTGTTGCTACATCTGCAGGCCACTTGCAACCCTCCTTCACCTCATCTCCTCCTTTATGCCATTTCTGACTTAATCATTGTCAACTGACATTGATTTTGCAGCTTCTCTACCTGCCACATGCTCTCCATGTAAACGAAAGGAAGTCAGGCAGGAATGTGTGCTGCTACTGCTTAAGGCATCTACTATCGACATGTGGAGGAGCAGGGAGAGCCCCCATCAGAGCCATACCATCAAACTCAGATATCTGCAATAAACTAATACATACTGCTAAGAAATCTTTACATAAATATTGCAAGTAGAGCTAAATTTAAGTAACTGCTCTGGTGTCCTTTCCTGACAAAGTGGTCCTGACATAATCACATTAATTTTGCAAGGCTGTAACATCTGTGCTGATTCTCGCTGCAATAGGGCTTGGATGGGCACAAAACGGTGTGAGCCCCCCAAAACATATTTTTTTAAAGTATATGTAATGTGAATGACGTTGGCTGGATCTCCAGGATCCTTGTGGATCTGTAGCATAACACCCTGACAACCACTTCACTTGAACCCTGATGTTTGTTAGAAACTGCGACAAGAGCAGAGAGTAAGTGCGGAAAGGACATCAACAGAAAAACTGTGCTCTAATATGTGATACCTTTCTTCACTGTTATGGAGATAACTCAAAATGTAGAGCCTCGGCTCATCTCCTGTTTGCTCCACAGAGCAGGGTAATGGGCATCAATGATGCAGTTCACATTGTTGATGTTTAGTCTCAGTAAATTTTTCAGAAAACTGAAAAGTCAAATTGAAAGTCAGCAGCTAACTCACTCAGTAAGGCATAACACAGGGACAGTTAAGACACTGCACACAAGTGCTGATGGTGTGGTCTGACCACCGGTCATCTCTAATGGTGACATTGATCATTAATACCTTCAGTTCAGCCTTTGTTTATGCATGACAAAAACAGAGATACAGAGTGTTAAAACCAGTGTAATAAACAGAAAGAAGTGTAGCACACAGGCAAACACACAGAAAGAGATAGTGTGCACTTAAGGAAGTGTAGTTATCCAAAAATGACAAAGCCATCAATTTCTTGGCAGAGGGCAGCCCCAGTTTAGCATATTTATTACAACATGGTTTACAGGGCAGATTTCAGCTGCACACAACGGACTGATGATGGATGGCAACCATTAAATCTCCATGTAATTCCCCCCTCTATAATTAATATTGATTTTAAATCAGCCAGCATGAACACATTTTAATTGCTAACTCACATTTCTTCAAATGCCACGGCCTCTCCAGCACTGAAAACTGCAGAAATGGGAACTTAAGTCTCCAGTCAGTCAAAATCCAAGTTAGGTTGAATAGTTCTTAATTAAAGATTCAGAAATGTTTGAATACTTGTCAACATGTTTTTGTTTTTCACTTTTTTTCCTGTGCGGAGTGTTGTGGAAGCTGTCCATGACTGTGGTGCTGAAATGACCTCTTCAAGGCTGATCCACAGTGACTCAGTGTTGCTGAGAACCTATGGCAACCTTTCAAGTGATAACAAAACAATCAGAATTAATACTGATGTCCTCTTATTACCCTCAATAAGTAAACCAGACTATCAGAGAGGACATTGATTTTATGTATATTCTTGTGGGGGAATAGTTAACAGCCGGGCTTGACATTAACACCGTTAACCCAACAAATGCTGGTGGATTTAGAAGGTGGTCGCTACCAAAAAGACTCCCATAAGGGGGGGTGGGGGGCTGTTACTGTGCAAAGCAGCATTTGATAGTTCATATGACCCCTTAAAAACACATGCATCACTCTAAGTTTGTGACTTTATTGACCGAATTCGGACTCTTTCTCCAGAATTCTGGCTTAAATAACAGAATTCTGTTTTTTCCGATTAATTTAAAAAAACATCCTGCAAAATTTTTGGTGACTCTGATCCCCTTGCGGAAATTTTAAATTAGTAATAGCAGGATCTTTCCTACATAGCATCAGTGCGTAATTGACTCACCACTGAAACAGAGCGCACACACACAAAGCCAGAAGCTGTTACCGACTGACAGCAGCAGTAGCAGCAGTAGCAGCAGGGCTCGGGCTGGGTTTTCGGCACTTGAGTGTAATTGTGTGTGGGAGGAGGAGGATGGGTGTGTTAGAGAGTATCCAGGCTCTTCTCCTCACACGCTGTGGTGAGCGCTTAGACTGAAGACAAAGCACAGAGAGGAGTGGGTCCACTTCTCCATGTGACGCGCAACAACCCTCTCACATTCCGCCCTGGTGTTTTATTGTCATTTTTCGTCCACTCTGAATGGGTAGTTAGCCAGGTCCCCCCGCTCCGTCCCTTCTTCCCTCTCCAGCATCAACATCTGTGAAGTGGCTTCTTCTCCCGGTCACTCCGGAGGCCGTCTGGTCTCTGATCTGCTCTCTGGAGTCTCCGGAGAGTCTGCGCGCGCCGTCAGAACCAGATTGTGCGGCTCGCGAATCAGACCCGAGCCTCCCCGAGATCTGACCATGGATCTGATGGAGGGAGACGTTGTGGACAAGTTCGAGGACATGCCATCGGTGTACGACTTCGATCCGATCACCGGGAACATCCCTGCGACCAAAGTGGAAATCACCGTCTCTTGCAGGTGAGTTGAAGCACCTGGAGAAGAGAGGATGGCGGGGAAAGTTTCACGACGGGAAGGGTGGGTGATGGGAAAAAGTTTTAACGGAGTTGCGACCTTTGTTTGAGATGAACTTTGTTCTTAAAAACTGAGAGTAATCCATAATCAGACAAAACAGAATCACGCCGCTCCAAACGGTTATCATAGCTGCGAGTTTGGGTGGGGGCAGATTTAGCGTTATTATTTGTCAATAGTAGTAATGAGACTTTGTTGTAAAGCTACTTGTAATTTTGTGTGCATTTCTGTTTAGAAAAGTTAGTAAACACGGCTCGTTTTCGTCGCTTGACTCTTACGAGTTGTGCGTAAAGATGCGATAATGGGAAATGTGCGTGCACTATGAACCAGGTGAGCGGGGATCATAAGGAGAAAGTCTACTACAGAAAAACTGTTTTTGTTTCTGTGATAAAGTATGTGTCAGTGTCACTGATGATTATAAAGCATATCTGGTACATCCTATGTTAGAGGGGCGTTCTGCTGCTTTTCTAAGCACCGTCTGCTGTCAGAGCGCACAGAGCATCTTTCCCTCCTCCCCTACATCCTTAAAAAGGGCTGCACGTTATACATTTCAACGTTCACATCACATTCACACGTATCTACCGTCTTTTACTGTGCGTATATGTGCCATTAACATTGTTATCACAACGTTTACTGAAGCAGTTTTCCTCTCTTGTCCTGAAATTTGGTGTTTAAAGATGCGTAAAATCCATGCAGTCTGGTGTTTTTATGGAAAAAGGTGCATGCAACACGAGCAATGTGTGCTTTTATAAGTTGGGAAGGCATTGATCATGATATAACAGTATGTTTCCCCTAGGTGTTTAGACAACATTAACGCGTTATTTCATGCATATCGCTCTCTGGTGGGGAGCGTACTGTAGTCTCTGTGATCACTGTTTGTTCTCAGAGAGCTGAAAACCTCTCCCTTCGTTAGTTTGCAAAAAGTTAAAGCACTGCTGTTTCTTTTTTTGACGTCATTATCAATGCGCAAGGATGCATAAACTCTATGCTTTCTGGATGTCTTTTATTTATTTTCAAAGACGTTGACGGCGTCGTCAATTATACCATCTTGGCTTGTTAAAGATACCTGTAGAAATCCCCATCTCTTCCACAAACAGCGCTTGTCGTCCAATCGAAACAATCAAACAAAACAGAGCAAACAAGAAATCAACACAGAATCCGAATTCCCCTGAGGCGCATTTCTTACCATGTCCTCAAAAACTATGCATAAAAACTGTGAAATCTGGCATTTAAAAAAAAAAAGAGAAAGGTTTGGACACCACAGGCTATGGGTGCTGTAGTTATTAAGGAGGTCTTCAATCAATCAATCAAACTTTATTTGTATAGCACTTAACATACAGGACTTTGTAATACAAAGTGCTTTACATGGGAAATCGAATCAAATAAAATAACAATAAATGAAATAAAAAGTAGTGCGGCACGGTGGCGCAGCAGGTAGTGCAAGTGCCTCACAGCAAGAAAGTCGCTGGTTCGATCCCCGGGTCGGGCAGGGCCCTTCTGTGTGAAGTCTGCATGTTGCATGTGTGGGTTTTCTCCGGGCACTCTGGCTTCCTCCCACAGACCAAAAACATGCTCATTAGGTTGATTGGTGACTGTAAATTGCCCTTAGGTATGAGTGTGAGCACGAATGGCTGTCTGTGTCTCTATGTGGCCCTGTGATCAGCTGGCGACCAGTTCAGGGTGTACCCCTTTCACCCAATGACAGCTACCGTGACCCCAAAAGGGATAAGCGGTATAGAAAGTGAATGGATGAATGATAAATTTAATAGAAAAACTATGTCTACAGATGCATGAAATTCATGCATTCTAATTCAACCATCCCATCTGTACCCCATTATTGGACGGGTCCCAACAGATGCCACAAGTATATGTCATGAAAACAGCTGTGCAAAAGTATTTATTTTAATATATATATTCTTGACACTTAAGTAGTTTAAAATACTGTATATCTGAGAGCGCATTCCTTACATGACACAAAAGTGCTGATCAAAAGTCACATTGCTAAAGAGTCAACAGTTACTCTTGATGAGAGTTAAAGCACCAACTCTCCAAAAATGAGTGTAAACGACACTTTGCAGCATGGACCCATGGACACTTAAGAAGTCTTAATATTAACTCTGATAGTGTTAATGTCCATGTAGATTTTGCTTGGTAGGTATGAGTGCTGTGCTGAAAGTGAGGAGTGACTTGAAGCCTTTGACTTCCCTGTAATGAGTGTGGATATTTGTTCAATCACCTTTCAGAGACTTTTGAAAGGTTCTGCCCTTCCCAGTCACTTTAGAGGATACTGACTAGATGGACTTTGAATATGTCTCATGGATTTGGGAAATAATTCATCTATTGTGTTGAGTTATCAAATTTCTGAACTACAAACGGATACAAGGAGTTTTTCTCTCACAACCCAACTACTGTGCCAGGGTGGACAAATAACAGAGGACACAGCATACAACATGCTTGATCTGAAGTAGAATAGAAATCTTAGGCTATGTCCACATGTAGGCAGGTATTTATATATTTATTTATAAATGCAGCATTTTCTGTGTGTTTTGGCTGTCTGTCCTCATGTAAACTGCGTTTTAGGTCACTGAAAATGCAAATTTTGGTAAACTCTGGCAAAGATGAAGATTTTCGAAAGCATTGTTTTTGGTGTGAAAAGGAAAATGGCATTATGGGCTTGAAACGTTACACTGTGCTGATCTCTCCACGGAGTGATATCACACTAGAAGACATGTTGTTTACATGTGTTCTAGTGGACGTTGTTGCTGTTTTAAAGTGTTGATACACAGACACAGACTTCCTGTAACTCCTTCACTATGGGTTAAAAACTCTCTGAATATATAAACGCTGAAGATGTATGATGCACAAACTCTGCAGAAATTTTAAAGGAGACCCAGTGTTACCGTTTCACAAGTGACCAAGTTGACTGGTGACCCATGGTTGCAGTGATTATAACAGTTGTTGAAACCAACAAGAGTACCCAAGGAAGTTTTTAATAACAGGATTTGACCAAGATTATCAGGTATGTCTAGAACTAAAATATAAACAAAGAAATATTTCCTCAACACGGCTGCGATCCCCAGTTTCCGTAGCCACATGTTAAAGCGTAACACCAGTCAGACATGGCGGTAGGAGTAAATATTAAAATAAAACAGCTTTTCATAGACATTTCAAAATAGGTTCACATCATTTTTTTTTGTCTGGACAGGGATTTTTTTTTTAAAATGTGGATGGGGAAATTTTAAAAAATGATAAGGGAAACCTCAGTTAAAAAAAATCTACCTAAGTTTTGACATAGCCTTACACACTCTACCCTGACCCTAAAATTAACAACTGTAAAATGCATCACAAAGCTTTGCTGTATAAGCTGTTTTCTTCATTGTGCATAGAGCTGTTTACAATTTGTGTCTAAAAAACGTTTGTGCACCATGAGATTGTGAACTCTGATCATGTAAGATACTGACTATTACTATTACTGTTGTACAGAATGTGTAACTGATGATAATGCAGCTAGATGGACTGTTGCCTCTGTTTGCTATCAGAGCACAGACAGCCCCCTCCCTCCTTCTCTCCTGCATTCTTAAAAAAGTGCTGCATGCTAAAGATTTAAAGGTCTGCACATCTACATTCACACACTCCTCCATCCTTGACCTGGATCTTAATAACATTTCTTACCCATCATTCAACACAAAGCTTGATTCTCTTTTCAGGAAAATAAATTGCACTTACTAAATGAATCCCCCTGCAGTGCTGGTTTCATTGAGAATAAACAGTCACTCCCGTTCCCATTAGGAGAGGTTCTAAAGTCAATGCTTTCAACGCCTCTGCCTTTCGGATGTTACAGTGCTCTCAGTGCTGGCACACACACACAGACGCACACACACATAGACACATCTTTCTGCTCTTTGATGCTGGGTTTTAGGTTGGTGAGCCATCAGAGCAGAGTGAGTTTGAGCTATAACAAGCTATGTGTGCATTATTGATGCACTTTCTGACGTTCAGAGGAGAAGCTTGCTGCCACTTCCCCCCAGCTCAGAGTAAAACAGAGAAAAAAAATAGACCATGGCAAGAAATGAGTGTTTATATATTCTGAATGAACAGTCGTTTGCTTGTTTGGGATATCTGGGAAACGCTGGGCATCAATTTGGAGGCAAAAGAAGGAGGAAAAAGTGCAGAGTTGTGAATTTTTGTGTGTTTCAGCTTGCAGAGATGAGACAGTGGGGATTACATGCTACACTGATGTGCAATTAAGCCGCATTCAGGTAAATGATGAGTCAATTCTGACAGTCCCCTGCATTTATGCAAATATTTTCTCTGGCAAAGTGTGTGTTGGTGTTGGAGGGAGAGGCTCTGCAGATACCTCCTACCAGAGAGAAGAGGAGTTTGGGAAGACAGAATCATTAATCGAGAGGGGAGGGTCAATGCTTCTGCTCCTGCTTTACTGCTCTTGGTGTGTGCATATGTGTGTATGTGTGTGTGTGTTGGGGTTTTGTGAGTGTAAAAGAGAAAAAGAGCAATGCACCCTGGGAGTTCATCCATGAGAGCAAGCAAACATTCGATGCATGCAAGAATCAAAGTTGTTGAAATGTGAGCCTGATGTGATCTTTGCAGGCTATGATTTTTTTTTTATCAAGTAGACTGATTTTGGAGGAAGTTAATGGTAAAGGATTGCAACTTAATGAACTTAAAGTCACTCTGGGTGTGAAAATGTTAATGAGGCTAAATGGATGTGAATCCATACATTTCCTTTTTTATCAGTGTCCCTGTTATAACAAGAAAATTCATGCTATGTTCTTAAGATCTTGACTGTTTGACGTTGGTTTCCCTGAGACAAGAAGTCCATTTCATGAGATCATGAGACAGTCACTCCATGGGTTCTTTACAGGGTATTTCCACAACAGAGCTCTAACAATGCTCCTCTATTATTGTACCTTAGAGTGATAGTTTGGGATTTTTGAAGTGGGATTGTATGATGCCTTGTGCATCATGTCAGTGTGTCTGTGATGACTGCGGTGTCATTCGCAGCTTAAGTGTGCACATAGGGTACACAGAATCTACATGCACAGTAATTAGTTCTCTGACTGGATCTACTGTACTGATATGGTGCAATTGCACTAAGCAGTCTGCTTCAGTTCACCTCGGTACAGCACACAATTACAGGTGTTTCCACTGACAAATAAAGAAAAAAGTGCCCGAACTAGAAGTCCTCAGGGAGCACAAATACCCCCTCAAGGCACTTCCAAAACCCTCAATCATGTAATTGTCAGAAATGTGGAAAACTGTCCTGTCTTGCACTGTTAATAAATCCTTGAAAAAAAAAACCTAGCTCCACACCAAGATTCACTTCAGTTCACCACCAAAATGTAATCAGTTCATACTTGTACCATGACCAAATGTCCTTGAAAATGTCATCAGAATCAGTTGAAAACTTTTTGAGTTGTTAGAAAAATTGTGGAAAACTGCCCTATATTGCAATTTTTACAAATCTGGATTTGTACCACCACCAAATCAAATCATTTGTTTCTTGTGCCACGTCCGCCATTACCTGAAAAGTTGATAAAAAATGTTCAAAGAGAGGTGTCCTGTTCACAAACAAACAAAAACCCTGGCAAAAACATATGTCATGCCATCCTATTATTTAGACACCCCTCTGATGCAAAGTGTACCGACACCACAGGGTCGTGCAAAAAAGACTGCGGTCTCTTGATTAGTCACAAAAATTGTCACTTGTGAAACAAAAGATAAAAAGAAAACAGCATACAGTGCCAAGTTCAATTCCCTGTGGATCCCAGGGATTGACTTTTCTACTACTTTTGCAATAAAAAATGCTAACAGACATCAGTGCTGCTTGAAGTACTTTGGAGGTGCACACCTTCTTTGCCATTGCTGGAGGGAGAGCTGCAGAGAGAGTTGAAAGTAGCTGGCATGACCCTCATGTTCTGGCTTACAGGTGAGGGTACAGCTTGCAGTGGAAATGCTCCAAGGAAAAGTGGCCAGGAATCACTGCTGCAGGGTACCCAAGTATTAGAGTTTCCCCCGTTTAAATGTGGGAAAGGTACAAAAATATGGGATCTATAGGTCCTACATTTCATGGCACTGATTGACCCTTTATGGCCAGGTAGGTGTATCAAGTGCACCTACCTGGCCATAAAGGGTGGAGCTAGACACTCTGCAGTCTGTTGATTGAACAGAGGAATCGTCACTTACATAACTACAGCTGTTAATTTTTTTTCCCGCTGACTTTTGTCCTTGTGCCCTTAAAAATGCTTGTCATGTTCCTGTCAGAAACAACTAGGAGAAACGTTGGATATCCTTCATTGATGCCCTTTGTTTACTGTACTGTGTTCTTTATCACCATTTATTGGCTACAATTTGTCATGTTGCTATGAAGGAGACCAAGGAAGGATATGAGGGCTGTTGTCATGCAAGCAAAGTCAGGGTTTACTGTATGAAACTGAAATGCATCAACCCAGACTGCTTGGTAAAATGCACCATATCATTGTCACTGTAGGGCAGAAACCTTTTATGTATGTTTTTCATTATCATATAGTTATTAATATAATTATTACTTTCACAAATCAGGGGTAATTGTCATATTTCATGCCTGTAACTTGGTTTTATAATAAACCTAAAAAATGATGATTTTGAAGATGGGAGGTTTTTGTCCAACAGCAATAATATGCATAACTAGATTTCTGGGTGTGCATGTAAACATCAAATCCAGATTATGATTAAAGATGGAATAAGGCTTATAAATTGGATACTAAGGCCATGTAAACAGTCTTTATAACACTGAAAATCAGCATTGTAATTTAAGATAACATGAATAAGTCAGGATCTTGATAATGAAGCAGGATAGGATATAGAGCTGCACACTGCCTCAGAATTACTTTCCTAGTGTGCAGTGTTCATAAACACACTTTATGTTTGTGTTTGTATAAGAATGAATCAAATCATTTTGTGTAAGGCCTTCTTAAAGCAGAAGTTTAATCTTCCTGTTAAATGTAACACTTCCAGTAACTCTTTAAGCCTCACAAATCCTTTAAATCCTTTGTACAGATGCTGAGTGAGTCAGATTCTTATTGAACAGCAGAGCCCCCCTTGGTGCGTCTCTGTTCTCCCTTTGTCATCCCGTACATGCATTCTCCAAACCCTGATGATAGCTGTTCACTCTGGGTTAATACCACTTATTACAGGCTACATCCTCTGCTTTGACAACATGTTATTATCAGGACATGAAAAACACTGATGGGTGGGTGGTATTGGGATCTTGGAGGAAAAAGAGGAGAAATGAATGGAGCTGGTCAGGAAGAGCAGCATGCAAAGTAATTTGTTGCAAGCATCGACTCCGATAACTTTAACAAGGGCTAAGAGAAGCAACAAAAAAGGAAGTAATATCAGCTGCAGTTCCACAATCCGACCACTGGAGGTTGCCTCCAAATATGGGTCAAACCCCATTTTGCCCCATGTTAAATTTTCCAAGTTTGCAGCAAGAATAAACATGAACACTACCTGGTAAAGATCACATTTTTTCCTTGTAACTACCTCTTTTCCGATCCCATGATAACAGTGCAGAGGAATGATTTCTATATACCTCTAAGGCAAAAGCTTTATTTAGCCTTAGCAGAGGCAGACAAAAATATGTCTATCTGAAGAAAAAACTTTAAGTACTTCAAAACTTGCAAGCAAATACTTGCCCACTGTCAAACCTAACAAAGTGATTTGTTTCTGACTCTCTCTTTCTCTCTCTGATATAGAATTGTAGCAATGCTCAAAGTCAGCATGCCATGGTACAGACTATGTGCTGGAATAGTTTGTCATGTTGGGCATGAATGTGAATGTCTGTCCCCCAACGTGGCCCTGTGATTGGCTGGTGACCAGTTTAGGGTATACAGTGTATCACACCTCTGGCCCAATGACAGCTGGAATGGGCTCCAGCCCTCTGTGACTTAAAAGGAAAAAGAGGCATAGATGATGGATAGATGGATAGTTTGGCATGGTGCCAATGTTCTGACCAGCTGAAAGTGTGTTTATGCACTGTCTTGCATCTTTTAAGTCTGGAATGATGAATGTAAGCCCTCACTGGTGAAGCGTTAAACTAAGAGGGTTTCACACCTACAGCTTGTTTTTTGTACTGATTCAGTGGGAAAAAAAAAGCTACAAATTTGCATATTTCCTTTGGATCATTTTATGTTCAGATGGCAGTATTTTGAATCAGATCAGTTCACACAATAAGGCAAGCTGGCCTTTTGTCATTGCATCACAGCTGGTGTTGCTTGGACTGTGAATCCCACTCTGCATTATGGGATGGAAGCTAACAGGCTGAGCCAGCCTTTCCCAAAGTTTGGGTCCCGACCCAAAACGGGTCGCGAGCCTGATTTTACTGGGCCGCAGGCTGTTAGACTAAAATCACTTGAATGACCCTGTGGAGAGGTCATGTTCACCCCCTCCTTATCTTTGCCCGACCCTGCTCACTGACATTTGCACCCACCCTGAAGAGCAGTACGTGTGAACAAGTAGCACAAAGGACTGTTATGTCCACGATGCCAAAGCGAAATTATAAAGATGAGATTATAACCACTGGCTTTGCTTAGGCCCTTAGGATGAAGCAGAGTGGTTATAAGATGTTTTATGAGGGTAGATGCGTGGAGCTGAAGCTCTGCTTTACAGATTGGACCGACACCTTTAGATGAAGCCTCTGCTGTATCAGGGAAAATCACAATATTTAGTGCAAAAAAAAAGAAGTGTCCAAAAAGATCTTGTTGACAGCCAAAAAACATATAATCTTTGGCAGGGATTATGTTTGAGTGGGTCATTTTAAGTCATTAACTTTGTGAGTCTCACATGCGCAAAATCATGTACAACACATCAGCGAGTGTTTAACATCGCAACAGGAATAACAACATGAGGGAACCTTTTTAACTTAACTTTATTCAAAACCAGAAAACGGCTGATAAAAGTATCACAATATCATAAATTTATTAATCTGCAGCCTCTACTCAAAGAGCAATTAACTATACTTAGAGATACAAGCGACACTGTTCACAGGGGAGACCAGGGACAGTTATAACACTTACACACGTCCTTCCTCATCACTTAGAGGTAATCTGATCCACAGCTTTTGATTTAGAGACAATACATGAGCACAAATAAATAAAGAAAATTTTATTGAAAATAAACTGTAACAGCACTTTGGGGCAATCATAAACACATACCATAAAACCTTATGTATCAAAAATAAAAAACACCCTCTATTATTCTAAATTCGGCTGTCTTTTTGTAATAGTGTTACCTAAGATTTTTCTCTGTCTTTGTTAAATTCCAGGTATTTTATTAATTCAAAACAAAACAGGCTTCTAATTTGAGCTGGACAGCTTTTAATGGTTCAGAATTATATTTCACAGGAGGAAATTATGCAGCTTTTATGACCAAAATGTATACAACATGATGAGAGACAATGAGAATAGGTGAAGGTTATATTTACAGTATAATTTTTAAAGAATTAAAAAAAATCACACAATAGGTTTTAATTTCATTTATAATATCATTATATTATCAAATTTCAGTTACTGGTTACACCAACCAGTAACTGAAATTTGTTATGTGGCTATTGATATGAAAAACACCAATTTTTAAAAAGCAAAACAAAAAAATTGATGGTAAAATACTCTACCCCTCTTGTGAAATCTAAGTCTTTAATGTTTTGTTCAAGCCAAAAATGACCTATAAAATCTATTATGATTGTATCTTACGGTTTAGATAATATTATGCAGTTTTGTAAGTTAGGGTCCCTGAGTGAGAGCAAACTTGTCATTTGGGTCTCAAGTTGGAAAGGGTTGGGAACCTCTGAGCTAAGCCATCTAAAATTTAGTCATTATCTAGGAGAGAAGGTTAATGACTCATGAATGATATACAGATGACACGATCAATGTGTGACACGCCTCAAGGTACAAATGTAAACAAACTCAGTGCTCAAGGATGAGGGGCTCTTCATGCTCATGCTCAAAGAGGACACCAACATGGTGACTTATTACACTGTAAAACCTGTAGAGGTGTCCACAGATAAGCTGTCAGTATTGTGGGAAAGTAGAGAGCAATTAAAAAAAATATGTTTTCTCCTGCTTTAACGAGCTTGGCTGGATTGTAGGAACTAAATAATTACTTTCATCAGTCAGTGTTGTCGAATCCTGTGATGATCTGCTGCAGAGACTGTGGGTGATGCTTACCTCTTACTAATTTCATGTTATATTGAGCCTGTGCACAAAAATTGAGTCTAGGGGATCCAAAACATTATCTTTAACTTTGTCATTAGACTGGTTGCGTGGTGGCCATAATGGAATTATTATTAATCATTACAACTGGTGCTTATACTACTACAGTGTAATGAGTTACCTCGTCACCCTGTTGATGCTGGTTATGGGGTTGGTTTTGTCTTCACTTCCAAACAAACAATCCAGGGGTTCAATTGGCAGCGAATAGTGACCACCTTTATCGGGCAAACTCTCTCAAACAATTTAGGTGTGAAAATGAGCTTTGGTGGGGCTGTTCATAGTCACATTCCACATATATAGTGATCACAATAACAGCTCCAACCGTTTACATTCATACAAGACCTTTATTTTGAAGGGGCATTATAGAAAAATGGAGTGTATTTGGAAAAGGCAACTTCACAAAACGCAGTTAATTGAAATATAAATGCAGGAGGAAAACAAAACTTCATATCACACAATGACACTAGAATGTTGGAAGGCCTGAACATTTGCAATGCAAATAAAACTCTAAATTTTCAGCACAGCGGTGTCTGCCCATCATGATGTGATTGAGACACAATGTCAGGTGTCTCAAACATGAAGAGCTGAATGCACCGGAGAGATGAAACTCCACTGTCAGGTTGTGGCTTTTATATTTAAGATGAAAGAGGATCATCTGTCGTGCGAGTGGGCGAGGTTTCAGGGAATTCAAAAAACATGCTCACATCATCCAGGAACAGAGATCCTTGCTTTATTTCTTATGATGAAACAGATTTTTTAACCCTGAAATTGTGTGTGGTGGTTAATCACATAGCGTTATGTTATGTAACAAACCAAAATGCACTTTTTATGTGTATACAGAGATTTTAATGTCTGGCACATTTGTTTTGTGTGAAAGCTTGACGCTAAATAGTGTATTTAAGCCAAAAACTGACTCTTGGCTTTGCTTGTGTTTACACTCCCACTGGTTTCCAAGCAAGAAGTGCAGTTACAGAGGAGAAAATACATATGTGGAGAGTGGGGGTGTAAATCCAAACAGCCACAAAGCTAAGCCACAGTCCCCTGATCCAGCTTTTGTTCAATCCCTCCATCGCCATTCACAACCAGGTCAATGTCTATCGTCCTGTTTCTGCTTCGCTTTGTAACAGTGAGGTCAATTCAAACAGCATAAAGAAGAGCTTACGTGTCTAATTTGGCTCAGAGCCTTTTGCCAGCCTTTCTGTCAGCTGACACTGTCTGGATTGTGTATTGAGGAGTGGGTCAGTCAATGGAGGAACTGCAACTGCACACAATGATATTGATAAGCAATGAGCTCACCTGGAGTTACTGGAACCTTCCATGTTCCCTGCAATGCAAATGTTAGGAAAACAAATAAATAACTGAGCACAATTCAGAGCTTTTAAAACCAATAACTCTTTTACAGCTCCAGTTTGGACCATTAGTGCATTATCATTAATCTGAGTCACAGAGTTCAGCTCTGCAGATACACTGTGATCTTTGAACAAGCTTCAAAGGTATGCACAGCATTTACTGAGGACATTTCTAGATCTCTGTAAGTCTCCCTTTATAACCTGGATGAAAATCTTTTTTTGAATAAACACTGAAAAAGAGCATCTAACTTTGATCTCTCAGTACTGAAATATTGTGTACACTTGATCTTTAGTCTGAAATCTGAATTCAGCTTGTACCTTCTAGACCAAGTACGCCTGAAAGTACAAGACCTGTATCTTTTCCTAATGCATGAAAAGACTGAATTTTAGTTTAAAGGTCTTTATTTTGCTTTATTTCTCCCTTTTATGACATTGAGTTAGTTAGGCTTATGTATTACACTGGCTCTTGTGTCTGTCCTACTGCCTCCTACTGGTCATTCTGTATGTTCTCACACAACAGGAAACACATAAATGTAGAAAATAAGCAGAACCAGCTAAACAGAAACCATGAAATTACATTGCCTGATGAGGAGACAACAGGCAACCTCCAGTGCTGAAAACAGAGCCAGTATGGAAGTGCCCAAACTGCAGTTCCTCAGATATCTGCTCAAAGGGTTTTGGGGTATAGAGGACTATGGCACTAGTAAATATGGTTGCCATTAAAGGAACTAAACTGCTGTCGTGTGTCGTAGTACTGATCGGTAAAATGGACACTGCTTTATTGCTGCAGAGGGTAGAATCCTGATGTCTATATTAAAAACGACAAGCCAAATTTGGCCCATGTTACGAGACGAAATGGAGTGAAAAAACCTTCAAGAACCTGAACTAACCCTTTAAGGCTTATCGCAGAGAAAAAAACAAAAGCTACATGATTTTGTATGGGGAACAGGCAATTTTTTATATCCCTTTGGTCTAAGTATGGGTGTAAGAAAAAAAGACCAAATACACACATATATCTCAATATTCTGTTTCCTAGTACTGCATCAATGTTTTATTGCACTATTGTAGTATTTTATTATTCATTAATTTATAAAATTTGGGACATTTGTTTTGCATTTCAGTATCCCCAGATTCTTACCAATACACACCCCTAAGTCTAAATATGTAATATATCTAATGCCTCTCAATGCAAGGGGGTGTTCTTTATTTTTTTTCGCATATATTGTGATTTTTTAAGGATTTTATTGGATATCTGACTGAAATTGCTACAAGCCTAGGCAGTATTGCTATTTGTTGGATGGAGTTCAGTCCCTCCTCAGCTCATCCTCTCTGCCTTTTGACAGTAGGTTGATATAAAGCAGGGTTGGGCAACTAGCCGCCGCCTCCTCTTTATTCAACGCGACCCTCAATTCAATTTCAAATTTTCAATATTGCATCCAAGTAGATGAAAACAATTGCCATGAAGCATTTTAGACTGATTTGCCACCATGAAAGGCAACACATTACAACATTAAAAAGGAAAATGATATCTATAGTAATTTTTTAAAATGTTTTTTTGTCTTTATTAAAAGAAATATTAATAGTGATTTGCTGCAGTGGTTTGCACATGGGCCCTGCAGTTTAGTTTCATATGTACTTCGTTTAAAAATTACATAAAGTGCTAATTTTAGTCTAAAAACAGATATCATAACATAGCAAGGTAAAAAAAAAAAGTCACAACAATCACACAGGACCGTTTAGGGTTCCTGAAGAGTTTATCTGATGACTGTAGGCAGAGGCAGGCTAATGCTACCCTTTGACTTCCAGTGTGTGAGCTATTCTAAGTAAGGGAGTGAGGCAAGACACGAAAAAAAAATCGCTGATGTCTTTCAGCATTATCCAATTTTTTCTTCAGTCAGTGGTTTTAACTAAGGGTTTAGTGTAGACTTCTCACCAAAGCTTAAGATTTAACTTTGCATAGCTGATGCAACAGGCTTCTTTTTAGATTAAAATTGAGCAAATAAATAGCAGGAATCTCCAAGAAACAGATTCTTCATCTACTTTCTCCAAATTTGTATTTTACATTTTACTGATTTACATTTTTGTGAAATTGATTGGAAGATTTTTTAAAGATCTGGGAAACAATTGTTGTAGCATACCCTCCGAAAGATGGTGAGACTCGACTGATGCTTTTAAACTTTAATTGCTGTTGCACAAATCAGCTGCATAGACCAATCAACCAACGTGAGAACTGACAAAAATAAAGAAAAATAAGGCAGTCAAACCTCAATTTATAATAAGTGATAACAAGGATATCATCGTAGATAAAACCCAACATTACGAGCAATATACCGCCATTTTTATAAAACAGGCGCCTAAACCATTAGCTCATTTTCTACACAAATCATCATATAATGAAGTAAAACCATAAGCACAATGAACACCAACCTTGTACCTCCTCGGGGGGGTTGCCAAAATACACTTAGCCTTGGAAGTTTTATCATTAAACTGCTATTTCAGCTCAGTTGTCTTATACCGTTCACCGTTAGCTCATAGGTTCCGTTGTTTCATCCGTGAATACAGCACAGGAAGGAAGTACAAGGTAGTGCTCGTCAAAATAAAATCTTACTATTAAAAACCGAACTTTTAGCTCTAAAACAGGCAAAACATATACATACAAAAGCAGAAGAAATCCCATTTTTCAGGAAGTAAACCAGATCATGAAATTTATACATAGGGAAATCATTGAACAATGTATCTAAAGCAGATGTTTACCTTTTCAAGATTGACCTTTTAAACAGTGCAAGCTGCCCTCTGGTGGACAAAACGAGAAACAGCAGGTACAAAACAAAAATGGGTTTGCTACAATTGTAAACCGGCTTGTTGTTTAACAGCCCTCAGGTGAGGCCTATTTCTATACGTAAAAACAGCTGTGACCTGGATAAAACAATAATAGCGGAGGAGCACAAATTAGGTAAAGGATGGATCAACAGTGGAGGTTTACAGCAGAAGGTTAAGGCTTTTACTCAAACACCCAAAAGCCTCACAGGGAAGCCAGTAAAAGTCAAAATGGGAAACATACTGTTAAGAAAAAGTAGCAAGAACCTGATTCAAGACCAATTCATCTTGGTGATTTAACTTTTAAAAAAGGCTGTAATTAGACATTAAGTAAAAGAAGGTTGTACACGTGAAGTCCAGACTGCATCATTACCTTTATCTTTGTGTGGGTGCGTATGACGGTGATTGATGGGAAGCAAACAGAGGTCAGGAGAGGTAAGTGTTACAGCTGACAGGCTCAGGGTCAAGAGTCATATCGACTAAACTCAAAGCACAGGGAACCAATTAAACCTTAATGGATTGTCCATTTTTTGGTAGTGACATCTAATCTAAGATCTAGAACCAGGCGAAGATGGATGTTGTAGCTGCTGAATTTTACACTAATTGGTTCCTGGAGGTCTTGATACATACTGTACACATGTATAATGTGTCTATTTCTGTGCAGGTCTTTAACAGTGAGATTTCTCAGCTGTAATGCAGGGCAGGCGCTGCAGATGTTGCCAAGTTAAACTCCTTTCTTTATATCTGGATTCTCTGCATTTGCATGAAGGTTTGTGCATATGGGAACACTGTTTTTCAGAATCTGACAGGTTTCTGTACAGATCTGGGACAGATATGAATGCGTGTCACACCATGTGGGAGAGCCCTCGGGAGATCCAAAGACACCATTTGTCATCACTTGGATTTTCCCCTTGCTCTTTACCATCACATCTCTCCAGGTCTGGGTGTGAATATGTACTGTATGAAGTCAAATTGCCAAAGCTTATCAACCAGGATTTTGTGGGATGTTGGACACAAACTCAGGTTTAAAAACAACTGCATTATTTTTTCTCGCAGATGACCCTCAGGAGATCAAAGGATGTAGAGCTCTCTCCACTCACTCACTCCTTCTTTCACACTTGCATTCTTCCTGTGATTTTGTGGCACAGCAGACTGGGCACACTGCCTGATGTCACACAGCATAAGTAAATCTAGCTGGAAAATTAAGTGTGGAGAGAGAAAGTGAAAGTGAGAGAGAAAGAGAGAGAGGTGGAGATGCAGAGGAGGAGATAAAGAAAGACGAGGAACATATGGGTGTGGGCATGCTCATTATCACACAGTAACTGAACAATGAGGAGTTTCAATTATAGTAATGTGGATATAACTGATAACTTAAAAGAAAGAAACAGTGATAGAAATATAAGAATTAAGCCTTATGCTTGCTACACACACAAGTTTAAGTTTGATTTAAACCTGATTTGCACCTTTAAGTGATATGAGGCTTGTCTCAACAGATTATTTGACTAAATAATTTTTTAAGTGTTTAATGCTGAAAGGGCCGTTTATCTGCTCCCAACTTGATCACAGCCAATCTCAAAAGCTTCAATATAAAACATGTTTGATTTAGGTCAGGCTGCCTAAGACAGAATACCCTCTACAGCAGGGGTTTTCAAAGAGAAGAGTGAGAACATGACGTCTGTTGTGTCCCCTTACAACACCCAGCACAGTCCAACAAACATAGAATTTTGAAAAATAATTTTTTAATAATGATTTAGTATTTTTAACAATTTTTAATACATTTTACACTCTGAAACAATCTTGCTTGAATATCTGTCTCATTCGTCAGCATTTATTTTTCTTGTTGAAAATATTTTTTACGATCTTTTTTTTTTTTAACATCTTTTAAATCATATTATTTTCAAGACTCTAAGTAAATCAAAACATCTTTGACTTATCTTAAATCTTTTAAAGATTTTTAAATTTTTTGCAAACATTTTTGTTAAAAATCAAGCAAAGAAACTACAGCATCAAAAATGACTATGGTTGTGCCCAAACTGTAGCTCCTCAAATTTCTGCTCAAGAGCTTTTGAAGTGCCGCTGCTAGAGGCTCATGGCACTAGTAAATATAGCTGCCAATAAAGGAACATGATGCCACCAAAAGCCTAATAATTATTACTTTTATAGTTCAAAGCTACTCAAAAAACTATGTTGGCTTGAAAATACAATACAGTCAGATTTTTTTTAACAGTGTTTAACTTTTCCTTGACTCCCCTCAGTAGATCAGGTCAGACTGCTGGAGGCTGCAGTGCAGTCAGGCAGCGGTCACTGGAGCACCAACAGAAATAAAAAGATAAATTTGGCATGCTGTAAATATGGATGAAGGGAGTTATCCTGTTTACAAACTCACAATTGCCAACAAAAATGTATCCTCCTTGGTGGAGGTAAAAATCTGGAGGTGCTGTGCCCAGACCCCCAGCATTTTGGAAATTGCTATATCTAATATTGGCGTTATGGCCCTAACCAGAGGTTTCCAGTGGGTTGCAGAGCTTTTTCACTGCTGTGCTAAGTAAAAATAATATGTTGCCAAAAGTCTTTGATGTAATAACCTATGCAGGGGGGAGGGAGGGCTTTGCGACACTTGGGATACTCTCTGAGTTAGCACAAGTTATTCAAAGATATTAAACAAAGTTCTGAAGCATAATTTCTTGTGCATTAATATTACACAAGTGCTTGAAAAATATGCCACATTAGCTATTTTTAAGTAAGCAAGAAGATTAGAGTTAAAAAAAAAAAAAAACAGAGCACAGAAGACAGAGATTAAACAACCAGCAGAGCAGAAAGAAGTTATTATAAAATCACTGAGCTCCTCAACAACCAAACTTTAAGAACCCTTTTAGACATTGTAGACAAAATCAACAATTAAAAACAGAACATTTAAACATGTAAAATGTCCAAAAAGAGATAGTGATTATGCTATGTTGGGCTTGAAGCTTTGTGTAGCTGGAGGGGGCGCAACATCACTGCCTCTATCTGTGCCTCAGACACACACACCCCTACATGTGCAAACACACACACACACACACACACACGGGAAATCATCTGCTTGTAGTTTATGCATTCAATTTAGAGTGTCTCCACTCATGGGATTTTTTTCTCATTGAAGCCTCACAGATCCTGTTCTTCTTTCCCCTCTCCCTTCATGTTTCTCTCTCTGTATCAGCTGAAATGTTATTAAAGTGGAGTATCACCATAGAGCGGCCTCTCCAGCATTCCCGATGATGACTCTGCTGCTCTTTCTCTCTCTCTCGTTGACTCTGTCTCCTACTCAGTCCTGCAGCCTCCTGAGGACCATTACACAAAATCGGGTGATAGCAGCTCACAACCTTTTATCTCTTACCACTGCTGTTTTGCCAGAAACCAGCGGTGTGGAGACTTGTGGGTGTTTTAAGACTGTTAAACAAAAAAAAAAGAAACAGCAGCACAGCTCGTTTAAGGGACACCAAAGCAGTGCACAAACGTATTAAATATGCATCAGTGTTGTTTTTTCTGCCTACAAAAACAGCTTCTTTCTGCTTCTTTTGCACTGATCTACAGCAGGAGTGGGCAACTTTTGCTAGCAAGAGGGCCACAAAATGTATTCTCACAGCTTGAGGGTCATGTTGTTACTCTCTACAAGACAATTAATGGAATAGCTTTCATCCAAATTCATCATACTCAGGCCTTGTCCACAAGTAGGCTGGTATTTCTGGAAGCTTTAAAAGGATAGTTCGGTTTTTTAAAGTGGGATTGCTTGAGGTCCATGGCACTAGTAAATACGATTGCATCAAAGCTCCCGACCAGCTTCTTCCCTGAGATGAGATAGCTAGGCACCCATGCTAGGCAATATATAACAGTCAGTGGTGCCACCAAAAGCCTTGCGGTAAACCTACTTTTAGGTTAAAACTACACAAATCAACATAGGCTCAATTAAACTTAAAAGCATCACAGTGACACTCTCTCAAGTCAAAGACACCTTGCCAGAATATAAACCTCAGGTGAGTTGTTTGGGTAATCTGAGACTATAAGCATTAATATTCATATATGTGTCATTTCCACAATGATTATTACAGTTTTAGTTAAATGATCTCAATAACTAAATTAATTTCCACTATTCTAAAACTAGAGAAACAAGGTCATAAATTAATCACAAAGTTTGGCAGAGATGAGCTGAGAGTATCTACATGCCATACGAAGTCCATATTTTCAATTAGAGACACATGGCCTTAAAATGTATAGTCTAAATTCAGTCCACCTACCAAGAATTTTATGACTGAAAATCAAAACATATCCAGATTGAGAAATGACAATTTCCCTAATGTGTCTACACCTTTTACTTTTACTCTTCCTTATGTCTTTTGCTCTCCTCTCTGTCTGTGCTCTTGTGCCTGTCCTCTGTATTTGGGTTCTTCTGGTTTACATTCTGTTTATTCTCTTTTGTGTCTTTCTTGTCTCTGGACTCTCTGACAAAATCACATGTTCAAGATGCTTTACCTTTTGAAAGTCTGGAGGTGCATTCACACCGAACGCGACTTTCGCGACCTCGGTGACCACTCTCCATGTAAAGTCAATGTACAGCTGCGATGGGGTGGGGTTAACCCTCCAACAATGTGATGGCTGCGGTCAAGGGGACCTGGTCGCTCATCTATCCGTTGCCAAAGTTGAAAAAGTTGAACTCTTCAGGTGATATTGTGTGTGGCTGTGAGGCAACAGCCAATCAGTGTTGTGTGGGTGTGTGATGGTAGCCCCGTGACAAACAGTTTTTATTCCTGATCACACAGTGACAATCTCTGTCCGTGTGGGAAACATTAGTTAGTGAGGACATTAGTTCTGCCTGGACAGACAGCAGAGAACTCACAGACGATGCTGCTGCAGGGCCATCAGCTGCAGTGTTTTGTGGTTGGAAGGTGAGTGAAAAGGATACAGTTGGAATAAAGTCAGCTTATACATCCTATTATATGATATATGATATGATCGTGGTGAAACTCGAGCGGACATGATGTCACTGAGTGACGGGTGACGGTGACCAAAATTAGGTGTTTATGGACAAGCGACGGGACTTCAGTGGGCGACACGATTATGGTCGCAAAGACGCGTTCGGTGTGAACGCAGCTTGACTGGGTCATCCTGTGTCCACAGGTGTCCCATGATTTCTGGTTTAATCTTATAAGCATTTTCTTCTCTTACTACCCTCACTGTTTTCTGTGGAGGAAGCAATCAAAATAGTTAGACATTGATTACATCACATTTATTAGCTTGGTAATAATACAGTTTAATATAGAATAAAAAAACTTTGAGTAAAACAACAGATTTGTCAAAGATGCTCAAAAGCACAAGTGTACCATAAAGCTGCTCAATTGCAGAAATATGAAATAGTGCCATCAGTGACTTTTCAACTACTCCAATATGATTTACACACATTTCTGCAATCTAGATAAAGCAAAGACTAATCACAATCTGATTGTTAGCATTAGCATTCTCTATTTGTTTGCATACAGCAGATAGCATGCGAGCTAACTCTGATTTAGCATGATTAAGGAGGTAACAACTGCGTGTGTTACTGCAGTGTTGAGTGCATGCGACAACATTTCAAACCATGTGATGTTGAAATCAAAACTTAATATCAACAGCTACTTTTAACTTTTAATTCACTCAGTGACAGTTACCTGTGCCTCTGTGATGCCGGGGCTGTGTTCAACATACCTTCATTCAAAGGTCTTCTTCCTGTTTAGGTAGCAGGATGTGAGGTCAAATCATGACCAGCCTCATCCAATCATAATTCCTTGTGAATCATTTGTTGACCTTTTTCCACAAAACCCAAGACAATCAGAGGTAATGTGTAGGGCAGGTTATGACTTTGTGTTTTTCCTGTAAAAGTCATTTCAAAGTAAAAGCCCTTAAGTGCCACATTCATTGATTTTTTATCAAGTTTTGCAGTCTTGTTTTGGAAAATATTACTGAGGTCCAGACCTTGGTGACCTCACAGCTGGTTACAGCCCTTTCGTTACTTACTGACACCTCGGATGAGCTCATTGTAAACAGCAAACATAATTTCTTAGCTCTGTTTACTATCTTTCACCTTTTTAAAGTGACTGTTTGCCTTTTTTCATGCCTTCCTTTTAAAGCTTTGTGCATACTTGTGGACAGACAGTGACTAATGCTCTCAGAAAATCAATAAAGTAGACTGTAGGCTGCTGAAAATATAATAAATGTGTGGATGTTGTGTGCATGCGTCCTACTTTGAGCTTTATTTTCCCTTTGTCAGCTTATTTCATATTAATAAAACAAGAAAATGTCATCACCTTTGCATTGAAATCCTATTTCTCATACCTTTCTCATTACCGTGATACTATAAAGAGGCTGATTTTTATCCGTCACCCAACATCCAATAATCCCCTCCAGCCCTGACAGCAGCACTGCTCGGTTGTCAGCATCTTAACACAGGAATGACTGTAATCAGCTCTGTCAGCTCTGCCGCTCACAGTTAACAGTCTCGTTCCTTCAGCCGTTTGTATCTTTCAGCGCTTATACGCCTGGGCAAAAGGATGTCCAAAAATAAAAACTGAGGTCTGGTAAGGCAGCAGTGGACAGTGGCTCATCAATAGGGGAGTTAAATCCTAAAGAAATGCTAATGATGGTTCACTGTCATGCTGGCTTTAATGGCAGAGAGGCTGAAACACAAGGTTTAATCTGTGCTCTCTGGCTGACAAACTGGCTGAGGAGAGCAGGGGAGTTAAAGTCAAATTCATTGCTGAAAGACTGTAAATCTTCAAGAGCGGCCTGAACAGGCTCTCCTGGTCTTTGTTTCCTTAAGAGCTAAATGATAACCTTTACTGCTCCTTTGAGATATTACAGAGCAACAACTCAGACCATTGAGGGGTCCAAGGGTGGGGAAAAAATGGCTTAAACACAGCAACTCCACAGAGGACTGCTACTCATGTCCTGTGTCTGAGCTATAGATTGTGTAAAACATGGACATAGGCTCAGTGATGTCACCCCTTGGTTTCTGGAGCTCTTGTGAAGCTCAACAATAGTGGTTGCAATTATTTGAAATCCCTCATGCAAACCATGACAGTGACATGACAGTCAACTCATCCACTAGCTAGACAGATTTATGTATGAGGTGAAGCCTTTGAATAACAAAAATGATTAGATCTTAGACAATACAGACAAAGTGATCAGCAGAGAAATGAGCTATTAAGACAAAAATTGTTTTTGTTTCAGACTGTCAACATGTTTATAACTGCTGTTAGACTTGACACTTTAATATGAGGCCTAATAAAGACTCCTTGCTTCTGAAGTCAACCTTAAAACAGACTCTCAAGGACCTGCAGTTAACACAGCACCCCTTCCTATTCAGAGAAGCAGCTCATTCACATGAGGCACCAGTTACTACAGGCAATTCCAGTAGTCAAAAATGAAGACCCATGTATATATAAATTGTGTAATACCTCTCCCACCCTCTATTCCACCGTTTCGATTCAATTTAAATAGGTTTATTGGCATGAATGTTGTAAGACATTATTACAAAAGCATTTCATTGCTGTCTCTATCCTGCTTTCTGCTCACTTACCCATTAGTGATTGTTATTTTACCTCTGTAAAACAAAAACAAAAAAAACAAAAAAAAAAACCCAGTATGCTTTTGCTGTCATTTGCCCATTTTTTGGTTTGTTTGTTGGTCTCTCAACAAGATACCTCAAAAAGTTCTTTACAGATTTTAATGGGATTTAAAGGGAGTGTTGGTCATGTTACAAGAAAGAGCTGATAAGACTTTGAAGGTGATCGAAATCTGTATGCTGATCCAGGAATTTGTTTGCGGATTTGTTAAGTTTGCAAGATACAGCTTTTTCCACAGTTTTACTTATAACTCAAAATGTTCTGGACAGATTTTGATGTCATTTTTTGGGAACGTTGGTCATGCTAATAGGAAGAACTCATTAGATTTTGGTGGTTATCCAAATATGGATTTGTATCCAGAAAATTTTTACAGGACTTGTTGATGTTGCACTAAAGTTCAATTTTTTATAGTTCAATTTTGTTCTGTCATATTGCCATGTGTCAGCTGAGAGCCTGAAACCCTCTGATTACTGACCGCACGAACTATCAGACTGCACCACTGACACCCCTGCGTCACATCTCTGTAAGTGAACAGCCACATCCCTACAAGTGATTCACATTACGGAGCTCAGCGCAAATGAATCAGAAACAGTATCTGTATACGGTAATCTTTTTAATACCTAGATAACCACAGATATAATATCTCCAGCCTCAAAGTAACATTTATTTGCTGTTCTCATTATACATGTAAAGATTATTGCTGGGAGAAGTGTCCTTGGAGAACATTCAAATCCAATTGAAGCATTATTTTTTGGTGGTATAATCAGATGCTGAAAAGGTATTTTAATGTAAATGATGGAATGTTTATACAGGCAGTTAATGCATGTATGTTCTTTTTAAGAAGTTAAAAAGGCGTATGTAATATCACATGCATACATATTTAAATCCTCCAAATCCCAGGATTGTCACCTGCAGCAATGATTCACCGTTACGTCTCTGAACATGTGCAATATTTGTGAAATTGTATATGCATAAACCTTTCTCCAGCACGGTAATTCAGTCTAAATTAATGTCTTTGGCTGCTGAAAAACTCCATACTCTCCAAAGTCGACTCAAAGACATACCTGCATGTATTTTAGTTTGAAGAACTTACATGAAAACACAACGCACCAATCCCCTGTACATCAGAATCTTCTGATAAACAGGACAGGTGCACTAGGAGTCATTTAACAGCTTGACTTGCTCCCATTGTGCAGCAATACAGGCATCTGTCCTCGGCATATGTGATGGACTAATGGGAGCTTAATGACTCTGGGTCAGAGCTATTTAGGAAACTGAGCTGCAGCTTACTGTGGACAGTGAACACCCCCTAGTTATTAGAAATCTGAGCCTTTTTCATCCTCACTGGGATCCCAAACACCACTTGTGATGAACCCTCATCAAGTACAGTGAATTGATTTGTTTTTAAATGGCCCAGCAAGGACAAACAATAAACAGAGGGATGGGACACTTTAGATTTCTGCTGTGGGTGCTGGATACGCTCAAAAGTTTCTTAAAGTTTCTCAGCATAGTTTGTGCCTCGGGTTTTAAACCTGTGCTAAAGTTATCCAGTGATTGCACCATGCTTATTTTAAAAATATAATATTTCTCTTACATGGTGATGCTAAGTTGATTCTATGGAGTGTGAAATTGGAATTTTCTTCAGCTAATGAGGGCAGATTGCTGCAGGTAAGCGTCCTTAGGTTTGGAGCTGTCAGGATTTTTCCTTATTGGCAATTGATGAAATCAGTGTAGAAGCAAGTCAACCCATCACCTACTTCAGCACACTCAAATTAATGGCACTGTAAGAGATGTTTACATGGATATGCAGAGGAAGGTTGTCAAAATTATGACAATTTAATACTTTAAAACTGCATTTTTAAATGCCATATTCTCCATTATTTTAATGAACAGTAGTACTGAAATATGTCAAGGCTAATGGAAGAAACACCATCTATTTCACAAGTCTTCCACACACTGTCCAAATTGCATTAATATGCCTTCCACATAAATACTGGCAGAAAATCTGTGCAGTTTTAAATGTTTGAAAACAAGAAGTTGGCCAATATGAGAAGCCAGTGACTTTTGTTTTAATTCCTGTGATACCAAAGAGGTATTGATGTTGTTCAATGTTTACTAGTGCTTTGTTAAAGTCTGAAATTCTGTCATCATGACAAGCCTAGCGTGGAAAAAATTTAGACAAAGTGTAGCTTTATAAATGTTATCATTGCAGCTTTATTATTAAAGAGTAACTAAAGCTCAAGACTCCTTTTTTATAGATGGAAACTTTTGTCAATGAGAATGAAGTAGTATTTTTGATCATTAATGGTTCAATTCATGGCACTTAAGTCCAAAGTCTAAAAATGCAACAGCTTGTGTAAGAAATATGTAAAGCCACCGCCCTTGCCTACAACTGAATTCTAGTTTGGTTGATCTCTGATCCCTGACCTTTATCACCACGGGGCTCAACACTTACCTACCACTTTTTAACAACTATTATCATAAGTTGTGGCAGCCAATGCCCCAAATTTGCAGGCAACAGCGGGCTAGATCAACAAGATGTTGCTGTGAATATTTTATAGCTGTTTTTCTGGAGGTATGTCCAGGCGTTCAAGACTCTGCCATTTGAAGACTCCACGGGAAATTTGATGACCGTGGTAAAAAGGAAATGGCAGCTCACTGTTTACTATATACACCTAATAGTGTGCAGCTTTGTTAAAAAAATGCCCCAGCAGATGACTACTCAGCCTGAACTTTTAAGGGGGGCTACACCTCTACCAGGATGGAGGGTTGGGGGGATATGTTATGTATTTTGTAAGCAAGCAGCAAAAATATGAATGAGATACAGGAGCTTCCAGTTGAAGTTCCTGCTTCCTATGTTGCAGTCATTGAGACAATGTTAGACGTTTTTCCGTGGCAGGAAAAACTTGCAGTGTCTTGACATACTGTGGTGCCCCTGGACATGGACAATTCCAGCTGTAGGATTTCTGTGGCTTCAAATACTGTTGGAGACATTTGAGATTGCATAGGCACTACCAATAATTTATAGTATTAGTTACTGTTTGATTCATTTAGACTGAACACAGAAATATTACATATTGTGCATTTAAAGCTGATTATTTAAGCACAGGACAAACACACAAAATCCAGACAATGGCATATTTTAAAGCCAATAAGACTAAAAATGAAAATGAACAGCTCAGTGTTGTAATTGGTTATCATGTTGATTTTGTTAAACCTTGACAGCATCTTGTTGGGATTGATACATGTTAAAATTTCATCCCTGAAAATAGATGTCAGATTTTCTTTTCCTGCCTTGTCCTTTTGCAGGATGGGCTGACTTGTAGAACACTGTCCTGTGTTGTGTGGAAAAGCAGGAGCAGTGTGAAAAATGTGTGGGTGAGATAACTGGATTTGATTATGGAGCCTCCAAACCCGCAGGGAAAAACAGACTCCACAGTTTGTATATATGTGTGTGTATTTGTGTGTATGTGTGTCAGGGCATTACACATTCTCCTGGCTGCGTTCATAAATATATGATTGCATTTGTGATGGTTGGGGACAGTTGTTGTCGAGGATTATGATTTAAATAAATGACTGTGACTGATGCTGTATATACATCTCAATGTCTGCTCTCAAAACATCTTAGTCCTCTCGGCGAGGTATTACTCTGCTGCTCTTCTTTATAACCCTCATATTATCGGATCAGAGCCTTTAAATCCGCTTTCCATTCTTGTAGTTGCAGAGTTTTTGTAAACTTCTTAATGGTGATTTCTCTGACTCTTTTACAGCTCAATTTATTTGGGGATTTCTGCAGTGTTAGTGTACTAACCGGTGTGGCTCCAAGGGTTGCAATATGAGTATGTTAAAATGGTGTACATCTGCTTGGATCAAGTTGCCAGGCAGTCATTGTGCTAAGGGGATAAATAACCTTGACTTTGGACTTTCTTTCCCCCGAAACAGGAAGGTAACACTGGACTAAAGTGAGAAATTTAGGTAGCTTTATACCTTTGTGATGGCAGACAAAGAATCTCCACCCTTTTTATATAATATACAAAAGAAGCTATGACACCTAAGTGGTGGATGGTGGCAAAAAATGCTGACATTATCCTCTTTTTAAGTAATGAATAGAACATGAAACATTTGCTTCGAAGCAAGCTACTTGTGCCACAATGAAAGAATATGTGTCCTGTGAGGAGACCCCTAACATCACTCATATCCTAATTCACTCATGAAGAATTTCATAATCCACCACAGGGCCCCTTGTTGCCGTAGAATTACTGCCTTCAACTGGCCCAGGGTCTGTACATGCTAGCTCCATACCAGGTTAGAATTTTCATGTATGGCAAGACATTTGGAAACCCAGTTGGCTGATAGTCACCCGTTGACATGATATCGAATCAAACCAGTACACCTTTTGAGAAAATGCAGAAAAAAATGTGTTATCCATAGGTTATTATTATCTCTGAATTGAGTCCTTCTACATCAGGAAGTTGAGCACTCTTGTGTGCTTCGACTGTCTTCCAGTTACAAACATTAAAGGCGCTTGCAGAAAACAATGGAGTAGTTTCACTTAAGTTTCACTTAAATATAATTCAGTGATGGCAAATTACTTTAGTCGAGCCAGGGTCTTGGCAAATCTAAAGATAACATTTTTTCTGCATCATGGAGATGACCACATATTCTGCACTTTCCCACTTTGAAGCATTTTCAGGATTATTTCTTCTTGAAAATTATCAATATTATTATTGTTGTTTACAGATTAGACCTATCCTTTTATGGATTTTCTTTTTATCTAGAGTTTCTTGCATTCATTTGTTTTTCATTGTGTTCATTTGTTTTTATCAGTTTTTCATTTGACTAAGAGAGATGCATAAATAACTGAATAATACTTAATTTTTACAAACAAAAAGTGTATCCATTCACTTTGACTAGGTATCTAACATAAATCCAGCAGCTTCCAGAAAATCAGATAACACACATAATGAATCAGGAGTTCTCAAATAGTGTGGCAAGGCACAGGCAGGCTTAGGTGTGCCCTGGGAATCTGTACAATCAAAACTTTAAACTTAAGTAGTATGACAAATTTACTCCATCAGTTACTTGAGTAAAATAATTTAGTTAAACAGCTGGAAATTCTGTTTTTAAACAAAAAGTTTAAAGGTCCCATGTCCAGCAAAATGTAATTTCACTTTGTTTTTAATGTTGTTAGAAGGGGCTTGAGGAGCAGACGAACATGACACCTTTTACCAAACTCTCAGTTCACAGAGGAATGTGCTTTGCCTCTTGAAAGAAATTGACCCTTAAATTGCTCAATTTTTATGCTCCCTGTGGTTTAATAGCTATACAGCCTCCACCCACATGTATGTTTTCTGCCCATCAAAGGCAGACACCATGACTGTTTTGAAAGTCCTTAGCTCTGAAACCCCTCCTCCCTCTCCTATCAGACACTGTTTGTGCAGCCATCAGCACAGAGCTCATTGTCAAACCCTTGTAGCCTCCCCAACCCCTGAGATCTGAGCGTTTTCAAAGAGGAGGGAAAAACAGCTGTGTCTGATCCTGTACAGAGACATTTTTTTGTGTTCATTTTTTAAATCAATATAAATCAAATTCTTTCTTAATAGACACCCAGGACATGGGACCTTAGGTCCTGTAGCTAATTGTAGCAGGTGAAAGGAATTGTTACTTTTGGTTTATCCTACTGAATATTTACCCAATTGTGAATTTGTGGCCTGTTGGTTTTAAATGTATGCTACTGATTTGATTAATGTAACAACTTTTATAGTCAATTCGCATGAAATCAATATTTTAAGAGTAATACAGCTATCATTTGAATGAAAAGGGGCATTATTAGATAGAAATAAACATACATATACTCACTGTACAAACATGTGTTAAAAGGATTTTTTCAGGGCATAAACATAATGTGCCTTGTGTAACCTTAGGTGTGCCTTGAGCAACAAAAGTCTGAAATCCACCTCCATAAATGATTGTTGGACCACGTTGTTGGAGCGTTTAAACCATATGCTGCAGTTTTTCTAATTCTGCCTATTCCTGACCTCCATTGATTCGGACAATGGCACAGTCTATACTTTTGGGATTTTTTGTGATCATCCTGAGCTTCCCTGCCAAGCTGCAGGCCCTGCATGTTCTGTCTGGCAGGCTGAGCAGGATTCTCCCCAGAGGAAGCCCTTGCCTGAATAATTCAGCAGCTGGTGGGAAAAACGATCTTGCCTGGTCGTGCCATCGATCCGACACTGACACTGAGCTATGCCAACATGATGGTTTGGATAGATGGAAATGATGAGAGAGAGGTATTTATGAAGCAATCCTGCATGTAAAAGGGAAATTGATTTGAGAGAATCATTGGTTGCAATATTTGAATGTTTAAACCATCCTGAAAGCACATCAGGTTTATAATGCTCTTGCAACAATAAGAAGGGGCAGAAAGAAGAAATGGTAAGACAGTGATTAGCTGGAGGTTTTTTGACACATCTTCCAGCTTTAATAACACTGCACTGCATAATACTTCACCCAGCGCTCCTCTCCCGCTCCTATAAACAGATTACCCTCATTCTTCCGCCTCCACATTTTTCTATATTGCTTTCTGTACTTTGCCTCTTTTCTTCCTCCCCCTGCTGTTTACTTCTTTGCTCATCTTCCCTCCCCAAGCTCTCCTCTTTTTTCACCTTTTCCCTCCCTCCTCATTAACCCCTCCCTGCATCCGTCATTGAATGCCACCATCAAACATCCATTTCATTTGGTCTCACAGGAAGTGCTTTTTCATTGAAGAGTGGGGATAGCCTTCATATTACAATCCATCCCAACTTAAATGGCCTTGAGGAAAACGCTCCAGCTGTTTTTCTGCTGTACTCGGGTGACAGATCTTCACTGGAGGATGAAAGCCTTGAATTAATCAAGCTTTTAGAGTGTAAAAAAAAAGCAATTTAGTTTTATATTCAGTATCATGCTTTTCATGGACAATTGAGTCTAATGTTAGTCTTAACATTGGGTAGTCAGATACTAAGTTGGATGCACTTCATGACATGCTAACTAGCATCCAAACTAGCTCCCCTTTTTTATTTTCTAAATATTTGGCCAACCCAGCTTTTGTGCAGGCATTATTAGCTTTTGTTCAGAGGTGGGAAACTGGTGGCCTAGGGGCCACACACAACCTTCCACATCCTTTAATGCACCCTGCCAGTCAGTAAATACAAAAAAATGCATATTCATGAGGCAAAAATCTGCCATGAAAACACTAAAAATAGCGTAACGTAAATAAAAAACAGAATTCAATGATTGCAAATTCTTTTTTAACTCGTAGTTTATTCAATTGAATTCACTACAAAGACAAGCTATGTAATGTTTAAACTTTTAAACTTTATTGGTTATTGCAAATATTCACACTGCAACATGTTCCAAAAAGGCTCGGACAGGGACAACAAGGGATTGCTTTAAAAAAAAAAACCTGTTGGGAACATTTCCCTGGTGAACAGGTGATAGTTATGGTTAGGTATTAAAGGAGCATCCCTGAAAGGCTCGTTTATTCACAAACAAGGATGGGGCAACTCACCTCATTGTGAACAACAGTGTGAGCAAATAGCCCAACAGTTAAAGAAAAAGGTTTTTAAACACTTGCAAGGAAATTGGGAATATCTTCACCAGCAGTCCATAATATCATCGAAAGATTCAAGTGAGCAGTAAGGCAAAAAAAAAAAAAAAAAAAACAGCACTGAATGCCTGTGACCTTCAATGCCTAAGGTGGAATTGCGTTAAAAAAATAACATCATTCTGTAAAGGATGTTACCATGTGGCCTCAGGAACACTGCTGAAGACCATTGTCAGTTAACATAGTTTTTTGTTACATCTAATAGTCCAAGTTAAAATGGTGTCATGCAAAGCAAAAGCCATATATTAACAAGACCTAGAAATATCACTGGCTTCTCTGGGCCTGTGTTTACCTTAGATTCACTGACCCAAAGTGGAAAAGTGTGCTGTGGTCTGACAAGCCCACATTTCAAATTGTATTTGTAACTTATACACATCGTGTCCTCTGGGCTAAAGAGGAAAAGGACCATCTGGATTGTTATCAGCACAAAGTTCAAAAGCCAGCATCTGTGATGGTATGGGGGTGTCTTTGTGCCCATTGCATGGGTAACTTGCACATCTGTGAAGGCACCATTAATGCTGAAAGATGCATATAAGTTTTGGAGCAACATATGCTGCCATCTTAGGAACAGCTGTTTTAGGGACGTCCTGCTTATTTCAACAAATTGGCCCAATATGAAATGCAAAATATGACAACAGAGAACCCAGACAGGCAGGCAACAAATTTGGGATGAAGGAATATTTGAAAATATGCTTATTATTGATTAATTTGAACGTTAAAAATCTTGTCTTTGTAGATAATGTCCCGCCTTCATTTGAATTGGGTTCAAGAAAGTAAGCTATAATTGGCTGTATTTGTTTTTGTGAAACTACTTCAATAACCTGTAAATGCTCTCTTACTAACATAAAAAGCAGCTCAAACTGGCTGGATTATTTTGTTTAGCTCTTGAGATTTAATATTGCTAATTTTATGTAAATTTTGACATGGTTTCTCATGACAGCTATGCATATTTGCCCTTTCAGTTCTCTTTAGATTGTGAAAACCTGGCCCCCCCGACAATGAGGCTAACTTTAATGTTGCCCTTAGCCCTTTTCACACATGCACCTCTGGGTCATTGGTGGGCAGCACATGACTTAATATATGCTGCAGAAGTCAGTGTTCATAATATGAGATATCCTTACTTCAGTGTTACATGTTAAAAGTGTGTCAGTGGCATTGTTTGAACAGTTAAGAGGAGCACTGTAGCACACAGAAGTGACTATGAAGTCACTACATGCATGACGATCACACCAGAGAAAGAAAGCTGCAGGGCTCCATCTCTGTATTTAACAGTGGTGCAAGACAGCTCTTTGGATGTGCGACAGACCCATTGGCAGATGTACAGCAGAACTTTGATAATGTGCAGTGGAAACAACAGTCCATATGTCCATTGAGTTTGCAATATTCCCTTACAGATAAACCTCAGCCGTAAACCTGTCAAGTCTCTCTTCCTTGTTCGCACCAGTCTCAAAAGATGGCGTCATTAGCCCTCCTCTCTCACCTCAGTGAATTATCTTGATAATTTGTTGCTGCCTTCAGACTTTACACAGATAAAAAAACTACAGGAGGAAGTTGCGAGAAATCTATCCAGATAAGTCCGGGTGAAAAACTCGGCTGTTTTCGTTCACGTGTAAGGCTTGACCAGATAATGTTTGGATAATTTTAGGTTTTTTTTGCAAATGTGTTTTTTTTTGTGACCAAAGTTGCCCATGCCTGGTTTACATCTTCAGTATATCACTTGTACTAATAATACTGGTGAGTCCGCAGGTAATAAGAGCACAGTTTTGTTTATTTAGTTTGCTCAACACACACAAACACAACTCCTTCCTCGAGTCTTAAGTTGTGCTGTGAGCTGGCAAAAGGTCAAGAACAGAGACTGAGCTCAGTTAACACAGTATATAATCATCAAACACACACAAATGGTCCTCCATCAACAGAAAACACCCCCTCCATGGAAACCCTTTGCCCTCGATACACATATACATTTCACAGTCTTTTGTTGGATTTGATATCAAGGGATTACTGTGTAGGAAACAATGTTTTAATGCATGGAATACAGGATGTAGGCTAAAGGCACAAGGGCTGCCATGAAACTTTCTGAATACAGCCCTCGCAGTTTGATAAATATTGATTCAATGATACAAAACAAATGGTAGCTCCTCATAATGATGGACCACCATTAAGCATTATGTTAGAATAATGCATGAGGATATTCATTTGGGTAGATGTCTTGTAGTGGTGGATGTGACTGGTAGGCTTAGAAGGTCAGGGTCAGTTCTGACATCACACATTGGGTGAGTGGTGTTTCATTGGCCATGATTTTGCTCATGCAGGGAGTAATATACCATGCAAGAGGAATGCCAATGCGCAATACAGTGGATTATTATTATAGACTAATTTGATGTTATTTACTATGAGCACTGCAGGGTTTATGTTGCACTTTGTTGATCTCAAAACCACTGACTGATAGCGGGCTGGACAGGAGGGAAATTATAGAAGCTGAGGCATAAACAATGATTTGTGGTTATCAGCACTTATATACAGTGGCTGGGAAGGGCAAAACACTTTCCCAAAATGGGAAACACTTTTACAAAGGACTAAACAAATTGTGGAAATCATTTTTAAAATTAAAAAAACAACAAAATTACATTGACAAAACACTTTTACAAACAAATTTGCAAAGTCGGACCTGTAGCGGAAGGGGAACGTCCACATGTGCAAAATGGCCTGAAAGTGATTGTGTCTGGGGGTTTTTAGGTGGAAATGAGTGGTGAGCAGTCTATGGTTGTGAGAGTGAGTTGTGTGTAATTGGATTTCAAGTGTTAATAAATACTTAAATTTGTCATTATAGACCATCTAAATGTCATTCATAAAACACAGTCATAAAGGCTTTGTTGATTCTTAAGTTCCAACTTGTCTCTAGTGGGGCTTTTCCCCTTTATGGTATCAGCTTGACTCTGCCTCCACTTGAATCTGTTGTCTTGATTTTCCATTAGGGATTGTACCCAGTACCTGGCACAGTTTTTTGTACCACCTCTAGCAGGGTTCCAAGGGAGCTAAGCCAAGACTAAACTTGATGTGGAGACACTGCCGACCTCTGAATGGTAGGTGTATCACAGTGAGGGGTTTTTAACTTGGAAATGAAGTGCCACCTTTGTCGGCTCTGTTACTGTGAACGACTTCCCAGACTATGCTGATGTTTGTTGGATACGTCAAAAATATTTGCTTATGCTTAAAGGTTTGCAATGTTTGATCCAAAGTGATTGAAAACGCCAGCAAGAGTTGACAACATTCAGTTACAGCTACAGTCATCTCTGTTGGTGAATGTTGGGGCTTGTCCAGCCCTAGTTCAACGTATACCAGCTCTATCGAGTTCAGCTGATTCCTCCGCAGGACTGGACTCCTGTTGTACAACTTGAGGCGCCCTTTTGGGGACAGCCATCTATTGTCCTCTAGACATGGTGCTGGAATGCTGAGAACAGCAACAGCTGCAATGGTATATGTCATATATGTATATGTCATATATGTATATATATATATATATATATATATATATATATAAATATATATATATATATATATATATATATATATATATACATATATATATATATATATATCTCTTTCTATGTGATTTGTTAAGCAAGCTGCCCATACATTACGTCTCTGTTGGTGAACGATTCAAATCCATCTACAGTTAGTCCGGAGGCCATCAGGAAACAACATACTCCACTAGCATAACTATTCTCTCTGCTTTAGATGAGTCAATCTGCATTGAACACAACAAAAAATGACTTCTGGATGGTACTTTCACAGAGATTTTGATGTTAATTCAATGTTAATCAACGTAAGCTGCTGTCCATTCAGAGTGTGAATGAGACTTAAGCAGCTGATTAAAATAGAGCGGGTGCATGTCAATAATTATTGGGGCTTTCGAAACAAGCCAGTGGCTCTAGAATTCCTGTCAAAGTGCGCAGTCTTCATTTACTGTGAAATCTTTGAGCTCTCACAGTTAAAACCTTCAGCCTGTAAGCTGTCTATATATGCTGACATGTGCTCTATTGAAGTGAAGAATCCAGTCAGTTTGAATCTATGAAATCACTTAATCAAAAGCAGAGAGGAAATAAGCAGATAGATATCCTGCAGGTTTGAGGAGAGGAGCTCTCTAATTGTTACAGTTTGTGTCAGATCTCTGTAAATAAAGTCTGTCTAACAGGGACTTCTCATTTCTTCTCCCAGTGCAGGAGAAACTCTGTTACACTCTGTCTATTTCTGATCTACTCCCTGAGGACTTCATTTTTCACTCCCCCTCTTCGCTCCTTCCAACTCTTTCTCTCTCACACATTCTCTGACACACATTTCCCCCCTCTGCTTTTCTTGTTCCTACATTTGATTTTTTTTTTCCTTAACACCCTTGCTCTCTTGATTTCACAAATTCCCTTTATGCACAGAGGCATACATACCAAAAAGTCCTGCCTCCCCTGCCTCTGCACAGCTCAGATCTTTCCATAACCTCATTTACATTTACGGGAAGTTGTGTTTCAGGAAGTAAGTTTGAAACCCCCTGTAGTATTGCAGATCCCTTTGAAATGGATTACGCAACACCTAATGCAAATCTGGTGACATGATTTAAATATTTCTTGTTGCGGCAGTGCTTGTTATAATGCCCTGGTGAAAAGTTTATTCTTGTTCTAAAAGCTATATTTAAAACTGGCTTGCATGCAATTGAAAATTCATACATTTCCATAATCTTGGTGATATTTAGGAAGATATTTTTTGTTTTACTCTGAAGACTTTGTACTTTAGATGACACTTCTTTAAAGTCATGCCTTATCAGCAGCTTTGTGGAAAAGCTTTCACCATAGGCTACTCACAGTGAGGTTTCAAGCCATGATGTTTACTCAACTGTGACATTTTTCCTTCAATATGGACATCACAGAGGGACTTCACAGAGGTGCATGTGACTCCCCTCTGTGTTTGCTTTGGAGGAAGTAACAGGGGCTTTACAAAGGCAAGATGATAACAATAGCATCAGTGGAAGAGTGCAGAGCTGTGGGTGCATGTCTGGTTGTGTTTTTGTGGAGCTTATTGTGTGCCATGTGCTTCTGCAGTGCCATAACCTAAAGTGAATATACAGACAGGGACGATATAAAGTAGAGAACCTTTGTAGAAAGAGAATGCTGTAAGACAGAAAGGATATGGGCTCTTTACAGCCCTGTTTGAAAAACACATTTAAAAGGCCTATGGAGAGGTAGAAGTTGACTGTATTAAATGATCATGGTTACAGCATGAAATAGTGAATAAATCTACTCAACTTACCTAAAAAAAAAAAGAACATTTTAAGCCCTGTGTGAGATTTAAGGGCTTAATAGTGTTATCTTAACTGTGATAACACTATTAAGTTTTGTTGATTTGTGTTCCCAGGGAACACAAATCAAGAAAAAATGTCTATTATGACATTAATAATCATATAATCACCACAAAACTTACTGTGATGCCATGACATCATGGGGTGTTTGAAGTGTCAGCCTGAGCCTGTGCCTGTGGGTGCAGCTCCTTGATTGGAGTGATGTCAGACACCTGGTTGAGAGTGAGGTTATTTAAGCTCTGCAGACACACAGTGTCACTCTCTCTGACCTGGCCTCCACACAGGTATCACACTTGGGTTAAGTTATGTTGGATTAGGTTTAGTTCAGTTTGCATTTTTACACCATTTACACACATTATCTTCACTCATGCACATCCTACACTACTGACTTTACTGATTTACATATTTTGTGTTTTAAACATTTGATTTGATCTTATTTGAAGTAATTTTGAGTAATTTGGTCTAATTTGGCTTTTCTGATTATTTAGTTTGGTTCAATTCAGTTTAACAGTAAACTGCCTTCTTTAAATATTTGATTTGGCCTAATTTGGTTTAGTTTTGCTTTATTTGGTTTAATCAGAGATTTGTTTGAATTGAATGTTTAACTTGATTTAACTTTGTTTGAATTGAAAAATAAAACATTTGAAAACTTTGCCATGGTGTTGTCTCCCTCTTTTGTTGTGACCGCCTGAGCCAGGTCATGACATTACCTTAACTCAACAACTTAACCTAACTGAACCACTGAACTAAGCTTTAATAGATGACTCAACTTAGTTTACCAACTTAACCAATCAGCATAAACTCTACAACAAAACTGAACTAAACAACTTGACTTACCTTGACAACATGTGTTAAATTAGTTTTACAGCTTGAATTATCTTAACTTGCTTTAAATCGACTAAACTTTATTCGACTTGACTTGACTTAACAAGTCCTCTGCACTTAATTTAACATAACATTAACATTATCTTATTTTGTCTTAGTCTAATCTAACGTAACTTACCCTTTCTTTTCTTTCTGTTTCTTATTTCTGGCACATACTTCTATCAAAAACCTTTCAGTTTCTTTTTATCATTGTTGTAGATGAGTATGTTATTTGCAAAAAGGGTCAACTTTCAGGTTTGGTTGAGATGGTTGAGAGCTTCTGTGCAGGCACATGCCTTTGGGGTTGCACTAGAGTCTTGGTAATAAAAGAATCACTTTGATGAGGATTTCTTTCTGCATACTGAGATGTGAGCACACACAGGTCCAGCTCCTGCTGTCTCGGTGTGAATCCTCAGTGAAAGCAGCTTTTTCTTCTGATTTTGAAGGGGTGTTGAAAGTATGTGCCAACTTCAGTCATCAAAAATGTGACCCTTTGGTGCATCATATTCAGATTCAGGTCTGAATCAGCTCTGCAGAAAATAATGAAACAGAGATACCCACACACTAATTTGACTGGGATGAATAGCCACAAAGAATTCCACTCCAATCAATTTCTCTTATCAAAAAATTAATGGGCAATAAGGGCTCACGGTGCAAAAAATGAGCAATAGAAGCAGTTCCAAGGTATAGCGTAGATTGTGGACATCTACGCCTTTTACAGAATTCCCAACAATTTTTCTTTTTCAAGAAACAAAAAGGTGAGGGCAAGAGTTAAAGATTTAAAGGATTCTACAGCTCAAGACACTTACATTTCAGGTCTTCAAAGATCTAAGTAGTGATTTAAAATTTGGAGCATGAGCTGCGTCATGTAGTTTTACTTACTGCCATCTTTTCCACTGAACCATTAACAATGTTGACCAAGGTGTCTTTTACAACTGCAGCAGCATTTGGGGCTGTATTGATTCGATACAGATATCTGCATGAAGTATGTGGCAATATATTGCTGTATTGATTTTCTGAGCGCAGGCCAATGGAGAATGGGGCCTTACATGTGGGAGGAGATTTGACGGAGTATCAGACAGAGAGAAAATACAGCTGGATCAGGTGTAGTCAATATATAACCACTAGAAGGTTCTTTGAACATTAGTGATTGTGAACACACTGAATTTATGAAGTTGATTTACAGCAAAATATAGGCTCTTTAAACAGCTGGTCTGATTGGAATTTCCCTGTGTTGGCTTGTCAAGTGCTTCTGTCCAGTGCAGATGAGACCTTGCTGATGTATATGGCAAGGCAAGTTCATTTGAACAAAGGACAAAAACATGTCAGAATAAAAAATTTATTAAAAGATTTTAAAAATGTATTTTGTCTTCCATCTGGGGTGCATGACAGAAGTGTGACAACTCATGCAAAAGGTCTATAGAAGATTTATCTGACCCCTCTTCTGGCATCCAGAGAGAATGCACAAGGAGATTCAGGAAAGGTTGCACAAACAGAAACTGGCCACAGTAACATTCAAACGTGTATGTTGTGGATGAGAAGGGAGAACTCAACATACCAAAGCTTTCAGGGCTTTTGTATTGTCTTACTAAGAGTAGCACTGAATATCTGAACCTTACAGAGAAGAAAACTTTACAAAATTTAAACATAGTTCTCAGTCTATTTACAGCTACCTGTTCCCTGCACACAGTGTCTTTAATATCAGCTGTAAATGTGCGTGCATGGTTCCAGGTCAAGTGTATTTTCACAGTACCTGTCCTTTTACCTTGGCTGCCCGTTTATTGGCTTGGTAAATTCTTGTTGAACTTGGAAGCACCATAAATTCTTATATAAAAACCACTGTGTGTTATCCAGGCCCTTAATAATAACCAGAGGCATGGTGAAATGAACAAATAAAGGCTGTTAAAAAAACCATTAAGGGAGAATGATGTGATTCTGACCTTGCAATTATTGTGAATGAGGTGAAATAGAGAATAAATGCTGTCCCAAATAATATCCTGCTTCCCACTGCCTCTAAGGTTAACACTTTCAGTTTTTATTATTTCACCATAAAACAAATGTTTGCACAAGGACACGTTAGCGGTGCTAGAATTACAATGATGGTAAAAGACGTCTAATTCAGACACATCAGGCAGTTTATGCAGCTGCCCCTGTCCCTACAGCAAGGGCTTTCTGAGGTTATTTTCTATTAGTCTGAACTATGAAGGCCTCATTTTGAAAAAAAGAACAAATAAACAGTACTCCCCCCTGCAAATTCTAGAAGTGTGAGACAGTAAGAGTTCAGTGATGGGTCAAGATGGGCTAGGCTGGTTTTTGTGGAAGTGTAATTCACAGAAATGGACAAAGGACAAGCATGAGGCCCAGTGGCTTCTGACCTTGATTTTCAAAGTTTTGTTATTTCATTGTTGAGTCAGAGAGAACATTTGTGCAAAGATTGACAGAAAATCCCCCAAGGAACTCTCAAGATATCAAGCTGCTGTCATGCAGAGCTGACCCTTGCCATACTCCCACTCTAAATGAAATATTGGATACCGTTTACCAGGTGAATAATCCCTAAGAGTGTTTTGAGACAGCATGTTCATACGAATCATCCTGTGACAACCTCAAAAACAAAAGGCCACCAGTCTCAGCTGTTACCAGAGCAGAAATTAAATAGTTTGGCTGTATAGGTGCCTTACAATTTAGTAGTGGTGCATACAACATAAATAAATGATTAATTGAATCGGTGAATAAAACAAACAAACTTCAAGAAAAAAAAGCAGGGCTCTTTGAAAATGAAGTAGTAAATCAAATTCAACAGGCCCGTTTGACAAAGAAGAACATGAAACTGTTTTGCACTCAGGATAAAGTAAGCTGTGGTTTTGTCTGTGATTTAGAATGCCAGAAAACTTTTAATTACTTAATGGCACCTAATTGTTTTCATTATTCAGTGGTGGCAGGAAATTAAGCCCTCATAGTGGATTAATATTGGTGTTCTGACTTTTTCCAATCCTGAGTTGAAGTTTTGGTTAAAATGATGCATAATTAACTGTGATTAAGAAATATTTTTTCTAATTTCCATAATAGCGTTTGCCAATGAAAATAAAGGCAGTGCCTGCCATTGTGTTGTTTGTGTTTATGAATATGTTCCAGCTCTGAAACCGAAGAAAAGCTTATGTGAAACCTGCAGTCTGTGATGAAACATGAATACATTTCTGTATTGATAAAAAAAATAAAAAACCTCCATGGTGACATAGGCTGCTCATTCATCATACTCGGCTGAAAATCATGTTTACATTATTGGATCTAAAGTATAAACATCTTATTGTCTTCACCAGTTATCTCAGTCGGAAGATGGTAACAAACTCCCGAAGGACCACATGGCCCAAACTCCAAGGCTTTACAACCTCTCAGCTGAATAATGAGATGGACTCCTTCAACTCATGAAAAGCATGTGTTGTAATTCACACTATGCATCAGCTGTTAAGCTCACCAAAAAATAAAGCATTTACAGAGACAGATCAAGTTTGCTTACCATCATTTCCTCAAGTTTAGACTGAGTGTTCAGTATCCTGAATTTGCCAAACTGACACTTGGAAACAAGTTGGATCATGCAAAACATTTTTTACCTCCTGTATGAATGGTCTTAAAATGATGCCAGTGTTTAATATTACATATAATTTAAGTGAAGGCTACTATTGGATCACAAAGAAAAATACTACAAGGGTGTGTCCACAGGGTGGCCCGATTTGTAAGACCTGTTGTAAGAGTGTAATTATCCTTGCTTGACAGAAGTAGGGCGCATGTTCAAACCAGGTTCATATCCCATTGAGAATTGAGTATGAGTTCTTTTAGGAGTCAGTATAATTAGTCTTTTTGCTGAATAATTATCTGACCAGTTTCTTCCACTCTGTTCTGCTTTTCTTGTAAATCAAAGTTGTCATGCTCTCATCAGAGAAAGTCAGCAAATAAAAAACCCCCAAAGAAGTCACAAATGTAATCATGACAGATAGGAGACAAAAGTTGCCAAAGTTGTTGCTTAATTTTCAACAAAAAAAAAGCTAAGTGCACAACATTTAGTCACTGGAAACACCGGCAACTTGCAGAAGCATTCACCTGTGCAGCATGGCACTAAATATAAGGAATGTTGTGTGTTTGACATTGTTGCCACTCAAAGTCTAAGCCTATCGAAATGTCCACATGAATCAATGAGGGAATCACTAAAAATGACTCAATCAGCAGAATTGAAAACAGAAATAGAAATAAACTTCAATTCCCATCCTCAGTTGCTCCAAAATCATGTACTTCAATCCATCAAGCTAACCTGCTGTCATGTGTGTCACAAATGTAACATAACATTGTTTTAAAGTTAAGCACTTAAATAAATGCAATTTAAGTTGCACAAGATAGATTTAATATAGTACAAATATAATATACTTGACAGAACAGGATTGTATCGTACAAAAAATCCCCAAAAATACAATTTGAAAAAGTACAGCACAGCTGGTGTTGTCTCTTAAGCCAACTTCAGTACTGCTAGCTGAGGTGACACTAGCTAGCTGCTTGTAAGCCCACTTTTGCGCCTCTTGCTGTTAAGTACTATGCTTCACCTTGTCTTTGCAAAGTGATGCTCCGTAGATTCCAGTTTCACCCACACTTGACCTGTCCATTCTTGCTACAAAAGGAACATCTTTAAAAACAAATAAAAAAAGAGTTTGGGGATCTCAAATATCTTCAGCTTTGTCAAAAAACTTCTCATCAAAAATGTTAACATGATGATAATTTCTAGGATTTTTTTCCCAGTGCTTTCTCTTTTGATATTGGAATGAACCATTTTGAGAGGCCTCTTTGGCACATTTGCCAAACTTTCAGATGGCCACTCTGTCACTGATTGTCATTCTTTTGAGTCAGCTGTAACTTCAACTACACTGATACTTCTAAAATGACATTAATTTAGACACTAAACCTTTTCATACTTATTTGTTCATATGTATTTAGTTTTATTCATGATGCCAGTTCAGAGCCCCAAATGGTCAAACACAGCCTTGATGTCAAATCTGAAAGGAAGTCACTGTTGGTTTTGTATACCTAATTTGTAATATGGGAGTGTACTCTTGTACCTCCCAAAGACACTTTCATGACATTTATGTTGTTTGGTACAATCAAAGGAGAATCATTCCTGCAATAACTCATAAAAGAGTGTCTTAAACGGTCTTTCTCACTTATTTATAACATCCATTGTTTTCAAACAGATTTGATCCTGACATATCCGGCATGTAGATTTGAACTGTGATGGAGCAATAAACAACTAGCCAAACCAAAGTAAGAAATGTTAACATATGATGCCTGAGTGATGTGTTTGGAGGAGAAGAGGAGCGGCACAGGGATGAAAGTAATTTGAAGCAACATTTAACCCAACAGATAATGGCGAGACCATTAGAGGGATAAAGCAGAGCCGACAGATAAACAGGAGGTGGAAATGACAAAGATAGAGGGTAGGCAGTAGTGGATGACATACGGGCTGATCCATTTTAGATCAGCGTGCTGGGAAACAGGAACTGAATTAGGAGGAGAGGGAGACAGGGAGAGAATAGTGGAATAATTGGTTGGATGCTTGAATGCTTGGGTGATAATACTTTCACTGCACACATATGACAAGTAAAAATATAATGGTATTGCTTTTGTTCTACATAAATATGTCTGGTCAAAAATATTCGTGTTGTTACTTGGGTACCATTTGGATTTGATGAATTCCAGCTACAAATCCCACTCTTCATGGTTTCTCATTCCTGTTTAACCTTTTTTTGGTGAGTGAAATATAATAAATATTCTGCCTGTTGTCATTGTTGGCATGGTTAAGATCTCAATAGTAAGCTGTCAAATTGAACATGTAGATGAAGTGATAACATGAAATCATGTTTGAATATATGGATACTACTATGAATATCCAGAAGGAAAACTGTGTTTTGTATTCAGAAATGTTGCTAACAGTGCTACAGCTATTTGAGGCTGGAAATATGAAGTGGCTTATGTGGAAAAGGGATTGGAACATGTTCAACATTTTGACATATTTATGCATTGTTGAAGAAAATGCAGGTGGCTCACAAAAGGTTGCTGGTTTAATCCCAATGTTGGCAAGGGCTTTTCTGTGTGGAGTTTGCATGTCTTCCCCTGCATGTGTGAATTCTCTCAGGGTGCTCTGGCTTCCTCCCACAGGCTAAAAATCTGCTCATTAGGTTGATTGGTGACTCCAAATTGCCCTTAGGTATGGGTGTCCGTCTCTCTGTGTGGCCCTGTGATAAACTGGCTACTAGTTCAGGGTGTACCTTGCCTCTCGCCCAATGTCAGGGATAGGCTCCAGCTTCCACAAGCCTGAAAGGGATAAGCAGTATAGATAATGGATGGATAAAGAAAATGCTTCATCATGTCATGTAAGCTCCCTTGCCCGTACAAAATATCTTGACTTCATATGCTGTCATTATCTTTTAGCACAGTTTCAGCCAAATGTTTAGTTGCAGCTGTCAACCATGATCCTCTTCTCAAAACTGTTTTACCTGCTGTGTCCAAAATGACACTGTACGACATAAACCAAAGAGCAGATCCAAGCTTACATGCCTTTTGAATCCACAAATCCTGGAAACTTGGAACAGAAGTGTTTTTTGATTCCCAAACCAATTTATGCTTTGTTGCTACTACAATACAAGTGATGAACCTTTCCAAAATACTGCACAAAATATTTTAACAGTATAGGTACCCTATTATTTTTCAGAGAATTTATACCATAGTGTTAGGAACAAGGACAAAACACTTTCTTTATTCAACAGCTTAGCTGAAGGATTTTGAGTGAACTGGCTGATATTGCTCTCATACATTTTTAACTCCCTTAAAACCTGCCAAATCCCCCTCCTTCTTCTCAGATACGCTTTGGTTCTGCTTTAAATTTCTGCTCATTCATAAATCTGTTTTTCCTGTGCCTGTGCCAAATCAAAGCAGCAGAATCTGGTGCTGAAAAATAAAGGTAATGCTGATATTCAAATAGGCCACCTCCTGTTTCTGCTTGAGGTTGGCTGAAAAAGAAGCGTGTGCTACAAAAACCTGTTTAGGGAATGGATAGTTTTTACAGCCTTAATAAGCATTCCTACCACCTGGTTCAACAAACGGCTTTGGTCCACGTATGTGATATAGCTTTTGTCTCTCACTGTACAGGAGGTTAATTATTATACATTTTGCCTGCTTTGATTTATTAAGGATTTCCAGTTCTGTGTAGTTGGAGCCAGGGGTGTAAGAAAATATCAATACAACAACATATTAAAGTATTTTACTGCTTGACACTCTATCTACATTTGGTAGCACTGTATTGTGCCTTTGGCTGCTAGTTGGCAGCAGACACTCAGTCAAGTCAGTCTCTCTCTCTGTTACGTTCTTGTGATTGTTATGGTCACTGGGACAGAAAATCTTGTGTATTGACCACACTTAATATAAAACACAGTGATGAGAAAATGTATTTGATGCATGTAATGGTGTGTGGTTTAATTCTATAAAAAAGACTATTAGGAAAAAAGGATAGCCCAAAATGCAGTCTTGCTATACACTGTTCATAATTGTATTTTGTAAATGTTGTTATAAAACGTGATGTGTTATACTGTAACCCCTGTACTGTGATATGTATCCTATCACCAGATTCTTGACAATACACATCCTTAGCCAGGGACATTATTGGCATGGCAATAAGCCCATGCATTGTCGCTTTTGGTCAAACATTTAAATCTTTTTTGCTTAAAACATCCATATTATGCTTTTTAAGTTTTATATGTCCTTGAGTGTGTTTTACATTCATTATTCCCCTTTCCACCTGTTTACAGCACCAGTAGCTGCCTGAATGTCTCAGTCCCTGGCCCACCAAATAGACCTACCCGTGGGATGTTCTACTATTGTTTTATTAGCTGTTTAAGTCCATTTACCCTCAGTAGAGAGCCCGGTGCAAAACATGGATCATAGATAGAATGCTGTGCTGATACAAAATGACACTGAGCAGTGCTGAAGTGACCAATCATCACAGATCAGGTCAGTCGACCAATAAGAACATACAGGACCCGGGTGAGCAAAGAGGCCTTAAAGTGACAAGGTTAGGGTCAGAGTATCAAACAGACACAGAAGACAGCTGGATCAGGGGTACTCAGTATATGAAAACTAGAAGGTTTTTTGAATATCATGATAATCCACACATTATAGCAGTCATCAAATTTAAATATATATACCAGAGTTAAGGCAAAATTGGGCTCTTGATATTGTGAATCTAGAGAAAATAAGAGTAAGAAACAAAATCTCTGAACTAAAATTAGCACAGGGCAAAAAGAATATTTAGATTCTGTGATGTGGATTTCTGTTTTTTTTCTTTCTTCCTTTTAGCATTTGCTGTTCTATGACAAAAATTCAACACATACTGTATCCCTAATTGGCTCTACTGACACATATAGGATTTCCAGTACAGTAAGGGATGATGGTGACATTTACTTATTGGCTCCTCTGTGATTTTATAGACACCAGAAAAATGTTGGCACACAGCTTTAACCCTTATACACCCTGCCTTTGGTTTCTAACTTAAATAGGCTGTATGGGCATAAACTGGATCTATTGCACATATATAGTCAGGATAAATGAAAGGTCAAGTAAACTCCCACACCATCGGTATAAAATGAATGTATAATTTCCACATGAAGGGAGAAAGAAGCATCCTCCTCTTTCTGTGTCATGAGCTTTATCTTCATAAAGTAATAGAAAATAAGAAAAGAAGAACATTGGATTCAAGAACAGGTCCTTAAATTACTTTTTCAGCTATGACAGCTCCAGTTGTCTTTTCTTTAATGACAACTATTATTAACGTTTCCTTTTATTTTAAAACTAGTTATGTGGTGTGACTGGCTAACAAAAGGACACGGTTGGTGTAGCAGTGGTGGACAAAGTACTCAACTCCATTACTTGAGTGAAAGTATAGATACTCCTTGTCAATTATTACTCCAATACAAGTGAAAGTTATTTAGTCAAATTTTAGAAATGCCTACTGAAATTCGATTGAATCGACAACAGGACAACCATTACTGTTCTCATTTTTTTTAATTTAACCCCAACCCTCAACACAGCATGGCAGTGGTCTGACACAGCTCTGGCAATAACTTACCTTACCTGGACATGCTTTCTTAGGTTGGACGGTGAGTTTTTGTAGGCGGTGGCACCAGGTTTCTGGCAATAAATAATTTACTAAATAATAGAGGGTGCTCCTCTATGGAGCATAAAACTGAGGAGGACAGAATAAAGATGGCTGCATCATATTACTTGTTAAGATGATGGATTGAAAGCATCCAAATGTATTTGAGGAAGCTCTGTATCAATTTAGATCAAGCAAAATACACAAGTATTAGAAGCATCCGGCAGGCATCAAGCATGCAAGGGAGATAAAATGAGAAGAGCAAGCACCACTTTTCAAAAGAGTATATTCTTTCAGTTAATTTGAGCACTGCAGTACTTCTGATACGACTTGGCGTCAGAGGTCAATGTTCTGGTGTGCTCATTTAATTTACTTGCTTTAGTCATTCCAAGTCTTATTCTCCTTACACTCGAGATTTAATTGTTACGAGAGGCCTTTCTGCCTGATTGCTTGGACTCACAAGCTTAAATCAAGACCAGAAGATGATCATTCATCATCAGAAAGTACAGCCATTGTTAACTTGAACAAGAATTCATGTTTCTCCTTTTATCTGTAATTGTCTTCTCAACTAGCTCTCACAAGGTGTAAAGAGAAAGAGGAAGAAATACAGTAGCGGAGAAAAGATCAAAAGAGATCGAGGCTGTTGAAAGAAGACAGCTTAAGATTTAAGACAACAGGAACCTGAAAGGGAAATGAAATCAAAAGAGACAGGCATGAGGAGAAAGCCAGCTCTTGAGTGAGGGCTCTTATGTCACTGCAGTGAGTGAGCGAGTCTAAGAAAACATGAAGGGTAATAGTGTAAGGTACACAATAGCCCCTGGCAGACTTTATGAAAAGGTCAAACAAGCATGATTAAGGGGCAACATGGACACTTGAGGAGGAGAGATGAGGTTAGAGATATGAAATGTATTAAATTATGGCCCAGAAAAAGCACCTTTCACAGTTCATTTCTGCAACAGTGCAGTAACAGAGCTCTGCTGTCATTACACCTTAAGACATTCATTTTGATTCAACAGCAGCATGGTATTAGCGTCCCTGTCCATTAATTCAAATCATGGATCAGTGCTGTGAAATGATCATAGAGCATGGCACAGCAGGAGCATCTAATCATAGACTGTTGAAAGTATTACATTATTTTACTGTAGCCATCTTTGGAAGACTATCTGCCTGGTTGTCATGAAACAAAATTCCATCTCAAACTAACTTTCTGTAAAAGTTGACAGAGGTGGAGCTAAGGTGACTTAAATCTCTTGAAAAACAGCTACAACAAGCTTGACTTTAATTTAATCATACAAAACCACAATAATGCATAATTTCTATCACTCCTTATACTATTGTTATTATATACTTTGGGGTGGCAGTTGCTCAGTCTGAAAGGACTTTGATCGGGGACCTGAGGGTGGCATGCTCAAGTCCCGACTGAACCATGTTTGGAAATTGGTCTGGTCTGGTTGCTGGAGAGGTGCCAGCTGACTTCCTGGGCACTATCAAAGTGCCTTTGATCAGGGCACTGAACCCAAAAACTGCTTGGCAGTGCTTCATTAGGAGCAGCAAGCCATTACTCTGACATCTCTCCATTGGTGAATGATCGTAGGACCTGTTTGTGCATGTGCATATATTTCCCTGTATTTCAGCTTATGTGTGTGCAGCATGTTTCAACAGCAGAGTGAAAATAATTTAATTTCACCACAAGAGATTAATAAAGTATGTCTTCTTCCTCTTTTTCGACTAAAAGGGATTAGTTTAAAAAATCACCCTGACAATGTGATTCCATAAAAGCATGAACTTTTCAAATGAAATCTTTCTTGAGAATTTTAATGTGTAAAAGAAAAAGTGACTTTTTAACATTGAGTATTCATGTTCCACGTGCTACTTCAGTCTCAAGTGGACACTCAAGGAACTGTATCTTTTACACTTCCCCTTTTGCCTTTGCCCGTGGCTCCTTTCCTGGAGATGACTGTGTAAATTCTCCCAGTGCTGTCTTTAGTGGTTTGAAGGTCTTTGCACACTAAGAGTGATGCTAATAAATGCAACAAAATTGTAGATATCCTTAGGGGATTTTTGACGAGCCTTTCTCCTCAGGGATGCAATTTCAAAAATTATGTACAATCAATCAAAATCTTGCTGAAGAAGTCAGAATGGGCATATCAGGTAACTTATAATCGGTGCTCATTTTAATAAATCAAACTGAAACAGATGACTTCAATGGTACATCTGAAAAAAAGAGGAGAACTTGGTTCCACAGCTGTTTCAGGCTCACAACCGGGGAAGATTGGGTATACACACCATCTTCATACTGCAGCTCCAACACTATCTTACTCCATATATCATCTTTAAAGTCTTGATCCTTGTAATGTTTCTGCCTTTGACAAAGAAATTGGCGTGCTGTGATACAAACACAGTAAAGTGGTCTGTCATGTTGAATGTTTTGATGTTGACGTATATGCCAACAATGCGTGGTATCACTGGTCAGATATGGACTTGTAGGATGCCAAATTTCAGAAAAATTGACCCCCAAAAAGCATACTTTTAAGAAAAATACTTTTGCTTAGCGAAATCACATTGCTAGCACAAAAGTTTGAATGGACTGGCTGTAGATAAAAAATAGAGAAAAAAGGAAAACTAATGCCAGGCAAAGTATTCATGCAAAAAAAATCATATTTTGTGCAAAGGCCTTAAAATTATATCTTAATTCTGGTTCATATATGTAATTTAGATGACTACCAGACTATGTCAATAATTGCCAATGTTTGAAAATCTTCTAAGGCTCATATACTGAGTATCTCTGATCCAGCTGTACTCTCAGTCTGTCTGGGATGTTCTGTTCAAGCTCCTGTCATTTTGGTAAACTGATTAGATGGTAAACAGTCTTGATTCTGACAACTCAAAGTGTTTTTACACTGCAGGTCACACCCATCCTTTCAGACCAATTCATGCTCACACTCACCGATCATTCAGAGTTTCTATGTAAGTTGTCCATCAGTATTTGCAAACACATCTGCACCCTTTCATACCTATTTACATGCCACTGGCACAGCAGTGGGAGCAACTTGGAGTTAATTGTCTTGCCCAAGGCTTAGTCAGTCAGTGCATACATGCTAACAATGTGTGGACTGAAATTGTATTCAAAAATGTGTTTCAACTTCTTTGCAAAGAGAGATTTGCACTTCTAAGAGATAAAACATGTAATATTCACAAGTATGCCTTTGTTCAGCCCTGAAATTTCTTATCTTTTCCACCCTTAAGCACACACAGCACCAGAGACACCTTACTGTTAGGACTCAACAAGTGATTAAATGTTCAGTATTTACTTGAATAGAGGTCAGAGGAGCAGAGTCTGTGGGAGAATTACTAAGGTGTATGTATTGGACTGTAAGGCTCAGAAAACCAACACAACATAATGAGAGCGAGGTTCAGTGTTTGAATAAAATGAGTCTTAAATTTAAGATCAAAAAGTCAGGAACAGAAAGAAAAACTTGGAAGTCTTCAAACAACACATGAATTCCTTATCAAGCAAGTTTCATACAGAGAAATGTGAACTTTCTTCTACTGCAGGAAAAAATGAAATATGTATTGGTGTAATGGTAATTATTTTGAATGTTTAATTGCCTATATGTTGTTAGCAAGATAAAATATACACAAACCCTGTGAATCAGGAATCCAGTTCTTTTAATGGAAACCTTATCTGGACGATAATCCTCTGAGAAACTGAACTTTTGATATTTAATTCAAAGCTTTACAGTTGATATCATCAATAAAACTGACTTGTCTTTTTGTGCCTTACATACATTAGCATTTACATAAGATAGAAAATCTGAAGTCATAGATTAAGCATCTGCAGCTGGACGCTCTGGCATGACAAAAAGGCTCTAACACGTGCAGCTTGAAAGAGATTTTTGCATAATGACCTTTGATGGTTTGCATTACACAGGTCTGTAATTTCACATAATTCTCTATCAATCTTTGAATGTTAAGCTCTGAGGATTTTTTTTTAAGTCTGAGTTGTTTCAGTATCAGCTCATTTGTTAATTACATACATCAACACTACATTATACATTTAAAATTTTCAGTTAATAAGGAGTCAGAGCAAATGTCACACAAATGTGACATTAAATTTGCTACATCATTACTATACTTAAAAGTAAGTACCCTTACAAAAAAATGAAGAATATAAGAATACCGTAATGACAGCAACTGTAATCACACAAAATGTGCTGGTCACACAGCCACTGTACGATTTGCCACACACAGGAATGATCCTTAAAGGGATAGTTCAGTATTTTTGAAGTGGATTTGTATGAAGTTCAAGCCAATACTCAATACATTAGCCACAGTTACACTGGTCAGCTCTGCCTTCAGAAGAGGAAAACAGAAACTGAATGTGGACCGTCCATTGTTGCAGCTGGGGCCCAGAGCTCCTTCCAATTTAGTCAATTTTAGGTAAATACAAACTAACAACATCAATTTGAGTGATTATTCACTGTGCCAAACACATTTTTATTGCTTCCCTTTTCTTTTCCCTTTATATTGGTACTATTTTAGCACACTACATACCCTTCATTTCTTCCCACCTGGAGGGAAATAGTACCAAAACAAAGGGCCTTGATGGTGGAAAAGTAAATAATTTTATCATTGTCGACTATTCAGTGCAGTGTACAATCACCCCAATGTTTTTTTGGAGTTTATTTAATCTAAAATTCAGTAAATGTCTGGGCACTCACAGAGAGGGAAAACAGGCCATTACGTCTCCTCTTCCATCACTCTCAGCACTGGCTCTCCACAAGGCTGTGTGCTGAGTCCACTCCTTTACTCGCTGTATGCATTTGACTGTTCCCCAGCACACTCGTCCAATGCTGTCATCAAGTTTGAATGACACAACCGTTGTCAGACTGATCTCAGGGGGGATGAATCAATGTGCAAAGATGAGGTGAGCAGGGTGTCACATTGGTGCTTGGCAAACAAACCACTTCCATAACAGAGGAAATGATTCTGGACTTTAAGAAAAAACACGATGCAGACGTTACAGGGCAGCTAAAATGTGCACATCCAGACTCAGAGACAGTTATTATCCCACAGCGATCAGCACACTGAACAAACAGAAAATCTTTTAATATACCAGCCACAAAGGCACCTTATAGCACCCAGCTACTTTTGTCTTTTCAATCGTTTACTGTAATATTTGTCCTATGTCTTTTTTTGTTGTATGTTTTTAAGCTAAATTATAAGGAAATACACTGACTGATTGTCACAATTATTTCATTGTATTTAGAAACAATGACATTGAAAAAGAGAGAAAAGAGATTCTGATTCTGAAATTAGATGAAGCCCTTGGCCCCATCTGCAGCAATGTACAGTCCAGTCTCCATGTCAGTTCTCTTATTACAGAGGCAGAGCTGGGATGCCCAAATTCTTGCAAGTTGTTTTCTATTATACTTGATTGTTATGTTTTTTGCCTCTGTGAGTTTGTCCTCCATTTTGACCGTGTTCCCCCTGACTGGCTTGACCTGGTCCTTAGTCATACCTGTGTTTAATCTTGTGTACAAACACTTTGCACTTCACTTATGTTTTGGCTCATTCTTATCTTTCTTGTCTTTGCAGATTTTTTTTCTCTCATGCTTTTTGCTGGTTTAAGTTTAATTTTTTATAGACCTTGTTGTTTTCAGTTTGATTTATTTTCCCTTGGATCTTGTTTTATTATTCATTCTTTTGAGGTTTCTCCTCCTAGCTTCTTTTGTTTTCTTTATCCAGTTGATTTCTTTGACTTTATGGATTTTGCAACCTGGATTCCTGGGGAGAGAAAGTTTTACAGTGGTCTTTAATTTTTCAAACTCTACTTTTAAGTCTACCTTTGGGTCCTCTCTCTTTAGTTGGAGGGTGAGAGAGTGTAAAGCTCAGTGTGCTAAGTTGAAGATATCACAGTTTTATGATTAGGCTATCTCTCATTAATGCCAAAACCAAACAAAACTATCTGCTTATTAACCTGCTCAGTATTTATTTTGAATATTTATGACAAAGCATGGGTTTTACACATTATTAGGATCAGAATTACACATGCAGGTCTAAGGAAGTAATTTCAGCACTGAAGCACTGAATTAAGGCCTGTATCTGTCTCTGAACAATGATAAAAAAAGTCAAGTAAAGCTGTGTTACACCTGCAGGTGTTCTTACTCCATCTGACTGCTTGGGTTTCTTCCAAGGCCTGTAGGTGTACATTGCCTCTGTTTCATTGACATCTCTGACTCACCTGTTAGGGTGGAACAACTTAAAGCTTAAAACTTAAAACTAAAAGTATTCTTCTGCCCAGAATATTGTAAGAAAAACACTTATTTTGTTGATCTTTTTTTTTTTAATCAAGGCTCTTCAAACAAAGGGTACATACTGAACCATTTTGACAGGATACCCTTAGGCCAAGGTCAGACTACATGATTTTTTTCATCGGTAATGATGGTTGGTGTGTCAGATAAGGCGATCACAGAACCATTAATTTGCGCAGTGACTTTCAAAACGGGCATGGTGGACCAAGCAACTGAGACCAACTGAAGGTAACAACTGATATGATGACGATGGAAGGAGGAGGGAAGAAGACACTGCAAACAAACATACTGTATTTAGAGCACTTTTCAGTTGTTTTTTACAGACATTATGTTGGAAACGGAACCTTCAAAAACAACAGCAGCTGGTGATATCACAATCATTCTGCTCATCCCACTCATCACAGGCCAATCCGCATCAAGCCACTTGTAAACACCTAATTGTGAATGAAAATGACCATTCTGAATTAAACTTAATTTCAAAGTAGGTGGGTGGTTTATATGATTTTAACTCCAAATTGAATAATTCCTCGATCATGTATACGTTCATTCCACTTTAAATTAATTCCGGTCGTTCTGCACATGCTCGTTCCCTTGTCCTGTCGTGATGACGCACATATTCCGCGCTGACGGGAACAGGATGGCTGCCTGAGGCAAGCATTGGACTCGAGCAGAGACAATTTATTCAATTAGATCCTTAGAGGATTTAGAAATAACGAAAAGAGTGGATGGACATAAGCATAAAAATGTTGGACAAGGTTTCCCTGACAGAGACGCTGGAGATGCTGAACTGGAGCTTGTTTTCTTCTGGTAGATGTAAATACGTCATGCCCCCCCCCGTCCAGTCAGAACTATTCCCAAACCCCAGACCTTAAGCAGGATTGAATACAGGCGAATAAACGTGTTTTCCATGTAAAGCTCAATTTGGAATGACTATTTCCATGTAAACGCGAAGGAGAATACTTTAATGTAACAGTGGCCACTATGACACAGCAGCTAGACCCTGTTGTTAGCCGTTAGCTTAAACTATGTATCAGTCCTTAGCATATAGTTTTACATTAAAGTATACAACACAGATGTATTATTTACCACTTACATGTGACATGAACCTTGTCAACAACATTCCCCACCAAGTTATCCTGGTAAACTTCTGAGGAGAGCATATTTCATCAGGTATCGTTGAGTAACCATGACTCCAGGCTACCATACTACCGGAATCATTCGCGCAGCATTTCCGCATCTCTCCCAGTTTCTCAGCAGTGATCCCCGGTGGGGAGAAGAGCAAAAACGTGATTTCCCATAAGAAAAGCTCTAAGTGATGTTCCTTGCTCCTCTTTTAAAGAAGAAGCTGAGTCCATTTCTGATAAAACTGCAGATATTGCTGCATCCAAGGGGACCGCTTTAGAAGCCGCCATTGTTTTCAAACATGCAGTCACTTCCCGCTGTCGTCATGTCTGCAGCTCCCGCCTTTTTCTCCCTTGTAGTCTGACCCTGGCATTAGGGACCCCTCTGCCATTTTTGTACATTTTTCTTACTTTTCTTTTTAAAATTTGGTGATCATTATGGCTGTGTTACAACTTATGGCATCAATTTATGCAAGAAGATTTCTTTATTTGGCATCTTTTTTAAATCTAATGTCAGTTACTCTATTATACAGCACTGACATTTTTTGCACCCTCTGGAGACCTTTGAGTCAGAAACTGCCGTAAAATCAGCACATATAAATATTCTTTCTGCATAAATCTCATAAACTGCTTTAGCCCTGCTCAAAACTACCAAATATTTTTGATAATTTTCAGGATTTTAACCCTTAAAATGCTAGTTTGAATATATGTTGCCTCTTGAGGTTTGTTGTAGGGGCAGTGCCTTATGAAGGCTGGCATAGAATAAACCTTGGATTGGTTGCCAGTCACAAGACTGACACATAAGAACAAACAACCAAGCACATCTAAATAGAATGAGTAGAGACAACTATGAAAACTGACACCTAAAGGAAAATTAGAGTCACCAGTCAACCTTGTAAGCATGTTTGTGGTCTGCAGATGGAAGCTGATGTAACCAAGAACATGCAAACTTCACCCCAAAAAACCCTAAACAAGTTTTGGAGAGGCAACCTGCTTGCCATGAGGCATCAACTACTAACTGCAACACCGTCCAGCCCACATTACACCCCAAGATGTGTTAAATGGTTTTTGTGTATTCCCAATGTCAGATCAACGCATGACCTATCAAGGAGCAGGACATGTAACACATTTCTAAAAGCTGTGGGCCATCAAACAAGTCAAACAACCACATACCAACACTGAACTTCACTTGAATGGCTGGTTTGACTTTTAAGTGTTGATTTCATTAACTGTAATGTGTGGCTTCATTGATGCCTTGCAACATTTATAGCTGTGACATCCACTCTTAATCTATTCATTGGCTTGGCTGTTACTTAAAGTTCCACCAAAGTTAGAATAATGTTTATTGTCTCATACATTTTGTACAAGAGAGAAAGGGTTTGCTTTTGCTGCCTGTTTTTACCAGCTATCCCTGCTCATAAATAATCATGGAGGAAAGCAGAGCAGAGGTCACTATTAAAGATTGATGATGAGGCTGTGGAGGGACAGTCACATTTATTGAATGAGTAATTTAAAGTTACACAGCCACCTTCCACTGTATTTCTGTTTATATCCCTGAATTATTTCCATTTGCTTCCAAGTCTGGGGCTGAAAATCACAGCCAGTATGTGGGGCTTAAAAATGTTTTATCAGCTTAAAGTTTGATACATTTTATATGAATCTATAATCAGATAAGCAAAGGTGGAGAGAGCGAGAAAAGATAATTATGAAACAAATGTGGCTCCAAGAGGCAGCTGGACTGGTTCAGAATTATGAAACAATGTCTGAAAAAAGTTATTGAACACTTATAGGCAAGGCTGCTCTTAAAGTAGCCACAACTTCAGCCCCATTAGATCTGCAACTTCAGCCTTGGAGCAGACAAATAAGTTTCCATTGTACCTCCTGACAAGATGGAGACTTATGTGAGGACGTTTAACTTCCTTAACATCAGTGTAGGATGTAGGGTGGATGAAATGCGCCAAGAGAAACTAAGGTATAGGACACGATAATGGCTACAGCTGCTATGCTACATGGTTTTCTGATGCTCTGTGGCCGCTGTTCAATGAGGCTGCTCCATCAAAGATAGGAAGAGGAGTAAGGTGACTCACTCCACTGGATAATCAGCTCGAGAAAACATTTCAGTGTCCATGCATTTCACTTAAAACATGGGGTGATGTAATTTAATGACTATCCAACGATTAATTATTTATGCCGTCAACTTGTTGCACCCCTACTATTTATTATCATTATATTATTTATGTTTTGGCCTTTTATGCCTTTATTTGAGTGACCGGACAGAGAGGCGAGATGGAAATCGGAAAAATGTGTAGTATTGGAGGCACAGGCCAGATTTGAACCTAGTCATCCTCTTCAAGAACTATAGCCTGTATACATAATCTCAACACCACTTACATTATTCTTAGTTACATCTGAGGAGGTCCCATATACCAGGCCTCTCAGGGGCCCAGTCATTTCTGTGGGCGGCCTTGACTGTATGCCTTGTCAGCTCTGAGGTGGGAATATTTAATGTAGCTTTGTTTGTTTTTTTTGGACTTTAGGTGACTGCAAATGCACTCTTTGAAAGACTCCACACAGAATGAAGATTTTTCAGAACTCAGATTACAGTGTTCATGTGGTAGAGTATTTGGACTTGTCACTACTGACCACTCAGGTATCTGACTATCACCGCTATGTACATGAGAACTGTGCCATGGCTGACTTTACATACTGGGCTTTCAATTTGCTTTCACATGCACACAGTTGCTTGCCCAATATGTCTGTAAACAGATACTCTTAAGTGGACTCCAAAGGTCCCTGCTACTTCATACAACACACTGAAGACACAAAGCTTGCTGCAGATATCATCACTTTTGGACTGGAACTTTTTTGGTTTAAAGGACATTTGTTGTAACTAGCAAGAAACTAGCAAGAAAGTCTGACCCTGGGACAGGTGAGATTTGACCTTCTTTAATGTATCTCTCCAAGTTACAGAATGGAGCATCTTTACACTAAAGTAAAAACAAATGAAAAAACAAACGGAAAAGAAAACAAAAAAAATATTTTACACCAGAAAAATGGCTTTGACCCCTTCAGTTGTCAATGACAGCTCAAGTCTAGGGGTCTTGCCACACAGTAACATTTGAGTAATGTGTACTTTCTTTCTTCTTCTTTGCAGAAACCTGCTGGATAAAGACACATTCTCCAAATCAGACCCATGTGAGTATCCCATACAGACTCATATGTACTTGTATGTACCTCCTTACTACAAATATAATACCTATACAAAATTTAGCCTTTTTGAATCCCATTTTCTTTTTCTGTTGTGGTTGTTGTGGTTTCTGACTCTGTCAGTGGTTTTGCTGCCTAGTGTTTTGGGACATCTTTGTATTTCCTACAGAGCCAGGGCTATTTGTTCACTGTACTGGAGCTAAAACCCTCCACATTGATTTCCCATTTGGAGCCTGCCTGCATTTCTCTGATTGTCTCTCTGTTTTGCCTCTCATTTTCTCTTTCTTTCACTACATTTTATCTCTTCTCTCCCTTCCTGCTACTTTTTCACAGTGTGCGTGCTCTACACGCAAGGTGTTGAAACCAAACAGTGGAGAGAGGTGAGTGTACACAGACATAATACACTAACACACACACATAAGAAGAAAGGAAGTATGTCCAATCATGTTATTACTAAGCCCATTGTGTGTTTGTTGTAAGTGTGGGAGTTTGTGTGTGTGGGTGAGGCTCTACTTAAGACATTTCCGTTTTCCCTTTTCAGTGTGGGCCCTCAGCCGTTGGCTTTAGCTCTTCATTAAAGCTGTTCCGCCGTTGCAGCAGTTGTCTGAAAATGCCACAGGAATATTCTTTAATTGGACACTTTACCTGACAAAGAAAACCTCTGACAGTATAATGATCAATACATGTGGACACTTGGTGACTAAACAGCACACAAGGGATGCATTAAGACAGCTCAAAGTATGACTTATTTGCTTTACCCACACATACAATCCACTTTCCTTACTTATTATCAGACCATTTCACCTGATTGGGTATTGCTCTTCTGTTCTTAAGCAATAAAAACATTGTTTGGATAAAACAATGCTAAATCAAGCCAACAGTAAACTCTATATTGTCTGTATTCTTATGTTTTTCTGCATTACTGTCCACCACAATGATTGTGATTGTGCAACCAATGATTTAAGCTGTTTCTGATACTACTATGAGACCTTCTACAAGAACCCAGAAAGGGGCATGTTTACCACTGTGTTTCATCATGTTTCCTTTTAACAGCACTCAATTACCATTTGCAAACTGAGGACACTAATTGTTGAAGCTTTGTAGGTGAAATTCTTTCCCATTTTCTGCTTGATGTACTACTTCAGTGACTCAACAGTCTAAGGTCTCTGATGTCATATTTTGTTCTTCTGTCCAATACACTCACTCTTTTACCACAAAGCCACACTGATGCACCATGTGTAGAAAGTGGCAAAATATCTTCTTATTGAAATAAGCACGGATGTCACTGAAAAAGACAATGCTTGGATGGCAGCATATGTTGCTCCAAAACCTATCATAGATAGGCAGGTTACCCATGCCACGGGCACTAGCCCCCCCCATCCCAGATGCTAGCTTTTGAACTTTGTGCTGATAACAATCTGGATGGTCCTATTTCTTTTTAGCCCGGAGGCCATGACGACCATGATTTCCAAAAAATGTGTTGTTGCAAATGTGGACTCTGACCCTGGTATAGGCAGTGTCGATGCTAAATGGCACCAGCTGTCCACTGGTTTCACACATTTTAAATCCATCCAGCCGACATACTGTAGACAGTGTATGAGAAAAGAATTTGAAGTGGATTGGGCAAATCTTCTGTCTGCCACATTTATAGGCCAATCAGATTAAGGACAAATAATTAATTAAACAAACATGGAAATGGAATAGGCAGTCTCTTGCTGCAGTGTCTTGTATCTTGGCATCCTTGCTGAGGAGGGTCTTCCTTATGCTCCACTCCACAACTGACTGAGCAAGGTGCTGCCAATACAAGCAAAAGAGTCAAACACCACATGGCTAATAATATATGACCTCAGCTCCATCCCTATGTTTACCAGAATAACAAGCATGCCTACCACTAAAAGACATTAACCTCTAATTAGTTTACTCAAATATGATTATAACACTAATATGTCATATCATTTTGATATTCAGTTAGCATAAAAAACCCGCAACTTGGTCAAACTGTAACATTAAGAAAGTTAAAAAATTACGTTTTAATGAAACTCTGAGGTTTTCAGTGATATGTCCCCTGACCTGCTTGAGGCCATCAGCTTTTCAAAGAAGAGCAGCTGAGTAAAGGTCTTATTCAAACACTTCACATTTAATCCTTGACTTATGCACATATTCTCACAACACTTGTATCATTGCTTTTGATATCAGCCCCCTCATGGACAGTATTATCCATCCTACAGTCCAAAATGTCAATGCCTCCAAGTGGCTTTTGATGAATATAAAGAGTGCTCCTCGTTGAATGTATTAAAGAATTTAATGTAATCCATATGTATTTATGCAGTCAGATGACCCTCATGTCTTGCTTGTGTGTTTACCAGCCAAAAGCAGATGGCTGTGTGGGCTTACATTCAAATGTTGTGGAAGGACTGCAGGGTAAAATAGGATATTTGTGAGAAAATATGAATGCCAACCTAAAAGCATATAGGCGCATCCATATGTAGAGATCTATGCCTCAGAAACACTTCCACAACCACTCTGTGTGAGACAATCTGTGATTCCTATCACTGATCCAAACATAATTAATATAATTAGTGCTTCATTTTAGTTTATTAACAAGTCAAACTTCATTATGTTGCTTTACCTTGCTTCAGTCCTAAATAGAGACACATAAAGCAATTAATCGCTGGAGGAGATAAACCATCACATCCATAATCTTGTTAAGAGGAGGTGGGTGTTATTGAGGCTCCAGGTGATGCTGAGTGAAACAGATCACCCCAAACCTGAGCCAAACAGGTGACTCACCAGAGATGCTAAAATAACATTTTCTGACAGGACCCTCTGGCACACCTCTATTATGTCTGTCATGTTAATGCAGCTTTTCTCTCTCTTGAGGCCTCTTACAGAAAAGTATGTCTCCATCATTTTTGCAAGATTGCTTGACTAAATGAAATGTGCCTTTTTGGCAGCACATATTCAGTACCCTTGAAAATGAAGTTCTCTTCTCTAAATTGGGTTGAAAAATTCTTTTGGAGATTTAACGCTTAGACTGGTCTTGGCAGATCTCCCCTGAGAATTCAGTACATTTGAAGTGTAAAAGCCTGTAAGAAACTTCTCCCGTTGCAATGCTTGCTCTTGAACACATAAATGGGCACAGGACACAATGGCTTTGTTAATGTAGATAATATTTTGGGGTAATTTCTGTGCTGTCTTAATAGCTTGTATACTTCATCTAATGGTACAAAATAGGGATGCCCTGAAAGGATATTGCTACAGATGCTGAATATTTTTGAGTGAGACTGACCAATATTGATTATGTTACCAATCACATGTTGTGCCTTGCCCTGCCTAATGGCATCATCATTTCATAGGGATACAACTAATAATGACATTATAGTCGACAAGTAAAGAGAAGATTGAAAATGCTCTTTTAACCTTAAAATGTACCATCTAAATCATACTTTGGGAAAAACTTTTTTTTTCTTTAAAATTACTTGTGTCCATGTAATCTGGATGGATTTGGAGCCATGTATGAGCATGATGAGAGTCTGCAGTCTAGTGGCAGAAAGGAGTAAGAAAATGAGACTGGGAGGTGAGAAAATCGATTAAACAATACTAGATGAGGAACCAAATAAAAATCCATGAGAGAAAATTAACTGCATGACAGTCACTTTAAATGTTTGAGATATACACTCACCAGTGACTTCATAAGTTACACTTATTTAACTGAATTACTAGTTAATGTGAATGTTGCATGGCTGTTGGTGCCAGGTGAGCTGGTTTGAAAATTTTACAAACTGCTGATCTCATGCAACCATGTCAAAGTTTTATAGAGAATGGTCTGAAAAGGAGAAAGTATCCTTCTAACTGGGCAAAAATGCCTTGTTGGTGCAAGAGGGAGGGGACATAGTGGTTTTGAGATGATAGAAAAATTGAAGTAACTCAAATAACCACTTGTTATAACTAAGTTATACCTGAAACCAGTCCTGAACAGACAACAAGTTGAATCTTGAAGCAAATAGCGATGAGCAGTAGAAGACAGCTCTGGGTGCCACTCAACTCAGAACATGAAGCTTGGGCTACACCTCAACAAGCTTACCAAAATTAGATAATTGGAGATTGGCAAAATGTTGCATGGTTTGATGAGTCTCCATTTCTGCTGCAACATTCAGAAAGTAGGATCAGAGTTTGGGGAAATTACAGTCATTGGCTAAAAATGTTTTTAGTCACTTTTGTGACTATATATGTTCAGAATTAATCCCTTCTCTCTCTTCTACAGTTTGAGGCAGTTTGAAGCCTGTATGTTTGAGTTAGAGTCACTGCTAATTCTATTAGCTGAGAGAAATAAAAAGCAATTCAGTTTCTCCTTATCTTTGCAATAAAGTTCAGAAGAATTTGACTCACCCACAAGGAGTCAGTACTCCAGGAAAGACTTATGGAAATCTGTATTCACACTCCTTCAAAGTAATAGAGAAAACACAGTGTGAGTGAAGAACGATGTAACAAGAGGCATAAACATTGACCCTAAGTCATACAAAATGCTCAGCTGGCCTCACATAGGGTGGCTCAGTTACTGCGGTACAAACATACTCCAGACAGTTTAGAGTGTTAACAAAAACAGCCTACAAATCACTTTCAAAATCAAGACCCAACACCATTTTTTGAAGTCCGAAAAGGATATCAAAAAACAAAAAATGAGGACTGGACTCCTGTTGTATGACTTGAGGCACCCTTTTGAGGACAACCATCTTTGGTCCTCTAGACATGGTGTTGGAATATGAAAAGCTGCAGCACCAATGTCCGCTTCACATAGCATTCATTAAGTAACATGGCAATATGTCTGGACAACGTGCAGCTACCTACTTTAGACCAAAGTTACCCTAAGTTAATGTGTGACTGGTCTTTTGGTAGAATTATATTAGCCAATTTGATTAAATGAAGGAGATCTAATTTGTACTTACATACATAGCCATAAATTCTTACACAGCAATATTTATGTCTTCTATCATCTGGATTGAAATGTATAATATTACATTAAACAACAATATCAACCTTAAAGTGTACAATTACCTGACAAGGGAAGTAGACTTTGCTGTAGCAGTTGTAAAAAAATGGTCATACAAGCATCGATACAGATGTGGCACAGGAATGCAATTGTTTTGTTATGAGCAGGGAGGAGCTTTTGTAAAGTTCCTTCTTTTCCATGTAAATTTTGGGATGGCCATGAATGTCATGAAAACAAGACAGTGCCAAAGTCATAGCTGGGGGCTAAAACTCTAAGTGAGTTGAATTTTTCTATGACAGACTCAAATCCAACAGAAAGCAAGTACATGGTGGCCTGGCATACCAAGCATACACCAGTACAGGACTGTTGTAAGAAAAGAAAGCCCTGTAATAGAGCCCTTTTTCTCTGATCAGATGTACTCTACTTTAGATACAAAATAATAAGCAGGTGAATGCTGTTATTGTTACAGCAGCACTATGAGGATGTGACAGCACCGACCTTTTTCATATTTTTCCCACCAATTAATTTTCCTTTGAAATCACACATTGCCACATGTGTTTGGTAACTCTGTTTGATGTGTATATTACTGTGTGTAGTTGTGTTGGATCAGCAGACTCAAACTCTGGTATTCACGAAGCTGATTTCTCAGAACGCAGCATCACACTTTTGGCATCATATTTAAAACCCCCTCCCACAAACAAAATACACTCTCTCAATCATTACTACAGCTGTTTGACTTTGAGTGTTCATCCCTGTTTTAAACACATCCCTGGGCCAAAAATAAAGGGTCTATGTTAATTCACACTGCTCTCTTCTACCGTCCTCAGCCAGAAAACACGACTTCACAAAGCTCATTACATCAGCACTGTTAGTGTCTGCAGTCTAAGCAGTACAAGAGGAGCACAAATCTATGATTGCCACACAGCTGCAGGACATTCATATGGCACCAATCCCTGGCGGTGGATTGTGTGTGCTTCAGGGAAGAAGAAAATTAAATTTTGTCAAGTTTGGAACAGAAAGGTCCCCAGAGATAATGACGGTTTGGACTCGTGTTCTGTTTAAGCTACATTCTGCTGAGACTTAGTTTAGACCTAGTCCCTCAATGTGTAGGTGTTTGAGTGATTTTATTTCTCATTTTTTAGAGATATTGTTTAAGGATATTGCCCAAGGTGTCCATAATCAGGCTGGGATGACACCTTGAAGGCCATTACTCTGCTCTTGCCACAGTCACCAGCACAACACCATAGATTAGATTGGATTAGATTAGATAGAACTATATTATTAATCCCCTTGGAAAAAACTCCCTCAGGTAAATTGGGATTCTAGTAGCAGTTAAGTATTACAGATAAAGGATATATAAAAAAGACAGATCAAAACAAAAATATAAATGATTATAAATATAAATATAAAAAAGTATAAATATAATAAAATAAAAATAAACCCATGTTTTTTTTTGAATAAAAAAAATATAATGTTTAACAAGCCATAACCACGTTTACCTGAAAAATGTCTTAAGGATTGACCAATACCAAAGACAAGTAGGCTTTCATTAATGAATAAATAGAGCTGGTTTAAGCTATTAATATGTTGGCAAAATCAGCCTGCTAAAAGAACAGTATCAGCTAGCAAGATTTCAGTTGACAGAAAGAAAGTTACAGATTCACTCTTAGCTAGTAGATTTAAATTCACAGTCAGCCAGTAAGATTTGAGTCAGCTAGCAAAAGTCAGCCACAAAACTTAAAATATTTAGATTCAGCTGGTAGGGTGTACAGTAAGCATAATTGTCATGAAATGCAAACATTTAGACTTAACTAGAAAGATTCAAATGTGGCAAGCAGGATTTAGAATGTCTTCGCAATTTTTGTTATGACCAAAGCTGGGTGTAGGGAGATGACTTGAACAAGAGGAAAGATTAGTTATCATTTGAATTCACTGTGTAAGTGCAGTGAACTCCCTGTTGCTTGATTTTTATCCATAAATAATAGCCTTAGTGTTCCTGATATAGTCATTTTGGATGTAGGCTAACCTGGATCTGGCAAAATTATGTCAATCTAGAAGGATTCTGAGAGCACAAACCACTGGCAGGGCATTCCCAACATTGTAAAGCGAGTTACTGTCAAAAATGTGGAAAAATGCCCTATCTCGCACTGTTAGCAAATCCTTGCAAAATTCCTGGATCCACATCTGGCTTTGGATCACCAACAAAATCAAATAGTTTCATCCTTGTGCCAAGACTAACATTTCCTGAAAATTTAATCATACTTCACTCTTACCTTTTTGAGTTATCCTGTTCACAAACTAACAAACTAACAAACGCTAGTAAAAACAACCCCTCTCTGAGCCGCCACCGTATTGCGGTGGAGGGTGGTTTGGGTGTCCCAGTGATCCCAGGAGCTATGTTGTTGGGAGCCTTATGCCCCTGGTAGGGTCATCCAAGGCAAACAAATCCTGGGGGAGGGTCCATACGAAGCGTAGCCCGAAGATCACATGGAGACATGGAGTATACAATATATGGATTTCAGTTTCCCTTGCCCAGACGTGGGATACCGGGGCCTCCCCCTGGAGCCAGGCCTGGGGTGGGGCTTGTCTGTGAGTGCCTGGTGGCTGGGCCTACACCCATGGGGCCTGGCCAGGCACAGCCTGTAAAGGAGACATGGGACCCTCCTCTGATGGGCTCACCACCCATGGAAGGGGTCAAGGTGGTCGGATGCAAAGTGAGCTGGGCGGCGGTTGAAGGCGGGGACCTTGGCAGTCCGATCCTTGACTGCAGAGGCTAGCTCTAGTTAGCCTGAGCTGGTGCTTGAGGTTAAGGGGTTCACCTCGACACATAGTTTGGGCTCTGGAACCAGTCCTCTCGAGAAAGGATTTGTACTCTTTTCCACTCTGGAGTGGCCGATCGTGAGAAGTGGCAGTACTTGTTGCTCCTAGGCTCAGTGCCTGTACGTTGGGGTTTACCCCGGTGAACGAGAGGGTAGCCTCCCTTCGCCTTCGGGTGGTGTCCATAATGAGCACCATATGTGTCTTGGTTAAAAGTAGTTATGAGAGGAAACAACTGTAACATCCCCATCTCATTTTTATAGTGCAATTTCAATTTTTCTGAAAAATAAGAAGTCATTGTTAAGTGTTGTTGGTACATTTTTAGAAATGGCAGAGACAATGAACTTTATAAAGTTAGAGTTGAAATAAATTTAACCATCAAATTGCTCTTTAAAGTGACAGAAGCTCAAAATGAGTGTTTTCAGACCTGAGTGGGAATAGAGGTGGGTCAGGCATACTTGGTCTATAAAACCTGCAACCCTTTTGAAGCAATCGTAAACATACTGAAGCAGCCATGGACATCAAATATATGAACCTTGGCAATGGCAAAATATTACCACGTAAGGTTTAAAATGTTTAATTCAAAAGTGGACATGATTGAGGGTGCTTTTACACATAACAAGTGTGGTCCTGACCAAACAAACTCTAGTTTGTTGTTTGGAAAGTTCAGTTTATTTGGGGTGGTGAGAAAGCTCACACAAACTCAGTTTACTTCCAGTCAGACCAGAGTTTGGTTTGCGGTGGTAGTAAAAGCAATCCAAACCAAACAAGGACAAAACAGGAATACCAAGCAATAAACCAAAAGGGAGTGAATTGTGTCTTGGACTTGGCCCAGTATCACAACAGAAAAGCAAATGGAGTGTTCACTGAAAATATAAAGCAAAGTGCAGCTAATGTTAGCATTGCCAACACCTCAACCCTTTGGTCCTCTTTTCAGGTTCACTTCTACAAATCTGTGTTTATGTTTATACATCACTCCAGTTAATATGTTAGGCTGCCATCCAATGCTACCACCCGATGCCACCTAAATGCAGTTTTGTCTATATTTTATATCTCAGAATACTTGAGAACTGAGAACTAAGAAGTGTTATTACTCAAAGCCAGTTTTGTATTTCTGGTTCATAAAGCAACAATGGGTCAGATGACAAGAGCACAGTCCACAGCTACAGCACCAACTAGTGGTGAGAGGCTAGTACACACAGCATTTAACAAGCTTTGGTCTGCTGAACAGAGTTAAAGCAAACCAAACCAAGTGAAAAATGAAAAAATGTTGCATCATCGCCTATGAACCAAACAGAATTTTCAGTGTGAAAGCAACTCTTATGGGGCTGTTATGCATCTTGGCCCCAGAAAGCCTCCTGGATTGCATTGCGTGTTGTATAATAAATAACATCTGCCTGCACAGTAACTAATACTGTGGTATCAGGAATTGAATTTGTAACATGTGCAGTATGTCTGAGCTAGTCAAGATATGTTCATGTCAGTGGGTGTTTATGTCCAAAGCAGAGGTCAGGGACTTGATGCTGGATTCTCATTAGCCATCTCCAGCAGCATTTAATGAACTCTACAGCTCTTTATTGTCTCTTCTGCTCAGCAGGAAAATCACATTATAAAGCTCATCTTCACCATCACCCACCTCTTTGCTAACATGTGCTCGCAGCCTCATCAACACCTATCGGTCTCTTAAAAGTCTGAGCAATTCAGGGAGCCGTGTCCTCCTCCTCCATGTTTCTCCCTCCCTGGTGTTAAATTTAGATCTCTGATCGGCGAGTTTACGCGGAGAAAAACATGACCTTGAAAAAATAGTTCAGAGAGGTGTTCAACATTGTGCAACAACAAAGAAGTGTAGGGTTTTTACAGTCGTGTTAGCCTAATCACCCACATTGTAGTGTATCTGCTGTTTTGAAAGTATTGATTGGAGAAGAGGTAAACTTACACCTACACCTACTTCTGTTGTTCACATTATGGAAAATAAGTATTAACACCTACAAAACTTGACGTGAATGGACAACAATTAGATTGTTGGGTTTCACAGCTTTTAAATAAAATAGGGATGCCCGGCTCAAAGAAACCAGTCCATAATATCAAGCTTTATATCTTCACACAGGACAAAACATGCAATACAGGGGTATCTAACTCTGATTATTGCAAGGGTGAATCTCCACTCCAGAAGAATCAATGACACATTTAGATTTAAAAAATGTAACAATTATCCTGTTAAACCAATATGCAGGTGCTAACCTTGCAAAGCAGCTGTATTCGACAGATTGAATGTCTGTCATCAGGCAGATTCATCTTGCAAACCTTCAAGCTGAAATTATTTTGCCCAGTCAAAAAAAAAAAGATTTTGTTAATATGTGTTGTTTAATAGGTGCATGGTGTTCCCATTGTAGCTTTTTCAGTTTCCCTCTCACAGTCAAGTGCATGCCAAGTACTAGCCAATTACCAGCCAACTTCCAGCCAGTGGGAGTCCTCCACAACTCTTGAGTGGTGTGCCTGAATTGTGGTGACATAAAAGAAGACTCTGAAATTATCTAGGAATGAAGTAATGAATGTCTACTTCACACACTGTTACCACAATTTAACACTAATTTCTAAAGTAGGGGCACAAAGAGTATTTTTGTCCCATCTATGCAGGCTCCATGCCCTAATATAAGGACCTATCATTCTTACACTTAGTCATCAATCATATGAACGATTTGTTCAATTTGTTGAATGTTTTCAGATGTTTTTTTTTTTTTTGAGTGCACAGGCATCCAGGATGTTCACTGTCTTGGACATCCTCTCTGCATTCACGAAGTCTGTTGTACTATTTAAACACATGTGCATGTGGCATGCAGTGTTCCCCATACACCTAACATAATGTATTAAAAGATTTTCTGCTGTTTTGTTCAATCTCAACATAAATGGCAAATAAAAGAGTCACTCTACTTAAATAATTTTCTGACCCAATAGCAAAGACATGTGCACTTCACTCAGTAGGTAGCAGTAAACTAAAAATGTCACTTACTGCAGTTTCGCATGAAACCCCAACCTTTAATATATAACACTGTGAACCACGTGGTTTTATCCTCAGAACAGACTCATTATTTAATAGCTATGCCTTGTACATTTGCTCACTGCAACCTTCTTACTGCATTTGAAATAGATATTAATTTAACCAGCTTTTGCATAAAATGACTGAAAGATTTGAAATGCAAGAATCAGATCTCCATACCTTACTTGATGGAGTATCATATCTTGTTGTTGTATTCCAATGGGTTTTCAGTATTTAATGTATGTGGTGTTTCTGATAATTCCAGTTTATAATTAGCTTTTGTATAAAACATGCAGTGTTACTGGATCTCAGCCAGCCTTCTCTCTGGCACATGTCCCTGCATTTGGCACTTTGGGAGAAAAAATCCTACTAATTAGAGAGTCTTAATCACTTCATTTCTCCTCCTCTCTGTGCCCAGTCTTTCCCCACTCCCACTCCCCTCCTCCATATCTGTCTGAACTCCCCACCCAAAAGTGATCCCCCTTTTCTCCAAGCTCTCTAAAAACCCTCTCCAGTAGTTTTTCTTTCTCTGTTTAGCTGGCTCATGTTGTTCCTCTTTGTCTTTTTCTCCTGTTTTACTCACCTCACCCTTTATCTCCTTCTCTCTGTGGGGCTGATGAGTGAGTTACTCCTTTGTAATTAATGTGGGATGGTAGTGAGGATAAAGGAAACAGGAAACACACCCTGGCTTACTCCACATGGCAGCAGCATGTGAAAGCACATCCATTATGAAAGCACATCCATTAGTCGGGAGTTGGAAAATGAAAATGTGTGTGAGTAAGTTACAAGTGAGAGTCTGAAAAATTGAATAAAAAGAGAAAATAAGAGACTCAAGGAGACAACAGCTCAAACTGTACTTGTTTATTTAAACAGTGTTTGGTTGTGTTGCTTCTCCTTTCATCATTTCTTTTGCCTGAGCTTCATTTGTCTTTTGTCTCTGCAGTTTGGAAGAACAGAGGTGATAGACAACACCTTGAACCCTGACTTTGTTCGAAAATACATCTTGGACT